>OZ018408.1:15654623-16860748 GCA_963969595.1 Neckera pumila
CCCCGATGGGATTTCATCCATCTTAGTCCCATTCCATTTTACATGCTTGAAATTCATCCTCCGCCTTGTGCATAGACCGAGATTCCTGTGTAATCTCGAAACTGAAATGATCAAGTGTTAGGCTAGGCGTGCGCACCAAGTGTGTCTGTAGGCGTGATGGGCATGTTTGCAGAGACCGTGGGGGAAATTCGCAACCTTACTCATGCGCATGCAGTGTGTGGAAATTGTGACTGTCTGATCGCTGGGCAATACAAAAATTGATAGATTCAAGTGCTTGCGTTTACACAAAATAGTGAAATTAGGTTGCCCCACACTAATTTCTCGGCAGTCATGCTCACTTCTGTAAGTTAGGTTGGTATTTCCGTTATCAAATTACTCACTCAAGTCTTAAGTCAAGTAATTGAAGTTGCATGACTTCGTATTCATAAAAACTCTGAGGAACTTCCATTTTTATTTCCAGTATCAAATTTAAAATTAAAGATAAAATGTGACACATGTAGCCGTAGGATTTTGTAGTGCGGTAGTTGGAATACACTTGGTTAAATTTTAGAAATTCCCACCTTGTAGATTGCTAGACAGAATCCTTTGAAGTCACTTAAATCATTTTCTGGCCTTGCCAAAAACAGGGCACTTGCACTTCACAAGCTCGCTTTTTTATTTAAAATTGTCCAAAATGATGGTGTTGCTTTAGATTACTTACGTACACGAGTTGGGTACTTGCTTAAAAATCTTGGAATTGTAGAATATATAAGGAAAAAAATAATAAATAGAAATAAATAGAGAATCATTCAAAATACAAAGCTGTTACGAATTTAATTATGGAAATGAACAATTAGCAACCGTAATTGCTGCACAATTGTTATAAACAATCTGCATCCTATGATTTTATTTATTTTTAAAATATTGAAATATGAGTAAGATAAAGAACTTCAAAGTTTAATTTACAGTAGAGAAATCTTTACCTACTCAGAAGAAAGAAATCCTCATAACTTTTGACTCATTGATTGAATTGGAATGAGTCAAAGCTTTCAATGTATATATAAATCTTATAAATCAATGTCGGTTCTTTTCTTTTTTTTAAGTGTGTTTTTTTATGTGCCATGACTGCTAGAGTTGAGAATTAAACTACATATTAGCCCTTCACTTCTAAATTCTATTTTCAGATGCAATGAAATGTAGTATATATGAAAGATATTCCTCATCCACACTTTCTATCAAAATAGGAACCTAAAATACGCAAATCTCATGCATACATACCTACCCAAAATTTCTGTATTGCTAAGAAGTAATAATAGCAATATGGTCCTTTAGGGATTAATTGTACATTCTGAAAAGGAAAATGTGCGGGAACATGTGGCTTCACGGAATAGCAAATGTTCTTTTAGTATATTATCACACAAAATGCTCAAAAATTGACATTGTTAGTATAAGTACCAAAAAAACAAAAAATAAAATTTTGGACAATGGGGTCTCATAATACGTTATTTTGAGAAGGTCAATTAAAACCAACATGTAGATTGTAAAATATTAGCTTTCCATTTCCGCAAATCCTTCTTTGTGTCCTACATGAAAAATGGAGATTGCTTTTAAGAAGGCTGCATTTGCCCTAAAAAATGTCCATGTCGTTGATGCTTCTTTGTAATCATTTTTGAAACGAAATTCAATACATCTTAAAAAAAATTAGAAGCACTTACAATTGTACAACATATAGAAAAAAATAGTAAGTATACAATTTTATATGATTGAAAATAATAAATAGTGAAGAATGAAGTTATGGAATTAAAAAGTGTCAATCCTAGTTGTTGTAATGGTGTACTGTAGAACCTACATCCCATGATTTCTATTTTTTATGTGAACATTGAAAATAGAGTTAAAGAAAGGACTTCAAAGAGAATTTTATAGTAGGAAATCTATAAAGAAGTGCACATTTAAACAACTCATTATTTTCATCTCATTGATGAAAACAAAATGATTGAAGGCTTTCCAATCTTGTAGGAATTTGTAAGCCGGAGTGCACTTCAATTTTTTCTTAAAAAATTGATTGTCTATGATTTGCCTAGATTGCTATGTTGGTCAAATGAAATTAGTGCATATTACACTAATAACTTATTAATCATTGAGTTAGTGCTCTTAGAATTTTTTTTCCAAACCTAACTTCTACCTTTGGTGAATGTTTCAATGAAATAAAATGATTTCATTTGTTGTGAGGCCCCTAGAATTGCAATGTTTATATGAAACGCAACTCGATACTTTAGAAAGTAATGAGTACCTGTAGAGCTAAGTGATTGTTAAAGGTTACAACCTTTACATGGAGCATGTTGACAATGTGTCGTATAACAAGTACCAACTACCAAACCGTCTAGAATTTTATTTGTTGTGAAGTTCAAGTTTGTTTACTATTTCAATTTTATGCTTCAAAGGGTCATGGGATAAATTAATAAGAAGGATAGGTTCTTTTATTTGAATATATTATTTTCTAATTTTGGAAATAATTGTAGTTCCATTTAATTTTCAAAGTGGATGGGGCAGGTCAACTGTCAGTATAAGCATTTAACATGTAGAATCTTTGAGTTCTCAATGTTAGGTAATTAGACCTCATGGTTTGTGGTAATGGTCTGGCAATGTCAATGTTTCTAACGGGGTTTTAAAGGTAGAAAATTGCAATAGGTTTCTTTGAATTACATTTTTAAATCTATCGAAGCCTAGATGCAATAGTACTTTACAGGAAGTCATAAATGGAATTAGTCACACAAAAAATTAATTAATGGACTTTAAAAACAAACATTCAAATCCTTTTTTAACTTAAAATGTTGTAATCTATATGAAAAGAATTGGTTCATTCTATTTGGGTTTATGACGCAAATGTTGCAAATTATATTTTTTTTGGGAATTAATGCATCTTTGAAGACCCACTTGAAGTTGGATGAATTTTTAAAATAAATTCTCCAAATTTTTTTGAAGTACCAAGTTCCACAAATTTGTCATACACTGCTAGGACAATGTCATTGGTGGGATCAGTATATCAAATTTCTTCTTGTACCAAATAATGAAGCAGTTATGAATTCTTTCTACGAAGATGTAGCACTCAATCATTTCCTTAGGAGTACAAATAGAGTTTGATGTAATAAAAACAAATTTTAAGACTCTACATATAATTCTTCACCATCAAGAATCAAAGAATTAATAAGTATCCTGTTGAAATGTTAGTTCTACTAATACAGAGGACAAAGAAAGCATTCAGACAATTTTCCAAATAAATGAATGTCATTTTTTTTCATGTAAGTCAGTTCTATTTGTTTCCGTAGAACGTTATAATTTTTTTTCAATATGTTTATAATAGTATACAACAAGATCCTACGATTAGGTAAACAAAACAAACAATGGTACCGCAATGAAGGACAATTTGCAATGGAAATGATAGTTTAACATATTTTTGATGAAGAAGTAGCCTTTTGAGCTCAGGATTTCATTTGAACATAATGAATTGGAACTTGGAAGTTGGAAAAACATATTTGATTTTGATGTTTGAATTTGGGAAAAATTCTAGGGTACCACGTACATTATGATTATAGAATTTAGCATATGTTATTTTTTAAAACCACATTTCCAATTTAATTTACAAAATGAAAGTTTATTTTGAAAGTATAATTTATGCTTATGCATGTTCACATTACTTGGTAGTGAAATTGCATTTGAAGAACTCTGAACTTTGCTATTATGACTAAGTGGGAAAGTTTGCCGTGTTTTGCATTTGTACTTGAAAGTGTTCAGGGAACTTCAAATACTTCAAATTTGTTTAATTAATACTTCTTATTTATTTTTAGTTTGTAAATTGTTATTGATTATGGAGTGAAAGTTTTAGAATAGATTATGATGTACCGTCTGTGCATTTTTTCTTCATTTCAAATTTGAAAGGTATATAACTAACTAACCTAATACATTATGCAAATGTCCAACTATCCATATTAAATTTTGAAATATGAAAATCTAATTGTGCTATGATGTAAAGTGCATTATTCCAATTAATCAAGAAACCAAAAGGAATCTTTAAATTACAATTATTGATGTAAGAAGGAAATCTTTTTTTTCTCACAAACATAATGAATGGAAGTTTTTCATAATTTATGTTTATCGTATGCCTTTTCCTCTAGGATTCTTGATGTTCAATTGCAAAGTGATTTGATTGTTCATTTTGCAAATTCACCATCGATCAATGAAAATAGCATATTGTAGTATGCAAAGTTCTATTTTGCAATTGAGGTGTATAGAAATGCTTAATTTGTTGTACTTATTCTTTTAAATTGAAATGTGTGCATTAGAGAACGTACTAGCGCAACCAACATTTTTTTACATAGGTTAATCATAATCTGCAACAGTGTATTAAAGAAAAATGTATAATCCCAATTTGTATAAAAAAGTGCATTGAACAAGTTGATAATCATGAAAATGGTTTTTGAAATCTGTAATTTAGTATTGGGTGTGGACTTGAAATGCAAGAAATGATAAATTTTCCAAAATCCTCCAGTAATATGAAGTTGTAAACTGTGAATATATCAATTACAAATGAAATTATAGGTGAAAATTTTCCATTTGGAAAGTTATTTTGAATTTAAATTCAAGAAATGGGTAGTTGAGTATCATTTGTGACCCTTCTAATTTAAAAATTAGCATGTACTTAAATTTCAAAGTGCAGTTACTATGGACTTTTTTTCAAGTTTATCAAAACACTACCCGGTTGATAAGTGCCAAAAAAAAAAAATAATGTATTATAGTCTAGAAGCACCGTTTTGATGTAAGTGCGGTTAGGCCTGATTCCGTTACACTTGAGACATAAATATGTAAGTGCGGTTGTATTTAGGATTTGTAATTAAGATCTTTGAAAATAGAGTCGAAGCTTTTTTCTGCATTTGAAAGATAGAGTCAAGAAAGACAAGTATTGTTGGATGAGCAATTCACAAATTTGTGTGAGTGTCAATTCAATAGAGTTTATGGCATTGCCTAGTATACGAAAGTTGATCAACAATAAAATTTGGACAATGGAGAAACTCATTACCGTAGCTTCTTAAATATAAAAGATTTAATTTGTGAGAATTTAATTATCTATAATGAAGTATAGTTAGAAACCTTAGAAACCTTAGGAACCTATAAACTCGGAGATGTAGAACTCCAAAAAGCCTAAGCATTTTCAATATTATTTGACTTAGGGGAAAGGGAAGGTTTTATTATCATTTCCAATGAAGTAATTCAAAAGTTAAAAATATAGCCCAGTAGATCTTTCAAGCACTGGCTTACATCAATTGACAACCAATTCGAGTGCATAATTGCATAGTAGTTTTGAAATTATAATCAGAGAAGTAAATTTTTCTTTTTTAATGCTTCCCTTTCCACAATGTGAAATGAATGTATATATAGAATGTTATTGGGATTGGGGTTGACATGAAGTACTACAAACATTGTAAATACATTGAAAAGGACATTCCAAAAATTGATTTTCAGATGACAGTGATTGCATCCTTGTAAGTTTTTAAACAATATGTATAATTTTTTTTCCAGTGGGTAGAATATAGGATCATAGAGAAGGATGTCATTGAGGTAGAGTGTCCAACTGAAAAAGGTGAATCAATGTCTAAAGTGGATTATTACAAGTGTAGTGAGATATGTATTACTTTCATTGTAGACATGGTTTTATGAACTGTTTTGGATATATAGAAAAAGTCCTTTAAAACAAAAAATGAATGTAACTTCATTGTAACGGAACTATTGTGAAAAAGTGATGATACTATAAATTTAGAAATGTGGTTGTAAGGTCTAATGAAACAAATGTATGGAAACTAAGATTTTAAATTATCATCTAAAATAACAAATTTGTTTGTTGAATGTAGAGAAGTGGATTTCATGTGAATTCCTTATATGAAGAATAAATTATATAGAATATTGAATGGATGAGCATGACAAAGTTTTTTTTTTAAATATTTTTTGTAGTCTTCAAAGTTACATTTCGAGTGTTATGAAATAGAGATAACGGACTTTTTTGGTAGGCAAGCGGAAGGTGTTTTTGAAACAATTATTTTCTCCTTTCTTGATTGAAATTTTTTGATTTTATAGAAAGACACTTCAGCATAAGCAATTGCCAAGCATGTATTAGAGTGTTTTTGCTTCTTTCACACTTGTTCAATTATGAAGTGTCTATAAAATTTAAAAAATTTAATTTTGTTGTTTTTGGAAACTACTGAAAATGAACATAAAATTCAGTGGATTTTCCAAAAAATTCATTGGTAAAGCATACGCAGAAGTCGTACAATACATTTTTGCAAGTTTTAAAAATGCATGTACAATTAATTAAGTTCATCATGTACAGAAACTAAATTACTTGTGGTTTCAAAGACGTAAAAGCTTGCATTCACATGAAAGGAGAGTATGGGGATAGGGAATATGACGTTCACTTTAACAAATCCGTTGTAGTTCAGTATAATTAGTAGGAAGTCAAATTCTGAATAAAGAAAAGTATTTTTCTCATAATAATACGTGTTTTTAAACGCATAAATATATAGTTTGTACAATACATAATTATGAACAAATGACCTTGAACTTGAACATTTTTCTTCAACTATTGTGATACAGTTCTGAGATTCTTGAAAAAAACATTGTGCATTTAGAGATTACCAATTGAGATGTGTGGACTTCTTGTTTTTAATTTTCACATAATAATTTGTAAGAGAAAGGAGAGTTTGTCTTCTATATAGAGTTCTGGTAAAGTATGTATAAGAAATTGGATAAAAGTGGTTATCTTTGCTTGTTTACAACAAAGTTTGGAATGTAGAAGGTTTCAAAAGATTACGAATGATGTCCTCTATGGAAACTCCAAAACATGAGTATAGTGAGCGTGGACTTAGAGAAGGTCATTAATGATTCATAGAATATGCAATCAGCGTACAATGTGCGTATTTACATTGTTTTTGTTTTCAAATTGAAGTAAAAGTATTTTGCATTTAGTTGGTTAGAGGGTTTCAAAGTGCATTGGAAGTTGTAGGTACAATATGGTTTGGTTTTGAACTATGTGTTGATTGAATGAGTTGCACAGAAATGTCAAAACAAAGGAATGGAAACAAAAAAAGAGCAAAATCAAGTGGTTTTTAGTGCTTCTGATTGTAGAAGTTGACTTTGTGAACCTCTTCCGATTTCATTTGGTGTTTTTGCAAGGTTGAAAAGCTATTATTAAAAAATTATTGTTTGAACGGCCTTGCATTAGGGGTACAAGTTTGCAAAAATATTGAAATCATGAACTTTTAAGAAAAAAACGTGACTGTAATGCACCAATGACAGAAGAAAATGGCTGCGGAAGCATTCGGAAGTCCAGTGGTTTTCAATACTGTGGGCAGTATGATGGTTGCTACAGAGCAAAGGAGCGTAGGTGAAAGATTGGCGCATGTGGTACAAGGAAGATTTTTTGGAGAAGAAGATCGTGCACCTGTGGATGGAGAATTCCAAACTACCAATGGCATGGTTCAACTTCTCGGAGTGAAGGTCAAGTTGTGGAAGTTGGCGTGGTGGATATAAGTTTTGCATGCGGTGATGAACTTCACCTAGTGAAATTACGTCCTTTTGAGATTGCGGTTTGTGTCACACATGCTGTACATGAAACGGAACAGGTTGGTGAGTTGGTAGGGAAGACTATGGGAGATTGTGTAGATAAAGTTATATGATGGCGTCATGCTTTAGTTCATTGTGCATGTCCCTCCGAGGTGAGAACGACGGCAACAAATTCGAGGGAGGGGCAGAATTTATCTTTTCCTCCTGTTTCAGCACCACAGTTTGATTTTCATTGCCACCAACGTTGAGGATTCAAGCGGATAACACCACGAGGGGAGAACAAAACGCCTACATGTTTGCCATGTGTGTTGCACTAGTTGGGCTTGGTTTCTTCAAGGAATTGCATCTTTGTTTTTTAATAGTGGGCCACAACCACAGCCACAGTGCCACATACATGAGGACATCGATCAAAGATTCAGTGTGATTTCGAACGTATTGAATAGGAGAGACATAGACACTTTGACAAAGATGTTGTAGCTGGTGGAGAAAGGAACATCGTACACAGAGGCTTTCATGAGTGCTCGCAAGCTTGAGCACATTTGCAATTGGAAGGCATTTATCACACCTCATTTGCTACGAGGAGGGGAACAACTGATGGGCATCACATTTCCACACCATATGAGGTTTTACGTGGAGAATGGGTTGGTCCGTGTGCAACACAAGCATTTTTGCACAGATGAGTGGGGCCCAACAAGAGGACATTTGTGTCTGAACTCACTACCAAGCATAGCAAAGAAACCTGACCTCGCGGAGTTGTTTGCAGCTGATCAGAGGGAATTGAAAGCATTGGACGAGTTCATTGCATACAAGAAGAAGATGATAGAAAGAGGCCACAACCCAATTAGGAACATGGAAGCGATGGACAAAACAGAAAAATTCAAGGATTATTTGGAGGAGTTCCCACAACAAAATAGAGAAGGCATCCGTGATTTACCATTTTGGCCCAGCGATGTCTTGAACTAGAACGGGGATGGTGGTATTGTTCTTGACATGGAAAGAAGTACAGTTTCAAGTGCAGTTGTTGAGGTGGATGGAAATAGAATGGAGAGTGCTGCCGTTGATAGGATTATGGCGACAATGCCAAATCCTGAGAGGAAGGGGTATTTTGGACCCCGCAGAGATAGACTCGCACAAGCAACATCACGAAGAGTGATTGGAGGGAGGATTCAAGGCAAAAGGAATGAAGTTATACCAGAGCTACGACAAGATGCAGCAGAAGATCCGTTTCCTCCATTCAATCCAGAGAATGACGTTGTTATAGGGCAATACGTAGCTCTTATCGTACAACTAGCGGTAGTAAGAGAAGGAGTACCCTTCTTTTTAGGGAAGGTGCTAGAATTCGGTCAGGGGACGTGGGCCTTGAAGATGAAGGTCCTGTGGTATTGGCCTACTATGAGACCTGGAGCACATGATGAAGTAGGTAGTAACCGAGTGAGGTACACAAACTGTATGGAATCAACGTGGGAACCGTCTGATGAGATGTTGGACTAGACCGAAAAAGAAGCCGCTATTATTCATGGATGGATGTTCCTCGTCGAGGGAGAAGGGGTTATGTTATAGGTCCCAACATTACAATGTATGGCATGCAAACAGAGGAGACACTGATCATTCCACCAGAGGCTAAAGCGCATCTTCTGGAATACATGGCAATGCAGATGGAGAACTTAGATGACAAACGTCTGCATAATGATTTGAATATGTATTAGTGAAGTCACATTATGCAATGCTCTTTGACCTTGTAGTTGTAGGCATTTAGAAGTATTTGAGTGTGAAGCGCAGAGTAATATGTCTTAAAAGTAGTGTGGAGTGAAAAGTGTGAAAGGTTTTCATGAAATAATTATAAAGAATGGAGTGTTTGACAACATTTCACCAAGCAATTTCTCCTACTAAGAGCAAATGACATTTTCAATAATCCCTTCCCCCCTCAACATTTGAGACTGTCCATTTTAGATGCCATACTAGCCAAGTGCAATGTCGCACCCCCCAAGTGCAAGAATGTCTAATTCGGTGTTTAGAGTTCCCAAATTAGCTAGGAAAGGTCTCAACATATCCTAGATACGGCACAAAATAGGGGGCTTTCTTTTACTCTTATCCCGGAAAACACAAAATTTGCCTTCCTGGTTCCACTGACTTAATCCTAAAAAGGACATTGCAATCTCGACAACTAGCATTTTGAAAGTCAAAACTTGATTTTCACATAGTTCTTGATTTTAAATGCTTTTAAGCTTAATTAAAAAAATAAAATTATGGTAATCTACTTTACATTCCATTTTTTTCAAAATGATTAAAATTATAATACGCCACATTTTGAACTTTTTCTATCAAATTTCTTTTGATATGAGCTCAAAGAGTATGCCAATTACACCATGATGATGTTTGTTCCTATTATTAACATTTAAAAAAAAAGTTTTATGCTATTTTAAGCATTATTGTAATTGCTATGAATTGTACTAAGAAATTTCTTCAAAAAAATTCATAAAATTGAATTTGATTTTTTGAATTATGAAGAAATGAGATTAAATTTTAGACAAATATTACTACATGTGAAAATATCAAATTTTTGAAATGTGAATTTTAATGTAGAAATTTAATGAAGTTTCACCAAGGCCGGATATGAAATGTCTTTTAAGGGTTAACCTTGTAAGGATGTTGTGGACCTAAAATGTTTGATAGATGACTTCATTGTAATTATAGAAGCAATGAATGTATCTATTGGCCTAATAAGCAAATTAGTTTGGTAACTACTTTGGTTGAGGTTGCACCTTTCCAAGGTTAATCATGAGACCATCCTCAATAAGTCGCTTAGAAAGGCACATAATGGCATAATTACATAGTAAGGGGGGAGGGGAGCTTAAAGTAAGATTTAAGATGTCTACATCTAAATGTATTCAAAGAGAGAGGAACTCAAATCCTTTTATTGGGTTTGCATAAATAATTTATTCTTTGTATTGAATCTCATATGAAGTTTTAGAACTAGCATAAATAACTCTAATATTATATATCTTCTTTAGAAGAGAGACTCTATATGGTTAAAATTACCCAATTAAACTTGAATACATTGTATATGAGAATTTAGATTTGTAAGGAGGTGTGGAAGTAAGTTGTGTTTATATTGATTGTAGGTGATTTTTATTTTATTTTTTGTGGTATGGTCTTCTAGCTTGCGTGATGAAAGTGATATGGTGGTTCAAACAAGATTGATAATGAGAGATTATTTTCCAATTTTCTTTTGTGTGAGATAATTTAAGTGGAATATTTAATAGCAATATTATTTAGTGTATGGTTAATGCATTTTTTTCGGACTTTTAAATTTTGCATAAAGTTTCAAAGGATGTCATGTGATTGTACCACATGCACCTATAATGATGTTCAAAAGTTTTGTATTTCATAACTTCTATCAAGTGTGGTGGGTATTTTGTATTAATGTTTTGTATATGGTTTGCTTCAATTGTATAGATGGTAGAGAAAAACTATCATTGTAGAAAGTGAATGCAATGAATTGGATATTTTGGTCTTGTGATTGCTGAAGGTATGGTGTATTCAGTAGACATAGGAAGTCTAAATGTAATTGTGCATTACAATGACAATGACAGTTATTTAAAGATTGGCATATGCAATAAAGGGACTATTTGGACTAATAGTTTGACCTCAAATATTCATTCATACATTAATGTGTAGCATTTGAAGTTTGCATTGGATAAGATAATTTTTTTGCATTTCTTGTATCGTTTTGTTGTGTCTATTTATTCTTTATTTTTAGTGCTTTTATGCGTGGTTTTGTGCACCCAAGGAGGATGTGTAACCATGTGTCATTTTGGTTTAAGTTGCAAGATGAACAAGTTATATTTGAAAATTCTTGAGGCCAAAATAAATGATTTTGGGTGTTGCCTAAATATTGACCATATTGGAATTCAAAGAGGTGTGTGATTTTTTTATTGTATATGAATGGATTGTTCTAGAAGTTGTTAGACAATTGTGGTGGATGTGTTTTATATTACATCCATTTGTTGATATTTGAAAATTTATATGGTAATTTCAAATTACCTTCATTTCCTTCCTTTTGTAAGTTGTTTTATAGAAATCTAATGGAGGGTTTATATGGTGTGAATTTTGGTGAGAACCAATTCTCTTTGTGAAGGTACTATAGTATTGAGTGGGTGTGTTCATAATCTTTCAATAACAATAGATGTTCTTTCACATCACCTACTACTGCTAAGTGTGCTATTTTATTTCCTTTATATTTATGTGGGTTGTAAATTCTTGTCTTATCAAAGAAGAGGTACAATTTTTTAGCATGTATGACAACATACAATACTATAGTTTTATTTGGATGGTTATTTTGTGATGTTGGGTGTTTAATTTGGTTTAATATGAAGAATATTGAGTTTAGACTATTGTTGAATATGTGTATGAATTCATTGTTCTTTTAGGATGTGAGTATTTGTAATAACTTGTATATTGATGTTAGTTCAATTTGAAAAGAGTTTTGTAGGCTTGGTAGCCTTGTTAATTCAATTTTTCTTGTTGGGTTGTATGTTCTATTTACAAATATTTTCATAATCAAGTTTGTGGATCCTTTTAAAGTTTCTTGAGGTGATATAAAAGATCCGTATGTGTAATAAGTTTATTGTGGTTGGAATTTAATTTCCAATTGTGTATTATAAAGTGGGAGGCATAGAGTGGATGTATTTTTTGTGTTTGTAACTGGAGGAGGTAGGGGAGTATTGATCCATTTTTATTCTTGTTTCTAGAAGTATTTTGGGAGGTGTTGGATATGATTTGTAGGAAAGGATTTGATATTTGGAGTTCTATTGTATATAGTTTCTAATTATAGTAATTAATTGATGTATGTAGTCATGTCGAATAATCTTATGAATTTCCTTTATAGTTAGATTTCAACCAAATTTTCATAAACTTCAATAAGCTCTAGCTTGATAAAATTGCAAATTGCGTTGGTATTGTAGTAAAGAGTATTTGAGCATCATGAAAAACATATACATGTAAAATTCAAAAGCATACAATAATTTAAATCTTTCCTAGACATTATCTACCATCTAGTGCTGCCACTTCTAGTCAAAATTATAGCTTGCATTTGATTGGGCATGTTTGAAATGAGCTTTAGAAATTGTTGTATAAATAATTGATCCTATATTGCTTGATTTATTTGTAGTCAAATGTTTGATAAATGAGATGAAAGTTATGAGGAGTTTTTGTTTGCGGGCAAATGGATTCTTTGTTGTACAATGGGGGCAAGTTAACGCACAAAATTTCTTCCCAAGCATGCATATTTAACAAAAAATCTGTAAACTTCAAGATGCTCTTAACCCCTAAAGTCCCATTGTCCCTACGGGAGACAAAATGGATTTTGGGCAGGTTCCTATGAGCTCAATTTTTAATGAATTTTTTTGAAACTTTCCCATAAGATAGAAAAACTTACTAGCTTTTTGGGAATGTAATTTTTATTTCAATCGGTGCATGATAGCAAAAGTTATGCCCAAATAAGCTCAAAACAGGGGAGAGGGGGCAGCAAAAAAAATTTGCAGAAAATTTAATTTAATTTTTTTAATTTTTTTTCCTTATAGATTATATTTTTGCCTATTTGGGAAGCTTTGATTCATTTCATTTGGACTTTTTATGAGAAAGTTATGGACAATCTTGTTTTTTGGGCAGTTAGAGCATCTTCTTGAAAAAAACTTTTTCTTTCACTTTGAATGCTGAAATCTTTCAATCCGTACGGTCAAACATCACAAAAATTTTACTACATGATCTGTAAAAAGTGTAGTATAAGATCCTACAGTTAATTTCTAAAAAAAATATTTTTTCTGATCTTTTAGATGAATGCAACAAAAGTAGCAGTTTTGAGTGATTTTTGACAGAAACATGGCCTTGGGACTTTAGGGGTTAAGTGAATGCTGCAAAAATGAATGGATTTTGAAACAACAATTAGAATTATAATAAAATGCAATTTAGCTTCATAACAATTGCAAAATGAATAACTCAATATCACACAACAATTTGCAATTCTTTTATACATTATTTGAAAGATAGTCAAAGATTTGTTGCTATAGGATGACAAACAAGCAAAAATGATAAAATCAATTCAAGCGGTATGGGAGCAAATATCTCTAAATGAATTGTGAAGGCACATTTCTAATATGTATTATAAAATACAAATTACTTTTAGCAAATGTTGGCAATACTAGATGGTAGATAGTGTATACAAAACATCAAATTCTTTGTATGATTTCCAATTTTATATGTGTACATCTATGATGATGATGATGAAGTAGACTTCAATGTGATTCCAAAGCAATTCACAAGTCAAAAATCTTTCATTTTTGAGCATCCGCAAGGTATCATGTAATTCTCCTAATTTCAATTAAAATTGTTGGAATCCAAAAATTTGTAAGATTGTTAGACTCAACTGTACAAGTATGTATAATGGTAATCTTTTAATTGACTATTTTTTCTTGATGTAGGGGATCTTGTTGGTTTATGGTATGTTATGGAGTCTGGTTGAAAGTGTGCAAGGACATGTGTTAAGAAATATGCAGCTATTTGGTGGTGATTGAGTTGTTGTACTATAGTTTGTCTAGTATTGTTAGTATTGTGATGTTATTGTAGTTAGTTTTGGCGGCCAATCTTGCACAATGGATAGTTTTTCTCAATATTTACATTTTATTGTTAGTGTGCTAGTCCTTTTTTGACCATTGCTTTGTGTATATTGAGCCTAGAGAGTTGAAGATTTTGTCTTGATTCTGTAAATTGAGTTGGACAAGTGATTGGTGAAGAGAAGTAGAATTTCTTTAACATTTAACATTTACGGTATGGATTATGAAGATTTTGATTTGCAAATATTCTATAATTCAGAGAAAGATTGAAGAAGGTTCTAATGTGTGTAGGAATGGATTCTTGGCTTGTGAATTGGTCATTTGACATAGGATTATTTTTTTGTATTTGTATCTTTGGTATAGCCAAAGAATTTATATCTGAAAAGATTGGATTGGTGGTTCTAAAGGTACGTACGTTGGTTGGTTTGTCAGTGGTATTGTTTTTATAGCCAATGTAATCTATCAATAGTTATAGTAGTTATTTGTTAGTAGTGAGTATATATGTTGCTCTTTTGTTTATTATACAATGTAAGAAAGTATTTTTGAATGATGAACTTATAATGTGTGTTTTGTTTTGTTTTAAAGTATTGGTTTAGTAAATTATGGTTAGATATGTTATAATTATGTAAGGAAAATAGTTGATATGATAGCATCCATTTTGTATAGACTTGAATATTTGAAGATGGCCATTAGCATGAGATATTATGAGTTTGTTTTTGTACTTCATATCCTATCTATCTATATTAGATTTTTGTGATTTAAGATTTTGTTAATGGGAAAGAGACATAAGTTTTTGAAAATTAATTTTTTGGAGGGAGAAATGCGTCTGAATAAGAACTTCATCATAGTTTCTATTATTATATCGATATCTCTTTTGTAGAATCTTATTGGAGTATTGTTACCTTAATCCTTAAAGGACAAACCTACTCAAAGGGTATGGTTTTTAGGGGCCAAATAAATTTCACGTTTTTCTTGGTTTCAAATTTCTTCAAGCTTGAATAAAAAAAATAGTTCTAAAAATCTATTTTTTATTTTTTCATTTCAATTTTTTCCAAAAAAATTATAAATCATAAATTTGTGGCACTTTCAAGATAGCATTTGAAGCTTGCTTACACCACTTTTGAATTTTTTATAATCAAATTTCTCTCAGCATAGCACCATAATATTTATCACTATTAATACAAATTTTGCTTCAAATTTCATATTATTTTGATCATTTTTGTAAATACTATGATTTTTATTAAAAAAAATAGTATTAAAAAATCATAAATTCATTTAAAAAATTTTGATTGTAAAAGGATGAAGTTAAATTTTGGATATATTTTATTACATGAAAAAATTATCAAATATTTGAAAGGTATTTTTAAATAGAAAATCAATGAAGTTTGATCAATTGAACAGATGAAATGTATTTTGAGGGTTTACTTGTAAAATTCCTTTAACCACATGGTAGTTTTTGAAGTTTTAGTCAAAGTGAGCTCCCAATTTATTAATTTGGATTCTTAATTTTTTGTCTTGTTATTTTATGTTTTAAGCCCTAAAGGACTAGGGGTATATCCAAATTTCCAAAATTGTAAAGATCTATTATAAAATGCAACTTAAAATAATATTTTAATGATGACTCTCAAACAATATTTGTAAAATATAATTCATAGATCACATCCATACAGTTAGATCAACAAATACCCTAAACCAATATTTTACAACAAAATTTGAAGCCAGAATGTGAAAATTCCTTTTAAATTCAATTATACATTGAATATTTAATATTTTCACAAGAATTTTTTTTCTATAAGTTTAAAATGCTCAATTCTAATTATAAGGATTTTTGAAGATTTTTTATTTTATTTTTTGATTCAAATTATTTTTCAAGGGTCACTTTTTGAATTGAAAAAGTTATTTTTTGAGGCTAGACTTATTGCTATCCTTTGAGTTATAGAATATTTGCAAAGCAAAATCTTCATAACCTTTACCATACAAATATTAAAGAACTAATACAAAAGTTTTATAAAAGAAAATTAATGGACAAAAAAATGCATTTCGGTGAGTTTGGGATGTAATTCCGTTCATTCATTGTTCAAAATCTGCACTCATGGTCCTTAAAGGGTTGAGTTAAGTTTTATACAACAAAATTCCCCAAAGGATGTTAAATAAAAATAGAGTGCATATCAATATAGTTTTCGGTTCAGAATGTACATTAATATCTAAAATACTTCAAAATCCCACCTGTGTATAAGTTAGAAGCCCAAAAGTAATAAAAGTGTAGAATACTTTGTGAACACTATCCAAAGTGCCTAATCTTGCCCCAACATGTGACAAATCTTGGCTAAAATAATCAAAAAGAGTGGGATCTTAAGTCGTTTCCAAATATAGGATTCAAGTTTTTAGTTATTTTGAGGACAATAGAAACTCCAACTGTTAGCTTGCAAGTTTCAAAAATTCATGACGGATCTGAAGAGGCAATCTATGATAGAAATAAGATATTTTAAGGTTGAAATCATGCTTGAAATCCAACAAAAAATTGTTTTTTTTAAGATTCTTGTCCTTGTGAAAATTTCCTAATTACTGATAATTGAAGGAGATAGTGGAATTGTAATCTCTTTCTTTGAATGTGCAGGAGACCTAAAAATATGAGCCTACACATTTTTTAAGGGATTCCATAAGAGGTTCCATAAAATTTCTATCTTTTGATTTACAAAAGACCCTCTTCTTTTGAACACCAACAAAGGGTGGGGCGGGGGCCTTGGCCCCCCTTCAATTAACAAAACTACAATTTACATAAATTTGGGAGGGAGAGAAAATTCCACACCCCTTTACAGTGAGAACAGAATAAAGGCGCCCATTCTATGTTAAAGGCGCACTCTAACAGTGTAATTTTCTTAGGATTCTTAATGACAACCTGAATTTGCTTCCAAGTGGCCAACCCAGCATGAAGCGTGAATGTCCACATGGAATGAAGTATACTTTGAGAGCTAACTGGCTGGTTCCCATACCTCTTGTTACATCTCTTAGTCCAGATATACCAGGCCAGGAAACTACACATGAGGTCCCAGGGGTGATGTTTATATACAAATTTACTAATCTCGCCCTTAATAAAAATCCTAATATTTCCTATAAGCGCAATCTGAAAAGAATGAATCTGAGGAGCGTTGGCCCGAAATGCAAGTGCATTCACCTTCCGCCATAACTCCTGGGTAAATGGATAGTCCCAAAGAAAGTGCGAGGTGAGCGTTAAGGCACACTGACACAAGAATCAACCCACATCTACACCTGGGATTTTGTAGGATAGCCACTTGCCCGTAATTGCCCCCTGATTGAGCACCATCCAAATGAAGGTAGCCTGTTTTTTTGAGCGAGAGTTATGCCAGAGTACTTGGAATGCATGTTTCCTTTCTTCTTGTGTAAAGCCTTGATTAACCAGCTCTTGTACACTATTCGGCCGCTCTGCCTTTTTCTTGAGTCTTTGGAGATAACCCCTCCTTGCCGTATATCCAAAGAATGGGGTGGTTGGGAACTTCCAACCTTTTTCCAATATCACTCATCTGGGTCCCATGGGAGATTAACAATATGCACTCCAGGGTACACATTCGAGCCCATAGGATCCGGGTTGCATTCAAAAATGATTGTCATACAATCCTTGTTGGCTCAAGTCCCGGATACGGTAGTGCGTATAAGCCTTTGTCTCTTATTATAACACCCTTAGTTTTTTGCAGGGTGTACCTATTAACAACACCACCTTTGCTATCTGTACATTTGTGGTAGTCAAATTGTAAACTCCCGGGTTTATTAAGCCAAGAATCTCAACTTTGCTCCGAAAAAGCTCGCGGGTCCCAAAAGATATGGAAGATCACTTTCAATCTTTTGATCTTCTCTTTTTCTGTTACAGCTCCCCTCCGCAGCAATTTGATTTGAATTTGCTCCATGGATTCCCAGTCAATCGCATTGTGATCCCACAGATGCGGGACCCTTGCAATGCTTGCCCTTGCCCAAAGGTGCAGCCCAAAGTTCGGTTCCATTCCTAATGTTTTGTCCTCAGCCTCCAGAATCAATGGATTCCCCAAAAGTGGCTGTCTTAAGACACTACTTAATTCCTGTGGTTGTTTATGAAAATAAGCCCCCCTTAATGGCCCAGAAAGCCTTAAAACAAGACTTCAAAAGGGAATTTTTTTTGTTTTTCAGTCCTTTTTAAAAAAACATCCAACTTGGACTCTCATTCCACTTAGCATCTCCAAGTGGCCTCCCGGTATCAATTTTATGTCTACTAAATCGTTTCCAAGGTTCATACTTGGGGAATAACCCTCGCACCACCAACTTAGCCAACAGGGCTTGGGTTTGAAGAAAGGGGTTAAGTAATCTAATACCTCCCTCTTCATGCGGCAACAGGCACGAGTTCCACTTAACTCTTGCCGCACTTCTACCTTCATCCCGCCCAGTCCATTGGTACTGCTGAATAAAAGCTCGGATTTTATCACAGTTTTTTGCTGAGATGCCGCAATATGCCCCCTGGTACCAACAGGTCACAAGAAGCACCTGATTGCAAACAATCTCCCGTCCAGCTTGCAACACCATCTTGGCTGCCCAACTCCTCAGCTTAATTTTCATGGTATCCATCAAGGGGGCCATGTTTAGATCCATGGGGAGGTGGAAACCTATAAGCACTCCCATGTATCTAACACCTGCCCCTTTAGCTATCCAGGTGAAGCCCATCGCCTTTCCCCAATTAAACATCCAATCCCCTTGCCGTAAGTCTTATTCCAATTTAATTTCGACCCCGATGCAAGGCAGTAAAGCTCGAGTACTCGCTGTGCTCTAAATTGTCCTTAATGCCTCGTAAGTACAACAACCTATCATTTGTAAATGATACATCTGTAACCTTAGAGCCCCCCGGGAGTGTAAATCCTTCTATTCCATATTTTAAGTCCTCCATCATGTTCCCGAGTGCATTGAGCACCACAATGAAAAGAATAGGTGCCAATGGGCATCTTTGACGCACTGATCTAGATAAATCGAATTCCTCTCGTACACGACCATTCACAATAATTGCAGACAAAGCATTTTGATAAAGAGACATGCCCCCGTGTATAAAATCTTCATGAAATCCCTACTTCCGTAATACCGCCTTCATGAAGTTCCACAAGATCCTGTCGTAGGCTTTTTTGAAATCCAAGAGTAATAGGACCAAATATTGACCGAATTCTTCAACAAAATGCATCGATTCCTGTGCTAAGAAGACGTTATCAATTATACACCTCCCTTGTATAAAGCCAATTTGATTAGGTCTAATTACCTCCGGAAGAATAATTTGTAATCTATTTGCCAACACCTTCGCCACCACCTTATAGAAAGAATTAAGCAAGGTAATTGGTCTTAAATTTTGAATTTGACTCGTATCTCCCCCCTTAGGAATTAACGCAATAATCTCCTTATTATGCGCCCTCGAAAGAGCACCTCCTCTTACTGCTTCCCTCATGGCCTCCAAGAGATCTGCTTGAACAACGTCTACACAGAACTTAAAGAAATCCGTAGGGATGCCGTCTTCTCCAAACGCATTGCCCAATGAGAGCGCTTGAATAGCATCCTGCACCTCAGCAAGGGAGATTTCCTTAGTATGATTCCGATTTTGAATTTCTGTAACCATCGAAGGAACACTGAGCAGCACCTGCTGCCTCGCTTCCAATACCTCCTCTGTCTCCAAGTCCTTCATGTAAAGGTTTTTGTAAAAATCCAGAAGCGCCTCCTCCTTTTCCCTTTTCCCGATAACAAGCAAACCACCCACTTGCAACTCCGAAATATGAAAGCGTTTTGGGACATCCTTAAACACTTGGAAGAACTTGTGGGAGCATCAATTCCCGATTCTCAACCATTTTGATGACACGGCATGGTACTGCGACTCCAGCGCCTCTAGTGCGATACAATGAAGTATAGTCCTTGCCTCATCCAGCATAAGGGTAGCCTCCCCATCTTCCGAGTGCACCCGTAGCATTTCTTCGGCTTCCCTAATTACACTCAAAGCTGAATTTTCTGCTCAAAACTTAGTTGTTCTTCGCTCCTTCTCAAGCTTCCCAGCCTCATCCACCACCTGTCTCTGAGCAGCTTCAATCCATGTCATCCAAGACTCCAAACTGTGAGGCCTATTTTCTGATTGCCAGACCTGCTCCAACCTATCTCTAGCATATTTACTTCGAAGCAGGTCCGGATTAATGCATTCTCGTCTTCTCAGGGGTTTTACATTTGGAAAAAGAGTCAATTGTACCGGGGCATGATCCAAGATCTTTGTGGTCGGATGTATGTGGATCACCCCTCCACAATCACATAATACAAGTGATACATAAATCCTATCAATCCTTGCACTTCTAAAAGCTGCCCCGGTGTGATTGTTCTTCCAAGACCACTGTTTCAATGTCTCCTTCCTCGCATGGTCTGAACACCAAGAATCTTCTAAACCGTAGTGATTCAGCAACCGATTCCAAGCTGCCTTTTCCCTACGATTAGATTTCATACAATATCGATTACACCCACTCCTATTGGCTTTGTCTTCTACAAAATTGAAATCTCCTGCCATTATCAATGAGTTACCAAATATATTAACTTCAATCCACTATAAGAAACCCATGTTTTTTATAGTGACCAGTTTTTGCCACAATGCTCTTCTTTCATTAGATGGACTTGGAGCATAAATGGCAATAATGGTGATACTTGTTTTATCAGTTTGTAAGGTTAAGTATTGTGCACGTCCCAGGATAATGATCCCCTCGCCATTCACCCTAGAAGCCAGTGCTTTGGCTATCAAAATGCATATCCCGAGACAATGATCCCCTTGCCATTCACCCTAGAAGCCAGCGCTTTGGCTATCAAAATGCTCGTCCCTACTGTGCATCTCGAGGAATCTCTGCAATTTGGAATCCCTGGATTCCACGCACGGTGACCAATTGGATAAGGAAGATTCCTTGCCTTTTTCCTACATCTGTCCTCATCCATCTAGTGTTCCTGTAGAATTATAATTTGTGGCCTTGTATCCATACGCTCAAAAATGCGCCGTATGTGTACCTGCTTAATTGAACCTTTGGTACCGACCCTTGCACCACAAATATTTAAGGTCGTCAACAACAATTTGACGTCCGTCATTCTTCTGCTCGGGGGTCATTGTCACTAGCTGAGGTTTGAATTGGCGCTCTCCCTTTCCACTGTTTTTCCTGAATCTAGATCAGTATTGCAGCTTGACTTGGTTGCCATGCCGCTTGAAGCTCTGGTATATGGTCTAGATTCGCCCACTCCTTCAGCAGTTAGTTTGGGCGCAAGAGACCTTGCCACGGAGGTGGCTGCACTATATCCAATGGATCAATCTAAATGAGTTTAACCTGCTTCATACATGCCGCCTTCACTGTGACTTTAACTGCAGCTAACACTGAGAGCTCATGTCTGCTGCCATTACTGTCCCAGTGTGCTAACTAATGAATTGCACCCATCTACTCAACTTCGGTGGTTTTTTCAAAGTCTCTTTAAGGAAGTTCCAAACTCCATCAAAGATTTTTGCTTTAATGTCCTCAACTTCACGCTCCGTGCCATCAAAGGCAATCTTCAAAGGGATGATCATGCTAGGCGCTTCTCCTGTAGAATCCAGGAGAATATCACTACCATCAGCATGGTCTTTATACGCCACCGGCCACACTGTCAGGTACCTCATGCCATTCTTCGGGAAGACTAAGTCCTTTGTGTTAAATGCTTCCCTCCGATTAGCTTTGTCCTACGCTTTCTACCACTCATCCGACAGGTGTATCATTGAAGGCCTTTGATTCCAAAATCTGGGCGTAGAGGGATTACCCTTCATGAATTCCTTCTCAGGACTTTCCAACTTGGATCCCTCCTTTCTTCCTTGGTTTTGGTGGCTTGACTCGGCTTGCAACTGTGGAAATTGGGACTGAGCACCCAATTTATTTGTTGGATTGGGTTGAATTACCTCTGTTCCTGCCCCTTTCGAAATCCTTCTCCCAAAAACTGGCTGAGCTTGAACCACCTCCGTAAATTTTAATTCTTGTCTCACTGGAGATTTTGGTTTCTTCTGAGGCTACTAGGTCTACAGTCTCTCTTGTCGGAGATGAGTTACTGTCCACCTGCATTAACTCTTGTGGCGGATTCGGCCCCCCAGACTCCTCCACCTACTTACCCAAATGAACACCAGATCCAATTGTACGTGTCTGCTGCGCTTCCTCTGCGCCTATTCTATTAGATTGCCGTGTTTGTTGTCCCTGTTTATCCGGGGTCTTACTCCCCCTAGATAACTGCTGCTTTTGGACTTCTGTATTCTTCTTAGCCTGCAGCTGCTCCGACTGTTTTTGCATCTCCGGGACAACATTACCCTTTGTCTTCTTCCTCCTTGTAACAAGTGTGAAGCCATCACCTTTAGGATCCTCTTCAACCTTGGGACTCACCCTCTTCCCTACACCAGTTGTAAGCGGGCACAAATCTGTTGAATGCCCAAATTTCCTACATCCATTATATTGACCCAATAGCTCGGAGTAACTAACCATCTGTTCACTATACTCCACTTCCGTAGCTTCCCTAGGCAAATTGGGCACCTGGATTGTCCCTGGAAGCTTCATAATGTCATTCACTCTAACTTCAATCAGGGATCCTCTTTGATGCCTACTCGCCATTTGAGCACTCTCTATAGAGGTAACCTCCCCGATCAAGGATGCTAGCTGCCGCATCCACTCCAAAGTCTGGAAGACTGGATCTAATTCCGGGAATTGCACTCGGATCATTATGCCCTCAAGTAATAACTCTGGCGCTGGAGAGTCCGAAAAAAAACTAAATGCCAGGTACACAATCTTACTAAACGCTCTCTTCATTGCTTAAATTCATGCTCCATACAAGCTATTGCCTTCACAGGGTCACTAAATTCCAGCCGAAAAAACCTCGGGCCATGGCCTGGATCCCAACAAAATTGAGTTTGAGCTCTGTCGTAGGATACTTCGACAATACCTCAAAGCCTGGTGGAGATCTGAATACCTTCCCTAGTACCAAGCAAGTTACCGACTCTTTTCTTCTGTCTTGGATATGAACCAACTCGCCCTTGGAAATATCCACTGTAAGCTTCCAACTTTGTAAAATCTTCGGTTCCGATGGAGCTTCCTGTTCTTTTGTGTCCGCAACAAAATCCACAGGTTTCTTCCCCTAACCCTTCTTCTTCCGTGTCTTCCTGTTGCTTGGTCCTTCATTGGGTGACCTACCCGCCTCCTCCATTGGGAGATCTGAATCTGCACCTTTCATGTGTTTCCCCCAAACACTAAGATTGTTGCGTTGCTCAAACCCTCGCAAATGACAGCAGCAACACCTTCCGGTGTGCCTAGAACTCACTCAATTTTGCTCAAATCTAGTTGTGAAACCTCTCAATCTAACCGCGGCAGTATACTAAAGCTGATTCTAGAAGAAAAATGGAGAAAATTTGATGTCTAAACAAGAAATTTGGATCACTAAGGCTCCGGAACCCTAGCGGCTACTCCTTGGGTCTTTTGGGGGGGGGGGGGGGGGATAGATGAAAAGTGATGGTAAAAGATCCTCTTCTAGATGGTCAATTCTTAGAAACTCTTAGAAATTATCCAAATTGTGGTAAAATTTTACTAAAAATTAGGATTGCTTGTTTTAAGGTAATAACGCATCTTGACAAGTTTCAAGGTGCTCCAACACCGACAAGTATCCAAACCGGAAAAATTCTCTAATTCTGGCAAAATTGAAAAATATTTGTGGAGTTGACCAACATTTTGGAAGCATACAAAATCAGAATAAAGCCAAAGTAGGTCTTTTCTTTCCAAATAATATAAGATAGTCAAATTCTTCAAAAAATGTATACTCTAATAATTGGATTTTTATACCATATATGTTTGAATTTTGTGCTAAGTTTTTGCAGTATTTCCACAATGAAAAAAGAAAAATGGATCTTTTAACCCCTAAAGGACCCATATGCGTTTTTTGGCAGCATAGAAATTTTTGGCAGGTACATGTGACTAGAAATTTTCATATTTTAGGTCCAAACTTTAATAGAAAGTATAAACAAGGACAATCTTTCATGTGAACAAAGTTTTATGACATTTGGAAATATAAGTCAAAAGTTATGGCCTAATATGTTATATTCTTCCTTGAGCCGTCAGTCCAGGCAAAAAAAAAATCATTTTTTCAAAAATAAAAATTTGAACTTGATTTTTAAGATTTATATATACGTAGAAAGCTTTGAACGATTCTATTTTGATCAATGAGATGAAAGTTATGAGGAGTTTTTGTTTGCGGGTAGTTATAGATTCTCTACTCTAAAATAAGCTTTGAAGTCCTTTATTTAACTCAATTTTCAATATGTTTGGAAAAAAATAAAACCATAGGATGTAGATTGTTCGTTGCAACATTACAACCATTGGGATTGGCATTTTTCAATTCCATAACTAAATTCTTAACAATTTAGTATTTTGAATCACTCTCTACTTCTTTCTACTTACTACTTTTTTCTATATGTTGTAAAATTTCAAATGATTTAAAATTTGCAAGCATATAGCCAATTTGCCTAGAAAAATGAATCCAAAGAAGCACCACCATTTTGGACATTTTTTCATAGAAAAGCGAGTTTGTGAAGTGCAGCTACTCGATTTTTTGCAGGGCCAAAAAAGCATTTCTGTGATTTCAAACATGCATATTTTTCAATCCACACGGTGTAAATGTCTGAAATTTTTTTAATGTGTTCACAAGTCAGTCTGTATACTACAAGATCCTATGGTTACATGTATCCAAAATGTTATTTTCAAAATTTAGTACTTGTACTAGAAATGGCAGTTTTAGAGCGTTTTTGGTGAAACATAGTCATGGAATTGTCAAAGTTAACCCCTATGTTTTCACCAAAAATGCTCCAAAATTGCCATTTCTAGTACAAGTACCGAATTTCAGAAAAAAAATAAAATTTGGACACATGTAATCATAGGTATTTATAGTAAGCTTGTTTGAGAAGATGTAGAAAAATTTCAGAATTTTAAACCATGTAGACTAGAAGATATTAGCGTATGAACTGACAAAAAAATCCTATTTTTGGCCATGTGGAAAAATGGACAGCTGCACTTCTCAAGGTTGCATTTTTATAAAAAAATGTCCAAAATGGTCGTTACTCCTTAGATTCATTCTTCAAAGCAAATTGGCTACATGCTTGAAAAATTTCAAATTGTTTGGAATTGTAAAGCATATGAAATTGAAAAATGCCAATTCCAACAGTTGTAATGTTGTAATAAACAATATACATCCTATGATTTTGTTTTTTTCAAAAAAAATAAAAAATTGATTTAAATAAAGGACTTCAGAGTTTATTTTAGAATAGAAAATTCATAGCTACCCGCAAAATAAAACACCTTGCAATTTTAATCTCATAAATCAAAGTCGAATGATTCAAAGCTTTCCTCATTTATATAAATCTAAAAAATCAATTAAATTTTTTTTTTTAAAAGTGACTTTTAAAAAAAAACTGAGCTACCCGACAACCATTGAAAATGCTTTATCATGCAATACCTTTTTAAACATATAGTCAAAAGTTTTGAAAATTGTTGGGCCTTAAAAGCTACTCCTCGGGCCCATGTTGTGTGAAAATTTCAAAGAAAAAATTAAAAATTTCTGTTGCAGTGAGCTGCTCAAAATTGCTATGTTGCCGTTTTGTCCTTTAGGGGTTAAACCAAAATGACTTCTAAAGCCAATGGCACAATTTATTTGTGATTTGAAGTCTTTTACCAAAAGTTAGAAGTTTGGTTCAACCCTAGAAAATTAGATTAAAACTTGTAGCAATAAATTTACCACGAAATAACTGAGAGGTAGGGGTGTCCTTGGAAAAAGTATATAGGGGCATCCTTTTCCCTCTCCTATCAACTCTTATTTGAACTTTGTTTCCATTGGATTCATTTAGTAGATTTTATGACCATGGAGCCAGAACTTGCCAAACACCGTTCTAGGAGTAATTCTCTTGTGCTGTCAAGTATTGTTTTGTACTCAATTTCTTCTCCTAATCATTATACCAATCCTAAAGACAAGCCTTACCCCATACCTTGGCAATTCCACTCGTGTGGGCCTTCTAGTGACTTGTTTATGTTTTATGCACATTCTTTTGGTGAAGATTCCTTCTTAAGACCTACCTTGAGAAATTATGAGTGTGTAGTATTAATAAATGTTGGTGTTTGTATGTTTTAAAGTGTTGTACTAACTTCCACTAATTTGGTCTAATTTCTTCCTTGTCTCTGTAAGATACAGCGGAGCTTTAAACCCTTAGGTGTCAAAATCTTTAGTTCTTTTTCAAATACAACGGAGCATTGAATTTTTAATTGTCAAATCTTTGGAGGCTTGAACTCTTGTCAATATTTTAGTTCTATACAATGAAACTTTAATAAGTTAGAGCATCGCCACCTATTCACTGCCAAGCTCCCGGGCCGGGGTTTGGGCGGGGCCAGGAACAAAAAGGGAGCCACCCATTCACGGGGAAGGGACAAAAGAAGATCGGTCACTCCAAAATGAGCTCTCCAAACACTAGCTCCCCGTCCCCACCACACTTTGACTTGGGCCTTGATCTTGTCGGCTTTATTGGTTAGTGGGCCATTTCTTAACTTTTTTTAATCAACTTGTATTTTGGTTGGCTCTTGGTTATGACAAGCCATTAATGCATGGCTTTGTCTTGTTTTGGCATCCCACTTCTTCGTGAATGGATGGCGCATGGAAGCGGTCCAGAAGAAGCAGGGTCCTTGCCACCCCATTCCCCGAGCCGTATTTGCGGGGAATGGGTGGCGATGCTCTTATACTATTACCCCCCTCTAGAAAAAAACATTGAGTGTATCATTGCTATGACGCAAGCTCCATTAATATTTCTCAAAGTGCATTGCATTAGTATAATAAACGCTATCCAGCCTTTAACCCCTAAAGGACCAAATGGTATTTTTTGGCAACATGGCAATTTTAGGCAGCTTACTACGAACAGAAATTTTTAATTTTTTTCTTTGAAAATTTCACACAAGATGTGTCCAAGGAGTAGCTTTAAGGCCTAGCAATTTTCAAAACTTTTGACTACATGGTTAAAAAGTTATTGCATGATAAATCATTTTCAACAGTCGGTGGGCAGCTAAAAAAAAATCAATTTAAAAAAAAAAAATAGAAAATGGTTCTAGATTTATATATACGTGCAAAGCTTTCAATTATGCCATTTTGATTTACGAGATAAAAATTATGAGGTGTTTTAGTTTGAGCCTTTGAGGGCCTTTTATGGATTCCCTATTCTAAAATAAACTTTGAAGTCCTTTATTTAACTCAATTTTAATATTTTTTGAAAAAAACAAAAGCATAGGATGTAGATTGTTTATTGCAACATTACAACCATTGGGATTGACATTTTTCAAAATTTTCAAAGAAAAATATTCATATTTTCCATAATTAAATTCTTAACAATATTGTATTTTGAATCATTATCTACATTTTTCTACTTACTGTTTTTTTCCTATTTGTTGTACAATTCCAAATGATCTGAAATTTTTCAAGCATGTAGCCGACTTGCTTTGAAGAATAAATTCAAGGAGTAACCACCATTTTAGACACTTTTTCATTTAAATGTGACCTTATGAAGTGCAGCTGCCCAGTTTTTTCGCAAGGCCAAAGAAAGGGTTTTCTTCAATTCAAACGCTAATATCTTGCAATCTACAAGGTGGAAAATTCTGAAATTTTTTCTACATAATCTCAAACAAACTTTCTACATAATCTCAAACAAACTTTCTACATAATCTCAAATTTGATACTTGTACTAGAAATGGTAGTGTGGAGCGTTTTTATGAAAACATAGTCTCTGATTTGGACTGGTCTTTTCCATAGGACTGGTCTTTTGGTCACAACCGTGACAAGCTACTTGGGACAAGACCGTAGCTGAGAACCAACCCACGAGGACTAGGTATCTGCGGCGCTGGAATGTGGACTCAAATTATGTGTGCTCGGACTTGGGGGGTAGGGAGAAAATTCAAGTTTGAAAATAAAACAAACAATTGAAGATTGTGCAAGATTGGAGGTTGGAGTTCTAGCAAAATTCAAGTTGAAGGGAGGAAGTGTCGGAAACACTAGGATGCATACTAGTCTCTAGGAGCTTGCTTACAAAGGCAGATTATTACACCAAGAAGTCTAAAACAATCACTAGAATAATATTGAAATGTCATCAAACAAAATTTCATGTGAAGAAGAAATGATAAAGAGTTGTCATAAATATTCTATACAATTCCTCCAAAATATGAAGTCAAAATGGCCTTCCTAAATCCTCAAAAATTTATTCTTTAGGCTTTTATGGATAAAAAATAATAAAAATGAAAACTAAATTTTTAAGAAAATTCCATATATAGACAAATTTAACAAAAAAATTTAGATGTTTATGACGTTATAATTGAGTTTAACCTGTTTTGAGATGTACAAACATTTAAAAATTATTATAATAAGAATATTCAATTTTGACTGGACTATTAACAATATACTTTTCCCTTCTATCTTGTATCTATTTAACAATTTTTTTGCAATTTTTTATAGAGTTTCAATTCAATTCACTACCTTGATGATTTAACTCCTAAAGTTCCACAACTATGTTTTCACCGAAAACGCTCAAAAACTGCCATTTTGAATACAAGTATCTAATTTTTGAAAAAAAACTTTTTTTGCCACATGTTCCATAGGATCTTGTAGTATGCTTACTTGAAAACATATGGTAAAAATTCAGAAATTTCCACCACGTCGATTACAAGATAGAAGCATTCAAATTCAATAAAAACATTTTTTTGGCCCTACAAAAAACAGGGCAACAACACTTCACAAGCTCACTATTGATGAAAAAATATCCAAAATGATGGTGCTTATTTGGATTCTTATTCCTAAATAAATTGGCTACATGCCTGAAAATTTTCACTTCATTTGGAATTGTACAATATATAGAAAAAAAATGGTAAATAGATAGTAGTAGAAAATGACTCAAAATACTAAATTGTCAAGAATTTAATTATAGAATTGAAAAATGCTAATCCCAATGGTTGAAATGTTACAATAAATAATCTAAATCCTATGATTTTATTTTTTTCAAGAAATATTGAAATTTGAGTAAGATAAAGGTCTTCAAAGTTTATTTTAGAGTAGAAAATCCATAACTACCCACAAACCATAAAAATCTTCATAAGTTTTGACTCATTGATCAAAGCTTTTAATATTTATATAATTCTAGAAAATCAATTTCAATTTTTTTTTAAATTTAAAAAATGACTTTTTTTTATCTGCCCGGATTGCCCAATTAAAAAATAAAGGAACGGATTACTCCATAATTTTTTACTCACATTTCCAAATGTCATGAAAATTAGTGCATATGAAAGATATTCCTCACGCCCACCTTCTATTAAAATTTTAGTCTAAAATATGGAAATCTTTGGTCACACATACCTGTCTAAAATTTCTATACAACCAAGAAATGTATGCCGGTCCTTTAGGGATTAACCTCTAAAAAACTAAAAAGACCATATTGGGCTTTTTTATTTTCAGACAAGACGTTGTAAATTTCAGAAAAATGTGTTTTTAAAAAAACATATATTATGTTATTAGCTTTGTAATACATAAATTTGTGCTCAATTTGAATAAGTAGTTGAAGAATTATAAGGTAAAATGTGTTTTTGATCTCAACTCATGTAGCTTGGACAGTTTTTACTTTAAAAGAAATTTTAACCCAACCAAAAAATCATATAGCTAACTCATTCAAGTATATTCTTTCAAAATTTCAAAACAAAAAAACTCAGTGGTTGTAAAATTTTTTCCATAACTTTGTATTTGCTTAGCTCATCTTCCAGTTTCTTTCTATCAAAATTTAAATGTCTCACAACCTTTTCAAGTTAGTGATTCTTTAAAATTTAGTTTGAAATCTTCCCCTCCCCAAACTCAAATACAAAAGGTTTTTTACTTGCCCGACGTGCCCAAGTTGAGAATAAAAAGACCAAATTAGACATAACATTACAAGCATTGATCCAAATTCTATGAAATTTCTCTTGTATTCAAGACAAACTATGTTGCCCCTCTATGTGCAAAATTCCAACATGATCAAAAAATTGATATTGCAAATTGTTTGTCCAAAATTGATACAAGACTTCTAAACACCCCTTAGTCACTTAGGGTTTAACCCCTAAGCGCTTGAACGACTAGTTTATGGACAATGAACAAATTGAAATTCTTGTTTCTTTCTCATTATACTTAGATGGAAGTCATCCTAATTTGTTGAGATACTTTATTAAGTTGTTGTCCTACTGAATGGTTGAACTTGGTGCTACTTGAGTACATATTTTTCTAAAATTAAAAATGTGAAGTAAATCAAGTGGTTGACCAAGCTAAAATTGCATTGACTCTAATTCAAAACTAGATTTGCAAAAATGAAGTCATAGATGTAAAAAACACCAAAATTTCAAAAAATCACAATGTTAAGAGAAACTCATTTCAAATCCATTTTAACAAATAATACTCAAAAAATGAGAATAGTTTATTTGTAATCAAATTTAGAAGGAGTTTTGAAAGTTTCCTTTCAAAATTTATTTAAAAATATTGCTTATAGCATTGGTGAATCTAACCATACGATGGAATCTAAAACTCAAAATCTACAACTTTCATTTGAATATCACTTCCAAAATATTCTTCCAAATAGCAATTTATAATGATTTTTGTCAAATTGCCAATTTTAAAGAATACTCTGTACGTTCAGAGGTTAAACTTTAAAACTTCTAATGCAAAAAAGTCTAATTTAGAAGATGCAAATATGAATGCCTAATATAGCAAAGTACAGAAAAAAATTCACTTTGAACAATGATATCTAACAATCTATTTGGTCAAAGTTTTTGAAATTCTTTTAGCACATTCTCATATAAGTCTTGTGCAAAATCCTACCATTAAATATGCAAAAACTGTTTTATTTTTCTATTGGAGCTCTTTCCATTAAGTATGAGCTTTTGGATTAAAATATTAACCCTATATATAAGGATGCGGAGATCGAAAGTAATAGATGGATGACAAAGAATCTTTTTATTTAAGACAAAAGTGTAGATGTTTATTTTTCAAATTTTATGAAAAATGGGAGGTCTTGCACACTAGTTTGACCTCCAATGAGTGCTTTTGGAATTTCTTAAGCAAATGAATCATATTGTATTAAAACATTGTAAAATTAACTTGCAACTTACATTGCATTGGTCAAATGTGGCCAATGGATGACTTTTTAGATTACTATCTATACTTTAGGTTGTTTGTGTTTTGTTTGTTTGTTTGATACAAAATCGTGAATTGTCCGACGGCATTTTTGGTACCTTGGAAAGCTCTTTGCAAGGAGGGGTGCTCAAAACTTGATTCGTAGCATTTGGACCTACAGTGTGAAAGTTATTGGATTTCAAAGTTTTTATGAATCAAAAAACTAAATTAAATTATTTTTTATTTTAAAAAATCTGTAATTTTTACATCGGATGTTCAAACACCACAAAGAAAAGCCCTTGCACTTGTTTGTGAAGAAACCTTTCAATTTGTACTAGTTTTGTGGCATTTGGACCTACTGTATGAAAATTATGGATAGTTTTCAATTTTAGAAAATGAATTAAATTATCTTTTATTTTTGGAAACACTGTAACTTTCACATTGCATTTCCAAAACCCACAAAACAAAGCCCTTGTACTCCTTTGTGCATAAATCTTTCTATTTGTATAAAAAATGCAACCTTTCAAAACTAGACAAATCCCTAACCTTCCTTTGTGTATTAAGAAAATATTTCAAAACTAGAAAATTTATTTTTATTTTATTTTGACTATGGCAACAATACAGCAATTTAGTCTATATTTTAATAGATTGTTTGATTTCTTTGTTTTGTTTTGTTTTATTTGTTATGTTGAGATCTAAAACAATGTGAATTCTTTGGAGGTATTATTGGTATTGTTGGAAAGTTCTTTGCAAGGAAGAATGCACAAACTTTGTTTCATGGCGTGTGGACCTATGGTGTGTAAGTTATTGAATTTCATAGTTTATGAATTAGAAAATTGAATAAAATCACCTTTTATTATAGAAAAACAAATAACTTTCATATTGCATATCCAAATGGTACTAAGCAAAGCCCTTGCATTCATTTGTGTATAAAGCCTTCTATGCGTATCAAGAATGCAACCTTTGACATCGTAAAAAATCCGCCTTGCTTTCCTTCATGCATTAAAAGATTATTTTTGGATAAAGAAATTCAAAAAAAATTTAATCTTATTTTTACTGTAGCAATAGCACAAGATACACTAGTCTATACTTTAACCCTTAAAGTCCCAAGGCCATTTTTCTGTCAAAAACCACTCAAATCTACCATTTTGGCTACGTTCACCGAAGAACACAAAAAAAACTTTTTAAGAATCTAATTGTAGAATCTTGTACTTCACTTTTCAAAGATCATGTAGTAAAAATTTCATGAAGTTTGACCGTATCAATTGAAAGATATTAGCATTCAAAGTTGAAAAAGAAAGTTTTTATGAACACTGACCTGCAATTTCAAATGACTTTGACCGACATTTAAGGAAATGTTTTGCACTAAAAAATTTGATTTAAAAAAAAAAATTTGTTGAAGATGTAAGTTGAAAGTCTACAAATTTTTTTAAAAAAAACACACATTTGATTTTCATTCTTTAAAAAATTGTTAAACAGAAATAAGTCCAAGATTGAAGAAAACACTAAATTGTTAATAGCTCTTAGATGGGATTGAAGTACAATAATTCCAATGATGAGATTATTTCAGCAAGCAAACACAACATTCTAAAAAAGAAAATTGTAAGAAATTGTAAAAATTGCATTCAGAAATGAATCCTACAAGTTATTTTCTCAAAAAGATTGATTAATATTGCCCAAAAAACAAGATTGCTCGTAACTTGCTCATTATTAGTCCAAATAAAATGAATCAAAGGTTCACATGTAGAAAAAATATAAAGTTTCAGAGAAAACAAATATAAAAACTTATTTTGACTTCTTGCAAAAAAATTGTGTTGCCCGCAGAGTTCAATTTGAGGCTTTTTGTGGTATAATTTTTTTTCCCGGGCACCAATTGAAATAAAAATTATATTTTTACAAAGCTAATCAGTTTTTCTATCTTATGGAAAAGTTTCAAAAAGTTTCACTAAAAAACTGAGCCTGTAGATATTTGCCCAAAATTTGATTTGTCCCCCGAGGGGACAATATGACTTTAGGGGTTAAGTTAGGTTGTTTGTTTGTTTTGTTTGTTTGATGTGCTGAGCTCTAAAAAAATGCAAGGCGTTGGAAAGCTCTTTGCAAAGAGGGATGCTTGGATTTTGTTTCATGGCATTTGGACCGACGGTTAAGTTATTGAACTTCAAAGTTTTTTATGAATTTGAAAATCGAATTAAATTATCATTTATTTTGGAAAATACATAACTTTCACATCACATGTTCAAACACCACAAAACAAAGCTTTCGCACACTTTTGTGCATAAAGCTTTCTATTCATATCAAAAACTCAACCTCTCACATTGCAACAATGCCCTTGCACTCCTTTGTGCATAAATATATTGAATTTCAAATTTTTTTATAAATAAGAAAATTAGAAAATTATTTGATATTTTATTTGACTGAGGTTGTTTATTTTGTTTTGTTGATATTCTAAGATCTAATAAACCATGAGTCCTCCAATAGCATTCTTGACGCCATTGAAAAGACCTGAGCATGGAGGGGTGCATGGACTTTGTTTTGTGGCGTGTGGACATACAATGTGAAAGTTATTGAGTTTCAAAGTTTTTAGGAATGAAAAAATTGAATAAAATTATCATCTATTTTGGAAAATCCATAACTTTCACATCGCATGTCCAAACGCCACAAAATAAAGCTTTTGCATTCCTTTGTGTTTAAAGCTTTCTATTCGTACCAAGGATGCAACTTCTCACACTAAATTGTGAATATTATTGAATTTCAAAGTTTTAATGAATAAAAAATTTAGAAAACTAATATAAAAGTAAAGTACTTTTACTTTGATTTTATTTGTGGCACAGTACAAAACACACACTAGTTTTGTACCTTAAATTAGGTTATTTATTTGTTTTTTTAGAATTTTTTTTTGAAGATAGAAAAACTGATAAGTTTTTTGGAAATATAATTTTTTTCACAATTGGTGCCCGGGAAAAAAAGTTATGACCAAATAAGCTCAAAACAGGGGAGGGCGGGCAACCAGGGCAGCAAAAAAAAATGGACAAAAATTTGAAGTTTTTTATTAATATTTTTTTCTCATAGATTATATTTTTTTCTATTTGGAAAGCTTTGATTCATTTCACTTGGATTTGTTATGAGAAAGTTAAGGACATTCTTGTTTTTCAGGCAGTTAGAGCATCCTTTTGAAAAAAATAACTTCTAGGCTGCATTTTTTAATGCAATTTTTCAAATTTTTCAGTTTTTTTTTGTATGGTTTGTATCAATTGCTAGAACAATCTCACCATTGGAATTAGTACATTTTAATTCCATCTAAATTATATGAATATTTTAGATTTTCCTTCTAACTTGTAATTACTTCTACTTAATAAATTTTTTTAAATGATAACTAAGTTTTCTTATTTTCTATTTTTTTTCCTAGACTCTCAACTCAATTCTCCACTACAGAGATTTAAAGCTCAAAACTCTATAGTGCAAAAATTTTAAGATAAAAATGTTCAAAGTCAAAAAATCTAGTCCCGCAATGTGCTGAAAAACTTGTTTTTTTCACTTTAAACGCAGATATCCTGCAATTTGTGCGGTCAAAAATTTTGAAATTTTTTCCACACACTCTCATACTAGTTAAGTGTAATATCTTATGTTTAGATGTGAAAAAAAAACATTTTTCAATTTTTTTTCCTTTTTGCTATAAACATGGCAATTTTGAGTGTTTTTTGGCAGAAAAAGGTCCTTGGTCCTTTAGGGGTTAACCCCTAAAAGACCAACATGCATTTTTGTGGGCAGGTACGTACGACTAGAGATTTCTACATTTTTGGCTGAAATTTTAATAGAAGGTGGAGGCAAGGAATATCTTTCATATGCACTAAATTTCATGACATTTGGAAATACGAGTCAAAAGTTATGGCCTAATATGTTACTTGTTTTCGTAACTTGGCAGTCCAGGCCGATCAAAAAATCACCTTTTCGAAAAAAAAAATTTGAAATTAATTTTCTAGAGTTATATACAAACAAAAAGCTTTGAATCATCCCATTTTGATCAAAGAGTCAAAAATTATGAAGATTTTTAGTTTGTGGGCAATTATGGATTCTCTACTCTAAAATAAACTTTGAAGTCCTTTATCTTACTCAATTTTCAATATTTTTTGAAAAAAAAAATCCTAGGATGTAGATTATTTATTACAACATTGCCACCATTGGCATTAGCATTTTTCAATTCCATAATTAAATTCCTGACAATTTTGTATTTTGAATCATTCTCTACTATTATCTACTTACTACTTTTTCCTATATGTTGTATAATTCCACATGAAGTAAAAATTTTCAAGCATATAGACAATTTGTCTAATAAAAGAATCCAAAGAAGCACCATCATTTTGGACATTTTTTCATCAAAAAGTGAGCTTGTGAAGTGTTACTGCCCTGTTTTTTGCAAGGCCAAAAAAATGGTTTTAGTGAATTTGAATGCTTATATCTTGCAATCCATGTGGTGAAATTCTTGAAATTTTTACCAGACATTTTCAAGTCTTCATACTACAAGAGCCTACGATTACATCTGTCAAAAAAAGTTTTTTTCCAAAAATTTGGTACTTGTACTAAAAATGGCAATTTTTGAGCAATTTCGGTGAGAATATAGTCATAGAACCTTAGGGGTTAATGCCGTTGGAAAGTTGTCTACAAGGAGGGATGCGCGGGCTCTGTTTAGTAACATTTGGACCTATGGTGTGAATGCTATTGAATTTTTATTTATTTTTGAATGAAAAAATTAGAAAGTTATTTTTATTTTTGTTTTATTATATTGTGGCATGGCACATGGCACATGGCACATGGTACTTAAAATAAAAATTGGCAAAGTACTTTGGTGATAGGTCTCTAGAAACAGATTTCTGGTGAAATCAACAAAATAGTGACCGAGACAACTCGACCAAATCAATAGAGTTCTATTAAATTCTTGTATTTTCTACCAATGTCTCCATTTCAGCAATCCATACCTTAACCGTTAAAGGACGGATTGGTGACCGTGGAAATGATCTATTTTGGAACATTGAGAATCATTGGGGTAAAAGAATCCAAAATACTTATTGAAAATCAAGCTAGTGGAGAAGTTCTCCACTTTTCACACAAAATTTTGGAGATGAGTAGCTGCACTTTTGTCCTACACAAGCTAATTCCTTGTCATTCATCGGACACCAAACATCTACAGTGTCTTTTATGGATTGAATCAGGTTGTTTGTTTGTTATAGTGAAATCTCTTGGACTGTGCATCTTTCAGTCGCATTGTTTGTTGCAGTCAAAAAGCTCTCTAAGTGAGGAGGGATGCATGGGCTTTGTTTTGTGGCATTCCGACTCACAAAAGGAAAGATATTGAATTTCAAATTTTTACAAACTAAAAAAATTAAAAAAATTACTTTTGCTTTTTATTTTGGCTGTAACAACGGCACAGAACACACTGCCAATCTCTGATGAAAGCAGACATGAAATTATCCTTTCAGATGATGATGCTCCATGTGTTTTTGTCTGTTTGCTCCATTCTGTTAAGTGTGGAAAGCCTCCAACCTTTTGGCTGACGATGTGGTGCTCATGTGTCCAAATCATGTCATTTCTCCAGATTCCTCCCAGCCCATTATTGAAACCTCTAAATTTCATGATTTGTGTAAAAAAAGAAAAAAAAGAAAAAACCTGTAGACCTCAAAAAAATCTCACTGCCACTCCTAGTCAAAAGTTTGATGTTATTATTAGCCAGCTCTATAGTCTATAGTCTATCATATTACACAAGTGCAGTAGGGGAGACAACCCATTTCCACTTACGCATGTCTGCAAGGGGGGTTTCTTCAGCGGGGAAATTTATCTGTGTGCAGAAATAGAGTTAGGAAGGTTTTCATAATTTTCCAGATTTTTATTTTTCGAAACGCATTTACTATGAATTTTGTAGTTGAAGATTTGTTCAACCATTTCAACCATTTCAACCATTTCTCATCATATAGACTTTCCTATTTTCAACCAAGGGCTGGTTGTAAAATCCACCAAGGGTTGGTTGCAATATTGAAAGTCTTGCAGACAATCCTAATGTGCCACAATTGTCTCTAAAACCATGCCATAATTAATAACTGCTCATCTGCTCCTTCATGGAAAGAAAACATGCTACATGCACAGACTGTCTCTATTCCATATGGTTCTACATGTGCCATAGTAGGCATATGCTCAAGACAACTATTTATAATCCCAGATCTAGCAGTTGATTTGACACGCAGGGGAATTGTCCGACGAATTCGAGTTGTCCAAATAAAGAAGGGGCAGAGGCGTTCAACCCACCTTCTATTTGCAGGGGACATTCTCTCCACTCAATATGATCCAGAGAGATGGAAATGGACTAATGGCAAACTACTCATGGAATATACAGCAGCCATCGCTTGAAAACTCCTTATCACCTCGACTCAGCTGAAGCGTTCCATACCATCGAAGTGGCCTAAGCTACTCACACGTTGTTTCACCCCACCATGGAGAGATATCTGGATGAAAGTCCGCCCTCATAAAGATGCAGCATTCATATGGTCTATATGGCATAATGCTGTAGCAGTCAATTCTTGGCGGGCACAAATTGCTCCCGATATTGACCAATCTTGTGTATGTTGCAGTTTAGGAGCCATAGAAACTCCTATCCATGGATTTTTTGAGTACTCTCATGCCCAAGAAATCCGGGACTATGCATTATCGATTATGCACCACTTTCGTTGTGTATCTCTAGTCCTGGGCCCCCATAGTAGACTTGAGATACACAACGAAAGTGTATAGGGTACACCTACCCTCTGAATGTTTCATAGATTCTGCACATTATTATCACTTAGTTAGGGGGGTGCCCTTTGGCTTTGCTGGATCTCGCGTAATCACATGGTTTTTGTGCAAGACCACTGGCCCACTGTTCTTCTCCCAAAATCACTATGCAATGCTCTTCTTGATTTAGGCGGGGCGGCCTTGCTCAAGACTGAGCTCACTGCTTGTCATTGGCCTCAACATTTAGATAGAACTTGGTCTAGGTTCACTAATATTTGGCTCCAAACTCCAGTTTTGCGACTAGGGGTGGCTACTCAGTTAGTTGGAGAAAAGAGGGCCCTCCCCTCTGCTCCTTCATTTGATTCTTTGTGTTCTTTGTCTTGTTGCTCATCTTCTCTTCATTTGTCTAGCCTTTGGCTTGGAGGTTACTTTGGTTCTTTTAATACAATGGTTTCCATTTGTTATAAAAAAAAAACAAAAAAAAAAACAGGCTACATAGCCAGAATAGGAAGGTAGTCGGGAATGGATTCCCTCCCGTACTGTTTTTTGCTATTGTAGCTGTGGTAAGGTGGGCCCTTTATTCATTAAATGAAAAGAGTTTGCATACAGCCACTTTGAAGTTTGGTCATCATTAGTTTGTTTTTTTCAGAGCAGACTCCCTCCACCTCCATTGAGTTTATAGTATTGCGGAGGTCGTTTTGCACCCTTTGTTTTGCCCTTACGGAAAATCCAGAAACGTTATATTTGCAACTCATGATAAAATTTGCAAATTCTTGAACTCATATTTGCAATCAGAAGCCCCAAATTAGCTTTAGGAAGGTGTTAACAATTGAACAAAGATGGCACAAAATAGGGGGTCTTTTCTTTTCATTCACCCTTGTTTTACCTCCACACAAGGCTCATTGCACTACACTACTCAACTACTCGACCCCTCCACTGACCTCATGCAAGCTGAATCAAAAACAAGTTGGGACTTGTGATGCTTGGTTGGAGCCTTGGAGGGCAGCTTGCTTTGAGATGTAAGGTAACTACATCTAAGATCGCATGCATAAGCTCTGTAGCATGTCCAATATTCTCTAGAAAATGAACAATAATTTTTGCATAAAGGTGAAGGACAATGCTACTAGTCCCATAATTTTAGACACATTGTGAATTAGTTACAAATTTTCAAAGACGCAAGGTGAGGATTCTAGATGTGTCATGTAGGTGATGCCAAAATCCATTTGATGCACATGAAGAAATGACACTAGTAGTATAATAACATGTCATAGAGAAAAGTTAAAACAACAAAAAATGTAACTAAAATGGACCACTTGTGAGGTTGCCACCTCTACAATATTATAAATAGAATTGCACACTAATCAAAATAGACTTTAACTCCACCTTACACTTGTCATTGAAATGTGGACCATTTTGGTTATACTTGCTATTCATTTTTCCTTCCAAAATAGGGGTCAATTTTGAGGATTGGTCCATTTTAGGGGTAGTTACCTTAATTTTTTCTTGGCATCGAGTCCAACTTTTTCTCTCATAAAAAACAAGTGACAAACTAAAATGATTGTGGGAAGGCATTATTTTAATAAGAGTACAAGGAACTTGGAAACATATAAAGTTATTACCTCATAAAAATTAGTAATGTTGATACGAGTGTTGATAGTAATGTTTATGACAACATTCTTCATCTCAAAGATAGGGACCTTTGTTTTCTTTAAAAAAACTTGAATGTATACTTGTCATAAATTGGGAACCACTAGAATACAAATATTTCTTGTTATAATAGCACTATAGAAGGACCCCTTTGCCTTCCTATTCAAGAATGTTATGACCTAGGCAAAAGAAAGAAGGTTAATTCAGCTTTGAAAGATTTGTATGAATGAAGTGTTTGTTGGGAATGAATCAACTATCTAAGCCTCATGGAGCTAGATAGTGAATTCTCATCCTTAATAATTCAATTAGAATTTGACTCTATAAAAATCGACAAGTTCCTTCTACCAAAAAGATCTCAGGTCCCCATATGACAATAATATTATTTGACTTCCAACTCTAGTAGAATGGACTATAGTAGTAAGCACCTTTGCCAATGCTTAAATTTGAATTTAAGATCATACCACTGGTGTGCTAAGGCGAAAGTCCCTGAGCTCAAGCCTTTAGTCACCTACCTAGTATTTAGACCAACACACTTCAAAAGGTTTGCACTTTTGCTAGACCAAATCTAGCCACCAAGTCCTATTCCTTAGGCACCCAAATTCTCCAAAAGTTATGTCATGTAGGCGTTTTGCAATGATGTAGGACTTTGGACATAGTGTGAAGCATGAAGTTCCAATTTTTAACTCTCCACTAATTAATTTTTGAGAATTTGGACTTGGGACATAGTGTGAAGTGTCCCTAAGTTGGCATCAAATCAAATCCTGAAATATAAAAAAAAGAATCAAGGGCAATACTAAAAATAAGAAGTAGAAGTCCAAATAGAAGAAGGTAAAAATCCATGTTGTAAATAGAAGGCAACACAATGAGAAACCAAATTAGTCAGTTATCACTCTTAACCCTTAAAGGTCCACGCATCCAAAAAGTGGATGCGCTTTGGTCAACCTCGATTGTAAGTTTCAAAATAACTATTTCTAGAATTTGACTTTACTAAGAAAATGGAACTTGACAAGTTTGGTTTCTATTTCATTTCAAAATTTTGAAAAATGTCAAAAAATTGAAAAAGTTATTGCAATTAAAAGCTCCATGTTCCAGAATCCAAATAACATAGTATGGTGTGTTTTTCATTTATAATTTCTTTTGATAAAAAAATTTATATTTAACTTATAGAATTATGTTTCTCATTCCATCCTTCATTTATGATTAAAAATTACAGATTATTCTAATATATATTATAATTTATATAATTTGATTTCCACCTTTAGCTTTAAAAAATCACAATAATTTGGATTTTTCCATCAAAATTATTGAAAAAAGAAATAGAAAATGCATTTTTCCACTAGCAAAAAATATCAAAATTTTATAGATCTATTAAATATAAGGATAAATTGATGTTTGATAGTTGAATTTGACTTTAACCCCTAAAGGACCAACATGCGTTTTTTGGCCGTATAGAAATTTTGGGCAAGTACGTGTGACTAGAGATATCCATATTTGAGGCTGAAATTTTAATAGAAGGTGGGGGCGAGGAATATCTTCATGTATACCAAGTTTCATGACATTTCGAAATACGAGTCAAAAGTTGTGACCTAATATGTTGCTTTTTTTTGTAACCGGGCAGTTTGGGCAGATCAGAAAAAATCATTTTTTCCGGAATTTTTTTTTTGAAATTGGTTCTCTACATTTATATATACTTAAAAAGCTTTGAGTCACTCCATTTCAATCAATGAGTCAAAAGTTATGAGGGTTTTGGGTTTGCAGGCAGTTATGGATTCTCTACTCTAAAAAAATCTTTAAAGTCGTTTATTTAACTCAATTTTCAATATTTTTGGAAAAAAATAAAATCTTAGAATGTAGATTGATTATTACAACATTAAAACCGTTGGGATTGGCATTTTTAAATTCCATGATTAAAATTTTAACAATTTAGTATTTTGAGTCATTTTCTACTTCTTTCTACTTACTATTTTTTTCCTATATGTTGTACAATTCCAAATGATGTGAAATTTTTCATGCATATAGACAACTTGTTTAGGAAACTGAATTCAAAGAAGCACCACCTTTTTCGGCATTTTTTCATTGAAAAGTGAGCTTGCAAAGTGCAGCTGCCTGGTTTTTCGCAGAATTGAAAAAATGGTTTTCAAGACTTTGAATGCTTATATCTTATGATCCACACGGTGGAATTTTCTGAAATTTTTACCACATGTTTTCAAAATATCATATTACAAGATCCTACGGTTATATGTGTCAAAAATTGTTTTTTTCCAAAAATTTGGTAGTTGTATTAGAAATGGCAGTTTTGGAGCGTTTTTGGTGATTACATAGTCATGAAACTTTAGGGGTTAAGGTCTTTGTTGTGGTTGTTTTGGGTGTAAAAAATAAAAAAACCAATTGAAATTTTTTTATACTAATCTCTATTGCTACCCTTAAGTCTTGAAAAAATTTAAAATCATTTGGATTATTTTGCTATTTTTACTTATTTATGGTCATAATTTGCAACAAAAATGATAACAATTACAATTTTTCACAAATCAAATTGAAATTTTCCACAATGATGTATGATTTAGAATCTCAATTGATAGAAATATAAAAAAAAAAATTAAACGATTTAAAATACTCAATTTAGCTCAGAGAGGAAGTTTGACCATTTCATAATGGATCAAGACGTTTAAGGATTAATTGGTCAGTCCATTAAGAGTAGGGTGTTAGACAAGTAATCAGTCAAGTTGGAAAGGATTTTGTTCATAACTACACAAAATAGTGAAATTAGGTTGCCTTATTAGGTCAAAAAATTAGTATGGTGCAACCTAATTTCACTATTTTGTGCAGTTATGAACAAATGACATCAATCAACCTCCTTGACTTAGGGAGCTACTTAGCCTATAGGCCTAACTAAAAATGCTGAAACTTTTTAACCAATTGATAAGTAGTTTGGAAATGGAAATATATAAAATTATATTACAACACTCACTTTTGGATGATAAAATAAGGCAATCATATGCCAGTTGAGATAAGGTAGTAGGTCCATAAATCGCTCATTTAAGAGCTGAAACTGAATTTTGGAGAGGTGAAACATCTCAAAAAAAATTAGTAAATTTTTCTTAACCACTGAAGGACCAAGGTGATTTTCCTATCAAAACCCACTCAAAACTGTCATTTCCATTGCAAAGAAAAAAGAGCTTTAAAAATTGTTTTTACTTGCATATCCAACCGTAAGATCTTATACTTGACTAGTATATGAATATGTGCAAGAAATTTTAGAAACTTTGACCATGTAGATTGCAAGATATATGCATTTGAAGTGAAGAAAACAAATCTTTTGGTATCTTGATTGAGTAGATTTTTTGGCTTTGAGTCTTTTTAGTTCAAATTTTTTACACTATGGACTTTGATTTTCTACTTATTTATGTTAAGTAGTTGAGTCAAGAATCTCCCAAAAGAATTTAGGACAAAAACAACTTAATTTTCACTCATTAAAAAATTGTTAAGTAGAGGTGGGTTCAAGATTGAAGAAAAAACTAAATTGTTAACAGCTTTTAGATGGAAATGAATCACAATAATCCCAATGGTGAGATTGTTTTAGCAAGAAAATACAACCTTGTCTAACAATTTTTTTTGAAAAATTCTGAAAATTGCATTCAAAAACAAATTCTACAAGTTATTTTTTTGAGAAGATGCTTAGATTGCCCGAGAAACTAAGTTTGTCCATAACTTTCTCATGATTAGTCCAAATTGAATGAAACAAAGCTTCACATGTAGACAAAAATATAATCTTTGAGAAAAAAATTTGGAAAAAAATTATTTTGACTATTTGTGATTTTTTTTGGACTGCCCGCCAAACTCCAATTTTGCTTATTGTGCCATAACTTTTGCTCCCGGGCATCAAATTAAATAAAAGTTATATATTCACAAAGCTCTTGCAAAAATACACAACCTCAAAAAATTACAAAAAACTGAAGCAGTAGGAACCTGTTCGGACCCGAATTGTCCCCCGAGGGGACAAACGGTCCTTTAGGGGTTAAAAGACAAGAAGAAATGGCATCTAACCCAAGTCGTTTCATATTTTTTGGAGCTTTCTAGAATTAGTTATTAAATTTGAAATTGAAGTGACATAGGGCTCTAAGTCACCCACCCCCTAAATGCACACTCTTTATACATTGTTGAAGGCTATGAAAAAGCAATATGTACAAGCAATGCACATTTGATTAGAATGGGCAATTTTAGAGCCTATGCAATTTAAAAACCTCCTACCTTATCATATGTGGAATGTACAGTACTATTGTGAACCTTTTCTATATATTCATACCAAAAAAATATAAACTTCATTTTGATTTTCAAACAGGTGAAAATTTTCATATGCCTTTTTCTTTGTTTTTTGAAATGATATGGGAATTTTTCAAAGTACATCATATATCCCCTTTCAAAATCATAGAACACTAAGATTTAACCCCTAAAGGACCAAAGTGATTTTCCTATCAAAAAACACTCAAAATTGTCATTTCTATTGCAAAGACAAAAGAGCTTTAAAAATTGTTTTTTCTTGCATATCCAACCGTAAGATCTTTGACTTGATTGGTATGTGAATATGTGGAAGAAATTTCAAAAACTTTGACTATGTAGAGTGCAAGATATATCCATTTAACCCCTAAAGGACCAACATGCGTTTTTTGGCCGTATAGAAATTTTGGGCAGGTACGTGTGACTAGAGATATCCATATTTGAGGCTGAAATTTTAATAGAAGGTGGGGGCGAGGAATATCTTCATGTGTACCAAGTTTCATGACATTTTGAAATACAAGTCAAAGTTGTGACCTAATATGTTGCTTTTTTTCGTAACTGGGCAGTTTGGGCAGATCAGAAAAAATCGTTTTTTCCGGAATTTTTTTTTGAAATTGGTTCTCTACATTTATATATACTTAAAAAGCTTTGAGTCATTCCATTTCACTCAGTGAGTCAAAAGTTATGAGGGTTTTTGGTTTGCGGGCAGTTATGGATTGTCTACTCTAAAAAAATCTTTAAAGTCGTTTATTTAACTCAATTTTCAATATTTTGGAAAAAAAAAAATCCTAGGATGTAAATTGATTATTACAACATTACAACCGTTGGGATTGGCATTTTTAAATTCCATGATTAAAATTTTAACAATTTAGTATTTTGAGTCATTTTCTACTTCTTTCTACTTACTATTTTTTTCCTATATGTTGTACAATTCCAAATGATGTGAAATTTTTCATGCATATAGACAACTTGTTTAGGAAACTGAATTCAAAGAAGCACCACCTTTTTCGGCATTTTTTCATTGAAAAGTGAGCTTGCAAAGTGCAACTACCCGGTTTTTCCCAGGATTGAAAAAACGATTTTCAAGACTTTGGATGCTTATATCTTATGATCCACACGGTGGAATTTTCTGAAATTTTTACCACATGTTTTCAAAATATCATACTACAAGATCCTACGGTTACATGTGTCAAAAATTGTTTTTTTCCAAAAATTTGGTAGTTGTATTAGAAATGGCAGTTTTGGAGCGTTTTTGGTGAGAACATAGTCATGAAACTTTAGGGGTTAAAGTGAAGAAAATAAATTTTTTTGCACCTTACTTGACTAGATTTTTTGGCTTTGAATCTTTTTAGTTCAAATTTTTTGCACTATAGACTTTGATTTTCTACTTCTCTATGTTAAGTAGTTGAGTCAAGAATCTCCCAAAACCATTTAGGATAAAAAGTACTTAATTTTTACTCATTAAAAAATTGTTAAGTAGAGGTGGGTTCAAGATTGAAGAAAAACTAAATTGTTAATAGCTTTTAGATGGAATTGAATCACAATAATCCCATTTTCATATTGGGTGAAAATGATCATATCTGATACTTTGAAAATCATAGTCCCGTATCAAATATGATCCAAATAAAATGTTGAACTAGAAGCTAACACTTCAGTTATCCCAAAAGCATCCCTTGCTTTTCTATCTTTAGTTTCCACTTTTAGTGTGCTTATTTGAAAAATTTTAACCCCTAAAGGACCACGGCCTTTTTTCTGCCAAAAAACACTCAAAACTGCCATTTCTATAGCAAAGAGTAAAAAAAATTGAAAAATGTTTTTTTTTCCACATCTAACCGTAGGATCTTATACCTAACTAGTGTGACAATGTGTGGAAAAACTTTCAGAATTTTTCACTGCACAAATTGCAAGATATCTGCGTTTAAAGTGAAAAAAGAAGTTTTTCAACACATTGCGGGAGTAGATTTTATGACTTTGAACATTTTTAACTTTAATTTTTTGCACTATAGAGTTTTGAGCTTTTAATCTTTCTAGTGGAGAATTGAATTGAGAGTCTAGGAACAAAAAAGAAATACAAAAAAACTTAATTTTCATTATTAAAAAAATTGTTAAGTAGAAGTAGGTACGAGGTAGAAGGAAAATCTAAAATATTAATGTCTTTTGTATGGAATTAAAAAACACTAATTCCAATTGGTGAGATTGTTCTAGAGAAAAAACTAGACCTTGTGGAACTTCTTTTTTTTGAAAAATTGTAAGAATTGCATTTAGAAATGAATCCTACAAGTTTTTTTTCCAGGAAGATGCTCTAAGTGCCCGAAAAACAAGATTGTCCATAACTTCCTCATCACAAATCCAAATAAAATGAATCAAAGCTTCCCAAATAGACAAAAATATAATCTATAAGAAAAATAAATTTAAAAATTTTTTAAAAAGAAATTGCAAATTTTTTTGGCTGTCTGACATCCCCGATTTTGAGCTTATTTGGGCATAATTTTTTTTCCCAAGCACCAATTGAAAAGGAAGTTATATTCCCATGAAGCTTAGCAGTTTTCCTATCTTACAAAAGAATTTCAAAAAATTACGACAAAAATTCAACCCATAGGTACCTGCCCGAATCCCATTTGTCCTCCAAAGGGACAATGGTCCTTTAGGGGTTAAGCCCAAAAATCATGCATGTGTTTTAGCCAAGCCTGTCTAAAATCATTGTTTTCAAAAAGAATTCTAAATTTTTTGTTCTAAATGAATAGAAATAATGAATGAATTTTTTATAAAATATAAATACAAAATGGGCTAAGAGGTCAAGAGTTTCCATATGAAATTGCGAATTTAAAGTGTGACTGGTGAGATGCCTTATGATCCGAGAGCCCCCCCAATCGAGGGGATCGACGGAGCCCACAAATCTAGATTTCGAACCTTGACAGAATGAACCTTAATGACCATCGATATGCGCAATCCAAGGATAACGGGGCAGCCTGGATGGCGCTGCTCCACCTGGCAGTGGATAGTTTGGGAACAGGAAGGGAATCTGAATCTGCGCTCCCATTCGTGTAGCTCTTGCAGGTCACGTGACAGTCGAACTGTCGAAGTCGTCTTACTTAATGAAGGGATTCATTTGGGGAACCAAGGGAGGAACTTCAGTGCAGCCAGGGCCCAGGCCCCAGGCCCCACCGCCCCAGGGGAGGAGCACCGCAACATAATATTAAAACATTTTGTATAATCGGGCCATGGCGGGGCTCCCCCATGCTGAAGGTATTCTGCTAGGTTAGATACTTGGGGAGGGACTTTCTAGTTAGAGCCTGTTGCCATTGGAAGCAGGAACTGGAGGCCCGTCCAGCTTGACCACGGGCAGAGCGTGCAAAAAATCTGAAATCTCCCCCTCACGTACAGTTCACAAAGCAAAGTCCCGCGGAGGCTCCAGAAGGTCCAGTCCTGTTTTCTAATTTTACAGATCTAGAGGCTGGAGGTCCAGGCCTGGACCCCTCCAGCTCCCCAATGGCAACTAGCTCTAAATGCAAGCATTGGGGTTGGCTCAGGAGACATAGAAGACAAACTTTGTTGCTTGGAGGGGTGAAGCCCCTTTTCAAGGATGTAAAAGGGACTTGTGACTCATTCTTGGGAAAAAAACGGTAGAGTTAATGGAAGGATTGGGGTTGGCTGAGGAGTCATAAAAGACAAAGTTTGTTTCCTTGAGGGGTCCTTTTTTCCACAATGCAAAAGGGACCCAAGCCTCATTGGCAAACAATGTTACAACTAAAGGCTTAGTACAAAAGATGACAATGTTGCCACACTGTCCAAGGCAAAAAATGTTTGTTCACCATAGTTCCCATATAGAGTTCCAGAGAAATTCTCTGGAACTCTAATATCCTGGAGCCAAATAATGCCAAGTAATCGAGTGTCTTGCCTTCGTGTACATGATACCAGTTTTCACCCAAGAATCTATCAAAAGTATGGTGAAAGTTCATTGAACTATTTCTAACCAATAAGACAAAATTTCCAAGAAGTAAAATTTGCTCTTTATTTAACCCCTAAAAGACCAAATGGCGTTTTTTTGGCAACATAGCGATTTTGGGAAGCTCACGATAAACGGAATTTTTTTTTTCTTTGAAATTTTTACAAAACATGTGCCCAAGGTGTAGCTTTAAGACCCAACAATTTTTAGAACTTTTGACTACATGTTTAACCCTAAAGGACCAAGGTGATTTTCCTATCAAAACCACTCAAAACTATCATTTCCATTGCAAAGAGAAAAGAGCTTTAAAAATTGTTTTTTCTTGCATATCCAACCATAAGATCTTATACATGACTAGTATATGAATATATGAAAGGAATTTCAAAAACTTTGACCATGTAGATTGCAAGATATATGCATTTAAAGTGAAGAAAACAAACTTTTTTGCACCTTGCTTGACTAGTTTTTTTTGGCTTTGAGTCTTTTTAGTTCAAATTTTTTGCACTATGGACTTTGATTTTCTACTTATTGATATTAAGTAGTGAATCAAAAATCTCCCAAAACAATTTAGGATAAAAAGCATTTAATTTTTACTCATTGAAAAATTGTTAAGTAGAGGTGGGTTCAAGATTGAAGAAAAAACTAAATTGTTAATAGCTTTTAGATGGAATTAAATCACAATAATTCCAACAATGGGATTGTTCTAGCAAAAAAGTCCAACCTTATCTAACAATTTTTTTGAAAATTCTAAAAATTGCATTGAAAAATGAATTTTACAAGTTATTTTTCCAAGAAGATGCTTAGATTGCCCAAAAAACTAAGATTGTCTGTACCTTTTTCATTACTAGTCCAAATTGAATGGAACAAAGCTTCAAATGTAGACAAAAATATAATCTTTGAGAAAAAAATTTGAAAAAAAAAAAATTTTTACTATTTATAAATTTTTTTGGGCTGCCCGTTGAACTCCAATTTTGCTTATTGTGCCATAACTTTTGCTCCCGGGCATCAATTAAAATAAAATTATATATTCACAAAGCTCTTGCAAAATACACAACCTCAAAAAATCCCAAAATATTTTAGTAAAAATTGAAGTAGTAAGCACTTGCCCGGACCCGAATTGTCTCTCAAGGAGACAAACGGTCCTTTAGGGCCTAAGGGAGCCCTAAGCAACCTCTTGAATTCTTTTGGAATCAAATTTGCATGTTAAAATTTTATAATTTAATTAAATTTTTAAATCTTTCACAACTAATCATGCATATCTTCTATGTGATCTGATTTTTTAATATTTTTTGGGAAAAAAATGAAATTTATAAGATTTTTTAGAGTGTCTATCTTTGAAAAATCATAGTAATTACAAAAAAGCTCACTTTACCATGAAAATTTTATAGAAAATAGAGGAAATTATAATGAACATAATGGTGAAGTTGGCATGCTCTCTTTAGTTATACACAAATAAATTCAATAGAGAAATATGTTCCACAGTGCATTTTGAAACTTTAGAAATCCCAACTTCAAATTGCCATAGACAAATCATTATTGCTTCAAATTTGATGGCCCATGGCTCATTAAAAGCAAAATTTCCATGCCCTCACATTTTGTTCACAACTCATAGACAACTAAGGCTAAAAAAGTATTCCAATCCTCAAAATTTAGTTTAAAAAGACCAAAATTGGCATGCTTGGCCCCAACGATGCTAATATGTGAGCCCAAGTATGCGAGCTTGTGAGCATTGAGCCTACAATATAGGTACCTATAATATAGATACCACACACTATAGAAGGTGTATATATCATAATCTCCTATAATATGGATATTTGTAACATGTATATCCTATAATCGTAGACGGTTTCTATAGCTTTCTACGGTTTCATTTAGAAAAAATAACTTGTAGGATTCATTTCTGAATGCATTTCAATTTTTACAATTTTTCAAGAAAAAAATTCTTCATGATTTAGTTTTCTTGGGATTTGTGCATTTTAATTCTATTTTAGAGATATTGATAATTTAGTTTTTCCTTCTATCTCTTACCTATTTCTACTTAACAATTTTTTAAAGTATGAAAATTAAATTTTTTTGAATTTTTTCCGAGGTTCTCTACTTGATTCTCCACCATAAAGATTTAAAGCTCAAAACTCTGCAATGCAAAAAATTAAAGTTTATAAGGTCCAAAGTCAAATAATCTAATCCTGCAATGTGCTGAAAAATTAGTTCTTTTCACTTTAAATGTAAATAACTTGCAATTTGTGCGGTCAAAGTTTTTGAATTTATTTTTATACATTAGCATACTAGTTAGGTGTAAGATTCTACGTTTAAATGTACAATAAAACAATTTTCAAATTTTTTTACTCTTTGCTATAGAATTGACTGTTTTGAGTGTTTTTTGACAAAAAAAAAGGCCTTGGTATTTTAGATGTTAAATCTTGGTTTTTGAATAAGATGGAAACTCATCGCATTACCTTTAAAAGGATTGTGACTAGGTATTACAAGAAAGTTTCAAAAAATGGCATTTCCTAGTGTATTGAACAAAACTGAAAAGGAAAGAATGTTTTTAGAAATTCAATTGTACAATTTGTACTAAAGTAAGTACTAAGGGAATGTGTAGAATGATCTTTTTAGAAAAATTTGACTATAGATTGCATGATCTTAGGGGTCGAGGTTCACCCCTAAAGGACCAAGTTGCGTTTTTTGGCAACATAGCGATTTTGGGCAACCCACTACGGATGGAGTTTTTATTTTTTTTTCTTTGAAAATTTTACACAACATGTGCCTGAGGAGTAGCTTGAAGGCCCAACAATTTTCGTAACTTTTGACTACATAGTTAAAAAATTATAGCATGATATGTGGGATTTTTTAAATTCGGGGCAGCCTCGGCAGCTCAAAAAATTTCTTTAAAAATGACATTTAAAAAAAATAAAAATTTGAACTTGGTTCTTTAGATTTTTATATATATATATGGAAAACTTTGAATCATTCAATTTCAATCTATGAGTCAAACGTTATGAGAATTTTAATTTTGCGTGTAGTTATGGTTTTGAAAGACTCCATACCTACCCTCAAATTTAAAATCCTCATAACTTTTGACTCATAGATTGAAATTGAATGGTTCAAAGTTTTCTATGTATATATAAATCTAACAAATCAAGTTCAAATTTTTAACTTTTTTAAAGTCATTTTTAATGAAATTTTTTGAGCTGCTCGGGCTGCCCAAAGTTCAAAGAAAATCACATATCATGCAATATTTTTTTAACTATAAAGTTAGTAGTTACAAAGATTGTTGGGCCTTGAAGCTACTCATTAGACACATGTGTAAAATTTTCAAAGAAAAAAATAAAAACTCCATCCATAGTAAGTTGCCCAAAATCGCTATGTTGCCAAAAAATGCAGCTTGGTCCTTTAGGGGTTAATAACAATTTCTTTCCAACTCTTTCAAATGACGAGGTATCATCTTTTAAATTTTTTATAAATAAAGGAGTATGTCCTAGAACTTGTAATGAAAGACATCACATGGAAGAAATAAGTTTGAATATGTACAAAAATAGTCAACAAACAATATGTCATATTCATTCTTATAAAAGTATAAAACAGATGGAGGTACAAACATGATGAGAAATATTTATTTGTTAACATTTCATACATAAATTTGAAAATTTTCAACCTATTGATGGTAATGTTGAAATAAGCAAATCTTCACATAGAATTTTAATTCTTTCAAAAATATTGAATATTGAGTTCAAAGATGAAACTCAAACTCTATTTTTGAAAGATTCCATGATTGACTGCAAATGAAACTCCTCATAACTTTCGTTTCATTAATTGAAATAAAATGATTCAAAGTTTCCATATACACATAAATCTAGAGAATAAAATCCAATTTGTTTATGAATCACTCATATACTAGAAAGTTGTTCTCTTGCAAGAGGTGGATATCCTGTTGTCACTGGTAAACGACTGATTTTTGGAATTTTAGAACATATTATTTGTTCAAGTGCAAAATATTATATTTGAGTTTAGAAAGAAAACATGTTTTTTGAAAAACGTTAAATCGTGCCATCCTTGCGGACCCAACAGGGTGCATTTGGGTTTCTCAAGGGTAAAAGTAAATAAAAGCCCCCTATATTTTAGTCGTGTCTAAGGATACTTACTAGCCCCCTTAGCTAATTTGGGGCCTCTGATTGCAAATATGAATTCAGATTTTGAAAAATAAATAAATTGTGGCAAGTAAAAAATTTCAGCATTTTCCCGGGGTAAATTCAGTCCGCAAGGGCCACCAAGATGGCACGATTTAACATCCTGCATGTTTTTTTGGCCTGCTCAATGGGATTATTGACCTTTGACACTTCTTGGAATGATATTTTTATTCACTTGCATGTTTTTGTTTTTGTTTTCTCTTTTGACAATTGCATGCTATATTATATTAGTTACATGCATACGGTTACCAAAGTTCAAAATGTAAGAAGGATTTAGCACAAGCTACCCACCTCATTCATTTTGTTTAGCACTGTAACTTTTGATTTGGGCATCCAATGAAGAATTTTTTAAATATTTCCATGAAGAGGTACATGTCCATCACACTTTGTGCCAAAATTTCGAAAGTCTCCATTCAAAGTTGACTTCCGAGAAACCTACCCCAATTCCATTTGGGCACTTGACCAAATTGTTGTGCAGGGCTTAAATTATTATTTCCAATGGACTCATATGATGATTCAACCAACAAGGCTTTTAGACCAGGGATGGTAGAAAAAAGTACTTGTTATAGGTTTCATCATATATTTGTTGTGCAGTGTCCCCCTTGGATGTCCGGAACCTATGCAGTGAGGAAGTGAACATTTAGGACACTATGACGTCTTTTTTATGACACAAATATAGAGACCTTTACTGCAATAAGGACACTATGACTTTGACTAAGGTAGAAGCACCAGTAGTCGATCATTTAAGGAGTTTTGGAGCAGATTGTGTGCAGTATGAGGTGGTGGAAATTTTTCCCATGTAGGAAGATAGGAAATATGGGGATGGCAAAATTTTCAGAATTTAATTCTTAAAATTGGAATTACAGTGAATTATGGGAGCCAGAAAGTGCATTTCACTAGTAGACAATGTCTAGAGTCTTCCAATTCCAATCGTCAAGGATGCTCACTACTTCGGGACATGTGTCATAATCATATTAGTCCCAACTTTGAAAAGGACAAAAAACCAACACTCAATACTGATTTTGAACCTAAGGTTGGAAATAGCGCACCCTATAGGTTGGGTACTGGGCGTGGTCGACAACTGGTGCTTCTACCTTAACGAGCTTGAGCATTCCAAACACAAAAGACACAAGGACTTGTAAAAGAGACATTTTCATACTGTGCAAAGTTTCTGTCATTGACTAATACAAAAAGAGTAAAGTATTGTAGTAATTGACAAATGAAAGAAAATTTCAATGCATCAAAGAATAGGTCATTTGGATACCTTACGCAAAGGTCATATTTGGCAAAAAGTAACTTCTAAAGGATCAAGGCCTTTTTTATGCTCAAAATTGCCATTTTTATTGTGTTGTGTAAAAAAACTTGAAATTATTTTTTTTGCACATCTAACCATAGGATCTTACACCTAACTAGTATGAAAATGTGTGGGAAAAATTACAAAATTTTTGACTGCACAAATTGCAAGATATCTGTATTTAAAGTAAAAAAAAATCCAATTTTTCAACACTATGGGATTGGATTATTTGACTTTGAACCTTCTTAACTTCAATTTTTTGCACTAAAGAATCTTGAGCTTTAACCCCTAAAGTCCCATTGTTCCCTCGAAGGAGAATTTGGATTTTTGGCAGGTTCTTGTGACCTCGATTTTATATGAAACTTTTTTGAAACTTTCTCATAAGATAGAAAAATTGATTGGCTATATGGGAATATAGTTTTATTTCAATTGGTGACCGGGAGCAAAAGTTATACCACAAAAAGCCTCAAACTGAACTCAGCGGGCAGCACAAAAAAAATTGCAAAAAGTCAAAATAAATTTTTTGGTATTTTTTTCCTAAAATATTATGTTTTTGTCTACATGTGAAGCTTTGATTCATTCTATTTGGACTAATAAGGAGAAAGTTATGGACAACCTTATGTTTTGGGCAATTAGAGCATCTTCTTGAAAATATAACTTGTAGGATTCAATTCTAAATGCAATTTTTACAATTATTCAAAACAAATTGTTTGACAAGGTTGCGCTTGCTTGTTGAAACAATCTCACCACTGGATTTATTAATTTTCAATCTTATCTTAGAGCTATTAAAAATTTAATGTTTTTCTCAATCTTGGACCTATTTCTACTTAACAATTTTTTAAGAAATGAAAATCAAGTGTGTATTTCTTTGATTTTTTTCCTAAACTTTCAATTCGATTCTTCAACATAAATTTTTTTTAATTCAAAGCCTGTAGTGCAAATTTTTTCTACAAATGGCAATCAAAGTCATCTGAAATTGCAATTCAGTGTTCAAAAAAACTTTTTTTTTCAACTTTGAATGTTAATGTCTTCCAATCTATGTGGTCAAACTTCATGAAATTTTTACCACATTATCTCAAACAAGTGAAGTACAAGATCCTACGCTTAGATTGTAACAAAAAGTTTTTTTTGTTTTTTTGGATGGACGCAGCAAATATAGTAGTTTTGAGTGTTTTTTGACAGAATAATGGCCTTGGAACTTCAGAAGTTAAATCTTTACTAGTGTACCCTATGCCATTGCCACAATCAAAGCAAAATAATAATCAGTAAAAATTTAATGATGTCCATAATTTTGTGACAACCTTTCAAGTTTCTAAATTTTAATTCATTAAAACTTTAAAATTCAATAATTTTCACACTGTAGTGTGAGAGGTTGCATTTCTTGGTACAAATAGATAGCTCTATGCACAAAAGAGTGCAAGGACTTTGTTTTGTGCGTTTGGACATGCAATGTAAAAGTTATATTTTTTCCAAAACAAAAAATAGTTTCATTCTATTTTTTAAATTAAAAAAATTAACTTTCACACCGTAGGTCTAAACACCACAAACTTGGCACAAATAGAAAGTTTTATGCATGAAGAAGTACAAAGGCTTTGTTTTGTGGCATTTGGACTCGTGATGTAAAGTTATGGTTTTTATAAAATAAAAGATAGTTTAATTCAATTTTTTGGTTCATTAAAACTTTGAAATTCAATAACTTTCACACTGAAGGTCCAAATACCACGAAACAAAGTTCGTGCATCCTTCCTCGCCTCAAGCTTTCAAGCAATACCAAGAGCACCGCCAAAGGCCTCACGGTTTGTAACATCTCAATGTATCAAACAAAACAAACAAAACAATAGAATATGGTATCTAAACATAGTAAAAAAATCCAAATTAATTTAATGTATGGATGGCAGTAAGTTGAGTTGAGAGTTTAGAAAAAAAAATTCAATTTTTTTTTAATTTTTGTTCTTTAAGAAATTGTTAAATAGAGATAGGTACAAGATAGAAGGAAAATCTAAATTAGGAAGAATCTCTACGAAGGAATTAAAATGCACTAATTCTAATAGTGAGATCGTTCTAGCAATCAAACTAAACCATGTGGAATTTTTTTTTTTGAAAAATTGTAAAAATTACATTCAAAAATGAGTCTTATAACTTATTTTTCCATGAAGATGTTCTAATTGCCTGAAAAACATTGTCCATAATTGTCCATAACTTTCTCATAACGAATCCAAATGGAATGAATCAAAGTTTTTTATGTAGACAAAGTATAATCTATGAGAAAAAAAAATTTAAATCAAATTTCTAATTTTTTTTGTTGCCCCTCTCCCTTGTTTTGAGCTTATTTGGGCATAATTTTTGTTCCTGGGCACCAATTGAAATAAAAAGTTATACTCACACAAAGATAATCATTTTTTCTATCTTCACAAAAAGTTTCTAAAAATCAAGACAAAAAACAGCCCGTAGGTACCTGCTCAAAATCCTATTTGTCCCCCAAGGGGACAATGGTCCTTTAACCCCTAAAGGACCAAACGGCGTTTTTTGGCAATATAGCAATTTTGGGCAGCTCACTACGGACGGAAATTTTAATATTTTTCTTTGAAAACTTCACAAATTGTGTGTTCGAGGAGTAGATTTAAGGCGCAATAGTTTTCAAAACTTTTGATTATATAGTTAAAAAGTTATTGGATGATATGTCATTTTTGACAGCCGGCGGGTAGCTCAAATTTTTTCTAAAAAATCACTTTTTAAAAATAATAAAAATTTGAAATTGGTTCTTTAGATTTATATATACGTGTAAAGCTTTGAATTATTCCATTTTGATTTATGAGATGAAAATTATGAGGTGTTCTAGTTTGCGGGCAGTTCTGGATTTTCTACTCTAAAATAAACTTTGAAGTCCATTATTTAATTCAATTTTTAATATTTTTTGAAAAAATTAAAAGCATAGAATTTATATTGTTTATTGCAACATTATAACCGTTGGGATTGACATTTTCCAATTCCATAATTAAATTCTTAACAATTTCATACTTTGAATCATTTTCTACTTTTTTCTATAATCTATTTTTTTCCTATATGTTGTACAATTCCAAATGATCTGAAAAATTTCAAGTATGTAGACAACTTGACTTGGAGAATGAATCCAAGGAGCAACTACCATTTTGAACATTCTTTCATTTAAATGTGACCTTGTGAAGTGCAGTTGCCCGATTTTTGCAGGGCCCAAAAAAGGTTTTTTGTCAATTCAAATGCTCATATCTTGCAATCTACAAGGTGGAAAATTCTGAAAATTTTTCTACACACTTTCAAACAAGTTTACTACAAGATCCTATGGTTATATATGTCCAAAAATGTTTTTTTTCTAAAATTTGGTACTTGTACTAGAAATGGCAGTTTTGGAGTCTTTTTGGTGAAAACATAGTCTTTGACTTTTAGGGGTTAAAGTTAAGTCAGTTTTGTGAAAAATGCTACGTGTCATCTTCTGAATGGTCTGAGGTGGCATAGATCTCTAATGATCTAACGTGGAAACTCAATTTCAGTACTTAGATGCCGAATCAGACCTTCACATATGGTAGACAAAAGTTACGAGGGGTTAAAGTTATTTTGGTAGATGTTCTAAAATTGTTTCTTCACCAATACAATAGAACCTCTCTTAGTGCATAATGCCGGGACTATGCACTAAGAGAGGTTTATGCATTTGGAAAGATGCAATAATGGCCACTAACTAACGCGGCATCTAACTACACTACTTTCTAGAAAAATCCTTGAATTTGGGCCCACTTGACTAACTCTTTTAGTGAATATTATGCACTAACAGAGTATATACTAAGAGAAGTTATATTGTAGTACATATTGATATGGGAGTTATATGTAATAAGAATATCTATCATCAAGTGGCCTTTTGGGGCACCTAATACATTTAATTGTCCTTATCTCAATTTCTAAAGTCTTAAGACTTTTTTTTCATCAAAGACACTCAAAATTGCCAATCTATTGCAAAGTGCAAAAAACTTTACAAATTGTGTTTTTTTGCATATTTAATCATAAAATCTTGTACAAAACTACAATGACAAACCAAATTGAGTATGAATTTGAAACTTTTTCATTTAAACAATCATACCATGAGTATCAATGGGCAAAATCCAAAAGTAGACATACAAATGTTGTAGTATGCAACATATAACACATTATACTATGGAAGTTTGAAGAAAAATTAGTTGCGATTTGAAAGAAAAATAATTTCAAAGTTAATAATGTCCAAAATTCTGTTTTGTATGCCATAAATACGGGGTTACTTTATATTTTGTCAATTTTTTTTAGAATTCCAAAAAAAGTTTTTGTGCCTTTGCATGTTAGTTTACATGATTTCAGATTGTTTTATACAAAAATTGAAGGATGTTGGCGTTTATAGAGTTTAAAGTATTACAATTTGACAAACATGCAAATGGTATTGGTTCTCACAATATTTGAATTATTTTTGAGAATTAAGAGCATGGAATTGCATAAACCATTGTTGAGAGAGTTTAAATTGCAACATGAGCCAATGTCACATCTTAATGTTGTTGCATTTTAAATATTTTTTGAATAGGACAAAACGTTCAATTTATATGGTATAATTGTATGATGCATTTTATAGTTCAAATTTTTAGTACAAACACTAGAGCTTATGACATGTATAATTGATCCAAAATAAATATATTGTTATATTTAATATCATCACACTACAAGGGTTTTGGTGTCCTAATTGATAGGAAGTTGACATGATTTTGTCAATTCCAATGTCAATTAGGAGTACCTAATTACTGTCAATTAGGAGTGCTCAGTTGACAGAACTCTGTCAAGTGCTTGTCAATTAGGATATGATTATACGTCTTGGAACCTAAGCCTGTTATATGTTGCCAACGTTGTTTCTTGCTTCCTTGTCAATGTTCAGCACGTACTTGTAACTTTTACTATGTTTAAAATTCACGGAAGAGGGCCTTTTTTTATTTAGTTCTATTCCTGGACTCACTCTGCCTTTTCTGATGAATCCTGTTTTCAAGGATTTGTATCTATGTGGATCTGTGCCTCACAAGTACAACTCATCCTTCAGCGCTTTGGAAGTGTTGAATGTTGTGCACCTGTCGCTTCTTGCACCATCCACTTTATTTATTTATTTTTTCCAAATTTAGATTTTAAGAAAATAAAAATTTGATTTGTTCAAAAAAAGAACATTGGAACAAGTGGCAGTGATGGATTCGAAAATAAATGGTGCTGCCCATTTTTATTTATTGGGAGGAACATCCATTTCTACTGGCATTCATTACTAGTGGGACTTATTATGTCTACTTCACCACTATATGCCGTGGAAAATGAAATTTCTCTCTCCAGTTCTATATGGTACTCCCAATCCCTACAGACTATATTGCTTCACAATAAAACATGCATTCCAATGTCACATGTCATAAAAACGCCCATCTTCCTCTACACCCTCCTACAATTGTAAAATTTGCTCCATGCATTACAGTATTTTAAAATTTTGACACGTAATTTCTTCTTCATTTTCAAATTTTTGGCGTGCCCGTCCACTGCCCTTTAGCATTCTCTGAATTTGATGCGCTGCATACCCTCTGTCGACGTTCTGAATGACTTCTTCCAGTACAGCAGTCGTCTACTTGAGGCTTTGACGACAACTCTGCAATCCAATACCAATTTTCAATCTTTTGAACATAACCAAATTCTTGTCCCTTTTCTTGCAAGAGCTTTCAGTCACCATTACAATGAACTCTTCAATATACGTACTCTTAGCAACATCCAGTCGCTGTACTCGCTACAAATCCTATTTTTCAATTTCTCGTACTGCTTCATTAGTCGGATGTATGTCCCTACAGCTTGGCGCCTTCTTCTTCCAAATGAAGTGTCCAATGTCTACATAACTGCAAAATGGTGCTTCCAAGAACAACGCCATCTTCTTCCTAAAAGAGAAGACGCCTGTGTGAACATCCCATTCTTACCGATATCCTATTCAATGGTGTCATTTGGAAACAGTGCCTATGGCTCTATTCCATCTTGTTGCACAACGTGCATACTATGAAGAAACATCTGTGTATTCCTACTAACATCTGGTAAGCCAGATCCAACAATTCTTGAAATCAGTAGCAATGAAGCGTGTTCTTAAAGAAAACCACCTCATGTTCATCTTCACCATCACTACATTCAGTAATTCCCCCCAAAAGTTAATTGTGCCATACCTCATCTACCTCTGGTAATTGCTGTGGCGTCTCCTCAGTCACTGTTGACAGCCTGCCATCTTTGTTTGGGGCTCCATCTTCCTCTGTTTTCTTGTTTCTCCTTCTCTCTAACGCTTCCAGCCTCTCCATCATACAAATAAATGTTGGATGCTGTGCCACTTCTTCTCCCAATAAGGACAACACTGTTGACGAAGCTGCCCCTTTGCTTTGTCCTTCACCTCTTTCCGTTCTTGCGTCCTCGATTCCCACTCCTCCTCTGCGCTTGTCGCCCCAAGGATGATTGTTGCATGGGTTCTTCACCAAGACAATTGCAAGACTGGTCCCATGCATGACGTCGTCAATATCTTGATTTCATTTAGATCTCTCGCCATAGCCTTTGGGCCTTGCCATCTCGGCTCTAATCTCCTCAAGCGAAGGAGATCTCTTCAATCTCTTCCTCAACCTCTCCCAAACTTCTACCTCCCTAGATGGTCCAGTCCTTCCAAAGTTAGTGCACCATGCATTTGCCTTGCTACAGTTCTCAAATTTTGTAATCATAGCGGGACTGTCCATCTGACGTACTAATGATCGCCAAGTTCGATTGTTGAGCCCATCCGTTTTTTCTTGATTCCGTCGAATCCTATTCCACAAGTGCGATCGCCTCAAAGTCACCCCACGAGCAATGACCTCCTTCATGACTTCCCACTTTATTGGACTACTCTACTCCCATGTGTGTTGTATCCATTCTACAACTTCCTTCACAGCATGTTCGGGCTGTTTGTTTATATTTGCTATTGCAGGGTCTAGACTTTTCGACAGAATCATGAGCTCCTTCTTCCAAGCGCCTATTCCCGGACCATATGGTTCATGTGTTTTTGCATCCACTAACAAGTAGTTTCGTGGAAGACCTTTGGCGTGACGCTTATTGCCTTCCCTTCTTCGTCCAGACAACTCATGTCTACGCTCTTGTCTCTTGTCAGTCTTAGTTTCAAAAGGTTCACCCTCCGCATTTGCATTGCTTACGCCGTAATCTTCAGCAGCATCCCACACAGGAGAAACTTCCTCTCTTTCTTCTTCGTTGTCATGAATGAAGTCCAACTGCCTATTGTCATTGTAAAGGGAAACTCTTGTACTCTTCTCCTGCAGTTCACCAAATGCCGCAGCCTCTAAATTCTCTTCACGCTCTGCCAAGTTCAAACTCTGTTTCTGAACAACATAAGCAACAAAAATTACCTCCTAAACAATGAAGGTTTATTATCCATTATAACAAATCCGTCTTGATGTGCCTAGTCTGGGTTCTTATGCTTCATATGGCGTTCCACCTTACATTCTTTCCATAGACAATTCCTTGACCATGTGGTGACCAGAGTCCTCTCAAATACTTCACTGCTCCTGGTGATAAGACTACAACCTATTGACACAGTAGAAGGCATGCAGTGGACTTGTAAGAGTCATGCTTCATGGATTTTCGCTTTTTCCCTGTCGTCAACACTATCAACCACTACAATTCTGTTAATCTAAGCTTCAAACTACACTACATTTGTGTCTACAGATTTCAAGTTTTTTCAAAATTAAACAAAAATTCTTTTTTTCCTTTTTTATATGATTTGGAACTCCATGAATTTGCTCCCCTCACTTATTGTGTTCATACTCATGACTACTTGGGTTTACATCTTGCAATTGACTTCAGGACCTAAGATGGTCAGACCATTTCATAAACCGTCCCCATTGATCAGCTTAACTCCTGTTTGTCGCCAGTCTCCACATCTGCTGGGCTACCACTGTGTACACCAATGTTCTAAGGCCATATTCGTTAAAATGAGAGAAACTGGTTGAATTGAGACCTTAAGGCTCTTCGTTTCAAAGATAAGTTGTTGAAGGCAAAAATAAATATAGGCACACTGGAACAATACAATAAATAGATTACACATGCAGTGGACAAAGCAAGGTGGAAGCATTTTACATTATGTAATTATAGCATGATTTGTAAGCCAATGATGACCAAATATTCCATAATGATTAAGCCAAAAAGAATGGTGCATTATAAAAGTGGGTCACTTTACATTGAAGGACATTAACTTCCTTAAAAAACCCATGTACCTATGAATGAAATTTATCTCATGTGCCTATATGAATACTTTGACTATAGAAGATGAAATGTAGTTTATTCTAAACGACCGAGTGTAAAATTGTAGAGGAAAATATACACACATGGGGCACTCTACCTTTCCAAAAGATGGTCGTTTTATGTACGGCAATGACTATTCTATTAATAGTAATGATTGTTTTGCAAAGGCAATTCCTCTGTGAATGAGAACCACTACACTAACCATCGTTCTTAGTGGAAGAACTGGTCCTCGAGGCCTCCTTCGCCTCTTTCTCTGCCTCCAACACTTTCAGTTTGGCATATCCTCTTAGAATATCCTCGCGCCGAGTTGGCTTAACGTGCTCAGATGTGTTTCGGAAGGAGCTGAATCCCCCGAGCTTCAGTACGTCCTTCACTTCTCTCCGTCGCTTGCGTTCGATCCAAGAATAAATTTCTTCACTGGAAAGAGTTGCAGAAGTTCGAGGAGGCGGTTTTGGTAGCGATCTATGGACAATGTTTACATGTGGATCTACAAATCCAGCCGAACGCGAGACGTTCAAACGCGGATGCTTCACAAGGACTGGTTTGTGTAGAATAGATACAGTGGAAGGCAACGGACTGCCTCCGCTAGGTTTAGGGGACTGGGAGTCGACGATGCCTAGTCGTTGCGGACTCCAAACCTCAGTCCAATCATCGGCTAGAGGCTTCCTTTTCCGATCCCCACTGCTCGAATCTGCTTCTGGGTAGCTCTTCAGGAGCGAGTCACCTCCTACCTTGGGCGGTTTGAAGACTCCAACATCGAGGTGGACAAGTGATTTGTCACCCTCGTACAGTTTTCGGTGCGGGTGACTCGGGGTTCGGGGAGTGGGCGACTGCGAACGGAGTCGACTTGGTGCCGAGTCTTTCCACTTCATCGGCGATGGCGAGCAAATCGGGGTCCTGGGCGGTCCCCGACTTGGCGGGCTGTCCACGGCACCTTCTTCTACATTTCCCTTCGAGAAGTCTATGGCCGCGGAGGCAGCATCCGTTGCAGAGCCAAAGACAGCAGGCTTTGAATACGATGAGGCCAAGAAGCTTCCCCCTTCTGAGCCGGACCTCCTCGAGAGCAACGCTTCTGATCCGGACAAGAGGCTCCTTGTCATAGGCTGTTGGTAATGGAACGAGTGCTGAAGGGGCCCTCCAAACTGAATCCACAGAGGTATCGTAACAGGTCCACACATTTCTCTTCGGCCCAAAGATAATGGAAGACATGATCGCAACACAAGACAAATAACAGCAGTGCAAGAAGACGAAATAAAACACCACAGACAATAGGACTACATAATGAAATGAAATATGAAAACTTTAATTATACATAAGAATGAAATATTACAAAAAATACCAATTCACACAATGTACAGTGCCTACTAGAGTCTAAGTTGACATGGCAAAGGTCCTTTCCTCGACATTCTTCTCGGCCTCGGGCTCTATCACTAAATTCATCCCCGGTAGGACATAACGCGATCCTAAATACGCGGCGGATTCCTTCAACCCACTCAAGAGAAGGTCAACTCTGTACGAGGTTTCCGTCGTGGGGCTCTCCCCAATCCGGTGCGAGTCTACATACTCCCGCAAGCGCCCCGTTGGACAGTCCTCGTGGAGTTGCGTCAGCCATGGCATGAGCACTCCCATCAGTGCTTGGTCTTTCCGCACGTAATGATTCCAGCTCTCTAGAAATATGGCGTTTCCGTTCTCATTGAGGACACTCTTTAAGGGGGAGTCGTCAATTAGAATGGTGTTCTCTTTATTAAAAGCCGTTGGATCACCTGGATCTACGAACAAGTGATCATCGAGCACTTTGAGGAACAACGGCTTGAAGGGACTCCAAGCGTCGTTAAGGAACTTCTTTTTCGAGGTCTCTACCATCCTGCACTTGTCCTGTCCTAGGATGTCGAAGGGAGATTTAGAACAGTTTTGGAACAGAAATCCCGCGATGGGCTCCACGCTCTTCTTCAACATGGAGCTCCAAACTACGACTCGACTAGCGATGCTCGAGACCTCATCTAGGAATTCCCTCAAGCCCGGACAAACGAAGACGGCCTTGGTGCCCACCATGGTGGGGTGCCTGTCGCTAAACTGATTATTGTGGACTTCGTATTTTATTTTGCCCGTATACTGCGACTTATTTATGCACTCGCATAGCACGCCGTTCAGGTCGAACACAATGTTCAACCACTTCTGTGGCGGCTTAACCACTACTGAGGACACTCTCCGCGGCACTCTCTCCGCGCGCCCCCCTTGTTCTACCTGATGCATGCATAACACAAGAGAGATGAGGTTACCTGTTGAAACGCAGAATCATGAGAGCCATAAAACGGCGACAAGCAGAGATTTCCACTAAGCGATTGCAGAACCCCTCCGTTAAGAGATTGTTTGAGAGCTTTCGGACGGAGCACACTTTTCATTCTTTCGGGTTGGTCACAAGCATGGACAATGTCAATTCATTAGACACGATTCAGTTGAAAATGTGTCATTCATATTTATTTCGAAATAATATATGATACAAGCGTTTTTAGCGTTCGCTGATCACTAGCGGATTTCGCACAAGTGCCAACTACCCTCCGTTCCTATCTGTACACTATGCTACTACAAGATGTCACAAGTGGGCAGTTCGTAGACGCCCACAATCACTGACTGTTCACTCCCCCCTGAAAGGCAGAATGAACGGACATAAGTGCCTACGACTTTGTGAATGACAATTAGATGGAATGCCCACAAAACATCCATCACAAGGCAGTTCACATACTCATGAATAATCGTAAGGGTCTAAAGATGGAGAAGGCTGTACCTGATCCGTCTCCATGTCCTCGCCCTCATTAAGATACACCCCGTAATCGAGAGTCTCGTCGTCGTCGTCGTCGCCAGGGTTCTCCATTTCCCATGCTCCTCGTGGAAGTGCCGACGTCTCAGAAGGGGCACTGGGTTCGACAGGGACATTTTCCTCCTGTGTCTCTGGAATCAATGGTTGTTGGAACTCCAAGGTAGGAGACTGCCTTGAGATATCCTCGCCTCGAGGATAAACTTCAACAACAGGGGATCCTTCTGGAGCCGTTTCGGGGTGCGACATCTCAAGCGCAGTAGCAGGCTCAATCACTAGGGGCAGGACGGATGTTACAATCGCTTCTAAAGGATTGCTAGTTTCTGCGTCTTGCGTCTGGAGGACTTGGGGCTCATTTGCACATTGGGCAAGAAGAGGAAGAGGGTTAGGATTATCTTCGTGTCGAAGACAATCCTCGGAGGTGTCCTTCCTGGATTGCTCGACGGAGGCCTGGAAGGACTCGCCCACAACATGGACATCACTGCCTCCCTGTTGAGACAATGACTGGCCCTGCGATTGGGCTGCGAGCTTATGCCTGAGCTCTTCAATTTCTTTTGTCTGCTCCTCCCGTTCTCTTGCGAGCCTCCTGTTCTCTTCTTCCTGCTCCATACGTTCTCTCTCCAGCCTTTTATTGTCCTCCTCCACCTTCTTCACCCGTTCTCTCTCAATCCTCTCTTCCTCCGCCTTCTTAATTTTATTCAAGTCCCGCTGTGCCCAGAACTCCCTGTTCTCCTTCTTCACGGGCCCCAACGCCAAGGAGACACTTCCACCAGCTTCAGTCTCAGTGGCCGACTTCTCGGGGTCCGTCTCGGTCCCAATCTTCTCCCTCGAAGCCTCCGCGGAGTTGTCCCCCCCGGATGGTCCAGCCTGATCCACTTCCGGCCCACCATAGTCGAAAGTCTCCATGTCGGAGTAGGTATCCATGTTGTCGTCCTCTAAATCGATGACTTCATATTCTGGCTCTTTCCCCTTATCCTTCTTCCTTGCCTCCGCATCAGGCTCGTGAAGTTCCACGGTTACGTCCTCTGGCTCCCGGTTTTGCACTTGGAAGCTCTCCGCCCTGACTTCCATTTCCCCGACCCCGAGAATATCATCGTTTGTTCCGAACTCGTTAATACCGAGTTCGTTAGTTCCTTGCTGTCCAACGTCTTCCCGAACGGCCTCTTCCCTCGCTTCTTCATGTACTTCCTCAGGCTCTGTGCCTTCTCTTGAAGGCGTGGAGTCAGAATTCATTTCAGGGGTCCCAAGAAGTCGTGGCCGCACATAATTTGCGAGGTACGGCGGGTTGTCGTGAAGAAAGTCGTTTATGTCCGTCCTCTCGCCATGATACGCAACCACCTTGCAGTAGGATTCTGTTTCCTGTCTCCCTTGGATTGCGTAGCAAGTGAGGCCATACAACTGCCATGCAAATGTAAAGAGTTAGAAAATTCTGCTCATTTGACGAACACCAAGTTAAAGAAGACATTATCATCGACACGAAGATAAGGGACCAGCGACAGTCGGCCCACTATCTCTAATGACGTAACGCAGTGTATTCTATACAATCCCACTAATTTCAGTCAGGTAGTTTATCTTCGAGTCGAGGATAAACAAGGGAACCATTGCGTATAATCTGCAGATGACTTCACTGCATTGTTTATCTTCGACTCGAAGATAAGGTGGGCGATCTCTCGAAGAGTTCTACCTTTGCCGCGATCATGAACTTGGACCCCGTGTAAATGCCCAAGACATTCTCCCCTCGCACTACAAAACTCTGGAGTATGTCTATGTAGAACTCCATCCTGAGTTCGCTCTTGTGCATCCTCAGCTTGGCCTCCATGTGCTTTGCAAAATCCCGGTAGTACGAATTGTCCGACGTTGCGTACTCCCTCCTCATGCTGTCCACACCTTTAGGCGCACCGTCGTCTCCCCTCTTGAAGAGGAAGAGGAGGGTAAACGGAGGCACTATCTGACAATTGCTCAGGCCGTCCAGACGCTCGGCCTTGCATGGAACGTACGTCGAACGTTTCATGGCGAAGGATTTCATTTTCTCCCTTGCGAAGGAAATGGCCGCCTCTTCGTCGAAGTCATTCCCAAGTACCCACATCCACACGTCCGGAGTGCCCATGCTCGGCCTGAGGTGATCATGCAGGAAGTTGAGGAGAGTTGGAACCGGTGCGGGGTCCCCGGATCCGGGAGCAGGCCTCGGGACCTGGCGAAAGTCTATTACCGCAAGGGGAAGCGCTCCTCTGCAGATTACCCAGGTCGAGCTCGTGCAGAATCCCTGAGGGTAGAATACGTGTCCCTGAATGAAGACCTGTCCGGCCGGCTTCTCCACGCGCTTCTTGAGCTTCACGAAGCGCTCGAACATGGGGAAGACTGTAGGAAACGGCTTCTCTTTGTAGTCTTTTGCCCTCTTCAGCTTCCCCTGATTTGTGAGCCGTCTTGTGAAGAAGCCGTTTGGTGGGGCGTTGAGAAGGAAATCCCACGACGCAAAGGTGAAGAGGTTCTTGCGCTTCCAAGCCCTCCAAACATTGTCGATGACGTTGTCGTGCTTGTCCTTGCACTTCAAGTTCTTGTCGCTGACCATGAGCTCATCTAGGATGACCTTCTTGCGCTTCCTGCACTCCACCCAGTCCTGCCCGCTTGAACAGTCCACCTTCAAGTGAGGAACCTTGTGGACGGTAAGTTTTGGCCAAGACAACTCTCGCCCGGGTGTGCGCCCAAGTAAATGAACGACGTATTCCTTGAGGTCTTTATCTGTGAAATGCCCCAGGTGCTTGAAGAACTCCCGCTTCAGGGTGAAGCTCCTCGGCTTGAATGTATCGGACTTCTTGTGCGGTTCCATCATGACAGGATCGAGGAGCTCTCCGGCCATATGACTCGTGATGAACTCGTTCCACATATGGTACACGCCGTCCGCCAAGGTTATTATTTGGACTTCGTTGTTGACGTCCGAGGATTTCTTCACCTGACTGCCGTCCTTTTCTGGGTTGATGCTCTGGAAGCGGATTATGACAGCATCGATGAATTTCTGCATCCACCGGCAATTGTACTCAACATCGTTAGAAAGGGCATATTGATGCAATGTTACGTTTATCTTCGAGCCGAGGATAATGAGGTGGGGTTCATCATCAGGGTAATCGATCCTGGCATTGAAGACACAGCATTCTAGGCAATAACTACGAGCAAATGAGATGTAAACAAATTATCCTCGATCCGAGGATGATCATGTGGTCACAGTCTCACCTTGTACACATCTTCGGCAAATTCAGCCCTGTTATTACGGATCGCAGCCTCGCCCATAACATATGATGGCCTCCTGTATGATATCCAGATTTCTCTGCACGCTGAGATCTGGTTTCCCCATGTCGGCTGGCTGTGGACGATGTGGTTTGCTGCATTGTGCAACAGTGATATCTCGGTCAGCTGGGCTGGATCTCTGCTCCAGACGATTCTCGCACTCCACGTCTGCAACTCGACCTTTCTTGACTGTACTACGCCTCTATCTTGTAGCATTTTGGCGGCAGTGATGCTGTGCTGGCCGTTGATGATGAAAAAGTTCCCAGCTTTGATGGCATTCCAGTCTTTAGGTCGCTCCTTCAGGAGTTTCCTGGTTTCGTCCATGGGTGTCAAGCATATCGTCTGCCGCTCCCTCATGTCGGGCATGGCTATCAGCTCTTTCCGCTTGTCATCCACCACCGTTGCCTCCAGCTTCCTGATGACGTACTTCGGACGGGGCAGGAAGCACTGCTTGATATTGACTTTGAATACTTGCTCGTCGAACAGGAAGCATTTGGCGTGTTTCTCCTTGAAGTTCTTCTGATACTTCGCCGCGATTTCGTAGTCAAGGATTTTTACAAGCTCTCCCTTTGGTGTGGGTGCAACGTTGGTGAGAGCAGATCCGGAACTCCCTGCAGCTGTGGGTCGCTGTTCTGCTGCTTTCTTTCGACGCTTGCCGCTTGTTTCCCCTGCTTCAGGTTCCGCGGACTTCCTCTTCTGAGGTTCAGATCTCGCGCTTCCTCTCCCGCTGCCTCTGCTTGCGCCTTGACTGGTCCCTCTACTTCCTCCCTGGCTGCCACCACGGGTTCCTCCTCGACCGCCGCACTGGCTCCCCGACCTTCCACGCGCGCCTGACCCCGATAAGGGTTCAATCGTTCCCGGCCGAATACGGGACCATCGTTGTGCCTGCTTCAGAAGCTCTCGAAAAATTAAGTTCAAGGTCCGAGACGTTATGACGGCGTCATGTTTCCCCCACGGACCAAACGCCGTGCGTATGTCTTGCGCTATGTCTTCCTTACTGATGGCGTTCAGTTCGAGTAGAAGGGCTTCCATGTCGAACTGACCACACTCGTCCTCCTCGTGCATGACGATCGAGTGAGTGTGTTTAATTTCTTCACCATTATCGTGGAGCGCGTGCAGTGTGAGAACGGTATACTTTGTTTGGTGGTTTTCGATTAGGGTGATCTTCTCATTGAGGTTCCAATTCAAGAACTGCTCGGTTCCCTTCACGCGGTGCCGCAGGTATATGTACTCTTTGGATGGATTCACACCAAACGTCCAGGCTTCCACCACCGGCTTGAATTGCCATAGCTTTCCGTAGATTCCTTTGTAGTGGACGATGAACGGTTCGTCCTTGATCCATTTGTTGAACGGCTCCAGGAATGGAAGTGTTGACGAGTAGTTGTAGTCTGAACCGTCTGCCATTATGCTTCTTTCCTGCAGCGGGTCATGTGGATCATTAGTCTTTGTACATTGATGTCTATCTTCGACTCGAGGATAATGGATAGGGGATCTGCATTCTAAGTTGGTTAAGAGTGTATGTGTATGACGATTGTTTTTACTGACGCGGTCGTTTTTGGGGTCATCTATGTTATCTTCGCATCGAAGATGGTTTGGATTCTTAGATTTATATGGTTTTAGTTGTTTAGGATTCTTGATGCCTCAGCCGTGGCGGTTGCGATTCATGTTATTCTGGTTGCTGGGTTTTTTTTTATTGGGATTTGCTTGAGTGTTGTTTAATGTTTTTTTCTGATCATTTATTTGATCTCTTGTATTTGGACAGCTCCATGCAAGGAGACAGAACTTGAGGTTTATCCTCGGGTCGAAGATAACCCAGAGGTTATGTCCCTTGCATTTCCACCATATGCTCGCCCACCAGCTCCATTTATCCTCGGGTCGAAGATAAATGGAGCTGTTGGGTGAGCGCATGGTGGAAATGCAAGGGACATAACCTCTGGGTTATCTTCGACCCGAGGATAAACCTCAAGTTCTGTCTCCTTGCGTGGTGGCAATGCGCTCACCCAGTAGCTTCATTTGTCCTCGGCTTGAAGATAAATGGAGTTGTTGGGCGAGCACATTGCCACCACGCAAGGAGACAGAACTTGAGGTTTATCCTCGGGTCGAAGATAAATCTCAGATTATGTCCCTTGCATTTCCACCATGCGCTCACCCAACAGCTCCATTTATCTTCGACCCGAGGATAAATGGAGCTGGTGGGCGAGCATATGGTGGAAATGCAAGGGACATAACCTGAGATTTATCTTCGACCCGAGGATAAACCTGAGGGCTGGGCGAGCACATTGCTAAACAATTCTACCCTAAACCCTAATGTCGACCTTCAGCACGTGGACAGAGAGTGTGAACTTTCACACATTTTGTGAATTCCAGAATTTTGGGGCGGAAAAGCAATGCAATTTCAATAGAATTACTAACCTGGTATGACAAGTAGGTGCACTGTGGCTGAAGCTTCCGAATCCAAATTGTGAAAATCTACACAACAAACAGACATTGGTGACTGTGAATGCTTCCTACAAGTTAAATACACTGAATGTAGCATCATGTGAATGGAAACTAGCCCAGCTAGAAAATCAGAAAAGGCTAGCACTAAAAACATGAATCACAGCAAATTACTATCACAAATTGAAGAGATTCCATTGCGTCCTAAACCCCAAATCCAAAATCCAGCAGGTGCACCCCTACTGGGAAGCCAAACCCTAAACCCTACATACTTAAAAAACAGTCTAAAGGTACACCTAAACCGCACACCAAAATAGCTCCCAAAAATTAACACAACCAGCAATCGTCTCCAAGGCAACAGAAAGCCAACTTACACAAACATGGAGGTACTAGAAGCAACGAATCACATTACGCACAACAATCATCACAGGGACTGCGGATTGCGATTACTATACAACATTAGGTCAAAACCAATGCAGGAGACACAATGCAGGAAAAGCAGAAAACGAGCTTTCCCGCAACTCAGCAATTCAGCAATTCAGCAATGCAAGTTGAAAGCAAACTTCAACGAAAGTTCAAGTGTTTCAAGCCAAGCTTGTAAAATTTTGAACATCGAACTTCACGATGAGCTTCAAATTAAAATTACACGACGAAGTTGCGGAAAAGCTTACAGTAGTATACGTAGGAGCAAGCTGAATAGGAAGTGGTGAGGATGCTCCACCGCAGCAAACTGCTCTCCCGCGACAAACTGCCGGCCTGTGAGGCCACAGAATCAACAACGACGAACACTGATGCTCTACCGCGACCCACAAATCAAGAACAAGAATATCGTTGCTCCTCCGCAAGAAGAACAGAACAACTGAAGAGAAGAGAAGGTGGGAATGAGACAAAGAAAACGCGCTTCTCGGGGAAGCAACAGCGACAACAACAACAAAATCTTCAGCGCTCTCCTGGAAACGAAGGAGAAAAATGACGAATGCTGCTTCTCCAGCTGCGAGATGACTTCCCAAGCCTGCGCCGAGCCGCCAGTCCTGGTTTGGTAAGCCCCCAACCCTATGGTTTGGTTCCTACTCTGCATTGTGTTTTTCTTTGTTTGTTTGTTTGTTTATTTTGTGAGAAATATTGTAGTTTGTATGTCCTTTGTTTTGGTTCTCATTGAGCTCTTCGTTTACCTTTTTTGAAGACTAATGTACGAACATTATTCCATAGCAATTAATCTCTAAAAGACCAAGGAAGTGTCAAAATTTACAAAATTGTAAAGATCTATTTTAGAATGCTACTTACAATATTATTTTGACCCCTAAAGGACCAAACGTTGTTTTCTGGCAATATAGGAGATTCGAGTAGCTTATTGCAAACAAAATTATTTTTATCATTTGAAAATTTCAAACAATATGTGCCTAAGGAGTACCTTCATAGGCCAACGATTTTCAAAACTTCTGACTAATATATGGTTAAAAAGTTATTAGATGATATATCATTTTCTATGGTTGGAAGGCAACTTTTTTTTTTCTTTTAAATCTCTTCTAAAGAAAATAAATATTTGAAATTGCTTTTGTATTAGATGCAAAAAGTAGAAGCACAGGATGTATATTGGTTTTTTTTAATCATTATTTACAATCGTTCGGATGGATTAACATTGTTCATTTCCATAATTAAATTATTGACAATTGTATGTTTTTAAATATTTTCTATTTCTTCCTACAATCTATTTTTACCCTAAACGTTATATAATTGAAAATGATTTGAATTTTTTCAAGAATACGTCCTATACTTGCTTTCAAGAATAAATCCAAGGAGTACCTACCACAATGAACATTGTTTCATTTAAATGTTTCATTAGAAAGTGCAGCTGTCTCATTTTCCATAAGGCCAAAAACCGGATTTCTGTCAGTTTATATGAAAATGTCTAACTTGCAATCTAAAAGGTGGAAAATTTAAATCTTTTCTACATCTTTTTAAACAAGCTTACTCAAAGATCCAAAGGTTACCTTTTTTCAAAAGTGTTTTTGCTTTAAAATGTACTTGTACTAAAAATGGTAGATTTTGAGCATTTCTGATGAAAATTAATCATGAGCTCCAACCTTTAGGGGTGAAAAATGACTGAAACAAAACTTGTAAATAAAGATCACATCCATACTTATGGTTTGGTCAGCAAATACATGATTGAATTAATCAATATTTTTCTATAAAATAGACAACCAAAAAATAAAATTAATTCTCAAATTCATACTAGATAGAATATTTTTGATTTTTTACTAGATTGTTTTTCCCAATATCTTTTGAACTACAGAATATTTGCAAAGCAAATTTTTGTAATCCATATCAAAAAAGTGTTAAAGAATTATAATAAGAATCTCAAAACATTATTGATGAATGAAAAAATTGCAGTTTTTTGAGCTTGGGTTGTGGTTGTGTTAATTAATTGTTAAATATTTGCATTCATGGTCCTTTCGGGGTCAAACTGAGAGTGAAAATGTTATAGAATTCCAATGGGAATTTTTTATGAATTTCAAAATACAAAAAAAGGACTAAACTTGGTTGTTTATTAAAAAATAACCTAAAACGTGTCTAGCACATATTTGCGCTTCGCACATATTGGTGCACCGTGTTTATTTAATTTCTAATGAAAAAACTTGCACTATAGTAAGGCACTCATTGCATCAAAATATACAAAATATTGTAATTAGATCTATATATTTACAATTTTATTAGATTCCCAGCACAAATTGTAGGCGCTTGTCAATTACAAATGTTCATTTCATTTGCTACTTCTAATTATTTATTGGAACTGTAAAATCTATAAAAAAAAAGTGTAATTACACGAAATTGGAAAATTATTATAATTTCTACCTTTGCCATGAGTGTAGTCGTGGAATTGAAAAATGCCAATTACAAGGGTTGTAACGTTGTAATAATCAATTTGCACCTAGTATTTTAGTAATTTTTCAAAAATAATAAATATTAAGTTTCATGATAGAGGTTTTGGTTTATTTGAAATGAGAGATGTCTGATTTCATTTTACAGTACAAATTCCTTAACTATCCTCAAACAAAAAGCGTCATGAATGTCATCAATCTCATTAATGAAATTTAAAATGATTTTAAGGTTTCCACACTTTATAAATGAAATTCACTTATATTGTAGAACTTCGACCAGCTTGTCCTTTCTAGAATGAAATTCAAAAGATAAATATTTGCATTTTTGTCCTGCCGTACACTTGGATGAAATTGGTTACAAATTAATTCAAAATACCATTATATATGGCATGTAATGCAGTTTCCAATATTTAGAATATGCCATAATTGACATTTCTACTAACTTTCTACAAATTGAACGCCCTCAAAACTTTTGCAATAAACTTTCTAATCATGAATTAAATAAAATCTTATGAAGTATATAAAAATGTAAAAATATAAAACTATAGATTTTAAAATAATTTCAAATTTATGTTTATGGAAAAACGATTTACTCATAACTGGAGAATGATCCAAAATAACTAATTTATAAAGAAATATGTAGTTCTTGAACTAAAAGAAAGCCAACTCCAAGGATGGAAATTTAAAAAAGAACAATCTACAATCAATTTTTTTATTTTTTTTGGACATATTAAAAATTAAGGTCAATGGAAAACATTCAAAAAATATTCTCTAGTGAATTTTCTCATGAGTTTCATCTTAATATTAGTAAAAATGGAATGATTTAGAAATTTTTACTTTTATGTATTAGATGGATGAACTCAATTCAGTATTTTAATTTCATTTCTTGGATTATTAGGGTACTCAATCTCTTTGGATTCTACTTGAAATCATTTCTAAATTGTTGATATTTTGGTACTTCATAAAATGCTTTATTGCATATATTATTAAGTTAGAGCTTTGTAATGATCAATGATCATACCAATGTATAGAATAGTCATTAATTTACAGACTTTACCTTTTATTTTACAAACTTCTCTTTTAGTAAGATATATAATAATTGAAACTAGAATTGGATGAAATTTCTCACATTTATTAGGAATTAAATCATTTTTTGTTAAAGCTGTTGTTTAGGGTTCAATGAAAACTCTTACCCAGAACTTAGAATTGTATCTTTATCCATTGAAGTCTGTGAGTTTTGTTTTGTTTTAAAATTTCTTCTAAGCATTTTCAACAGTTATTTAAATTTATAAAACATTTGAGATAAAATTCCAAAAACTATTGTGCATGGTTTATCTTTAATTTGTTTTATTGTAGTTTGTTATCTTTATATTGTAGTGTGCATGAATAATAATAATTGAGTAGGTAAAATAAGAACTTGTTTTAGCTTGGACCCAATGAGAAACAAAAGTTCTAAAAACATATTATTGAAGACCTAGAGTTTGCATAGCATCAAGATTCTCAAATAAACATTTGCATTTATATATTTCTATATTGTAAGATTCTTATTATTATTTTACATAGGATCTTTTAGTACCAAGCAAGCACTCCTAAAATTTTTTGGCTCCTAAACTTTGTATTTTGAAGGTCAACGTAAAAAAACTAGTTCTATATCAATGATGCCAACGCTTATTTTGAGGCTGTCATATTTTTTCAATAAATTGAACCAGCAGCCAACATTTTGATAAGTTGAATTACATTTCTCTAAAGTGTAACCATAGTACTTCTAAGGGGATATGTTAGAAATCACATAGGCAAAATAAAAGGACAATATCATTTAAGAATTGAAAGATTATAATGCTTGATCATGCGTGTGATCAAACTATAAAAAAATTTTAGCTCTCTTTTTGCTTGCCAAATGAAAAATAATTTAAACCAATAAAATATGAGTTTCAATTTATAACATCCCCAGTGAATTTATAACATTCCTAAATCTACTATTATTACAATTGCTCTATATTAATTTTTAGTGTGATTGTCTCTACAAAATCTCTTGTATGTGAGATTCAATTCCAAGAGCCTTTGAGAATATGAAAATTCAAGAAAGAAATGGGCACCTTCGTACAAGATTTTAAAAAGAAATATTGGAACCTTGCACCTTGCAAGATCTCGAAGATGTCAATATGATTTTATAGAACGAGTTAGCGAATATACAGAAGAACAACCCAAAAGCAATAGTCAACAAAATTAGAATGAATTCTTTCTTCTAGTGTAATCTGGAATTGTAGAATACCACACCTAATACCTTGAACCCTAAACCCTTCAAACCCTAAACCCTAGACCCTATAAGTTGATTCCCCCCACAAAAGAACAATCCAAAAGCAATAGTCAACTAAGTTAGAATCTATTTCTTCTAGTAAAATCAGGAATTGTAGAATACCACACCTAATACCTTGAACCCTAAACCCTAAACCCTAAACCCTAAATCCCTTCAAACCCTAAACCCTAGACCCTACAAGTTGATTCCCCCCACTATATAATATATTGAATTAAAAAAATAGCATTCTATGTACATTAGTGGCATGATGACAAATTCGTGCTGCCACTTGTCACAAACACAAACTGCAATCCAATGTTAGAAAAGAAAAAAGTTAACGAAAATGGTCGAAGGCAGGTGGGACGAACAACTCATGAATTGGACAAATGTCAAATCAGAGAAGAAGCCAAATCGCCAATAAATGAAGCTGACAGTGTGTTCGAGAATTTGGCAGCCGGAATTGTTGTAAAGTGATATTCCCCCTATTTATCTCCCCGATTTGTGTAAAGCAAATTCCACCTTGTCTACAGAAAAGCGGCAGAATGGACGGTGCTCTAATATTAAAGAAAAAGCACATTGTCAACGTCGCCGCTTACCTTTTTATGGAGGTTTCCAATGTCAGCGCACCCCAAAACTGAGGAGGTTCTTCCCCCCGATGAGCGAAAAGTGTTCAACGGTTCGAAATCCAGATATTCCCACCGTTATTTTCCCACCATGCCAACACCGTCTCTCTCTCTCCGCAAGCCCCACATTTCCTCACTGCAGTCCTCCTTCATTCTCTTCTTCCATCACCATTGCAAGCATCGCTCCGGCGCATACTTTCAGTTTGTACTTCGCGATTTCAGTTATTCTGTGCGAAAGCACTATCATCAGCGGTCCTCAGTTTCGCACTCATTCGCATAAGGTCATTGTTTTGCTTGTTGTTCATTTTCCTCTGTTTCATGCCGAGTACTTGCGACCGAAAGTACTCTGATTTCATAGGACAGTACTTGCATTCAGCCATTCCACGTCCCTGGTTTCGATCAAATTGTCTTCAGGGCTGATTTTTGAGAGGGTGAAATTCTCGATTGCAACGCTTGTTTCTAAACAGATATCAGCTTACCGAAATGTACGCCGTAAATACCGGAAGCGGAGATTGTCTTCACTGTCAAAGTCATGAAGAAGGGATTGTCTTCGATTCGAGGATAATGATAGACTGAAACGGTGAAATTATTATCTTCGACTCAAAGATAATCTGGACTCGCTGAATCGAATTAATGCTTTAGGTATCAAAAGTGTATGTATTTCGTGATCTGGCAGAGATTATCCTCGGCGCGAGGATAGTAACGTCAGATTTGCAATGTAGTTTATCTTCGACTCGAAGATAAACATATCTCGACTACTATTATGGGGATTCTTCGATGACGTTCCTCCTAGCATTATAGAAATGTCAAATTATCTTCGAGTCGAGGATACGATAAATAGGAACACACCATCTGACTTGTTTGTCAGTGACGACTCCTTCAATTCTCTGAATTATCTTCGAGCAAACGATAATGAATTCCAGACTGTATGATGTCCTTCCACAGGAGTATCTTTGAGTCGAAGATACTCTCGTCATTCCATTGTTTTTATTTTGAATCCAGAATGGATACTCTTGACTGTAGATTATACTTTAACTTTGAGTCTATGACAAAATAGCCGGACCGGAGAAATTCGTTCAATTCGTTTATTTTTTGAGTCTCATACAATATGTTCAGAATAGAATGGATTATGTTCGAGTCGAAGATAAATTAGTCAAGATGGAGGGTGACGTTCCACTAGATTATGTTTATGTCAATGATAGGATTTTTTGACTGTAATGACTCATTTGATTGGATTATTGTCAAGTGTACGATCAATTTGTCAGACCGGCAGAAATCATTTCAATGGATTTTCTTCGAGTCGAAGATAAACTTGTGAACTGAATCCTTGCATCTCATGGACAATGTTCATTATAATTTTAATAGCTTACTAATAGTTTGATGCCATGTACAGAATGGACAATATTTCCGCGAATGAGTTTGCGGACCCAGTGCCAACCTTGCCGCCGGGTGTCGCGCCATGCGAGGGCATCCCTCGTGCTTTGTGGTATACCAAGGCCGTGACACTCACAAATGAAGCTGGAATGGAAGTGGCAAAAGGAATTTGCCACAGCGTCGATGCAGGCCTCGTCATTGATATGGATGGGAAACCGCTTGGAGATGACAGGGTCGCAATTCAAATTGCGGAATCCCTTTGTGAAGCTGATGTTCCGTCGCAATGGATGTGGTCAATGCATTCCTGGCCCATTTCAAGGACGTATCTCAACGGTGTCAGTTTGTATGACCATGATCAGACATTTCTGTACAAGTCGGCAATGAGTGCATCTACGCGGCGTGTTCGGGCTGGAATTCGTTCTTATGAAAGTGCTCGACAGAGGATAGAACCGGCTAACCCTCCGAAAAAAGAAACCCTCCTCACCTTGCAAGCGATCACTCAGGTGTCAACTATGGATTGTTGCCCGAAGAACTGTTTGCAGCCATTCCCACGTGGTCAGATTCAAGCGCTTCATTCCCTCGTTCATGTCGACGGCGGGGTGAAATTATGGAAATCGCGTTTCCTTGACGCGTACAAGCAAACCCACCCCGGCGATGATGGGAAGGATATGATTACTTTGTCCCAACATGAAGTTTGTCCCACTGCTTGGTACAAAATTCATGGAATATCACGGGTTACATACTATAGGTACAGGGCGATGTCCAAAGTCGATAAGAAGCCAGAGCACCATGGTAATCTTGGCTTGAAAAAGCCGCGGACTCATACATTACAAGCGACGGCCACACTTTGACTTATTGTTGAGAGGGAAGCAGACCCGATGCCTCACAAATCAAGGACTCTTCAGTCCGGAGATAAGGTTCCATCCATGGTCCTGCCTTCATCATTTCAATGGAAGGAGCATTTGCCAGAGATAAACAACGTCAATTCCACATTTCAATTGCGACAAATTTCAACGAGCGGGTTGAGCAACATCCGACGAGCTTCTTTTCCAGAGTACGCTCCAAAAGCACGTGGTGACAATTTCGCTCGATGTGCACAATGTGATAAACTCAAGCAACTGAGGGCCGCTTGCACTCCACGTTCCCGTGCGCAAGAAGTTTGGACTACAAAGTTAAAGGTCCATCTCGCTGGTCAAGAGGCACACAGAGAGCTGTACTATGTAAATCGTATGATGTCTGAGAGGTATCCGGAGAAGGTTCTTACTATAATCCACGACAAGATGGATCATTCAAAAATGGCTTCTCCCCATTATTCTCACAAGAACAAGGGCACCGATTCTTTCATGAAGTTGCCCATTGCTATCACTGGCATGATTGCTCACGGTCATGGAGACGTGAGGTATGCGCACTACGGCTTAGACATCTTTCCTACGGACTCCAACCATACAGTGGGCTCCATTGCAAAATTGTTGCGAGATCTTGAGTCTGAACCGAAATTTTCATCACGTCAATTGTTTCCTCCTGTCAAAGATATGATTCATCGATTGTCAAAGGTTGTGCTGGAAGGCTCGGAGATTTGTGTGGACTCCCTGGCTCCTCGCTCTGAAGAAGTGGTGCAATTCCAATGTCTTCCTCCAACATTAATTCTACAGCTCGATAATGCCGCTGGAGACAACAAAAACCGATGGGTTTTTGCATTTTGCTCTCTCCTTGTATACAGAGCCGTTTTCCGTGAAGTCTACATCAATTTCCTTCTTGTTGGGCACACTCACGAGGACATCGATGCTCTGTTTGGTCGTTGGAGCAGCATGTTGAAGACAAATGACTACCTCACAGTTCCAAGGCTCATGAAGTCCTTCATGGATTGCGAAACACAATCTGTAATTCCGCATCTAATTGAAGAGGTCCCTGATTTCAAAAAATATGTTGAAGGATTCTTGCATACTGGCGATGATGCACTACAAGGCCATTCACAAGCGTAGCAATTCAAGTTCTACAAAGATTCGAATGGATGGCCCTTGATGCAGTACAAAATTCTTTGTACGAACGTTGACTGGTTGCCTAAAGAAGGTGGAGGGATTCGCCTATGGAAGGAGACATCTGATGGGAGACCTAAAGTGCCAAAGGGTAGTCCTAAACCTTTTGCACCGCAACCGATGCGTTGCTTCGATGAGGTTTGTAAGGGGTTAGACGGGTATATTGCTTTGTGGGGTGCAATGGCTAATCAAGACCTGTCTAGGGAATTCCGGAGGAGAAATGCGACAGTGATGAAGTACTGGGAAGGTGTGAGAAATGCTTTGCAAGAACCACTTGTGGGTCGTGATATATTGCGAGATGGATTTTGGCCGAATTCAATAGTCGCAAGAGAAGAAGAAGACCAATACCAAGATGATGGCAATATGCGTGAAGAGTTTGCAGAGGATGCACCTTTTGTTGGGAAAAGGCGTGACCGTCCTCATTCTTCATTTCGTGTAGCCCGTGATGTATATGCCGATTACTTTGTTGCAGTACGTCCTGTCGATGGTGACCTTCGTCCTTTTTGGCTTGCAAGGGCATTAACAAACCCTAGTCCAGACCTGGGGCATGTCAATTACATTCACTTGTAGTACTGGACGCCTGCTTCATTTGAGCACATTGATGACAATACATATCTTGGATGGGACACAAAACAAGGGAATTTATGGTGTGAAGACAAGAATGTCTCCACAAGCTGGAATCATACGGATACCCTAATGACGGCTTGGAAGCCCCGTGTGAAGGCGGCTACTGCAGACCCTCGCATCAAAATTCCGAAAACGCAAATCTGCATCATCAAAGAGTCTGTGGACGCCAATGCCATTGCTGAAGGAAGCAATCCTTCTTAGGCGCAGGGATGAATAGGTTTTGGGCATAGGATGCCATTTTAGGAGTTTGTAGTTTAGTTTTTAAATAACCAATTAAAGAATAAATGTAAAAAGAGAAAAATTTAGAACAAAAAAAAATTTGGGAGAAGTGTTATAAGTTGCTAGGTGATTTCTTTATGATAACTATGCCAAAAAAAAAAAAATAATAATAATTAAAATGAATTAGATTGGAAGGTCATATTTACATAGATTTTGCTTCGGGTTAACTTTAGTTTGGGGTGCTCAATCTTTTTTAGTTATTACTATATTGTATATTCTACATTTTTCATAATATAATAAATTTGTATTGTTATTTGTAATATTATATTGTGCCTTTTTTTACTTATTAATTTCATTTCTATTGTTCATGTTTGTTTCTTTCTGAAGGTGACTGTGATTTATGAAGACTAATTATGAATTCTGATTCCTGTGCTTGTGCAAAATATTGTACAAACAATCTTAAAATTGTTAATTATTGTATGTTATCAACAATCTTTGTTCAAATGTCATTGAGATCCTTTTAATATCTTTCCCACAAATGGTGGAAAGCGAATTTATCCAAAGAGACCCTAAAAAGTACGTGATCTTTATAATGGAAAAATATACAAATATAAGATATGAAATGTGTAGTGTGCAAAGTGACATGGATTGGTGCAACTTTTTTTTGTACAAAAAGTTGTAGTTGCTTTGGCATATTACAGTCTCAATTTATTGAAGTATCTCAAATTAATGAACCCTTTTTCATACTAAATTTAGGCTCATAATTAAAATGAGACGCTATATTCTCTCATTTTAACGAATATGGCCTTTCCTCTTCAATAAATGCTGGACTCAGTGCTCTATCATGTACTCCAACTCTATCCCCCAAACCGTCAACTCGACGATCCAGAGTGATACTGCGTTGTTGACTGAGCCCTGCACCAGCATTCATGACGCTTTCAAAAGCGCCTGGGCCTACAACAGACCTCTATATACTGACCTGAGAAGACCTCACTGCTGTTCGACTTGAAACGGAACTACGGAGCACCGAGTTTGAAATTGAAGGCATCCGCTGCTGACCATGCACGTTCCTCTGCGCACTACCTCTCGAAGAAGAAGATTGTCCCTGCCCTCTCCTGCCTTCTTGTTTCACTGCAATCAAAAGAATTTTCAGTCCTTTGTTTTCAAGCAGATTTTTGTCTTACTTTCACAACATCTACAACATCAGATCAGTTTTGCATCTTCATTGAAAATTTTGTACATTTTCCCCTATTCTGTTTGCCATACTGCATCCATCCCAATACAGACTACAAACATCTGAAACAAAGCGCATTCAATGGTGTCGATGAAAACATACCCTGGGCTTTTCCTCCACGTGAGGTTGGCAACATACGACCTCTGACTTCGGCTTCTACAACATGGAAACTGTCAGTAGTCGGCTATATGGGAACTCGAGGTCTATAACATGCTGTCGTTGACCTCTCCTGGCGGACATGTGTTACTTCTAAACTCCTTTCCCTGAGAGGCATTCTGGTTGCTGGTGAGGAAGAACTTCCTCGATGTTGCTGATGTGTGCTAATTCGACTGCGGTTCATGGCTTCAAGAGTCTTCTCCAGTAGTGCGTCAGGCCGCTAAATGGAAACATTACAATCCCCAGCAGGGTTGTTACATTGGGCGTTCCAGGGTCACCGGACGTCTTGGACGGATGGGTGAACCGGACTGGACGGACGGACGGTTCGAGCTGGTTTGCACAGAAATTGAAACCATGGAGCTAGGCGACTGAGTGGGGACTTAAAGGATTGGGCGGGGACTTAAAGGATTGGGCAGGGACTTAAGGGCGTGGACTTCAAGACAAGGCGTGGACTTAAGGGACTGGGCGTGGACTTAAGGGCGGGGACATAAAGACAGGGCGGGGACTTCAGGATAAAGTCAATTATATGTTGATTACATCGGACGGGCGGAACCTCAACCGGACATCCTGGACAAACGGGCGGGTGACTTGTCCGGTGTGATAACCCTGATTCCCAGTGTGCATCACATTTCCTGACAATTGCTTCGAGGTCTTCAAATTTCGTGACTTTGTGGGAGGTGCAGACACACTTGCAAGTGCACATGCACTTTTCCTTTTACTGGCGGGTTCAGATGACGTGAGGGAAGGCAAACCACCTTCTTCACGTGCTGGTTTTTTCCAACTTACGAAATTATCTTTCCTATTGCCGACGTTCCTTGGTGGGGCCATGACCTGATCCACACACTGTACTCAGTTCAACAGCGGAAGTACCCTTTCAATACAAGAACTCATAAACAAAATGTTCATTTCAATTGCAAATTTTATGTGACATATTATTGCTAGGCCTCAGTCATAACAAGTTCTGTGAAGATGTCTTCCTATCTTGCATTGCAGTTAGAACAGAAGGCACGCCCAAAGCTACAAGATTGTCATCCACCTCGTATTGCACGTTCTCCGTTGTCATATAGAGAGAGTTTGCCTCGGGAAATTGCAGAGATTTTGGCTGCAATTTGAAATGATTTAGGACTAGGGTGTGTAACGTTCGCGTCGAATCTTGTACCTCAAACCTTGAATCTTCTACTTAGAACGTCGAATCTTCAACTTCACCTTGAAACTGCTCCTTGTTGGCCTATCCTAAGGCTGGCTCTAAACGGGTCAAAGTTCGGTCAGGTAGGTGATAAGAAACCACAGTCCTCGGACAGGTAAAACGGGACAGCATAACACAAGATGCCATCCGGATGATGGGCTCCTAAACTTTTAAACTCCTGGTGACCAGCTTTAAGAACCAAGCTTCACCGTGAAAACAAGCAAGTTTCAACCATGTGGGCAATTAACCCCACTTCGTCACCCACGACACAAAATGAGGCTAGCAATGGTGTAAACCAAGCCGCCCGCAACAACAAAGTTTACAAAGCCACAAGCCACACACACACACACACAAGTCTTCAACACTTCCTCCAATCTCCAACTTCAACCTCCAATTCGTAAGCTGAACTTTGGGTGAGTGCCTCCAATGCTCCACAACTTCAAATGAGATGAGTAATAGCTCTTTGAAAAGCTAGCACAAACTCCTAATTCTCCTCCAAGTTTCAAACAATTCTAAAACTTTGTTCAACTTCTATGGCCATCCGAAGTTTCGGCCTTGAGAAAGAAGGGCAGCAGACCCTCTTTCACTTCTTCACTCACAACTCACTCATACAAACTCCAAATAGAACAAGTGATAGCTTCATAAATATCTATCACAATTTTTTACATTTTCTCCAAATCTCAAACAATTCTAAAACTCTATCCAATATCTATGGCCATCCAAAGTTTTGGCCTTGAGAGAAAAAGGGCAGCAGACCCTCCTTCACTTCCACACTCACAACTCACTCATAAAAACTCCAAATGGAACAAATGATAGCTTTATGAAAAGCTAACACAGTTTTCTACACTCCTTCCAGATCTCATTGTAAATCAAGAATCTGTCCTTCTTTTATGGCTGATCAAAGTCTCTGCCTTTTAGTTTCAAAGGCAACAAAAACCCCTCCACTCAAACTAGCACAACCTTTGATTCACAACTCTAAATCAAGCAAATGAGATCAATTTAAAAAATACATACTATGATATACAACTCCTCCAAATTTCATTTCAAAACTCTTCAAACTCCCAACACAATAGCCCTCCAAACCTTCGGGGTCCTCTCTAAACTCACAATGAGAGAGAAGATCCATAGTGTCCCCTTTTTCCTCACCCTATCTTCATTCTAACCACACAAACAAGTGGGGTCCGCCCCTAGCTCACTCTTCAAGGCTACAACAACAATAATTGAGCACTCATTTGGCCCACAACTATTTCTTTATCTTTAACTTAGAAGGAAATTCATTCAAGTTCACCGAGAAGGCAAACTATTTGAATAATTTCCTCATACTATTTTACAAATACAAAACTAATGCAAGAAATCACTCCAACTATGGAATGAAGAACTCAAATTCAACACACGTCTAGTAGAGGTAAAAAACTAGAGTTCCAATCAAAATATCACTCCATCTGCAGGAATTTGAGAAAATTCAAACTCACGCTCCAGTTGAGATTTTTCATCTTGAGACTCAGAAAAAACCCTCCAGTTCGACATTCTAAACCTAAAGTAGAAAACAACTACCACTTATGGAATTTGATGAAGCGCTTAGGCAGATCCGTCTTCTTATATAGATGTCATGCACCTCAACAAGAAGGCTTCACCTTGAAGCTACTCGATAAAACATATAATATATATATTTACACTATGTACAAATGTACAACACAACACCGTAATTTGTCTTAGCATCTGCCCAATTTGTTACAGTCCCTTCTCCTCTTATCTATGTCCAATTCAAGACGTCATATACATTTCATTCTACAAATTCATCGATTCCAAATGCTATAATGGCAAATTTAAAGGACTACCTACAAATTCAATTCTCATGGTCTTCAATCAAATATTTCTGGCCTCAAACTCTTGTCCTACGTATGAGCACGTCAAAATATAGGCATGCCTACCAGAATTTGCAGTTTCAAAAATAGAGCTTCCTCTTCTTTTACTTCCGTTCCTCCTGCAATTTAGAGTTCCAAGCTTTCACTGACATGTTATAGAGTAACCACCTTTAATGCAACACATTACAAGCATAGCACACATGTCCTTCAACTACTTAGTAGACTATAGAGGGAAGCAAATAACTGACTTGACTTCTCAATTACTTTGTCGCAATCGTCGTGGAAGTCTAGACGTCCTCAACGTCGACATGCACCCAATGAGCGATTCCAGCACAGGTCGGCTGTCACTTGTGAATTTCTGTGACTCTTTCTTCTACCCAACTGCCAAATGCTCTGTTCCTCAAAATCTCAACTACATAGTCAATGTCATGCACATGTACTACACTTTGTTACATATGTAATCATGATTGACTTTTGAACATCATAAGTATGACACAAGCTATTGATTGCCCACTTGCACTATTGAATTCCAATTTCAAAAAGAGCAGATGAAGACACAAATGTGCACTCAAACAGTTCAACAAACATTCAAAGACTTATGGAAACCTCAAATGCGTCAGAGGTCCACTATGTACCACATGCTCCATAGAATAATGCTTACCCTTTGATTGGCTCAAACTATCAATATTACTGGGCACATGCATCCACCACTAGACTCCTCCCTTGAAAATAGCTTGGTCTACAATACTTCTTGCAACGGTATCAATCAGTCAAAGCTTGAAAGTTTCGATTTCAATCTCTGTAATTTTTCTTCTTCCAAGCAAATAATTTCTTGACATGGATCTTTGCAAGAAGGCACCAACTTTTTTACTATGAACTTCATAGTAGAATTCCGTCCGCCAAGGTCAATAACATAACGTACGATAGACCAGTACATGCTATCCAATCGTTGGAGACCATCCTTCCTCATGCTCTTAAGTACGGTCATCAACTACACAGAAAGAAGAGGTTAGAATTGAGGATAGCTGACCTCCACATCACTGTCACAACACATGTACTTCCTGAATGAGATAAATATAATTCAATTGGACCAGAAGCGGTGACAATGCAAGACACAAAATTCACGTTGCACCACTAGCCCTTCGTGCCACATATCAATGCCACTTTGTATCTCACATCTCTTTACAAAGTCCGGTAATTGTTTGGAGGTAGTGCTTTTGCTGAAAGTGATGCAAACAATGTGTTTGCTTAGTGACCACGTCACCATGCCTCACACAATTACTAAGCATACAATTAAGCTTTTGCAACTACTACACACTTCAATATTTCATTCGCACTATGCATTTCAGCTATGTAAATATGTACACAGAGTTTGCAACAGCAGTAATAATAGAATTCAGTAACAACAGACTTCTTCCACAATTCACGGTTCAATACTTACACATCACATTGCACAGCGTGCACTTCCAAACACTGGCTTCTTCTGTACTGCTTCAATTCAAAGGATACCCTTGCACATCTGCCACATGATAATAGGTTAAAGACAACGTGATTGACGTACCTCTTGTTTGCGGACGTGCGTTCTGAAAACAAAGTTATCTTTTGTTTTCCTGCTTTGCTAGAACTTCATGAAGCCACTTTCCGAACAGTGAAACCCTCAGCCTTTGCTTGCTATGGCTCTGTTTGATTTTTCTTACAAAAGGCAAAGCTGGAATGTGTAGATGATGGCGGTTGCAAATCACTCACTACAAACAATACTCTGAATGTTTCAGAGTACTTTTGAGGAAGACGGTGATAGCACAAAGGCACCATCAAATGTCATGCCTTCTCATGCATAAATGTGTCTCAACTATCATCCATTCTGACTTAAAAATAAGTACACGTAATCTAGATTTTTCCTTACTATGGAAATGTTGTCCCGCTGGGAGCGATGTCCATGCCTCTACCATCGTGAGAATTTGCGACCATACGGTGAAGAAGGTCTACCCTGTCGACATTTTTGGAAATGGAAGGTGGTGGCCATCAATGCAGCTGCTTTTTCCATTTCTCTCCATACTTGCTTACAAACTTGACCAAAATTACAACGTAGAGGAAAAACAAACTTACTACGTGACGAGCTCTGTCAGCAATTGGAACGGGATGTTTTGGGGTAGTCACTGACATTGTTGCTTTAAGGCTGACTTACGAGGGTTCCATTGTCTGCTTGCGTGGACTACGGCTCAACACTTAGAAGTCCCTACCAAAATTTCACAGTGCCGTATGAACACAGCCGTGCTTGTATTCTATGTGAACCTAGTTCCCCTCCACTCCTCCAAATAGCCTCGATCTCTTCAAGGTAAGTTTGTCTCCAATTCCAGATTTTTGTTTTCAATTGCTTGAAAGTCATGCCAGTCATGCATACCTTCCTTCTGCGGCCCTTCCACTGACAAACTCGTCTTCACCATATCACAGGATATTGGTACATGAAACAGATTCCCCCAAGTCATAGTGTGTTGTTTTGAGTATCCCTTGTTCTTGATTTCTGTTTTATGAATGCTTGCAGAGTCAAGCAAAGAGTGTGGTTGCACATAACAACTGAAAACGAAGCCCAGGCAGACAAATTGTACTTCAACTCACACAATCGCAAAAACTCTTATGTAAGTCCATTTTGTAAACTTCATCTCTCTTTGCTTATGATTTCCAAGTAATGATTACAGGATGACAAGAGACCACTTAGGGAATGTCACTTACATCAGCTTCCGTGGTCCTCATTTTTGCATTAGGTTTACATTGATGAATTTGACTCACCATTTTCTGTCACAATTAAAAGTACTGTAATAAATGACCTTACAATGAAGACCAAATAAAACTCGTTTGTGTACATGAGCTCTTTTAGTACCAATGATGATAGAATTCATTTGCAATTACTGTTCTCATTTTCTACATTTGAATTTTATTTAAGTGAAAAAGTATCTTGTGAATTTGTTGAACTTATTATGAGTATACATTGTGCATCCCATACGCAATATTATGTCCTGGCACGGTATTTCCTAATTTCTCAGAGGAGGATGAGGAATGACATTCCCCACCTCATGAAGGCAGGAAGTTCCATTACTTTTTCACACAAATTAGGTTGGAAGGTCCACGGCACATGTTTCACTCACAGCATTCAGTTGACCTACTCTTCGGCAGTGGCATTTCAGAACTTCCCACTGGCATTGAGTTTTGTTAGGTAACCGACGAATTTGTCTTTGGAATTCAATAGTCCTCATGGTCTTGCAATGTGATTAACATTCCTAACTTGTGGCACAGGTTGGCAACATCTGGTGCTCTGAACTGGACGTCAAAAGAGGCAAGCATCTTGCACTACACAACCCCATTTCATACAGGGTCAGCAGGTGCACATATATCTATGTCGACCAACACTTCAATTCTTTCAAAATTTTCACATGTGAAACAATAATACTAGAGTAAATTACATGCATTTGCCAATTTGGAAAATGCTTCACTCGCAGACTAAACAATGGGCATATAAATGTTATTCTTAGCTACAAAAAGATGACTTGTAGTCTTGTTCATGCATTTCAAAGTCACGCTATTCTTTAGAGAATCTTCAATTAATTGCCATTAATTAGAGTTTGCATAGAATGCACAACATTAGTTAGCCTTGGCTGCATTGACTGTGCTATGTTTGAAACAAGTGCACCTACCTGTGCAGGCATCATTGAAGATGAGGCAGGGTTTCTAAGAGGCGTACCATATAGAGAGATCTCTAGCAGTTCAATATGGTATTGCTAGGTATCCTTGTGGATGTTGATGATGTCACGGATTCAAGACGTAGTATGCAAAAGTAGTTGAAACTCATCATCGAAAATATGGTCGAGACGAGCACTTTTGCCACCCCCTTCTCGTAAGTTACTGGCATTCTTCCTGTCCAAGGGGAACGTAGAACTGTATTGATTAATCCTTGCACTACTGATGTCCGCATGGAAAGTACAAGTGTATGTATCGTGAAAAACTGAATGCAGTGTTTGCTTGGCAGCACAATTGGAATAACAATGTACAACCTACAACTTTGGGAGAAGAGGACATTGGTCCGGCTGGTGAAACTTCCCACCACAGCCGCCTAATGAAGCCGAAGAAGACAAGTTTTTAGATATAGAGGACTATGGTACATTTGAAATTGAGCCTGCCAACACGGACTTGGACTTTGATGAAATGGCAAGGAATTATTTTGCTCGAGTTGATGAAATTCATGGACAAAGGGAAGACCAGGAAGATGAAGTCCTTGACTTCAATGACTTGTCATCTGACAAAGAGGAGGAGGACAGACCCCAATCCTCAAACATGTACTCAAAGAAGCTGCTCAGCCTCTCTACGAAGGATCAAAGACATTGAGGTTGCAATTCAGCATCATTTTAATGTCACTATGCACTTTATTTTCTGTAAGTCATCACTGCTTTGATGAGATTCTCACATTCCTTAAGCATAATGTTCTACCAGAAGAAAATGAGTGCCCTCAAAATTCATGTGAGATGAAAACAATGTTGATGAAACTAGGATTGTCCCATAAGACTATACATTGCTGCGGCTGTGGTAGAACTCTTTGCTGGAAAGAGAATTTGAATTTGAAGGAATGCCCCAAATGTCATCGATTCAGATACATCGACGGGTCAAGCACCATTCCAGTGAAGGTATTGAGGTATTTTTCATTGATTAAGAGACTAAGAAGAATGTTCAGATGCCCGGAGATAACAAAACATCTACGGTGGCACTCTACAAATCATTCTGAAGACAGGAAAATGCGTTCAGCTGTAGACAGCAAACAGTGGAAAATATTGACAAGAACTTCCCAGGGTTCAGCCGGTCTCCTAGGAACATTAGAATGGGCCTTGCCCTAGATGGGGTAAACCCCATACTCTTCAAGCCTCAAAGCATTCTGTTTGGCCTATTATGTTGGTATTATATAACTTACCACCATATCTAGTGACCAAAAGGTTTTTTGTCTGCTTGAGCATGATAATACCAGGTCCGAGGTCTCCATTGGATGAGAACATTGACATATATTTGCAGCCACTGGTTCATGAATTAAAAAAGTTGTGGAGGGGAGTGCGAGCAGTAGATATGTCCGAACCTCTAGGCCCTGATAGAGATTTCAAATTGCGAGGTATTCTAATGTGGACAATCAACAATTTTCCAGCATCCACATTAATATTAGGGCAGACTGGAAAAGGATATGTCGGGTGCCCAATATGTGGAGAAGACACTCTTGCTGAGCACTCTGCTGAAGCCCCCAAAACTGTATATCTTGGCCACCGTAGGTGGCTCAAAGGCAATCATAGGTGGAGGGCAGCACGAGCGGCATTCAACGGTCAAACAAACTATGAAGTAGCACCAGCTCGTCAGTCAGGACTCACTATAGTTCAACGTGGTGGGTGGAGGGAATCCTTCTTGCAGTGTGGAGGGCGCCCTAATTCCGAGGCAGATCCAGTGAAACGAACAAGAGTGAAATGAATCAATATACTCTTCGAACTACCCTATTGGCACGTGAGCAACTGTTGAAGTGTTATTAGTTTATTTGATATGTCCTTACTTTGTAAAGAGTCTTCTATTATTGTTCTGTGGAATTGTACAATTGCGATTTGCAATCTAAATGAAGACTTATATGTTAGCAAAAACTCCTCGTTCAACATACACTTGACCCTATGCACTGTGAAAAAAACATTTGCGAGAACTTCTTGCGTACTTTGTTTGGAAAAATAGATGGTGCTAAATCTAGAAAAGATTTGCGGGCACGTGGCATTTGTGAGCACTTGCACTTGCAACCAAATGCTGATGGTCAAACATACTTTATGCCAAACGCACCATACGTGCTGACAGCGGAGGATCGAGAGGCCTTCCTCACTATACTGAGGGAATTGAAATTTCCATCGAATTATGTGGGCGCACTTAATAGTAAAATACAATAAGGGAAGCTAAGGGGGTTGAAGAAGCACGATTACCATATTCTATTGGAACAGGTGCTTCCCTTGTGTTTGTGCAACATTGGAGATTTTAGAGTTGTCGGAGCTGTCATGCGTTTAAGCCGATTGTTTCGAAGAATCTGTTCAAAGGTGGTTGACATAGACCAGAAACAACAAATGCTGGATGATGTTGCAGAGACAGTGTGCTCCTTGGAAAAAGAATTTCCGCCATCAATTTTTGTAATTATGATGCATCTTCCAATACATTTGGTGGAAGAAATGTTCATTTGTGGCCCTATTCACACACGATGGATGTATCCTATCGAGCGGTACATGAAGGGTTTAAAAGGCTTTGTTAAAAATAGAGCAAGACCAGAAGGAAGTATGGCACACGGGTATTTGAGGGAAGAGTCAATAGGTTTCTTAAATGAATATCTTTCTGAGTACACAGCAACAACTAAGCGTGCATGGGACAATAAGGAAGAACAAGGCATTTACAACGAAGTTTTGGAGGGTGCGAAAAGAGATTGGCCTATGAATTCAGAGTTCCAGAAGTTGATTCATGGTCTCGTGTTGGACAACACGCACCACATGGAGCTGTATAGAAAGTAAGACAAATGCAATCAGTACAATTGTGAAATTTCAGTATTTAAGTATTGAACCTCGGAAGTGGTGGACAGCATCTAAGAGTCTATGTTAGTATGACAGCGTTGTCTCAATTGCAGTAACTTCAAGTAGAAACTTGTAATCGGGTGTTATTTACTATGTACTATATGAAGAACTTGAACAGTCACGAAAAATAATTGGAAATACCAGTGAATGTCTTCTGGTGGTTGCAATTCATTATTCAGTTGTCTGCATGTGGAAGCTGAAGAGTGCATGTGGAACGATACAATTGAACTGATAGTGCTTTTTCCTTCCTGTAACGATGAACTCAGGCTAAGCTTTTTTGTACTTTTGAAGTTCGTGTCTTACTGGTCTCATTAAGGAACTTACTAGTCCTTCATGAACATGAGATAAATACCTCTCAAATATTGTGACGTGTTTAAGTATGAGTGGGTTTTCACATTAGTAACTGTGCCACTCAAAGTCTATTGTCATTGGATGGTAAGTGGAGGTCAATAATATGGTATGCAGTCTGGTCACATGATTCAATCACAAAATGTAGTGTCAACTTAACATTAATTGGAAGCAAGAGATATGAAGAAGCTCTCCAGTAACGTCAACAGGAAAGAAGTGATTATCGTCGATTGCAACGTTGAAGAGGGCGCCAAAATCGCGTTGCTTATCCAGGGGAACTTAGAGAACTACCAGAATTTGATGTTTGGGTATTGGATGAGGTAAGGAGTGATGAACAACGTGGTGTAGTTGTACCTCCCAAAGTTTTGGACACCACAAGAGGACCACTACCTCTTGCCGCCGCATACAAAGCAATGTATGCATTTGGAAATCATTACAGAGTGTTAAGTTCAGAACGTGCACTATGAACCACGGATAGTGGAGTGGCAGCCACATTCAAGCAGGTGTGCAGAAATGGAATTCGGGACACCAATCAGGTGAATGCCGATGTTAAATACGTATGTCACATTGAGGAAATTCTAGAATTGAACTACAGGAGGCACTGCTTAGTAGTCCTTGTCTGTGATTTTCTTAAAACAAACTACATTGGGGAAAATGCTACAATAAAGAAGGACAAGTGGGGCTTTACATTAGCAAATTATGGAAGGAGATTTGGGTCTATTTGTCGGGATAGCTTTGCTTTTCCTATTCACTGTGAGCAAGTCTTTTATTCCGATGCAAAAGAAGCTCCCGGATGGAGAGTAGTTCTGCGGAAAGAGGTTAGAGGAAGACGGGTGTTGCCAAATTTTGAAGACGAAGCAGAGCCCGAATTGTTTGACATGGGCGTGGACGAGCAATTCGAGGGTCTTCGACCAGAAAGGGATGTCTGGGAGCAGCAAGTGCCATCAGCCAGAACAGGTGAAGATGTCGTATTGGAGCCTGTGATACGACATCGCCGAAACAGACGCATGGTTGGTCAAGGAAGAGTCGCAGTCCGTGGCCATAGGAGAGGACGTCCTCATGGAAGGCGTGGCAGCTTGGCACATTAGGCAGGTTTAGTGCAAGCATCAGATGAAGATTTTTATGAAGAGGAAGGCAATGAGCTCCAGGAAGAGGATTGTTGTATAGGAGGATTTTGTCTTCTAAAAGTGAAGGACGTATGGGAGGAGAATCCGGAAATTCCGGTGGTCGAAGGAGAAGGGTTAGGCAAAGAGTGGGAGCAGATGAAAATGTTTCCAGAGCTGCGGAAAATAGCTCGGGAGGTCCAAGAACCAGCTCGAGCGAGTCGTGCATGTCTACTTCATCGACAAGTTCAACGAGCAGTGGATAAATGCAGGTTTGATTTTTGATTAAGTATGAATGAAAGCGTAATCCAAAAAGTACATGATTTGATTGAAGTTGAAATACTGGGTACATAGTAGAGGACAATAACTACAGTGGGGGTCCAGTAGAGCTAGGTTTATTGTAGTCGGTATAGGATGTGAGAGCATATTTGATTTTTTAGTATTTTGTATGAAATCTGTGGAGGTCAATGCTTCTATAAACGTGCTTTTTATGTTTGGAATGTGGAATGCTGAATACGGTGAGGAAGTCCGGTCGACCATGAGTCTCCCCTTGCACTCCAAGTTAAGTCATCTGTAGGTTACGGTCAATGTAGTTTTATTCTATTGAGTTCCTCAATTTTATTCCCTAATGCCGCCTGAATTTGTTTATCTAAGTTTAGACTATATGATCAGGCCTCCGGGATGCAGAGTGGGCTTTTAGAGGAGGCAATATGCATCTCCAATTTAGGAAGTAGTAGCACAAGGTACTAAGTCACAATGAACTTCCTTTGCAGTTGTTGACTTTTTCGTTTTGTCCTCTGTGAATTTAGGACTGGAAACCATCAATGTGTATGGTAATGTTGACATGATAGGAGGCAATGTTGTATAGATCAATAAAGAAAATGTAGGTATCAATGTCTTGGGTACTTGGTGGCTGCAGTTCCTGAGGTATTTGTTGCATTTGCTTATGGTTTACTGTTTAGGACCGATCAAAATTCAAACACCGAAGATGTTATTGAGGTGTAGAATGTAAGAAAACTACAGAGTGGGGTTTAGAGGAAGGATTAGATCGACTAACACTTCTTGCAGTATATTGGGGCTTTTAGGAATTTGTTCAGAGCAGCCACAATTAGTAACTGTTCATTGTCCCCAATGTCCACAAAATTAGTGAACGTCACTCTCTTACTATTTGAACTGTAGTGGTGGAGAACACTAATTTTCTTTGAACGCAATGATTGCAGAGATTTATAAAAGAGTTCTGAAGCAACTACACGGTTAGGAGTAGGGAAACATTAGCGTAGTGCGTAGAAAGTGCTTTGTTGCTGTGAATGAAGACAACTGCACTTCCAGTCAGGGTACAGAAGAGGTTTTCTTGTGCAGCGTAATTGCTGCCCAAGAAAAAAGCTACTACAATGAAAAATGATTCTCTTACTTTTTTAAGAGAAATTATTTTCATACCTAAATTTGGCTTTCACTTTTTGAATGGAACAGAATGTATTTAATTGAAGGTTCTCCGTGCTATAACATTGAGTTTGATTTGTCTCCACAAATACAATTAAAAAAACATCATTTTGTTCAATAAATAACAAATGGAATATGAAGGTCGAAATTGCGTGGAAACCTTAACCCCTAAATGCGCAAGGCACCCAAATCTAGTGCTTGCAAAACTAAGAAGTTAAATGAAATCTAATGAAGCTGCTATTTTTAGTATTTTATATTTTTAGAAAGTTCTTCTTGAAGTCTAATTTTAACATCAAAAATCCTATCTTGGAAATAAATGATAGTGATTTTTCTATTCAAGTTCTTGTACAAGGGTACTTAGTGCAATCTTGACTTCCCATAGTGTTAAGAGCTATTTGAATTGAGCCTCAAATACACTAGATTTCAAAGAAAAAATCACCTTGAAAATTCATTTAAAAAAAATGTAGAGTAGATTTTAAGAACCCATAAATTGATTGGGGTTATAGAAGTTAGGCCCTTCAACATTAAATTTTTTTGGTCAACAAATTTTTAGATTTGACTTGTATAAAGAAGATTGAAAGATTTCTGTAGTTTTAGCACTTTTATGGTCAAACATTATAATCTTTTGCTCCATACGTGATATTGTTGTGTTTTCTTTTCCTATGACATCTCCAATATGTCCAGTTTGAATTTGTACAGTTACAATTGAAAACTTGGTACAACTTCTCAAAATATTGGCCTTTTGTTCAATTTAGAGCAAATCCCAAGAAGCCAGAAACAAGCCTTGGGCATTTAGGGGTTAACAGAAGACGCTACATCTTCCCCTTTGGACCAAGAAGATAAATATCTGGTTCTTGAGGTTAAACTTTTAAAAAAGCAACATCCATTTGTTTGGGTGCCTAGAGCACACCTGTCTTATATAATTTTGGGTCTCTACGTTTTTATAATTAAAAATAAAGGAAATAACTGTGGCAAATAAAAAGTTCTCGGCTATGATTTGCCATGGGTAAATTATCCACTTCCATTGTGGACCCACTTCGATTGCGAACCCACTTTAAATGGAGGATGCAGCATCCTCCAAACATTACTGGCAATGGCTCCAGGCTTTGTTTTCTTTTAAACAAGCCAATGAAGGGCTGAGAATCTCACATTAAAAGTGATTTTTTAATCAGGACGTATCAGTAATTGCCTTGCATGTGAGCAAGCGATGTCAGGCCAAAAGGAAGCACTGTTAATGTCAATTTTAAGTAAAGAACATGATTATGCTGTTTTTAGTTAGTGGAACTATCAAGTACAGACTCCAAAAATGGTTTTTTAAGAAACTGCACTGCATGACACTAAGGATGTCGTGACAAGAAATTGACATAAATAAGAAACATGAAGGATTTTTTTTTTTTTTTTTTTTGAACAAATGGGAGAATCCACTGCATTAAAAAAGAAACCGGGAACCAAGTACAAAGTAGCCAAGCCTCACGGCTGGACAGTGAAGAGAATACGAGCAAAGAAAAGAAACAAAGCAGGACGCCAAAACAAACCTAAAGGCAAGAGACAGGGCAACAACTAAACGAACAAACAAGACGGGGGATCGTCTCTGTTCCAAGTGTACCACCCTTCTTCATGAATAGCCAAGATCGGATCGTGAAGCCAAGTTTTCTCAAACTTGATCCAAATACTCCCCGTATTCTGTGGCCTCTGATGAGTTGCTCTAGTTGCTTTAATCTGAGCTGCCCTACCTGAGTCAAGTAAAGCCATCCATAAGGCTTTGTGAGTGTGCTTACGGGTCCACTCTTTTTGTGTAAACACTCTACTATTCCTAGAGATCCAAATGATCCAAAGTGAAGATCCCCTAAGTAAAGACCATAGGTTTTTAAACCGAAGGAACCGACGAGGAAGTGAATCACCAAAAATGCAATGCTTGTAGCTAAGTCTAGTGTGCAAGATAAACTTATACTAGTCACCACATAAGTGAATGAGGATAGACTGGGCATATTCCCATACCTCTTGGGCTCGCGGGCAGTAAAAAACCTGTGGATGGGAGTCTCTGAGCTGTCAGATGTGCAGCAGTTACACCTAGTGTCGATGCCTGGATTGATCCGGGCCCTCCAAGAGTGAACAGCTACCGCATTATGCCACACGGACCACATGAAAGCTGCTTCCTTCTGGGCTCGTGTATTCTGCCAAAGATCTCTTCAGTCTGGCAGAAAACCTGGTGGAAGGTGGCCGGACCATTTTGATGGAATAGAGCGTTTAAGCTGGGTTTGTTTGGTGAGTAATAGTCCTCCAGTAGCTGTGGAGTATGCTGTTAATTTGATACCGTTGGCCCATTTCCACCTACCGGGGTCAAAGCTCAGAGTTTGGATGGCACCAGCAAATAGCAAAATTGATATGCCTTTCGCCGTTTTCCTCCCTTCCAGAATTCGCACTCTCCGGAGAAAACCTTCATAACTTGTGTCTTCATGTAATGGAGTAAGAGCTGATACTTTCTTGGAGCTATGCCCTACAGTTGCATAAGAATTAGCTTCTGATAAGGAGATACTCTGAGGTTGTGTTGACTGAAGCCGTAATCCTTGCTCTCCAACCTTCCATGTGAACATTGGGATCTCATCGTTTGCTGACTTGAAGATACCAATCCAATGTCCAGCCTTAACTTGATTGACGTGTCTGGTAAGAAAAATATCCATTCTTCTGGAATTTGCGAGATGAGATAACACCATTGGCCATATTCTGTATCCGTGAGTTGAAAATGAACTTGTACTTCCACCCATGGCTTGAAATCTTGCCTGTCCAAGTCCCATAAATCTGCAATTGTCCTGAGTCCACTTTGTGCCAACTCTTGAGCTCTCTTTTGGTTGAAATGGAAATTTGAACCAATGTAACTTATGGCCCACCACAAGCTTTTCAAGCTTGTCAACTTGTGGCCCACCACAAGTATGAAGGATTTGACAAGAAGAATTCAAAGAAAACAGCCTGTGGTCATTTGGGACATTTCTCTGTCAACAATTAGTCATTTAGGTCCCCATTTCCTTGTAGTGTCATATTAGAAGCGTAGATTGTAATGTAAAAAGATGAGCAAAGAAGCCGTCCATTTTAGCACTTATAATCCCAAGTGTGTTTGTATCCTTGAGGGACACTTGACAATTGATGTAGGTTCTTGTAATCTCAATTTTTGACATGATTTTCTGATTTTTTTCCAAGATTGAAAAATAGGTAAGATTTTTGGAAATAACTTTTTTATTTCAATTTGTGCTTGGGAGCGAATGTTATGCCATACAAAGCTCAAAATAGTCAAAACTGGATGGCAAAAAATAAAACAAAGAATAAATAATTTGAAAGTTATAGAGCATCTTGTTTTTTAGACAATCAGGGCCTCATTTTGAAAATGTAACACATTGGAATCTTTTTGTACTTCAATCTTCACACTTTTTCAAAAAAAAATTTACAAGGTTAATTTTGATTGTTAGAATAATCTCACAATTGGGAATAAAGTCAAGGCACCTATTTCCAACAATGTACCCTAAACCAAATTTTGAAAATATGTAGATATTAGAAGTTCAAAATGTACAACTTGCATACATGTGCAAAAAATGGATTGCAGACACCTTGTATTTGAACTTTATAAATTTATAGCATATTTATATATATTCAAAAGTTATCATTTTTAAGAAAATAACTATATATTTTTGTGTTATTTAGCATAATTTTTTGAAGATTTTTAGAGGAAATTGTTTAAAATAATATACCATTTTGAATCATATTTTTAGACAATAACATTTCACTCAATAAAATTTTAAAATCTATGAAATTCTTATTATGAAATTCCATAAAGATTTCTCATTCCACTTACTAAAGAATCTTGCTAAAGATTGACTTGCAATAAAGTCTTTTCTCATTAATAAATTTGATTACATGTTTTTTTCTTAAAACTATTTTAAATTTTTTGTAATATCGTTTTATACAAGTGTGTTATTTGTACTTCTACATGTTTAAAATTTGTTGGAAAAAACACATTTTTCAATTAGTTATGGCAACTTTTGAATTGAGTGAAAACCTATGGGAGCCACTACAATATATAGTGCAATATTTTTAAGTTGACCTTAAATGTCATCACTAGCCTTAGGGATTAGATTTTCAATGTATTTGAGAATCTCTCATTATTTTGGTTTAAGATGATCAAGTCTAAGTCTAACAACCTAATGTACCTATGGTAGGTGTAAAAGAGATCAAGATACTTTTGACTTCAAATGCTATTAATTTTATAATCTCTAAGGTTAATATTTTTGATATTTCTTCCATATATTCTTGCATTAATTTGGGAGAAGATTATAAGGTTGACCATGCAATTTATTCTTTTATATTTCTATTATGTTCTTTATATAAGAAATGCCAATGTTGGAATTGACTTTGATGACATACTCATGAAAATTTAATAGGGGTTAAGAATTTAATAGAAATTTTATTCCTCAATGACAACTTTCATTCCTTTTAAGTTTTAATTTAAAAATAATTGAAATTGATGTGACTGTATACTAGTAAGCGTATGTGTGCATATGTAGAAGCTTGTACTAAAGAAAATGTACCATCCTTTTTGCCCCTAAAGTTCTTTAGATGTTGCAATCCAAAAAAATGTTTCAAATCACTACATTTTATTATAATGCTAAATTCTTTGTTTTTGTTACTTAGTTAACCTCTAAAGCCCAAAGTCCCCTCCGGAGACACTTGGATTTCAGGCAAGTTCAAGTGACGTGAAATTTTGACCTGATTTTTTGAAACATTTTTTGAAGATAGGGAATCACAGTAGCTTTCTAAAAATATAATTTTTTTGTTAATCGGTGCCCGGGAACAAAAGTTATACCACGCGAAGTTAAAAAAGCAACTCGCCCGGCAAAAAAAAAAATGTAAAAAATTGTGTATTTTTTTTTTTTTTTTTTTTTTTCGAAGATCATGTTTTTATTTACATTTGAAGCTTTGATTCATTCTATTCAGACTCAAAATGAGAAAGTTATAGACAATCTTGTTTTTAGGGCAATCCAGCATCTTTTTCAAAAACCAACTTATAGAATTCATTTTTGAATGCAATTTTCAAATTTTTTCAAATTTTTTTTTTGATTCAAGCAAATTTTGTTTGCATGAACAATCCTAGTGTTGGAATTATAATATTTTAATTTTACCTAAGAGCTATTAACAATTTAGTATTTCATTCAATTCTAGACCTACTTCTATTTAACAATTTTTTATATGTGAAAATCAAGTTTTGACATTCTAAATTTTTTTGCCCGACCCTCAATTCAAATGTTCAACATAAAAAATTTAATCCAATGGTGTGTAGTGCAAAAAAAATCTACAAATGGCCATCAAAGTCATCTGAAATTACAGTTCAAAAAAAATTCTTTTTCCAACTTCAAATGCTAATATCTTCCAATCCATACAGTCAAAGTTCATGAAATTCTTAGTACATAATCTAAGACAAGTGAAATACAGGATCCAATATTTAGATATTTAAAAAAAAAGTTTTTTTTTGGTTTCTTGAGTGATTGCAGCAAAAATGGCAATTTTTAGTGGTTTTGGAGTCAAGAAAATGCCTTGGGCCTTTAGGGGTTAACATATTGAAGTACTGTACATTCTAAAAAAAATCAAATTAAAACCTCAACCATTAAAAGATTGTAATGCTTGAATTTCAAATTCCATTCCAAAGGTCTTTCAAATTATTTTAAAACAAATTCTTGGGTCCTAAAATATTAAAAAAAACATTTACGTTGAAGAAATATTTTGAGAATTCAAGAAAAAATCACCAATAATTGTTTCATATTCATTCTTATTTTTTATAAAGTGGAAGCTTCTACAAATTGATGAGAAACACAAAATTGCTAATAACTTCAAAATCTAATTGAAAAATCCTAATGGTAAGAATGTTCTAGCATGCAATCTACACCTGTATGTTTTTTTAGTTATTTCTTTTTCAAAATTTGTTAAGTTGAAATAGACTTTGAGCACTTTGCGGGATTCCAAATGTGCTTGGTGATGCTTGTTATCTTCTCCTACCATGTCTCACGGTCCCGCATTGAGGTCATGATAACCTTGTAGTGGCAAAAACCTTGTTCAACAGGAAACTTTGATGTGGCCGCATCATTGTGAACAACACTTTTGGAATCTTCAAGCAATCTTTTAGCGAGCTTTTGATGAAGTTGGATTTGCAAGTAGCTTTTTTTTACAATGTGATCATGAATTTGCTCTACTATACTATATTGTACAACATCCTTCTTGGACAATCACACAAAGACATGGAGAAATTGTTGAAGGTTTTGCAAGGAGGGATAGGACAATGAAGTTTTAGATGATGACGGCCATGTGCTAAATGAACTAGTAGAGGTTCTATGAGATGACCTAGTATTGGAGTAGAGACTTGAGTACTAGAAAAATCAATGTCCGTACTAGCATAGATTTTGCATAGTTTTGTTGATAATCATGGTTGATTAGGACAATTTGATTCGGATACTTTTTAGGATAATTGTGTTGATTATGCCATGTAGGATGAATGTCCTCATAGATGTGCCGTGTCAATAAAGACCAACTATCACATCATCAAAAATTGCCACATCAATTGAAACCAATTGCCATGTCAATATCAAGGCAATTTGCCATGTCACAACAAGTGAAGCTACATGTCACAACAAGTGAAGCTAATGGGGTTTGAATCCAAGACCTCATGATATCAACAATGAAGCCTAATTGTCACCCCTAAACATCTCCCCTTCATCTCGTACATGTTAACTTTTGCCACATCAACATTTTCAAACAATCTATATTGATCAAAAATCAACATTTTCAAGTAATCTATGTTGATTGCCCAAACAAGGTTGACAAAATGTGCCATTTTGGTAGCCTGGATAGTTCATATCAATACGTAACTATTAACAAAAACTACTTTAATTCGGGCTTCCTTTTCTAGAAGTGTCCATTAAAAGCACAAACGACTGCATCGCCGGTGTGTCCCGCAGGTACTCTTGCGCTTCCTCTCTCGGATTTCTTTTCCTTCTAGGAACTTCCTGATATAGGTTACAAACAAGAAGGTGTTGGAGAGAAGATCGGAGAGTGGAGACATTATGGAGGAAGCATACATCTACATGGTCCTGGAGTACGTGGAGATTGATTTGGCTGGCATTCTTTCTGCGAAGCGCAAGGAAACGCATAGCAACAATGAAACCGATCTTGACGAGAATTGGCTTCGCTTTTACAGGCAGGTATTATCTCTCACGTCGTTTTATTGTATCACCGGTCCACACTGTCAAGGTCATTAACGAGATGCTGCCTGAAACGTGCATGTGACTGCTTACGTTTGCAGAGTTAATGTATAGCTTCACGTATGATTTCGGGAAGCTGTTGCGAATAAAAATGATTGTGCATCTGGGTTCCTAAAGTCATTGGCCTTGTATCATTATACTACCCTAGATCTTTTCTTGCTTGGTCACGTTTCTAATTTTCATTGTTTCACTTGGATGACAGCAAATTCTTAAGGCCGTAAGGACTGTTCATGATGAACGCATTGTGCACTCTGATTTGAAACCAGCTAATTTTATGCTCGTGAGAGGAAAACTGAAGCTCATCGATTTTGGAATAGCAAAAGCTATTCAGAAGGATACCACCAGTATTGTAAAAGAAAATCAGGTATGCTGCCGATCTTGTTCAAGCGTAACAACGATTTGATATTTATTTGCCTGCATACATATCGATACTTGTTTTCATATCGTTACTTCTGCATTTGTTGTCTCCTACATTTATGAGGGATACTATGATTTGGATGATCAAGTCAATTAGGTATGCTGAAGTTGCTCCTCTCCTCTCTTGATTTGTTCAGACAGGCACGATGAATTACATGTCTCCAGAGGCATTTTTACAGAGTCAAACAGATGAAGACGGTGCGGAAATCAAGATAGGCCGAGCCTCAGATGTTTGGTCTCTGGGGTGCATCTTTTATCAGATGGTTTGCTGAGCTTCGTTCTACTCAAAAATACAGGCCATTACAAATCAACACCACAAGGTCCACTATCCTCGTGTATCGAATCCCTGGTTAACGGATATGATTAAAGAGTGCTTAAAGTGGGATCGTAGAAAGCGGCTGCGAATTCCACAGCTTCTCGAGCACCCGTTTCTACGGCCACACATTGCCCCTACAATTCCAGAACCGACCTGTTGTCCTAGATGTGGGCATCAACGTCATTCTAAGGTTGCAGATGCTCTCTGAAGTCTGATTTTGCACTTGTGTGAAGTAATAGCGTACAAGTCTCGGCCGGCTTTACCAGGTACAAACGCTCTCAACGTACAAGACAACCCACAGCACTTTCAAAGTTCGTCGATCAAGACTTGCAATTTCAAGACTAGCTTCCTGGGGTGATTCAACCCTTTTGCAATGGCAACGTCAGTGGCCATCACCTCCATGAGCTCTTTGGTCTCGTCAGCGGCGCTTCAGTCTCAACGAGGGGGCTCAACAATTGCCAGCAAGCGTGTGAGCATTTGCCATAGCCATGGCCTGGTCTCAGAGATGCGAGGAACGCAGATCCAACACGCGAAGCGCACGACCAGGGCACGGAAGGCCGCCGTTGTCACGCCCTTGGCAGTGATGCACACCACGGAGACGGGAAGTGCCAACCAGTGGAACCCGTTGCCGTCGCCCAAGTCGCCCGGCTCACCCGCCGAACGCAACACCAAAGGCTGGACCGACGAGCGCGGCCACCAAAACCCGCGCCTCATCGCGCAACTGCGACACATCGCGGTCGCGGCCCGCGACCGCGCGGAGATGCACACCACCATCGGACTCCAACGTGACAACTGGAACAAGCTCTGCCACATCACCATCGTCACCGCAACACCTTTCAGCACTCAAGCATCCATAAGTGCTGCGACAACGTCATTTGCGTAATTCTGCACTTGACATCAGAAACTGGTCTATTAAAACTTTGAAGAAAACTATGCATAGAGGTTGTGAAAATGGAACTCAAAAATTGTGAACATGTGCATAGACAGAAATTGTTCAGGCAGGAACTTGTTAAGAGAGAAATTACCTGCATAGTACAATTCACAGACGCGCTCGACTGTCCCTTGGAACCATCGTAGTCGATACCCAATCCTCCCCCCACGTCAATATAGCCCTGCAAAGCTAAAGATTATCTGTCAAAGCTTGGTAGAATTTGCTGCAATACAAACATGATTTTCGCTCAAAAGTCGGATTTTTGTACACCAGTGAAAAGTCCATACCATGGGGTCGCCCATTCGAGCTAACTTGCAGTAGGTGTGGCTGACTTCACGCATAGCCTCTTTAATGGCTTGAATGGAAGAGATCTGAGAACCTACGTGAAAATGTAAAAGCTCGAGGCAATCCAGGATGCCTTCCTGTATCAACAAACAAAGATCACGATCAAACTTAAGTAAAGATTGTGTCACAGTTCAAAAAGTATGTTAGAAGAACTTCTAAATCACCACGAGACTGGTATATATTAGCAACCGAAGAGCTAGGAGACACTATGTAGCATTTAAATACCAGGAAGCAAAAAAACACTGGACATAATAATAACAATGCAATATACGTGCTACTCACCTGCCTTAGCCGGTATACAACTGAAACTGTTTCTGGAACAATAAGTCCGAATTTGGCCTTGTCGCCAGAAGTTGCCCCCCAGTGCCCATTATGATTAGTGCTGAGCTTAGCTCGTACTCCTATGATAGGACGAATACCTAAACGCATGCTGCAAGTAACCACCTCTCCAGTTCCTCTATCTGCTCAACCAAAAAGATACTTTTAATCAAAAAGTGATACGTAGTCTCACTATGGCAATCCCATCAAGAAAAATAATGTGGTGTCTGAAAGTCTTTAAGAAAGTCACGCACCTGTTCCAGTACAAGTACAGCTCGAATACCCAGTCTCGTGGCAAGAACCACATTCTCCACGTACATTGTATCCTGCCAGACATACAAAATCTCAATAAGCACAATCGGTACATGTTTCAACAATGTAACACGCGTCTAGACAACAAGGTAAGACGATTCTACAAAGAAGCTTTCACAGAATTGACACAACAGGTGCAGCAAGTGAGCAGCATGCCTAGTAACCATCGCAGATGAGCAGCGCTCCATCTCTACTACTAAGCTTGGACAACCCGAGCAGCAGCTCTGGTTTCGATCCCACTTCCAGGCCGAACCAGAATTCCACAAACTGGTCCAGTAGATGACACTCTGGATTGCATTTGATTGGAAACACCCCTTCGAAACGGCGCTGCCACCCCCTCTCCCAAAACCGTTGATCAGATCTCCTACTACACCAAGTTCTGAAGATTATCACCAAGTAATGCCTTTAGAACATGATCCGTCTAAAAATAGTACACCTTCTCCTGTTAAAAAACATTGTCCGATTCATAAAATTATTCATAACACATTCATAAGCATTAGATTCATGTAGTCCTCATGTTTAGATTATGTCAATATTGTGCAAATGAAGTTGAATGAATGTAAATGGGATATTAGATTAACTAGATATCAGATTCGGTAACTATGAACTTGACATTCAGTCAACAAAAACTTGATATTACCTCAACACTGTAATCTAATGTCCTATTGGGTTATTCTTGATTCACAAAAGGGCGAGCTTTACACACGCAATCATACCACCAACCTCTTCTGAAGAGCTTCTAAATCACACTAAAAAAACTCACAATTAAGGCCAAAAAAAACATTAAATAACAAAAGCAAAGCGGAGAGGACAAACCTGGTAGCCGAATCTAGCAATGGCAGAGGAAAAGCAGCCCTGGAGCTCACGCATGCGATGTTGTAGCATATCCGGAAAGCGAAGAATAACGGGCAGTTGCAATTGCTGGGCAGTCAATGAACTGATGACTTCAATCACATCCACCTCGTCCCTACCTGCATATTCTCATTAATATTTTACACCTGAGCAAATTGATTGCAAATCCCAAACCTGTTAAAGTAGAAAAACTTAACTGCAAGACTTCCAAATCTTGTACAATGAGCACATATCAATTTTATAAAACGTGCAAAGCTCAACATCAGAACCCGGTTGGTATTAGGTCATCTATCCACTAAACCCTAAACCTCATAAGTTCTGCATACGATATCCAAAGAATGCATTCCCCGATGGGTTAGAATACTGTCTAAAAAACAAAACATTCTGATATGAGCAAATATGCTCCAGTATTGATATTAGGTGGCGTTTATCATATGAATAAGTGTCGGACGTCTAGTACAGAAAGCAAAACACTAGAAAAGCATGTGCACAGACTGCCAGCTACCTTCCATGCATCCCGAAGGCCGAACACAAAGATGCCCGACCGCGTTGATGGCGACATAAGGAGCACCCCAAGCGTACAAGTGATATAAGGAATTGTGGAATGCAAGGATTTTTGTCCATCATAAGCCTAAGCTCGTAATTATTTCACTCACAAGCATGTCCGGACCCTGTGCACGGGTGAATGGATGCTAGACCGCCCTATCGGCAGCAACAACAGCAGCAACAGTACTCCCCTATCGCTTGAAGGCCTCATTCAGTTCCAAGCCTCGGTGACTTTTGCCTTTTGCTTCTCTACAACTGGAAAACTGTGACATCCAATTGCATTAGAAATTCCGGTACAAAAAGTCTTTGACATAGTGCCATCAAAACTTGAAACTACATACTACCACAACTAAAGGATCCAAACACTACGTCCATACTGCCTTCTTACTGCCTTCTCCAATTGCTCCGATGTTTTAAGCCGACCTTGTCCTAAACACCACTCATCCAAAATTTAATTGTTAGACAATGAAAAGAGACTTGTACAAGACAAAACATCCCAAAGTTCAAAGTAAACCACCAAATAAGCAACAATAGCAATAAAAAACTATTATGCACAAAGATGTAACTTACCAAAGAAAATTTGTTGGAGGTCAAGGCATATTATCCCAAAATGTTTCACTCACTTCATGTAGCTCAACAGAAGTATAATCGAGTGCATGAGGTGCAAGATTTGGTGGCACTATGTCAAAGACTTTTTGTACCGGAATTTCTAAAGTTGGCCCCGCGTAGACAATTCCTTTGCTCAACTCAATACGTTGGACACACTCACAAGTACAATGGTATTGAACATTTCCACGATTTTGACGTCGAGGATTCACCACCTCCCACCGCTCAATCTCCATCTCCCTTTCATGACGCTTAATGTGAATGAGAATCACAATGTTTGTAAGCATGTGAGAGGGACTCCTTGTAAGCCAATATTGAGCATCAAGCCTCAACTGAGCAAGTGACTCAGAAAACCCAACTTCGTATACCATGCTCGGCCAATCATCTTCAGCGCGGCGAGTATGTACAGGCTTGAAAGATAGGTCTGCCTCCTTGTGTCTCCTTGTGTCTCCAAACCTCGCGGATCCTAAAGGCATCACCTCTCTACGAAGCCCAAAAACTTTCAACTTGTCGGACAACACTTCATAAAAACGGAATGAAATACTCTCATGACCCATACCATCCATAAGTTTCACTATGAGTACCTGATCATTGGCATCATAGAGACAACACATTTTTGGCAACGATCTACGAGCTGTGTCTACCATACTCATGCATTCAGGAGTCACTCTAGTAAAGAGAATATACTCATTTAAACTAGAAGATCCATCCCGGTACTTCCTCTGACGATTCAGACAACACCCCTGAAAGGCCCGAATGCTGGTGAATTCATACTCTGAGGTAACCATCCTGTAACTTGCCAACACTGATTCTTCGACGTCATGAGAGATGTTTAGAGAAGGGGACGACCACTCACAAGACTCATATTCCCCATCAAACCCAGCAAATGAAGCCATGGCACTTAGCTCCCTTCCTTATTGTGACAAGGTGGCACTGCGCTGCTGCAGCTCTTCCTCACCTATCTCTTCTTCATGCGAGGGTCCAATTGCTTGAACTGCTCTTTTCTGTAACCACCACACCACAGAGTTAGGTCTGTAAAACCGTAAGCCACAAGCTTAAGGCGAATTACAGAACAACAACTCATCCGTGAGATGCACTCACCCGACGCCGCAGCGGCAATGGAGGATCGTCAGGACGCCGCGAGCGCAACAGAGGAGATCGGAGCAGCAATGGAGGATCGTCCAGGACACCGCGAGCACAAAGAGGAGATTGGAGCAGCAATGGAGGATCGTCAGCAGCACCAACAAAGCATTGCGCTTGTGCACATGACCCTAAAACCCTTCCTCGTCGATAGAAAGGGAGCGAGAGCCAGTTCCAACAGGAAGGGTCCGAGTCCGACTAATTATAACAGCCCAAGCGCCTACGAAAGGCCATGACGACGAAAATCATCGTCCTGGATGACCTCATCCATCGCTCATTCGTCCCGATGAGAGAACTGGAGAGATCGAAATATTCTCTGGTTCAATTTTCGAGTAAGCTTATCTCAAAAGTTATGAGGAGTTTTAGTTTGCGGGTAGGTATGGAGTCTCTCAAAACCATACCTACCCACAAACTAAAACTTCTCATAACTTTGAAAACATTGATCAAAATTGAATGATTCAAAGCTTCGCACTTCTATATAAATCTAAACAACCAATTTAAAATTTTTATTTTCCTTAAAAGTAATTTTTGAAGAAGTTTTTTGAGCTACCAAGGTTGTCCGCCAACCAATGAAAATTACATATCATGCAATAACTTTTGACTACATAGTTAAAAAGTTATGAAAATTGTTGGTCCTTAAAGTTACTCGTTGGGCACACGTTGGGTAAAATCTTCAACAACAAAAAAAAAAATTCCATTTGTAGTGAGCTGCCCAAATTTGCTATGTTGCCAAAAAACGTAGCTTGGTCCTTTAGAGGTTAACATTGTTTTGGGTTAACCATTTGATCACTTTAGAAATGAAGAATGCACCGTTTTGGTCTAAAGTTCAGATAATTTTTGACTGACTACATTGGTCATAGGATGTCTTCTTTAATTACAAGGTTAGCCCTAGAAGGTTGCAATGGCCTTAAAGTATTTCAAAGAAGAAGACGTGTGATAGAAAGATAGTAGTTTAATCTCCAATGGGTGCTCTTGGGATTAGGAAGCAAATGATTTATGGTTCATGATTCAAAAGGATGAATTCCATGGTAACTAGCATGGCATTCCAAGTTTAATCCCTAAGCGCCCTATGTGACCAAAAGTATCACCTTATAGTTTAGAAGTCCAATTTGAAGTGTTATAATTTTTACATCCAATGTTTAAGTTTGATAAAATTTATTGGAAAATTTGCCCTCTCTCTTCTAGTTTGTGTAGTAAAATTTTCAGATCAATCTGAAATGTACTAATTTTTTGGGAGCCATTCAAAATTTACAAGGTTCAATTTAGTTCAAAAAATTGCATTTTGATGGGTGCAACTTTGGGGGCTTGTATCTCCTTAATCCAATCTTCGTTTTCAATAAATTTTTGGGAAAGTTGCACATACTAAACTAATATGTAAAGTTAAAATTTCATATCAATCTAAGAAGTTATAAGAATCCAAGGTGTTCATTTCCAATATTTTTTTTGGAAAAATTGCACATACTAAACTAATTTGTGAGGTTAAAATTTCATATCAATCCAAGAAGTTATGAGTATTTGAGAAGCATTTCAATAGAAGGGGATTCAACCTTATCTGTTTTCTTGCAATTTTTTTTGCTACTTTCTGACATTTCAAAGCCATGCAACAAACACAATAAGTCGTTCAAATGATATTTTCTCTTACCAATATGTTTGTATGCTAGTGAAATTTTAGCATCTTTTTCCAACACTATAACATTATAATCTTGCAATCTGTATGGCCAAATGACTCCATATTTGATTCACTACAAGACTGTACAATTGGAATTTCTATACCTCAATGACATTTTAGATCTATAACATTTCAATAGCAATAATGCTTTTAAACCCCCAAATGCTAGGGAATATGTTCAATTTTGATTCAAGTTAGTGCAGGGTTTTGTATGAAATTTTCTGCAATTGAATATTGTAATAGCAGAGTATGAGATTGCCTATTATGAAAAACAAGTTGTTTGTTGACTAACCGGTTAGAGCTCGCCAAGCCAATTCACGAGAAGTGGCATGGGGACATCCTGACAGATTATTGGCCAAGATGGAGCAAAGTGTAGCACAAATCTCGGCCTCCAAAAGATGCGGGATTCCTTTGGTCCATGTATCATTGTGCGGTAGCAATTCATTGTTGGCGGAAGATCATCAACCCAAACATCTCCACTATTTGTCAGAGTTGCTAGGATGATGTGGATGACAAGGTCCTTCATCGGTTTCATCTTGTGCAAAAATTTGACATGCTTGGAATTTTGCTCTCTCTGTTCTTTACAATGCCTTACAGATCCCTCCTATTGCAGGGAACTGGTCAGCACTCACTTGGTAGCAATGCATCCTCTGTTAAGCTGCCACGCCGGTTGAGGAAGGGCACCACCATATGCTCGCTCTGTAGAGGTTCAGTCATATGGACCGCCTGGTTAGACCGTAACACAATTTGCTTCAACAACAATCCCTGGCCGGTCCAAAAACTAGAACAAGTGCTATGGGAATCATTTATCAATCATGCCTATCTTGCTTAGTTCAAATCCACCAAGCTTTGTGCCTTATACCCCAACAAAGCAGGCATCTTCTTCAAGCGCTTTGACAACACATGGCTTCAAACGGGTTTTTTTTGGCGAGAGAATGCACCTTAAGATGAGCACCTTCAACTGAAGTGGCAAGTGTCTTCCTTGGGTCATCAGGTCTTTGATAGCAAGCTTCGTTGCTTTCGTGGTCCTCTTCTGGGCTTGCTTTCTCTCATCCTGGGTTGGCTATTACTTTTAAAAAGATGTTTTAGAAAATGTTTTAGAAAATGTTTTAGAAAATGTAAAATCCTTACCAAGGACGTGGTCCTTTGGTTCTGTGTACTTTTTCCTTTGTCAATGGAATTTGTCCAAGTATTTCAAAAAAAAAAACAAAAAAAAACCAAGCTGCACTGTACTGCTGGTACTGTAACGTGCAGAGTGGGTTTGATCACGCCATATAAATTACAGCGGATTCTGGCTCCAGGAGCACTTGCAAGGTCAGTGCACAAGATTAGTGCACACCCAATGAAACCGCACGATCGTTCAGTATTTGTGCTTAGGGTCAATAGCAAAGAAGCTTCTATCAAACTTTAACGAAAGATATTGTTCACAATAATTTTTTCATATAAATCATCTAGCTTCTGAACTCATTAAACAAGACTTCAATAAGAAAGAATTAATAATCTCCTTTTTCTCTCTGCCTACAGGGAACTGCCAAACTTGGTGAAGATGACTAAGCAAGAAGAAAAGCCTACTGAGTCTGCTACTGAGTCTTCATGATGATATTACACTGTGATTAACAGCCAGTGAGCAGCAATAGGATGCCTCTAGGAGATTTTAGAGCTAAACTGGATCTGCTCTAGTTTCACAGCTCGAGTGAACACCTTACAACTGATTCATGCCGGTCAACCCTAAATGTTCAAAAAGGTGACTCAATTTGAAAATCTGTGCACCTTTGACATTTCTCATTGTCTTTCAATTTGATAACAGAAGAAAAAAAACCACACTCTGACCCTAGATTGCACATTCACTAAATCTTGCGATTGTAGTTGAGGCTTGAAATGCAGAAAATAAATCATTAACGTCGGTAATATTCTCAGGACACGCTAGGGAGTTCCTCAAAATCAAGGATAGGTCCTCCCGGTCCAAGCTTCTTGCCCTTGCTCCTTGCCAAGTCCACTAGGTAATCGGTGACAAGCAACTCATAGTCTGGCAACTTGCCATAGCCTGCAGAAAGGGCAAATAATGCAACACGTACCTTACAGTAAGTGTATTTTAGAATTGCCGGTAGAAATTCACCAGACTGTAATCGATACAATACGAGAGCCTCGCAACAATATTCTGATATTCTGGCAAGTCAATGTACAGGAGTTCAAGAAAGTAGTGAAGTAGTTAGAATCGGGGGGAAAGTAAACCAAATCCCGCATACCAGGAAAATAATTGATGTCTATAACGTAGTAACAATGTCCTGCACCTCCTTCTCGAATCATATCAAAGTTGAAGAGTGACAAACCCTGGTAAAAGCAACACACTTAGATTTTGAACCAGGAGAACCTGGCGTTCTGAAGGAGCAATTCGACATCACACACAGAAGAATGGATGGTCGAAAACCAGTTCATCCATAGAAGGTCTTCGGAAATTGCTCTTCTTACCTCTGTTCCCAACAAAATGACTCAAGAAGATTCTGACACTGCATTATGTCATGACGTACTTCATGACTATATCTGTATGAGATCGGTTTTCTGGGGCACAACCGAATTACTAGAGGCAACTGGACCATCTATAGTCACAATTTCCACTCTTAAAATGCCAAAACCTACGAAGTGGAAGTATATTCTGCTGTCGACATGTGGTAAAATTACTACCAGACAAATTCACCACGGAACATTGCCGACATTCTTACCAGCCTGGCGCGTAGCTCTGCCACAAGGCACTCGAGGAGCCGCTGAGGTGGCAACTCTGCGTCCAACAACAATTCAGCAAAAAGTCAGCTTAAAATGGTAAGCAAAACACTTTAGTACGGTAACACAGATATATGAAGGGGGACACAGGGCAACATGTGCTCAAAGAAATAACTCCATTGAAATGCAGGCAGATCTACAAAACGTAACACGACCTGCGACCTCCGGGTCTAGGTCAGCCTCTTCCGCTGAAGCTGCTGCACAGGAAACCCTTGGAAACGACTTCACACCCAGACTTACTTGATCCCCTTCACCTAGATCAGGCAAGGAATACCTTCGCAATACCTTGATGGCATCACCGATAACATACACTTTGAACAATACACCACCTGATTGAAAAGCCTGAAGCATATAAGTACGGAACAATAGATACGAAGATAAGCAACTGTAAGACATACTATATTTCTGGTTAATAAAAAATCAGACCTTAAAATATCAAGAATATTTGGTGCCCATTGAGGCGATGCTCAAGAGCTATCCAGGGATTAGTGAATAAACTGAAGTAGGTGACATCAAGGGCCATACGGACTTACCATGGTTCACAAATTCTTGAAGAACGAGAGGGGTGTCAAGGGAAGAGAGCCCGAAACGGTCATAAGCAAGTGCCATCGCATGTGACTTGGCAGAACCATCAGCAACCAATGGCTTTGCAACTGCACAAGGAATGAGCCCATAGGCTATCAATGTTAAGAGCTGATTTAGGTGATTCAATCTCGAAAAAATGGTGGAAGTCATTCAGATTATCTTTCAACCTCTACTCTTGCCCCCACATACGGATGAAGCCGTCTTTATTATTCAATACTAAATTCAAACCATGGTCTCCACACAGAGCATAACATGGGCAGAGAATAACGCTCGGAATTGACTTTGCACAGAAGTCGAGTGCAAGAAGTTCAACAGAATACAGGATTCAACCTTACATCAACACATCAGTGTGCAATTTAGTGTAAGTGCCTTAGAATTACTAAATGCAATTCCTACGGAAGGAAAGAAGGACTATTAGTTTACCCAACGGTAACTTCAATCCTGCTTCAGCTACAGAGGTTGGGATGCAGGAAGAATCACCCACAACCACGAGCTGCTTGGGGACCCGCACTTGACCTACAATGGTCACACAAAATAAGAATAAAAGCCACAGAATTATGCCTTAAATGCCACAAATATGCATGCCAAAAAACTGATGTCCCTTGGTTTGAAATGTATACAGCATAGTTGCAAATAGGTAATGTTCCCTCACATGAACGTAATGCAATACACGTGATCTCGCAATCTCAGAGAAACAAGTAGTAGGACCAAAATATATATAAATGCAAATAAGAGCAAATATTACCATCGCAATCCGTGAGCTTCAAGTCTTCCACATCTTTTAACATAGATTGCCGGTTCCTGAGGTGCTGAATTGCAGCTGGCGGATCTAAAACGATCACATCTGGGAACTTCTGCACATAATCCTGCAGAGCCAAGCCTGCTTTACAATCTTGGTCGGACATGAAGACGGATAATACGACCTCTATGGTAAAAGAATCACGTGTCAAGTGGACTAGATCTGAGATTTCGGTATAAAGATTGAGATTGGACATCCTTGCTTTTCAAATTCGCCCTGTAGCACTTGAAAACACGTATTGTTCAATTTTCAAGGGACAGTAAGACTCTCATGCGACATAATATTCTTATGCAGCAAGAGATTTAACAAAAGGGGGCTCAGTTTTGCCTGCCAGTTCACAAGGAACACCCCCTTCCTATGTTTGCCTCACCTCCAGCTCTTGCCGCCACTCCTTTCCTGTCAACTGTATCACCAGGCAAACAAAACAATAAGAAAAATAACATCACAGCACCAGACTGAGACACGCTTGCAACTGAGAAGCAGATTACGGCGTAAATCCAGATACATGATACACGAACCATGACAAGCACCTTTTAGAGCTCAACAGCATATTGCCATTCTCCAGGCAGTTCCACCAACAAGCACAGCTTCACGTCTGGACAATGTAAATATGAAAATGAACACCCTCGGACATGGAGACATTCTTGGCAGATTATCAAATGGAAGTCAGCAGCATGAGAGAGATTCAAGGACGTCCTCAAAAGTCTTTAAAAAGTTCACAGAAGCAAGGATATCAGAAATGATAACACTGAATGGTTCCTGACCATACACTCACTATGGACTTGGAAAAATAATGATGAAAAAGTACATACATATCCGAACGTAAAACCTAGAGGAAAAATTATCCCCTCCGTGCCCAAGATAAAAATAGAGGAAAACATCAACCCTAAGTACCCATGCTAAAAAGAAGACAGTCCACTTTGTAAGCTAATAGCCGATTATAGTAACTCCCAAAATGTATTCTCTGTTGTTCAAAAGTGTAGAGTATGATTTCTTCTTCTATTGGTACATTCTTCTCCCTATCTTTGAAGCTACCTAAATGATTTAATTCAACTGCTACAGATACCAAATTCTTCTCCCTTCCTTGAAGCTGCCTCAATAATTAATTTCAACTTCTATTAGATACCGCAGCTGCCAATTTTGACCATTTCGGAACTTAGGGGTTAATCATCACCAACAAGACAATGACAACTGGGCTCAAAGGCTCAATGATAAAACAGTATTCACGGGGACCATGCGAAACTAATTTACCTTGTGAAGAATGACGTCGTAAGGCCCCTGCTCAGTAAGAGGGCTATTGCGATCAAGTGCCACAAAGGTGACTCCCCTCGACCTGTTCACAAAGTTGGACAATAAAATTAGGTCAGAGAAAGTTTAGGTCTGCGACAACTTGCTATGAAACTGCGCCTGGGCGCTGCTGCAAGCGATAAACAACGAGCCATTCTCGTAAGGGTAGAGACTGAATCCGTTAAAACCCGATCCTGCCTCCTATGCTGACCCCTGCTACCAACAGCAGCTAATCCACTCGTGAACTAGGTTACACTTATTACCAAGTGGTATAGGCATGACTTGGCTAAAGCCTATTGCCATTGACTTCGAGTGGTCAACAACCTCTCACTTTGAAATTGCACAAGAAATTGATGAATAGAGATAAGAATTTGATCTCAACAGCTTCGGCTCTTGTACCGACAGGTCCCTCCACAGTTCAACGAAAAAATCAACACTCCAACACATGATACGACGCCAAAACGACGTAAATACTACCCTCTGCCTTTATTCTCATCGGAGGAGGGGGAAACTGTAAAGAACCTGGCATGGGACTCCAGTTTTGGCTGCATAAAACTTTTGGTCTTCTTTGCCGTCAAGGCATAAGCTACAGTGAACCGTGGCGAAGGCATTGTCGCGATTCCTCACACATCCCCGCTGGGGACACTCCTTGCAATGCAGTCTTTCTCCAGAACGACCACTTGAGCATTCTCAGTTCTGTACTTCAATATCGGCTCCCTCTCTCAACAACGCAGCCAGCAGAAAAAGAGTAATCCTGTGAGCATTGCCTGATAACCAAAACAGAAATGCGGAGTGTATTCTCTTTAGAGCTCAGAGCCGTTTTGGAAGGCCTTCCAACATGGTCTGTATCTGGCCAAACAGCAGTCCGCTAGTTTGCAGCATTTCCTTCAATGGCCTAATCATAGATTCAGTAAATATATCTTAAAAGTCAAGATTCACTTGGCACAAACCATCGAGAGGCAGGACTTCCAACATTGGGATACCCCACCCAGTTCTCACAACCGATAAACTACTGCTTTCTCAAACTCGACAATATCTTTTCGACGGCTGTCAACAGTCATCTCGGCGGAAAGAAGGACCCATGAATTCTATGCCAGAGAGTTGATGCCATATACAGTAAAAAAGACAACATGAAACGATGATTAGATTCCCCTACTACTATTCCGCAACATCAGTCAACAAGGTGGATGATAAAAGATTCAAAACCCTCCCACAAACCCTCATCAAAAACGACTGAATGAAGCGTAGAAACCGAGGCGGTGAATTACGTTGGATTAAAACATTCAGATCCAATTTCAAAAAATGCAAGATAAGGGGAAAACCAAAGTCGAAACGAACGACACCAGAAACACCGCGCAAGATAAACCCCCTCACCTTCTGCCAATCGAGGAGAAATCCCAAGGCTGAGGCCGTTGGTAGTTTCCTCCCAAAATTTCCTGCAACTTCCCACATTCAGAACATTCCCACATGAAACACGCACACAAACATTCCCACCAAGAAAACAACAAAATCTGCAGCAAAAACTCGCAACACTCACACATCCAGTGACTGCTCGTAATTTACACACCCAAAACCCTCACAATTGCGCACTCATCGCTACCCAACTGCATATAATCCCGCGAAACCTTCTTCCTCCGACACTGACAAGATTCAAAGTGAACCCAAACAGGCATTCCACCTCTCAAATCTCGATCCCAAGATCTGCGCACAATGTCACACCATCAAAGTAGGGTTGCAGCCTCCAACATCAAATGAACACCAGCATGCGCTTTCACTTAAGCTTCGATCTGTGTTTCAGTCGGTCTCGGCAGTTCCTCCACCGCTGCGCTGCCGCAGCAGAACAATGACACAGCCCACAACTTGAATGAGTATTTTATTACCTGCCGGGGTGCCTTTTACCCTTATCCGCGGCACCTGATGAGTGACCCTTGGGTGCCACTTTTCATCCCCAGGGGCATCCGTCCGTCTTATACTCTAACTTCACTGACGCCCCTACCTTCAACTTGTATTTTACTGTAGTTTGACCTTTTACAGGATTGCCAGTTGCCACGGAATCCCCACGTCGGCCTGAACTGAATGCCGAGGTTTGTGGAAAAGGAATGAGTGGCGCGCTTTGGAGCAACAACCGAGGCGAGGTCCTTCTACTCTTTTCGGATGGTTCCTGGGTTCCCATGCAGTCTTTTTATGTTGTCGTGATCAATGCCGGAGCCCCGAGCGTCGCTGTAGGGTTTGCTGGATTCCAGGGTTCTTGTTTGGGACTTTGAGGGGAATGGAGTGGTTGATTCAACTTTTCTTTTAAAGATGGTGTTCGTCTGATGAGTGGAGTACAGTACGGTTGTCGTCTGTCTGTTGTTTTCTCATTAAGAGTGAAGGTCGTGTGTACGTTTCGTGATTCTGTATCGCCTGTGCAACAATTTGCGTAGCCAAACATAAGTTTCCTACATCTCTTTTGGTGATAGAAATCATCAGATTGAACACGAAGTAGTGGATCATGCTCATTACTAGTCTCCATGTTGTCAGGCTGCGGTGACGAACTGGAGCTGCAGTTCGCAATGGAGCTTCGAGCTCTAGGTGGTCTGCAACATGGAGCTAATCGATGTCAAGGCTTTGGGACCGCGCTTGGCGTGTATTATTCGGTCAGGAGCTCTTTTGTGCCTCTAAGGCTTGGAATTCGGAGCTTGTGGGGCAGTCCTCGTTTTCTGGGCAGAAGTGGAGCATTATATGATGCACTGATGTTGCGATGTAGCAATGAAGCGGATGCACGGCGGTGGGTGTTCTTTTCATTGATCTTTGGCTGTGAGAATATGTGTGTTCTGTCTCTTTAGTTTATTGTGGTAAGACTTAGTTGTCATAATCGGCAAGCTGTGTCGCCTTGAACCCTAATTGCAGAGTCACGTTTCGTTGACCTTGACTGGAAATGACATTGCTGCTAGAAGGAATATTTGCCTTGAGAAACATATGTCATCGTTTGGACTTTGGAGCTTTTCTTTAGGTCATTAGCAGTTTGACAGACTTTCCAGCAATTGAAGTTCCCTTAAATAAGGATCTGACCTCTTCGCACATGATGTGAATGAATTTTTGAATTTTTCAGCTGTTGCTAAGAGAATATAATACCCAACCTATGTCGTTTGTTTCGTAATTTTTTGGAGTTTTATGGGATTTGTTATGAATTTACAAAGTCACTATGGTGTCTTTTCTCAATTTCATCCTTATTCTGACCTTCCTCACCCCGTAAATCCTTGCATGAGAAGGTTAAACCAAGGCACTTTCTGGAATGAAACTTTATCTTATGGCAGTTTCCATTGGTTTGAAGGTGATATTTGAATGGCATTGAGTGATATTATTGACGTATGGTTAACGGAGGCAGGCGGAATTGGGACATCTACCTGATCATCTCAAGTTCCAAAATGCTCATTGGAGAAACAGCTGCCAGGCGACGTTTGCGCATTACTCTTGCACATCACCCTTGACCGTTTGATTCTTTTGCGACACCGATCTGCAACCTAGACACACTTCATCATTGTTTTGACTGTTTTGATTGATAGGACATATGCGGGGTTGGGGGATATCACATCGGTCGATGAGGAGCTGGATTTCTGGGAGTACGAGGCGAGCCAACATCCGGAGGTAGCGAATGCAAAAGTTTTCAGGAGAGCAGATGCTGAACATGAGCTTGCATCCGGAGTTGATGAAACCGAAACGCATGAGAGGCCGGAGTACGTGGTGCCGAAGATTAAATACACAAGGGAATCAAAAGGTTTGAAGCCGAAGGTCCGCGGCTTTTCAAGAGATAGGCAGACGGTTCCTAATCCTAGGATTAATCCGTATTCAGTGCTTATGAAAATGATTGATCCAGCTAACGACGACGAGTATCTGGATTCAGACTCTAGGTGGCAGTCTTCGGGAAAGCTCAAAGACAACCAAGCTGTAGTCCATGGTATGAATGCTATTGGCTTGGGTTGTTCCAGGGCTGTGGGTAACGTGGTGGACGACGAGGTTCGGGATGATACTTGCAGAGAGAAGTTCAGATTCGATACTGCTGACTTTGTGGAGACTGTGGAAGAGGCTTTGCAACAGGATGAGGCTCACGATACTGAGCAAGATGGCGATATGAAAAGTGACCTGGTCTTTGGAAGCTTTGAAGAGTCTGGATCGAAATGGCACCTGACAGGCGGAGATGGTACAGAGGATGTGCTCTCTGATGAAGTCGAGGGAGGAGAAGAAATTTTGGACCGGGATTCTGGTTATGTAGGCAGCAGCAGCAGGAGTGTGGTTGATGAATGGGGTCCTTCTCAGCAGCTTGACCATGTAATTACACAGGGCAGCGACGAGTTGCGGTTCCAGCTAGCTTTGAGAAACACTGAGGGCATTATTGAGGAGGAGGGTGATTTGGTTACCGGCTATGGTCATGTAAGGGTTTCTGATATATGGTCGGATTCTGAAGATGAGGATGATGATTTTGATGACGATGGACCGGACGGGAATTCGGATGCTGAATCAGTGACGGAGGAGACGATTGATGGCGAAGATCCGCTAAGAAGGTTTTTGAATTCTCGCTCCGGCAACCGTGATAGTAAACTAGAAGGCAGGGTTTTCAAGTACAATAAGGCTGCAAGGAAACCTGGAGGTGTTCAATTCATTGATCCTGGACTTTATCGCTCAGGATCCTTAATTCTTGGCAAGGAGACCTTGCGTCCTTTTTCAAATTTGAAGGACAGAAGTCGCTTAGTCTCCAGGGCCAACCCTGAGGAGACTATAATCCGCTTCAACCGAAGCAATGACGGTGTTTTCAATAGTGAAAAGCAGTCTGACACAAGCGCTCTGAGGGAAGTTCTCCAAATTGCCTACAACGTGCCGAAGGATCGTGTATTCGAAGACTACATGGCACCATTTGTGAGTAGGTTTAGTAATATCCAGGCCAACCTCATTTTAGAGGCTTTGTGTGGAGACGATTTGACCGATCAGGTGCTCTCCTTTTTTCGGTGGATGCGGTTACATGATCCCTGCCTTTGGGACTCCAGGAGCTTCTCACTACTCTTCACCTTTCTCGGTAGAATGGACATGCCAGATCAAGCCCTCGTCTATTTTGGAATGCTGCCGGAGGAGAAGCAGTTTCACGGCGTACAGGTTTACAATTCGCTGATAACATGCCTAGCAAACTGCAGCAGGTACGATTGTGTTTGTATCGGGCTTTAACTCTGCAAGGAGTTAGTGAAAACTTGAAATTTTTAAGATTGGGCTAGTATGAAAATTATTTGCTTTGATCCTTCTGTTAACGCGAAATATTGTTTCTTGAATCTGTCAACCTTGATGTTTCTGAATATGCTGGTTAAGGAAGAGTTGTGGTTGCCAACTAGGTCGTGTGCTCATTGTATGATGCAATGCAGGCTACAATTGTGGTAGATCAATAATCTGTAACGGTGTGAAGAGTAGCCACATTCTTTGGTACATTATAATCTTTGTGCACTAAGCTGTGAGATGTGAGTTTCTGATTTGATGCCTCTATTTCAGGCGAGATGAAGTTCCTTCCGTACTAGAGAAAATGCAGAGGCTGGGGTGTGAGCCAGACGCCGTCACATTCAGTATTCTTATGAATTCCGCCGTCAAGGGGGGCCGCTCAGTACAGGAAGTTTGGGCTCTGTACCAAGATATGGTACAACGGGGTGTCTACCCTAGTGTTACAGTCTTTGGCTCGCTTATTAAGGCCTTCTGTGATGAAGGCTACTTAAAAGAGGCATTATTGATTACCACTGAGATGGAGAAATTGAAAGTTCCGAATAATGTTGTGATATACAACATCCTCATTGGCGCATATGGAAGGGCTGGCCAGTTAGAAGAGGCTGAAGGCCTAATGACTGAGCTACAGGAAAGGGGATTACATCCAAATGTGGTCACTTACAATGCGCTTATTTTTGGCTACCTGGAATCTAAGCCTAAGAGGCAGTTCACTGTAGCTGAGGGTCTAATTGAAGAAATGGAGACCTTGGGCTTACAGCCGGATGTGGTGACCTTCACTACGTTGCTTGGTGCTTACGGGCATGAAGGAATGACCGAGAATGCTGCTCAGGTGTTCAGTCGCATGGAGGCTAGGGGTGTAAAACCAAACTCTTACTCCTACACAACTCTTGTAAACGCTTACGCTGCCGGGCGTTGGCCGGAAAAGGCTGCGAGTGCATTTGAAATGATGCAGAGAGAAGGGATTCGTCCGACTGTGGAGACATTCACGGCCTTGATGGATGCATACAGAGTTGCAGGGGACCTAGACATGGTAAACACTGTTTGGAAGGCCATGAAGGAGGAGGGCTGTATGGCTACAAGAGTCACTTACATGACAGTTCTGGACGCCTTTCAAAAGCAAGGGAAATTTAAGGAGGTGCGGGATCTGATTGAAGAATTCAAAAATCGAGGGCTAAAGCCGGATTTGATGGTTTACAACATGCTTTTAAATTCCTATATGCGAGGAGGTCGCCATCTTAAGGCAGCTGATATCTTGCAGGAAATGAAAAGAGCGGGATTTCTTCCTGATTCCTTTACTTATTGCACCCTCATCTACGGGTTTTTACGTGTTCGAGATCACACCAAGGCTTTAAAGTACCATAGGGAAATGATGGATCGGGGGCAACTACCTGATGCCAAAACTTACGCAAAACTGAGAGCCATTCTCAAAGTTGTAGATAAACGAAGGGATGTGAATAACCTCAGAAGTACGAGCGGAAAACGTTCTAAGCCAGTAAAGAAGGGCACAGAAAAATTCAAGTCCTATTGGAAACGCGACAAGTGACCATGTTTGACAAATGCAAATTGGAGAATCGTCTGCTGGAGTAAGACATAGCATTGATTGAGATCGTATGTGCCCAATTGACCCTCAAGTTTATGCGGGGAAATGCTGGACTCTATCCAAGATCATCGGGCTGGCATCAGCAGCATTGTCGTCGTATTTCTCGATCCATCAGCCTAACCTCATGTTGGGACTAGAGAATACGTTTCCAGGGTTATGAGGCTCAATTTTCCAGAATGGGAGCTCGTTGTACTATAATATCATGGTAAGCAGAGCATGCTCCTTGTGTCTCACGATCAGATTTTTGTGACCTGATCGAAGTTCATCCATTCAAACTGTTTTGAGGAAGTTCTTGAGTTGATGAATAACTGAATTATATTGTTTGTCATTCAAGCCTCTCATTGAAAGATTTTGTTTTTCCAGATTGCAGGCGGCTCTGTCTCTCAATAGAATAGTTAGTTGAAGTGGCCTAGTTAGTGGAAGTGGCCTAGTTAGTGGAAGTGACCTAAAGAGTGGCACCAAGGTTTCAACTTCGATACCCGAATCTGTGATGTCTTGAGCTGAAATGTTTAATCAGTTGAACGGACATATTGAGTGTTGCCTCCAGAATTTATTGGGCAGTTCCATCGCTCAGTGAAGAAATCCACACCTTTTAACATAATCCGTGCTCATTTGGCTGTGTTCAAAGTCAAAGCTGCAAGAACCCTCACTGGTCTGATGGACAACACGTCACACATTAGAATTTTCGATATGCGACTCGTTTTCGTTTGGTTGATGAACAAGCGGGGATTCGGGAGGCTTTCTGGGGCTTCCAATAAGGTAACTATCGCATACTTCAGCAATTCAGCATGATTCAGCATGCTTTTCACTATTATATTGAAAAAAAAATTGTGGGGTCCCAATGGGTAGTCAAAACGGGATTCTAGATTCTCTTAGAATGCATTTTTTGGATACCGTGTGAATAAACTATGAATTTTCAAAGTGCTGAAAATAGGTTCACCTAAAAGCGATCATAGAGTCTTGGGAGTACATTTTAGGTGTAGTTACCTTACAGCAATGTCATCTCTGACTTCAGTAACATTCTCAAGTGGTGGTGCAGGATCCTTCTCCGGTGGTTTCCTTCCCTGCACAATAGGAACAAAAGCTTCAGATACTTCTCGTTGATTTAGTAATTTAGTGCACACTTTAATAAATTTCAAAGCCCACTGCTCAACTGAGTTCTGGAATCACGTGTTGAGAACGGTTATCTCTTCTGTCGTGAACGGTTTACATTTATTTTAAATGTTTCTAGTCATGTGCACTGTGACCCAGTGTCTACTAATGTGTAACATTGTATGCTCTGTGCACAATTTAGCATGATGAGGTAAAACATTGTAATTACACTAGTACTTCAAATAGATTTTCTTTTGAAATTGGTTGGGAGTTGGTCTAAGTTTTCACATTTGTAAGTATCTTCACTTTAGGAATCTTACACCAGTCGGTGGTCGTCTTCAATTATGTTTTAATTTAGCAATGTATAGGTCAAAATGTTGGAAACTTGTCGTAAGGGATTGACATTTCGTCCAAATGGACATGGAGAAAATAATTTTGTCCATGGATAATAAAGCAACACAGATGCTTCCGTGACAGCATTTTATGTGACCACTTCACGGAGAGCTCCAAATACCATCATCCCACAAAATGGTCTGGCGGACAAGACCACCCAATCCAAATTAGCCTATTTTGTCATCAATCATATTTTAATGTAGCAACATCTTACACTAGCCGGTGGTCATCTTGTGTCATAGATTCTAATTACTTGTCAAGACTCAACTTTTCGCTCGGCCTCATGATTTATCCAGAGAAGTGTAACTGGGCTGGGAGTGAACAACAGTTCCCTAGGGAATCTTTCAATTAATTTTCGAGATTCCAGCAGGATCTTTCATAGTTGGTCGCGCATTGATTCTGCCGACAGTCACGATAATCTTTTATAGCACTAGCCACTATGGTTCCACAAGACTATGCTCACAATTCTTGAGCAAAAGAAAAAGGATATGCAATAGTTAAGAAAGAGTGGACACATTGCGGTTAGCAAGGCAGGCTTCTAGAAGTTGAGGCAGCACGATCCCAGCTTCGCCACAAAGCAGAAGGTCGCCCTGGGGTCTAACGCTTGGGTCAGGATCCACAATAATCACTCTTCCGTTCCTTCTTTGACAAAATTTCACAATCATGTTAGCTGGTAACACCTGTCACATAAAAAATTGTCAGGAGAAAATGAGTCGATTGTTATATGTGCTTGAACAGCAATAAGATACGCATACATGTGGACATTATCGCTGTGTGTAGTTCCTCCAAAAGGAACGGCCTGCATAAGAAAGATGAAGATGGAAATTGACACGACCTTGTCCAATTTCAGTTCATTTCTGATCTATTATAGCAAATCACAGGAACAACATAAAGAGCAGTTCGTACCGTAAGAGATGTGCCAACAACCAGAACCACATCAGCAGTCATGGCCACAGCCATCGCTCCCTCAAGGATTGAATTCGTCAAAGCTTCCCCAAATAGAACCACATCCATCTTCATCACACCGTCGCAGATCTTGCACTTGGGCACTTTTGAATCCTGCATAACCATGGTGTCAATTGTGAGGAAGAGAGCAACACGCACATCCAAGTAGAATTCTCAAACAGGACACGCTAGTTCATTGCTGGCATGTACGAATTAGAAGAAACTCCAGAGTCATTTGGCACCCATGACCCTTAGTTCCCTGTTTCCAATATTGCACAACCCCTTGGGAACTTTGGTTCTGTCCCAAACTTTGCGAGTATTATGACACACCAATATACGTATTTCTTGGATACCGTATGAATAAAACATGAATCTTCAAGGTTTTATTCACAGGGTAAATGATCTCAACAGGCTTGACTCTTCAACAATTGTATTATTATCTTATTCATTAGATTCTAAATATCTTCTTCTCACTAACACTCATTTCAGTGCTGGATTATTCATGGTAAATATCTTCTTTTCACTAACACTCATTTCAGTGCTGGATTATTCATGGCCGATTACGGAATTGGGAACCCCCACAGGAATTGGATCTCAACCACACCTAGACCAACCAGAATTGACACAAATTAAGAGTTCTAACAAGAACTCACAAATTATTTATGGCTAACACGCTTGCTAACCAAGTTCAGAAGGGAAGAAGATGCAAACTCACTTGGTCTTGGAGCTGTCCGATTGCTTCAAGAGAAGGTACTTGTTCACGACACATCATACATGTTGATGTGGCTGCATTTCCATGGAGCTCAAACACAAAAGCACTTCCTGCTAGCTGCAAGAATGCTGAAGACACTGTTAGTTCATGTTAATGAAAGCTTTCAAATGGAGACTGAAGAAAACCGAAAAAACTTAACCCGAGTATCCAAATGGCTAAAGTGGCTCCTTTCATATGTGTCAGAGTTGAAATAAATCATTTGGGAACGTAACAAATGTACCTAAAAATGAAAAAAATCATACCCTACAATAAAAAGATGCATCGGATGTTACTAGAATCACGTATTAGCTTCCGAAGTGGAATTTCAGATTCAGCTGGGGTTAATAACCATTGGCATAACTAAAGTAAGATGACATGAGATGTCTAATCCCTTCAGACCTTATGAAGGTTGTCAATGTTTTGCGTGATGACACAGGATATAAGATCTTGCTTTTCCATTTCTGCAAGGGTGATATGTGCTGGATTTGGTTGCGCCTTAGCTATTGTTGATTGCATCTCTCGTGACATCTCCCAAAAGAGCTCTGGTCTGCATAACAGGACACAAGTTGTTCTTTTAGGGCACTAATGTAGGGCAACGGATTAATCTCTTGAAAATTTATTCATAGCTGTCACTGAAAGCTGCATCCAGAAGATGAAGTCAATTATCACACTATTGATATCATGCTTTATATTCTTTGCAGACTGAAACCCTTTCTGGCTAAACAAAAAGGACCCGAAAATCGAAAGGGCTAAATGTACAGATGCTGGACCTCTGCACTAGTGTGATACTGAACAATTGCAAAACGAAACTAAGGACAGGAAATTGATAATGAAAGATTTTCCAATACCAAGGAACGTAAAGGATCTGGAAAGACGAGAGAGCAGATGGCTAAAACTAGAGGACCCAAAAATCGGCAACATATTTTGACTGGAAAATATTAAAGTCGCAATAAACAGCTGGATCAAACTTGCTCCAGAGACCTCCAGGACTGCGAAAATCTGGTATTCCTGAAAGGACGCATACAAAACGCATACTGAATATTATTGATTTTGGGCAAAATTCCAATAATACATAGGCACCATGCCAATGATACTGGAGGTGCGTTCTTCATGCAAATTTCATTGTCTCCCATTCTTCATCTCAACACTTGGTGAATTGGGTTCCAACAAGTTCGTTGAAAAAGCCCAGTGGAGGACTTTGAAGAGGCCACATCCCAAGAATTTTTTTGCTGATATCAACAGCGACTCCTGGTACTATCATACAATAACTAAATTTCATATTGATACTACAAAGACCCACATAAAAGAGAAGACGACCCCATGTTTGCTGCATAAAGACGTCCAACCCTGGGAAAGGCAAATGGAGATCACGATCGCCTGGCCTAGGAAGCAACCTTCTGAAAAAATTCTCGAATGAATGCATGCATGCATGCAACAGCCAATATTCACCACCCTCTCTAATTGCACTGCCCAGGAGGACAAATGAGCTTCTGTCACTACTGGATATATGAAAATTGACCAATTCGAGATGTGTACACAACATGACAGAATCTCACATGCGCAATTACAGAGTATATAGGGAGCCTGGAATGAAAAAGACTGTCATTAGGGATCCTATTGCTCAGTCAGGTCCTAGTCCATCAGACTAACCTGATTCTACCGAGATACCGGCTCCAGTGAAAGCCACCACGTTGTTAGAGCTTGCAATCCAGGAAGCCGCTGTCCTCAGCTCCTCGGAGTCCATTCTTCTCGTCACAGGACCTTCGGCCCTCTTCTTCTACAATTCACTCCAATGGGACCGAAAATCGCAATCCTCTCAGACAGGAACGATTCTTCGGAAAAACAAAGAGCCGAGGAACCAACCACAAGGGCTCACTCATAGTGGTGCTCAATTAAACAGACCTCAAGTTTCCAAAACGCCCCACGTTTCTTAAACTAACCTTAATCAAAAGACTGCAACCCTAAGTTTCCCTAAACCTGAATGCAATTCGAGTGAACAAATAGGTCATGTCCATTGCCTACATGATGTATACGTAGTGCGTGCGTTACTAATCGTGAGAAAACCCTCTCCTTTCAATCATAGCAGCCAGTCCTCCCATCGTCGCCCATTGCGCTACGATCTCTCAGAAATTGCAATTGGGAATTCGCAATTGCTCACGGAAAACCCAATTGCTACGGAGGGGAGAGAAAGAAGTGGGTTTCGTCAACAGATTCTGTCCATTGAACTGATGATAATCGTATGCCAGCCCTCTTTAATGTCACATCTCTAATTGGACAATTTTCACATATCCATTCAGATTGTTCAGACTGGGTGTATTCTGGATGAAGATAGGGTGTGCTTGACGAAGAGCTTTAACCCTTAAACGCCGGGCTAGTGGCCGTGGAAATCACCCTTTTGCAAAACCGTGGGAACAATGGGCTTAAGAAAATGAAAAAGTATTCATTGGAAGTCAAACTACTGTAAAGGACCTTCCTTTTCACAACAAAATTTGGAGGATGAATAGTTGGATTTCTGTCCTACACAGGAGATTCTCTTGTCATTCATCGGACGCAAAACGTCCACCTCGACGTTCAAGGGTTAAAGGCGGGGCTCTGGAGCGGAACTGTGCTTCTCACTATCCACAATCCTCGTAAGAATACACCTATTTTTATTTTTCCCATTGACGCAACTATGGAGCTTCAAGCTGCCTCTGGATTGCATCAAGGATTCTGTGAGTTTTCAAGTCTCATTAGGACCCACAAGTTGAGAAGAAGCTCCAGCTGCCTCTTGGCACCCAAAGTGAGGAAAAGTTCCAGCTTGCAGGGCAGAATTGGCTCTGCCGCGGTGGTAGTGAGCTGCAGAAGCAGCAGCGGCAGCAGCGGTGGAGAAGCAAGTGGAAAAGAAACGGAAGTGAAGAAGGTGGTGAGTTTGAAAATTGGGAGCCCGGTGGTGATTACGCAGGCGCCTCCGCTGTTGAAGACCGCGGAACCCATGCCCATGATGCGACCCAACAACGGGTTCATCAATGTGGGGGACGCTGGAAGGTGCGTGCTATCTCCCCCCTAAGTTTGGTTGCAATGGGGATATGGCGAACTCTGTGATCAAGAATGCAACGAGAATGAGAATTACGCCTTGGCTATGGCCACTGTATTTAGCTATCTGGGCAGAAATGCCCTGTTCTGAGGGCGTGCTTGAAGAACTCTGCTTGTTACATCAAAATTTGGAAATTATCTGGGGAAGCCTCAGCATCTTTGGAGAGCTGCTAAGTTTTGTACATTTGGATTTTTAAGGTTGCAATTAGTTTGGTGTTATATATCTCACTTTGTTCCTTCGCAACTTCAGAAGCTAAATGAACGTTTGACCTTTGTATCTTTTATTGCGTACCTCTAATGTTGGAATTTATAACAAATCGAGTTCTTAGGGGGCCACATATGGAGGTCGTCTATAGTTTCAGATGTTCTTAAGCAATATCTGCAGCTCCCTTCTTTTGGAATGAAACTACTAGGATTTGATTTGGAGCAGGTGATCAAATGAGTTGAAGAACTGACTCCAGTACACGTTGATTTCCTAAAACCCTAAAATGAACGGAGGTTTTCGAATGGTTCCTTGAGACTGATAGTGATTGCATCTTGTGTTGCAGAATAATGGACAGAAGACCCAAGGATACTTGGGCTGTGCGTTTTGCTGTAGGAGCATATCTTATTGACCGCAAGTACTTCGAACCACTGGAGTTGTGAGCACGTAAGTTAGCACTCTGCACTGACTAGCCCTCCAATGATATTTGTGAGGATGTTTTGCGAGTGTTTGCGCTTCAAAACATGAACTCTCTGCTGTGCGAGAAGTCAACAGGCATCAGTTAGTCCTGTTCAATCGTGAATGAACATACTCGATGTGTTACTGAAAGCATTTCTTTGCAGCACTCTGCATCACAAAGCTCCCTGCAACCACTGATGAGTTGAGACTTCTGCACTGGGCCTGGTCACCACATTAAACATCTTTATTTTGGCACTTTTCAACAGTTCCAGTGATGATACTGGCGAGCGCGGCCATCTGAACAACGGCCATCGGAGCAGCTTTCATCACTCGCAAGTGGCGTCTTCTGGTGTCGAAATGGTTAATCAGATGTGCAATTTATTTTACCCTGGAATCGAACTGCTGTGTCACCGAGGAATCCATTCACGTCGAATTAGCGATTGCTTCTACGAACTTCCCATGTGAGAGTGCTGATTATTTCCCGGTGCAGAATGTTGTGTGTGGAATCCTCCTTTGCTTTAGAAGAGCTGATTCTCTACCATAATGTAGTGACTGAAAAGGTCTTGGAGATGACTCTGCTGTAGCACAATGATGTCCAGATTCCAAGAATTCTTTTGAGTTCATTGTCCTTTTTTTTTTTTAAAGTTTGTGCCATCCACACTCGGGAGGTTGCTAAGCAGAATATGTTAGAACCAAGTTCACAATCTTGACATTGTTGTCAAAAGTAGAGGATAGTATGTGCGTCACTTTACGCACTTCATATTTGCAGGAGTGTAATTTGGGGGAGATGTGTAGGGAGATCTCTGGGTACAGGAGTTAAATCTGGTGACATCCGTTTTTATTAAGTGACATTTGACCAACTCATTTCTATTCAAAGATGAAAGCCTGACTTGGCAAAACATCTATGGCCATCCAAATGTATGCATAGATGAATTGGTGCTGCTGACAGGGGTCAGTATAGGAGAGACAGGGATCAAGTCCGTCTACAGTTGAAATATCTTCTTTATTTGATGACGTTTACTTCCAGGGGACCCAGACAATGCATGAGGAGAGGTGCATGCATTATACGCTTTGCACATAGCCCTTTTCATGGAGATGGTATTCAAACTAAGAGTCAAGTCGTCAAGACACAAGTGCAGGACAAGTTGAATATCACAGCAAAGATTTGGATGGACAGGATTCTGGAGGTATTTAGACATCATGCACTCCTCGGGCCTTGCGTGTTTGACTGTTTCATAAAGATACAATCATACTTCCGTACACTACTTGTGAAACAATATGTCCTCTAGCTCTTCATTTGCGCATTACAAAGGCGGTCTGCTCCAGTCCAGATCTTTGCAAACTTGCTACGTCATGCAGAACTTATGCCACCTGAATCTGCCACTTGTATCCTAGAGCAATATCGGAGCATGGGCCGGGATATGACAAGAAATAGTATCCAAATAAGGAGGTCATCACTTGGGGTGCTACGATGAGTACGCGGCCGATTCCATTTTTTAGTGATTGCTTGTGATCAGTTATTCCTAATTTGCAGGATTACTTTGTAACATCTGCACAGAAAGTCTCTCATTAACCCTGTAAGGATGCCGAGGAGGCGGTACTTGCGTTCTTGGGATGGTCAACCAAGCTTACTGTAGTGCATATTGAAGAATGGATGATTTTTTTTTTTTTTTTTTTTCATGCAAATTTATTGATGCTACATCCACATCATTGAGTTAAGTTCAAGACATTGTAGTTATTTTTTTTTTATTTTATATGGAGTAGCTTATCAAAAAAATGGTACACTATCCAATTGTATTTTTTTCAAGAGTTGGAGCTTTTTTCTTTGAAAACTTGATTTTGACATTCAAAACGATTTCTTTTGCTTTTAAACAAAACTAACAGAATGAAGTTTCTAAAGTTTAGTTTCTTCTTTGCTTGGAAATTTGAGAAAAAATCTTTAAAAAAGCATTGTAATGAAGTTTACAATTGAGGATGTATAACCATGTTTCTAAACATGAAGTGGTATGGAAATTTTTTATACCACAATGTTCTAGACTACAATGTACTTCTATTCTAAGATTTTTTGTTTTTTTGACCATGATTTGTATTTAAGTATGAATTTTCTTCATTTCTTCTTCAAACTTTTATGGTAGTTTGAAATTTTCACAATAAAATTTTCAAATTTTATGACAAATATTAGACATGTAATTTCATCCCTGAAAAATAAAACCAAAAAAATTCCCCAATAAATAGAAGATAGTTTTATTTTTCAGGGGAACCTTCAAGTTTGATTGTACAGTTGTAGATTCCATCCTTTAGAGGTTAAGGTAAAAACACCCAAAAGTATTCTTGTATCCATTCTTGACAAGTAGACTTGTATTGAAAGTGTCCTCAAAAGTGCAATTAAATCGTTCACATATTTAATTATAATCAGTGGACTGCTCATTCTTCAAGTTTTGGTTTTATGACTAAGCTATTTGATGGTTTTAGTGGTGTGGGAACTTTCCATTTTGAAAATTCATAGTAATTACATGATTTATCCAAAATTTCTAATCTTTTTTTTAAATTCATGACTTCAATTGCTAATACTACAAAATGTTTTTCCTTGTAAGAAAAAGTGCCTCCAACTATATTGAACTGCTAATGTAGATGGTTTTGGGTGTTTTCACCTTAGAGAACCTCAGAAGACCCACAACAATTTGTACATTGCAGCTACTAAGGTAGAGGCACTAGTAGCTAATCATTTAAGCAATTTTAGAGCAGATCGTGAGTAGTATGAGGTGTTGGGAAATTTTCCCATGTAGGAAGATAGGAAATATGGGGATAGTAAAATTTTCAAAATTTCATTCCCAAAATTTAAATTACTGTGAATTTTAGGAGCCAGAAAATACTCTTGACCTATAGCCAATGTCTAAAGTCTTCCAAATCTGATCATTCAAGAATTACTTTTCCACTCATTGTTTCCTACTTTCTCACTCACTACTTCGGAACATGTGTCATAATCTTATTAGTCCCAACTTTAAAAAGGACAAACAAAAAAAATTCCAAGTTTGAGTTTCAGCCTAAGGTTAGAAATAGTGCACTCTACAGGTTGGGTATTGGGCGTGGTTGGCAATTAGTGCCTCTATATGAGGCAACCTATTCCTGATCACACATACACATACACACACACACTCTCGTTATGTAAACTATTCTCTTTCCGTGAATTTTGGTGAAGGAGGAGATTAATTAAACTGTGGTTCTTGAGGCATTTGTGGTGCATTATGATTGGCTACAAGTCTTTCAATATTGCAATCAACCCTTGCTGGATTTTATTTTCAACCTATGGTCAGAAATAGCAAGTCCTATATCACTAATATGGAAAAAATAGAATCTTTCACTAAAAAATTCATATTAATTCTATTTTGAGTATAAAAAAATCTGAAAAATTATAGAATCCTTCCAAACTCTATTTTTGCACATGGAAAAATTCCCCACTAAAGAAACCTGTTGTACAGGTATATGTAATTGCTTAAGTGATCATAACCGGTTGTTGACTTTTCAATGCTAACGTAGCACCGTCCCATTGGCAACCCATCACTATTGCCATTACAAGTTGCAACTCATAACCTCCTTTCTTTTTAACTTGCTTCCTACACCCTTGGATTGTGAAGATCAAAGATTGCAATTGAAAATTGTACAACCGATTATGTATGATAACCTATTCGCCGCTAGCACGGCTCATCAGTTATCTAATACTCCGTACATAAATGGGTTGCCTCCCTTACCTAGTGTCAACCGACCTCGGGAGACAAGACAGTTGCAGTGTCCAAGCTTTTGTGGGTCCTTGAGGTGCTTTCCAAAGAACGAATCCCCACACAGATGCCACACGGGTGCCACAAAGTTAATTTTCAAACTAGAGAAAACCAATAAAAAAAACACTAGAAATCTCCAGGCACAGCATCGATCTTAGCGTCCCACTTGCAATTGCAAGCGGCAGAATGCCTCGAGAGAATCACCACCTTTTCATCTGCAGATTTGTAGCTCAAGATAGTCTGATGAGTCCCGAGATGTGAAATATCGAGCTTCTAAGCTCTTTGCCTGATGAGTTCTTAGCCCAATTGCAACACGTCGTCTTCTCCCTTTGCGCCAGGTTTCCGATGGAGGTCCAGGATTCTTGAGCAGTAGCGCAAGTGCGAAGGTTTTGACTTCAGAACATGGCGTTAGATTGGGAGAGACGATCAGGGAAGTCGACCTTGGATGGCATCGGCCGCTCTCTTGCACGAAAGGGTCTGGACATCCTGGACATCACGGGCGTGACAGCAGCGTACAAGCACAACTCACGGCGTGTCGTTGACGGCGTCGTTCGGAACCTTGTTGAGGAGACTCTGGGGTCTGACAAGTATAAGAAGATTTGCAAGAAACGCACAGTTCTGGAAAACATACACTACTGTCAATCAGGTCCTGTGCTCTTGGCCAATACTTCATCACCGTCTACCCTTGTCTGTGAAGTCTGCTTAGGGTTTCGTAATGAAGGAAAAGAATTGCTAAATGCCTAGTTGTAATTGAGTGGGCTTATTTGCGTGAATTTCGCACTTGTGTAACAGTGGGTTATGCTGCGCTGCATGCCAAATTTCTTTCTATGAATTTCTTGACTTAGAGTTAGCAACTAAGACTCACTGCAATCACCCACAATTCGAGCCACCAACCACAATTGCCCTAGTAGTTCACCCTACGCGTTTATGAAATTGCGGGTAGCTTCACACCTTTGAGCATCACGAGATAGGCTTTTTCCTTTTCTGATTGATCGAATTCTCAGCTGAATTTTCGTTTTGGGGGAGATCAGGGTTGTCATTTGTGGATGGGTTGCACAATCCACACAAGGTGGTACCAGTGCCAGGAGTGAGCACATTGGGTGATGCCGTCGCAGCACCATCGTTTCTAAACCACGACTTCCTTGTGGTGGAAGTGAGCTATGGCAGCAAACAGCTTTTCATCAGGGCAGAGAAGAGCGGTCACCCTCCGGCAAAGACCGGGATCTTCCTCACCGTGGATTCCAACTTCGAGGAAACTCAAGAAAGCGCGTGTCTCTTCACCATCCCGTGCTGTGGGAAGGAGCTAGGCTTAGCTGAGCTTCTGGACATTTTGGCCGACCACAACCCGGACTACTCCCTCCGAGACCAGAATTGCTGGCAGTACACGCGCAGGACCGCAAGACGGCTGCTTCATCGGTGCAAGCAGCTGCAGGGGTTAAGTGACGAGGAGCTTCGCAGACTGCAGGTCGAGGAGGAGACCATGGAGAGCAGGATTGCAACCGGCCAGCTGAAACGCGTTGTGCGCAATGGGAAACAGGGGATGAAGAACATATGGTCCAAAGCTTTTGGCTGAATTTGGGATTCATCAGATAAAGAGCTAAGGTAGAGACTGCATTAACCATACAGTACGTTAGAGGCTCCATGGACTATACAGGTGAGCTCTGATTTGTGCTCAGTGTGAGAATACTCAATCTATTGACCTTTCGCTTTTTGAAATTGATTTTAGCTTAATACAAAGTAAGTAATCAAAATTTTAGATGGTGCAAGTTTCTAGATTGGCGTAGGGAAAGGTTCAAAGTTCACCTCTATGGTGATTGGAACCTCTCCCTTACCGTATTGTGGATGGAGCCTTTACATTAGCAATGACCGGGGGACACGGAAACTGAGAAATCATGGCACTTAGATTTGAAAGTCCAAAACAAAATTACAGATTTTACACAACAGTTCGGATGGATCGCTAAAAAACCCTGGTTGATCATTGACCATCTAAGACATTGAGGCCCTTCCAGCCCTGACAATTTTGCTTGACGGCTCCAAGGATAGGGCGGTTCGACTATTTTCTGTTGCTGCTTTGGGGACAGACATTCCACTGAAGCTCACACAGAACATGAGAGGAAGTCTTGTCCTCCGGCAAGACTGGAAGATCTCGCCACTTGCCAGTGGACAAGTCAAGAAGCCAGTGTCGTTGTTGTTGATGGGAATGCGCATCTAGAATCAAAAAGTTCTTGCATGCTTGAAGCTCCACTTTGCATGCTCCCAGTGGGAATTTCGCAAGAGGGTGACACCGGTAGGACTTGATTTATTTTTCCCCGCCATTGTGATACTCGGAGATCTTATTCTCTGAAGCTCGCGCATTCTGCAACAGAAGAAAGCATTTGTCTTCTGTACATGCAACTGATTTTACACATATACCGTTGAGGTTGATACATTCGCTTGGCTGACTCTTGAATATTCCTGCAGCAGAGTCGTAGGAACAAAATCCAGCTAAAAGACTGTCTGGGTGTAGGTTCGCTCCTAGAATTCTGTCGGATAACCGTGTCCATGTAATCGGTCCCACACAACAATGTGAAGACCACAGGATTGGAGTCGATGATTTCTCCGCCGTGTCCCATTTCCAGGCTACAGAATCAAACACATGTGCACGGATTTTGTCTCCGCGAATGCTCATCACTGTGGTGACAAACAGAACCCTAAAACTATTTGTTTGGCGGTCCACGTACAGCTTCGCTGCACACTGAGAAATGTCTGAAACAGGTAACGGAGAGAGTAGAACCTCACCTCCCGTTACCGGATTCCATACTGACATGTACGCTCATGGTGGACTTTGAATCACTAACCACATCTCGTAAAGAAAACACACCAAACCACCATCACATGCACAAATCATGACCTTACTGTGATGACGAGGGGCCCTGTATTCAAAGGCTTGCCACTGGGTTGTTCTTAAGTCAAAAGTGTTCACCGAGAATTTACCATCCTTGTCCCCGGGGCAGATGACTGCAAACCTGCTGGAACACTCCTCCGCTGCGCACACTCGCCGAAACTCGGAGACGGGAGTCTCCAAGCTCTGCCTCCAATCCTTGGAAAGAACGCGTAGGCGCTGGATTTCAGGGACGGGAAGGTGGGCAAACACAAGATGCACCAGCTGCGGAGGCAAAGCATTCCAAACATTCGCGTTGATCAAGTCCTCATTCCGAGAATGTCCTGGTGGCAAAATCAGTGCATTCGCTGCCACTCGCAGCGATTCCCTACGACCCAATGTTTGGAGAGCCCCTTGGGAAACAAGAATGCTCTGGGCCGCCAAGTTGAGCGTGGTTCTCAAGCCTGGGGCTTCCGCAATCCCTAATAAAAGATCTTCCAGTTGATCTCGCAAGACTCGTGCTACATAACGGAGGACATTCGACACGCCTTCTGCCATCGTGTCTGTCAAAACACCCCAACCAATTGTTAGAAACCATGATCTCCGAACTCGCCTGTGAACTCAAAACACACACCTAATACCGCAAGCTAGATTTCAGTAACAGTTGACCCACTCAATGGACAAGACACACTCTTGTACTACAAACCCCTTGATACAACTCAGGCGGTCTCCAGAGCGAGAGTCTGCCAGTACCGCCTTGAAATTCACAGCTTTGCTCGGCTCCTTGCCGTCAGTCAAAGCATTTCCCCGATACCGACGGAAAATAGGAAACGACTTCGAGTGTTACCTCCCAATGTGCGCAACTGATACGGAATTCTACTGGAACTAAATCCTAAGCCCTAAATCCTGCACAGAAAGCAAAGAAAGTTCTGACCTTCAAAAAAATAGCAAGCAATTTCGAGCACATCCACGAAGCAGGATAATCTTTGCACACGCACCTTTGTAGAAAGAGCTAACTTATGCGTCGAAAATTGGCGAACCCCAAAATTGGCTTCTCGTTGAATCCGCCCCTCCTGTGCCTGACTGCCAGTTCGCCACTTCACCCTACCGACGCACTGAACGATAAAAACAGAACAAAGTCAGTGTTTCATTGGAAAACTGCATGCGGTTTTATCGAGCGTTAGAAAAGCTACTGTAGAGTTTTCGAAAAGCTAGATCTCGATATCAGAGGATTTTATGGAAATGGCTCCCTTTTTCACGTGATTGTCATTCTCGGTACCGCAAGAACAAGGCTCCGTCCTTCAATTACAACTGATACTGCGAATGCCTCGATGAATGCACCCGCGGACGAAACCGCATCACGTGGCAAGCAGAGTAATTATGCTAGCCATTCAATTTCGGATTCAGTAAAGTACATCAGCGTAAACACTTCGTAAGCTTGCGCTCTCTGTATTCAGTTTACTTGGACGGTCGAGAAATTTCCTGACATACAATTCTTTGCACTTGTACCGAAATAGAAAGTAGAATCACATGTACTGTACCATCCAGCTCGAACATAACTGCATCCTTTTCTGTACGGTATTTATGACCTTGGTGTGCCTTAAGGATGCATGACATGCATAATTTGCAGTTATTGACAGGCGCAGTTACAGCTTCGACTTCAACCAATGCTAGCTCCCATGCGTTGATTCGGTATCAAATGGGCAAGTAGGAGAATCAGTAAGAATTCATAGTTGCCAAGTTGCTCGTCCCATGAGGAAATTCTCATCAAATAATCCCTCCTCGTTCAAGGGACTCCATCTTTATCAGTTCCATAATTCAAGAGAAGCATTGTCCCAACAATCACACTACAGCACCTTGAGGAGATTTAGGGTTTAACGGAACACAGAGAAATGTAACATATCACCATTAAATCATAAGAAGACAGGAAAGATGCGAGTGTAATACGACACCCAACATTGCTCAACGCAATTGTATCTCCTCACCCATTGAGCTACATAATATATTTCTTAGGTGTCTTTCTAAATACATTATAATATGTAGAGACTCACTACTGTAGGTGTATTGTGCATTTACTAAGTAGTAGGGTAGCCAAGGTCCCATATTGGTCTCCAATGTCCTATGGTGCTTTGCTCTCTCAAAATGTGTAGACTTTTGGTGAATTATTTTACCATAAAGTAATTCAATTCCAACAATCACATAAGAGGGACTACCATTTGCATAGACCTCGCAAAGTTCTGTTAAGAGGTCACACAAAAGAGTTTATTGCTAGACTCGAAGAATCAAAACACATTACACGACTTGTAACAACACCAAGCACATCAGTTTTTTGGTTTCCCTCTAGCATTCATAGCAGTACCGATGCAAGTTGGACTAATGAGATTTTCAGTTCTAATGGAATCAGGCGCAGCGAGTGATAATGAAACGCTTCCCCCATCGATCTGTGATGATGATAATTCACTTCTTGTGCTCTGCACCATGTGCCAAAATTCGGACTTGAAGTGCAGTTTAAGCCTCCTGTAATCCAAAACCATGCATCAGCAACCTAGGTTCACCGCCACTACAGCAGAATGATGTCAAGTAGCATTTTGATCACTCATCCCATCAGCACTTCCCCTCCAAAACCGAAATTGGAGTATAATTATTTAACAAAAACTTCTTGAGAGAAGCTCCTATCACCTTTGGGCCCATATGTGAAATCATGGAAAAAAAAGGGATTAAAGATGCTCCAATTTTCTTCAGTCGAGCACATATTATAATATCTTGAATTCAAGATTGAAAGCGTTTAGTACGCAACCAACTAAACTTATTTTAGGCACTGTAAGTCAATTACTTGCTTGCCCAGTGGGTCATTGCTGGTCATCGATATTGAAATAATGGTAAGTACATTTCTAGCACAGGTAAAGTTAGCATCCTTCTAGAGCCCCATTCACCAACACACATGACGAGTTGATGACTAATACTTCAGAGTTTGGTTCCTTCCTAGGTAAAATTCAACCAACCTAAACCTATTACCATAACTAGAAAGAGATCTTCCATGATTTTATACGTCTTCAAGTAGCAATTGATCATAGTTCGCTTTGTAGGCGATCAGAGCTGATGTAGTCAATTACGCATGCACCTGTGGAATATACACTCAATTAGTGCTCCAATTACCTTAGTGAAGGATGCAAGCCCAACACTTCTCCAGAGTGTTACATCTGGTGCATGAAATGAGAGGAGCAGTCCGAAACCCTATAACAGGAGATTGGTCTGCAGAGACCAAAACTGCCAGACCTGCTCCCAACTATATATGTCCTCCTGGGGCGAATTCATCTTTCCCTGAAGCAACTGGCCATGGAAGCTGGTTATTTCCGACTCGAACTCCAAAACAAGGAATGTCTCATATGAAGCTTGATACAGGACAAAGGAGAGTATGATGCATAAAAATTCAAGGGGGAGAGGTCTCTGCAAAGAGATCAAAGTTACTCCCAGTGTGGGATTTGCTTACCTTGCAGGCGCAATCTGTGCCACTTTCGAGGACTGAGTCCATCCCGGAACGTCAAGGACCAAAGGCTCCGCAAGTTGGTCTCAGGATGCAGGGCCGTAATCAACAGCCAGATCGCAGAGGCTTAAATCCCAACCATTCTGTGTATCAATACCCCCGCATAATCAGTGTATCTCGAACGAAATTGGTAGTCATACTTTGGTGAACAGCAGCTTCTCTTGCGCCTTGTTCGTCATTCTGTCAGGTTTTCACAGACCTAGCGATTATCGAAAACAGTACATCATAGTGTTCGTCTAGTGCTTGTGTTGCCAAAGCTTTGCAATCCTCAGATCACGAGAAACAAGTTGCAAAAAAATTCTATCGTCATAACTGCTCTGGACAGTGTCGGACGCTGGCGGTCAGGACTTCTTTTCATGGGTTGGAATTAAATCTGAATTCGTTGTTTAGATTCTAGATGTACTCTGTTTTTTTCAGACACAATTAGGAATCCTGAAGGTATGTAACTGTATCATCTGCGAAATATTCTGATTGCACGTCCGCCTGAACCACAGTCATGCAACAGGTCGCCGTTACAGATTCTGCGAGCTGCATAGAAGAGATCACTAATGAAATTCAGTTGATTCCACTCATGAGGTTCAATTCCCAGGTTAGAATGAAATAAACACCTGTAATCTCTTGTCAAGTCAAGTTGGTATTCATTTTGTATCGTTGTCGAAATCCATTCTATAACTGGCTTCACTTTCATTCGAGCAATTTCAAATTTGTAGGATATACTACCACTTCAGATTTTGTGACAGTCTCCGCCCGCAGGAGCCCGAAACCCTACATCAGACCTTTCGTTTTCCACTATAAACTTCATGATTCTTGAGGAAGACCTTGGCGCCACTGGAACAGAGTGATGCGTAAGAACATTAAAACTCTTCAAATCATCACGTGAATCAGCAGTCGCAGCATGTCAATGCAGTGGCAGCATGTCAATTACAGTGGCAGCAAATATGCCGGCATAAATCCGAGCTTTTAGGATTTAGGGTTTAGGGAACTGCGCATTGTCGTTGCTGCTTGTCATCTCTTTGCATTCGATTGTCATTCCAGCGATCCATAGATTTTCATTGATGAAGCAATCTTCTTCTTCTTCTTCTTCGCACGAGCTCGGAACTTACGAAATTAAAATCCATTCTTCTCCTCAAGGGCGACGAAACTCCCTCCAAGCATTAAAGCCGGATATGCCCTTCCAACTGCAAAACTCCAACCGTGTCGCCTTGTCACGTGTCGGCATGAGTGATATTCCCTGCCACTGCCCAGGAGTTCTCGGGAAAAGCCGCCTGCCTGGAGTATCTGCCAACCAGCCAGCCCATTTCCTGTCTCGGTTACCGCAAAAGGCCACCCGCACCCTTCCAAACCCAAGAACCGGACGCCATCAATGCGACTCGAAGCATATGCCCCCATCCATGTCCATTCAAACCCTACCGTCGTGCGCATGCCCCATCCGCATTCAATGCTTGCGAATCAAGCGACTCAGAAAACAATCTTTCGTATGCTACGGACTCTTGCCAGCACGCCCAATCCTGTCATGTCAACGCGGCCATACGGGAAGGACATACATGCACCCGTCTTGAACTCTTGATCCGACGTAAAAACAACAAGCGCGTTGTCAGGCCTACTGATAAATAACTCTACAACGACAATGGCATTGTGACGGTACTGCCCTGTACCGCTGCAGTCTGTCCAGTACTCTGCACCGGTGCAGGATGTCCTGCGACCAGGCTAGCTAGCCCACCCATAAGCTCGTAGGGGGTGATGATCACCTGTGTAGTAGCTCAGTTAGTAGCGATTGGGGCTTCAGTTGCAAAGAGCTAGACACCTGTCGGCTGACAGATCTGGGCTGAATCCTTATTGGGGTTTGTGTCTACAACCCCCGTAGGAGAGCAATAACTCCCCCGTTGCGCTCATACGTGCCGCGGGGGGGAGATGTAGAAGATCATTCTGCTTTATAACAATCATCGTCTCCCTCGTTCAGCCGCCACTGACACCATGCAATCGCTCGCAACGATGGCGAGTCGGATTACATGAAGACCCCCGAGATGGTGGCAACGTAACTTAACCCAAATTCATGAATTCAACAAATTAATCGAACTTTACGAAAAAGCCTGAGGCAGTTATGCTCGGGAGACACTCGAAAAGTGTAATGGCTGCAGCGATCACCACGCCGCCATGGCAATGCCGGCAGATTCAAATTGAGCTCATAAATTTCAAAACTGTTAAAATATCTTAATTAGAGTATTGTTCTTATATATTTTGGCTTTTGATATCTGTGCTCTGGTGTTCCGCGTGATCGATCAAGCTACATTTTGTATATCGGTCCTATGATATTTTTTCTGTTCGAAGCACCTGACGACGGAGGCTTCACCTGCAGATTGCAGCCAGAGCTTATGTCATGAGTTCAAATTGCCGTCAGCTTCAATGAATGCTGCAAATCACTCGCTTCACAATCATGAGGGGTACTGTAGATAGCACTGTCCAGAGGATGGTGATTCATGTGAATCTACGTACAGTAGTTATAAGTAACACGTTACTGTCTTGTGATTTGTGTAAAAGTTTTTTAATTTTAGGCACCGGGAAACAAATAAAACTACAAGCTGTTTTACACACGGAGTAGTAATTTTCTCTTATATCCCTCCATCCTTGTGAGAAAAAGAAAAACACATAGGAATTGGGAAATGATGAATTGCCCTATGGGATGCTTCAATAAAAAAAAAATTCAAAATGGTTATTGACAAATGTGACAAAAGCGGCAATATATCCTCGCAATGTTCTTCTCACAAATCAAGTGAAGAATTTTGAAGTTTGAATACATAGTAACGGGACAAAAAGAGGACTATCAAATGTAGCCACTGTTTTTATAATCAGGTTAAGGATATGTGCACTTAATTTCATATATAAAGTAAGTAAGACTATTTACAAACCAATTGCAAAATGTAACTTAGCAAATTCTTGAGTAAAATGGACACCATCTAACTTAGACAAGAGAACTTAAATACATATTCTAATGATTTAGGTGCAGGGAAATGGTCGGCTTGGGGTATCACTTTTTGGACACACTAATTACCTTATTTTTGTTGAAGGCCTCCAAAGTCTGTCTAATTTGGTCATTTTTATCAAGTAAAAAAACCCTAAAATTTAAACAAAAAAATCCATGCGCCTCAACAAGATCAAGATGTATATTCCTAATGAGTTTTTTTTGAAAAACAATAAATTTTTGGATCTTTTCATAGATGTGAGAAAAAATGCTAAATTTTGGGATTTGCAGGCCTCATAGTGCACAATTTATTAAGTTTTTATTAATAAAATTAATTATTTTGTATATCTTACCACTTAATGTAGGTCACATCCAAAAATGACATTAAAATAAAATTGTTTGATATTCCAAATGCTTGTTTTTGAGGATTCTAGGTGCATAGGACAAAACTTACTTTTTCAACTAAAAATTCATTAAAAATTTCTTAAAATTCTTTGATTGTGGTGAATTTTTTTTCTTAGTAAATTACCAAGTGTAGGTAGCTAAAACCACATTTTGTGAAATCACACTTTATTATATTTAAGAGTTAAAGTCGTTTGACATAGTGCAGTGATTGACATTATATTTTAGACAATGTTTTTGGGTACCCCAAGCCAACCATCGCCCAGCAATTACCTTAGTGACTTGCTACAAATAATGGCAAATATTTTCACTACTACCCAAGTCCGCCCCACATTGTTATTTATCACTTAATTGCACTAAATTGCAAATTTGCAAGTTTGTGAGGCGCACTGATTTGAAAATTCACAATATATTCTTCCAAATGAATGTAATGTGGTCTTCACAATTTTCATTGTGATTTGGCATCCAACTAAGTTCACCAAAATCCTCATCCAGATATTCACACTAATATATATGCCACACTCATCCAAATTCGTCTGCTGGGCTCACACGTACTATTCAAACTTTTGCTCTATTTGCATTAAATTGTGTAGTAACTGGTTAACCTTTTAATTAAACTTCTTCTTCTTTTTTTACTTAAACTTTTTTTTTTTTTGGAAACAAATGAAACGGGAATTCATTGCCAAGGAATTTACTTAAACCTATGAAACCAGTGAATTCTTTTGGCTACTGTATTTAAGTCCGTATCTCTGTATTCCGAAAAGTTCTAGGATTCAATGTGCGCAATTTTACAGCGAATCTCTCCTGCCGGCTGGAACCTTGCAAAATACACACATGCCCTGCCACACGATAAGTTAATTGAATGGGCCGTGGTAGACTGGTAGTGCAGCTTTCCAGTGATGGGCAGACTGTGGGTTGGAAGTGAATTAATTGGAATGACGAGATCCATCTGTTCCCAAGGCCACTTTTGCATACAATCACCCACCTTCAGTTGCATTGGGAAGCTAGCACTTTAGGAATTAATTAAGGGACATGATTATCTTCTGATGGGGAGCGTGCACAATGCCGCAATCCCTGATTAGTGATGATTTTTAGAATGACGTGAACATGATTATCCCCAGAGACCAGAGCCTGCAGACTCGATCAAGCTAGTCAGGCCGGATTCAAGTCCCCAGTCTGCTCAAGTCTCTCAGTCTTCCAACCGGGAGCTTCGGAGCCCAAGTGCACCCAAGAATACCAAGATGTGCACAACTGCACATTGCATAACTTAATGGAATTAGTTCCTCGGAGTCCAAGACTCCAAGATGTGCACTTTCGCATCCCGTTGGGCTCTATGTACCGTATACGTACTGTCCCAGTAACGACCTGCAAAGAGCCCTGCAACCAGGAAAAGGTCTGGCCGGACGAGCTACTACTGTATGCTTGCCAAGCTGGTATTAAGCTAGTCGGCTCATTAAATAAAAGGCTTCCCACCTTGCTCAATATGCTCCCTCATTTGCAGCTCACATGCCGCGAAGGTACTTGTGGGAAGTCACCTAAAATATGGCATTAATTACATTCTGCAACACCTGGCGTCCGTAGCCTCTGGATGTGAATTTCGTAGGGGCAGTTACACTTGGGGTGATCAGCAGAGGGGCGCTTCCAATTTTGAGGTTTCTGAGGTAATCTGGGGTGCTGCAATCCTGTTCTTGTTTTTGTGCTTTTGGCTTATACTCGACCTTGGTACGCAAAACCTCGTACACGGGTCCAAGGACGTTGCATGTTCACAGTGGAACTGCGTGTGGTCGGCCTTCCGTGGTGATCTTTTGACAGGCAAATTTGAGCTAGCTCTTGGTAAGTTGACAAAACTGAAGCTAAGCCTCGCTGTGTCAGACAATCTGCTGCCAACAAATTTGAAAAAACAGTTTCTGTTATACCAGTATTAAGGAATCATGATGCAAAGAAGTGGGTTGCATCATGATCCTGCTCTGCTTATTTGAGAGCAATCCTGGCAGTTTCATGTGAATTCCAGAACTCACAAAGGTTTCTTTCACAAAATCCAGCCGGTGTCTGCAACACTGAAACGCCAGTTTTTGTCAGGATTGTTCATAATTAACTACTATCAGATAAACAGCATAGTTCTTACTACCAGACACACATTGGTGTGTCGTTATCTACGTGATCAATCCATGATATCTACCTTGAAACGATATAGGGATTTTCCAACATGTCAAGCAGTCAATGGTTCTCTCTAAGGGACACGCTCTAATTAAGCATTCCTTCATAACTATCCTTTTATCGGGATAATATGAATGTTGCGTTATGTAGTGTGTGCACGTCTGATTGGATAACTTCTATATGTCAAATGGAGCTGCAAAAACTTGGGAGAGGGCATTTAGAAGCCCATTTGTCCACGAGGAAAGCTCGTGCTCGTCAATAGAAATGTCTAAGTGCAGAGGGGCAGCAGTAGATCATTTTCATCTGGTGAAAATCAGTCACTTGGGCAATGAAATTTTCTTTTTTTTCCTTGAACATGGACAATTTCCATTAAGCAAGGAAACAGTAGAATGAACGGGCAATCAAATTACATTGCTCCAATTAAGAGAAGAAGAAGGCCAATTGTTTGCACTTTGCAGCCAGGACCCCACTACAGAGTCCTGAGGACGGGCATATATTCTTCTATGACCAAAAATAAATTGCTCACTTGTTGCAAAATTGCTCGCAATCCTCCAGCTTGCTCTGCATTCTGGACTTCCCTAGATCAGGGTGTCTTTTTCAGTTGGTCTTCCTGTTGGCTGTATGCCTGTATAGCCCAAGTAAACGCTAACCATGCTGGAAGCCTCAGAAGAAAGTTAATACCGGTATTCAGAAATAGCACTCAATACAGAAGATTATAACTATACCAGTACGTACCTCAAGCCAGTACATGACCGTCCAGAGAACTATGACCTCAATCACACTTCAATAAGACCACGTTCAATTCAGGTCTTTCCTGGAGTTAATTTTGGAAGAAATTGGTAAATTCGTGCTGGCATTTAAGTTGCTCTGATTCGCGTGCAGAATCAGTACTGTAGCTGCAAGGATTATTCTGTTTCTGAGAAGGTATTCTAGATGTAGATTAAATTTGTTCACAGATTCCAGTCCAATACATAACCATATTTTGTCCTCTGGCGTATGTCTCCAAGTTTTTTTACAATTCAGCATCTCGGATCGGAATGATGATTCTTCAATTCAAAGTTTAACTTATTAATTCACCACAGCGCTCCAGAAGATGGTGGAGAAGAAGAATCACTTCGTTCCAGCAGATTCCTCATCACAGCATTTATGGTGGACTGTTATTGATATACTTGTGGTCTACTGTAGTACTCTAGTTACAGAAAGATTTTTGAATTAGAGGGACCCTGTAGGATACCGTTGTATCCCAGCCGTCAAATACTGCAGTACTTAGTGGGCTCTCCGTCTGAGCAGATATTAAGTTACTCACGTTATGTGGTTATTTAAGCCTCTGTTTGAGAGCGGACAAACCAAATTTCCAACTGACCATGAAATTCCGTTTCATTTTTTATTTTATTTTTCAGTTTCTTCATGTGTTTCCAAAAAAAAAAAAAATCCGTTTCATTTGTGTAAATTTTTTTTTTTTTTTTTAATTCCAACTGTCCCCGCCTCATCCATTTGGCCATATCTTATCAAAATACCATTTTGAGTATATTTTTTTATAGTTGAATATTTTTTAAAGTCTATTTTCAATTTGAAAATATGATTTGAAAAAAAATTGTTTAAGATTTTTCTACTGAAGATTTTGTGCAAAGTTGCAAATCTTGTTTTTTTTAGTTTTAGAGACTTTAAGAGATGAGCTTGGAATACACTAGATCTTGTGGTAAGAGATTAGAAAAATGAAGAATAGATTTTGAGAAGCCATAAAACAATTATGGTTATGCATGTTATGTCCTTTAACTTCATATTTTTTTCATGACTTCAATTTTAAATTTGATATGTACAAAGAGGATTGAAAGACTTCAAATCTCTTTCACAAATTTAACACCCTCTTGATCAAACATTATAATTTTTCAATCCATAAGTAATATTGTTGTGCTTTTTTTCCTATGTAATCCTCAACAAATCTAGTTTGATTTCGTACAATATATATTTTTTAGATTGATAGAACTCATCAAAACTTGGGCTTTTGTGTAGTTTTAAACAAACTCAATGAAGCTCAAAAAGGCCTTAGGTTTTTAGGGATTAAGAAAACACACATTTAAATGAATTTGTACACTTCTAGATGGATAAAGATTTTTTGTCCACATTTTGCATATTCCATCCTCATCCATTTATGTAAGTAGATTCCGTAACTCACAAATCATAACCAATGAAGATTGCTTTCTACAGTCACCATTTGAAAAAATTTAAATCCTACTCGTATTCTTCTCTATTTGCACTATAAAGTGTAGATTCATCCAACTTTAATTTCATGGGACCTAATCACACGGACTAACAACAAAAAAATAATCACCTAGCTCTAAAGGGATAATTTGTTGAATTCTAATACCTTTGGCATATCTGAAAACAAGTCTCCACTTTAAGATTTGTGATAGATAAACATGATGTTTATTGTGAGAAAAAAATCTTATAATGAAAAGATGATTTGGTTAAGACATCATTTATAATTTATAAAAAAATCCTAAATAATTTCTATAGATGTATCAATTGCAAAGCTTGTGTCTAGAATACATATACAATGTGATGCAGAGGAATATATCATTCAAGTATTCTTATGACACAATTTTTGTATTTGGAGTATCAAAACTAAATGCAACAATGAGGTTTAGTAGGATGTAAAGGTTTTGGTTTCTTGAGATTGTTCAATAATATTTGATCTAGTGAGCACTAGTGCGTATGAAGGTAACCATTATATTGTCATATCCTTTAGGGATAGTTATTTCTCCAAGCTCATCTTAATTGCTTCTTTGACATTTCACTTCTACTGAGACTAAAGGTAACAACTTTCTAACATTACGCATACCACACACCCAAAGTTTCAAGTTCCAACTCTAGTTATGGGGGCCCATTTTCCATGATTTCGGTCACTTAATTCCTAAAAGACACCAAAGATATCATTTGATGACATTGAGCAAAATTTTCATTGATTTTCAAGCGCTTGGTGATGGCACTACTCAACATGATTGGTGCTAACTGCCCTTGAACTATATTCAATTCCATACTAGGCTACAACAATCTCACATTAGGACTCACCTTGGAACTTATGTCACATCCTAACGTAGAGTAAGACACCATCGAACCAACATTAAAGAGTACATAAAAGCTAGCACTCTACAACTTGAAGGCGACGGTGAGGCTCTATCACCAACCTCACCGTCTATAACCACTATGGCTCACCATAGCACTATTCAAGAATAAAAAGGTAGACCACCCCTCGTCATAATACTTATTACATGATTCAACAGACCCCCTTCCTATAAATCATTTAAGACATCCAAGACACCTTGTTCTAAAAGGAAGTATCCAATTCTTATACTCTAGCCACGAAATTGAGCCATTAGATGACATTTGAGGGCATTGGAGGGCCATTTCAAGCCCATTCCCAATGTTGGCTTGATTTTGCAAAAGCCGATACGGGCTATCAGAAAAAAAATAAAAAATAAAAAATAAAAAATAAAAAAATCCCCCAAATATTATTTTAAGCAATTTTTTTTCAAAAAATAATGACGTGGCACGATTTTGACCACATTAGCCAGCAGTGATCTTGCGTTCCCGCAGTCTGAAAACGCATGATAACTCGCAGTCTCTTAGAGGCCTCAAATATCATCTAATGTCTAAGGCCCCTCGAGTTTTCTAGTAGGATAATTATTCGCTTCAAATTCCAAATTCAAAGTGCAATTCCATTGTATGATCTATTCTTCCTGCAATCCATATGGATCATTCACTTTCTTAAATGCAATATGTATTGAGCTAGTTATGGCCCTCTAAAGCTCATAGCTAAGTTCTTTGTAATCTTCAACATTCTGGAATCTTTGTTTCATTATATTGTTTCAAACGATATATGGCATATTCAATTTAGACAAGGGGATCCTCTCAAATCTCCTACTCCCATGTTCCACATTGAGTTTGAGTTTGCGCCCGGGTCACTACCAATTTTGAAGAGCCATATTTTTTGACTTACAACTTAGATACTTGCGTTCTTTCAAGACCCATGGATTCATACTCTTACTAGCTTTCCAAGCATGTGTGGCACAATACATCCTTTGTCTCAACTAGAGTGCTAAGGCACTGTATCTGCTTGGGATTCCTCATTTTCTCTTACCTAGTCTTTGCAAGGCTTAGGGCCTCTTCACACTATGGCCGTCCAAGTCGAGAGGCCGTGGGATTGAGAGTCCAAACTTTTGGTGAGAGTCCGAAGAAATGAGCAATAAATGATAGGTTTTGGAGCTTTTGGCCGGCCATAGTGTGAAGCCTCCAATGGCCAAGCCCAAAGTCCAAGCCCAAAGTCCAAACCTATACCATATGTGTAACTTCTATCCTTCTCTCTCTCCATTTGTCCATCCAATTTCTGAAATTCCCTATGAAGCCTCACTCATATGGCAAATTTTTCAAGCAAAAGCTAAAAAAACATGAGAAAAGGGTCATAAATGGCCTTGGAAAAAAAATCACAGCACATGTTCTCATCATCAAACTAGGAATATGAAGGGTATAAATGAAATAAGAGGATGGCATTGGAACAAGAGGGGGCATTGTATGCCAAAGGGAATGCAAAGTGAAGTAGGTTCATTGAATGCAAAGACTCCTCATTGTCATAGTGGAGACTAGGTGGACACTAGGTTTCAAACCCCAATGGCGACACAAATAACAAATAACAAATAACAAATAACAAATAACAAATAACAAATAACAAATAACAAATAACAAATAACAAGGAGAGGCGAGAAAGAAGAGAACGGAGAAGCATTTCTGTCTTGCAAAAAACAGTCCACAGAGATCTAGCGGCCGAGATCTTGTCAGTTTCTTATTTTTATGAAGAAAAAAAATTCTGAAAAATTCGACGGAATCTTGAGGAGAGTTTGGGTCCTACATTTTGCAAGACCCAAACTCTCCTCGAGAGTCCGTCGGAATTTTCTGCCATGTAAGCATTTTGCTGCCATGTAGGTAGTTTTGAGAGCGCCGGACTTTGGATTGTGGCGGGTAGTGTGAAGGCTCGAGAGGCCAAACTTCGGGGTTTCTGAAATCTGATTGGTGGAAACCGACGGCCGTAGTGCGAAGTGGCCCTTAGAAAGTTTTCTCAATGTCTTCCTTGCTCACCAAAGTAGCATGAGTACACTTTTGACATATGTGATTGAAATCAATTGGTGAAGAATGGTGAATATAGACTATTGAGAGGAAAAGGTTCCCTTTGGGATATGGTTGTAAAAGCAAAACTTGGCCATGTGAAATAGAATATTTGATCACTTTTGCAATTCTTATTTTTTAAAGATAAGAGAGTAGGATGATAAGAGAGTACGATCAATATATATGAATAAACAAGGGAGACTAATTGAAAAATGCCCAATATCCTCCCCCAAAATATCAAGGGATGTATGAGTTCTTAATGAAGGATGAAATTAAGAAATGCTTGTCCTATTTTGTATAATTTATTGCGTGTCCAACATAAATGCAAGCGTAATTTTGAAAGCATGGAACAAATATATTTTAAATTAATACGAGAATATTGCATGTGTATTACAGAATCTCAATTATTTTCCATATTTTTGTATTTAAAAAATACTATTTGAAAGTTAATTTATTTTGTAGAGATTTTTTTATTTTGATGTTTTTTAATACTATGAAGTATCCAAAATAAAAAATTTGACTATGAAAATTAGAAAGAACAATCCTCTACTACATTTACAACCATTTATTGAATCTGTACAAAGTAAATTCTCTATTTTGTATATAATTAGGTGCAAAGACATCTTTCTTGTACGTGCATTTAAGATGAATTTTCCAAGATTTTATTGGTTGCATTTCATTTCCATAAAAAAAAATTTTAATATTTTTATTTTATTTTATTTTTTCGGACAATTTTTACTATTTTCTAACAATATAAACAACAAAGCATCTTTTTGCATAAAGCTTTCCATTTATTGTTTTATGCACAAATTTTGGAATTTTTTCCCTTATGTCTAAAATATTGATGACATAATATTTATTATGTTCTTCTAACTATCTATATTTATTTATTAATAAATGATTATTTATTTCCAAAAATAAGTAATATTCTCCTTCAAAATGACCAAATGCAACAAAATAAATAGATGTTTGTACAAGGCAAAGTTTCAAAGTTATTTTTAAATGCAATATGATAGGGTGATTTTCTATCTCTAAGAAGATTATAAATTGTATTTAATGGAAGAAGGGCATATTTGCAATCTTGAACAAGGACAATATGAGACACATCATTTTTGAGAGACTAATCTTTGTATTTTCTATAGTTACAAAAGCTCAATGTATATTTTCAATCCTCAAAGAACAAATCTGTCCGAGGCCTTGAAGGGCATGATTTTAGGGTCAAACCTCAATTGTCATATAGTTTTTTATTTTAATGTTTTAAACTTTAATTAAGAAAATGTAGATTTGATCATCTATTTTGGTTCCATTTTTTTTAAATTGCTGAAATTATGTTTTTTGTGACGCTTTGAAGTTCGCATCTTGAAAGCTTAAAATACACCACTTTTGAAAAAAAATTCTACTGAATTTCTCTTTGAATGAGATCAACAATACTGGTGTATAAGCCTATGAGCCTTGAGCCTAGGTGTAAGTAGGTACCTTACAACTATTGAAGGTGCTTGTAAATGCCACCCTATAAGTTAGGCTCAACTAATTCTAAAGATTAGAGGTAGTGACCCATTTTCAAGCTATAATTTTGCAAGATCGATTAGAAGTATTATTGAAAAAGAAAAGTGGGCAACTTTGATACTAAGATGACGGTTCTTTTGCAATGGCAAGGTAACAATCAATCATAGTCTATTGAAATTGTACTTCTTTAGTAGTGAGTCCATAACTAATTGAAAATCACATAAACACGAGGCCAATAATCATCCACAAGACCTTCTTCACCAAAAAAATGTCAAAGAATAACTTTGATTTGTCTTATCAAATCTTGACCATGCTATCCAATGAGTCATAAAAAGGTTCCTGCATTCCTATAAATGAACTTCTCTGTGTATTTGTGAAATTCAACCTCACAAAGACATCATACAATTAAGTTGCGAAAGATATTACAAATTTTTTCACCTTACTTCTAAAATCTCAAGGTTTATTTTCATCAAAATCCACTCAAAATTGCCATTTCTATTGCAAAGTGCAAAAAAAATTAGAAATAATTTTTTCACATATTTAACAATAGGATCTTGAATTAGATTAATATAATAATGTATGAAAAGAAATTTTAGATTTTAAAACTTTGACTAGATAGGTTGCAAGATATTTGAGTTTGAAGTGAAGAAAACCAAATTTTTTGTACCTTTTCTGACTAGATTTTAAGGCTTTGAGTCTCTTTATCTTAAACTTTTTGCATTACCAATATTGAATTAAAAAAATGATGTTGAAAAATTGAGTTGGAAGTCTAGAAAAAACACACTCAAAAACACACATTTAATCTTCATTCTTTAACAAGTTGTTATTAGAAGTAGGTACAAGATTGAATGAAAAATTAAATTGTTAATAGGTCTTAGAGGAAATTGAAATGCAATAATCCCAATCGTGAGATTGTTCTTACAAGTGAACTAAACCCTTTCAAGTTTATTTTTTTGAAAAATGTAAAACTTGTATTAAAAAATGAATCCTAGAATTTGTTCTTTCATGAAGATGCTTAAATTGCTTGAAAAACAAGATCGTCAACCCCTAAAGGTCATAGACTATGTATTTACCAAAAACGCTCCAAAACTGTCATTTCTAGTACAAGTACCAAATATTAGAAAAACACATTTTGGACACATATAAACGTAGGATCTTGTAGTAAGCTGGTATGAGAAGATGTGGAAAAATTTTCAGAATTTTTCACCATGTAGATTGCAAGATATTAGCGTTTGAATTGACAAACCCCCTTTTTTGGCCCTGCACAAAATCAGGCAACTGCACTTCACAAGGTCACATTTGTGATGAAAAAATGTCCAAAACAGTGATTACTCTTTGGATTTAGTCTTCAAAGCAAGTTGGTTGCATGCTTGAAATTTTTTTGATCATTTGGAATTACAACATATAGGACAAAAATGGAAAGTAGAATGAAGTAGAGAATGATTCAAAACATTAAATTGTTAACAATTTGATTATGGAAATGACAAATGACAATCTCAACGGTTATAATGTTGTAAAAACCAATATACACCTAGTTTTTTTATTTTTTTCAAGAACATCAAAAATAGAGTTAAATAAACAACCTCAAAGTTGATTTTAGAGAAGAAATTCCATAACTACCCGCAAACTAAAACTCCTCGTAACTTTCATCTCATTAATCAAAATGAAATGATTCAAAGCTTTTCCTGTATATATAAATCTGTAAAACCGATTTCAAATTTTTGTTTCTTTAAAAAGTGATTTTTAAAGATTCTTTTGAGCTGGCCGCCGAACGTGAAATTTACATATCATACCATAACTTTTTAACCATTTAGTCAAAAGTTCTGAAAATTTTGTGCCTTAAAGCTACTCTTTAGGCACATGTTTTGTGAAATTTTCAAAGAAAACAAATAAAATTTCCATTTGTAGTGAACTGCCCAAAATTGCTACGTTGCTTGAAAATGCCATTTGGTCCGCTTTAGGGTTTACCCCCTAACGGACCATTGTTGGTTTGGCGGACATTTGAAATTTCAGGCAGGTACCTACGGCTGAATTTTTGTTCTGATTTTTTGAAACTTTTTTGAAGTTAGAAAAATTGATAAGCTTCGTGGAATATAATTTTTTTTCAATCGGTGCCCCAAACAAAAGTTATGCCCAAATAAGCTTAAAACAGGAGGGAGGGGGCAGCAAAATTTTAAAAAAAATTGAATGTTTTTCCCCATAGAGTATATTTTTGTCTATCTAGAAAGCTTTGATTCATTCCATTTGGATTTGTTATGAGAAAGTTATGGACAACCTACTTTTTTGGGCACTTAGAGCATCTTCCTAAAAAAATAACTTATAGGATTCATTTCTTAATGCAATTCTTACAATTTCTCAAAAACAAATTCCCACATGGTTTAGGTTTTTTGCTAGAACAACTTCACCATTGGAATTAGTGCATTTTAGCTCCATATAAAAGATATTAATATTTTAGATTTTCCTTCTATCTTGTACCTACTTCTATTTAACTATTTGTTTAATAATAAAAACTAAGATTTTTTTATTTGATTTTTTTTTGCTAGAGTCTCAACTCAATTCTTTACTATAAAGATTTAAAGCTCAAAAATCTATAGAGTAAGAATATAAAATGTTCAAAGTCAAAAAATCTAATCCCACAATGTATTGAAAAATTTGTTTTTTTCATTTTAAACGCAGATATTTTGCAATCTGTGTGGTCAAAAATTCTGAAATTTTTTCTACACATTCTCATACTAGTAAGGTATAAGATCCTACGGTTAGATGTGAAAAAAAACCCAGTTTTCAGTGGCAATGTTGAGTGTTTTTTGGCAGAAAAATTGCCTTGGTCCTTTAGAGGTTAATAACTCTCTCATCACTAGTCCAAATAGAATGAACCAAATCTTTTCATGTCGACAAAAACTCTTTTTTATGAGGAATAAATTCTTTTAACCCCTAAAGGACCATTGTCCCTATGGGAAACAAATGGGATTTCAGGCAGGTACCTACGGGCTGAATTTTTGTTGTGATTTTCTGATATTTTTTTTGAAGATAGAAAAATTGATAAGCTTCGTGGGAATATAATTTTTTTTTCAATTGGTGCCCACGAAAAAAAGTTATGCCCAAATAAGCTCAAAACAGGGGAGAGGGGGCAACAAAAAAATTTTGCAAAAAATTTAATTTAAAAAAAAAAAATCCGTTTTCCTTGTAGATTATATTTTTGCCTATTTGGGAATCTTTTATTCATTTCATTTGGATTTTTTATGAGAATGTTATGGACAATCTTGTTTTTTAGGCAATTAGAGCATCTTCTTGAAAAAAATAACTTGTAGGATTCATTTCTAAATGCAATTTTTGCAATTTTTCAAATAAAAAAGCTCCACATGGTTTAGTTTTTTTGGTAGAACAATCTCACCATTGAAATTAGTGCATTTTAATTCCATCTAAAAGATATTAATATTTTAGAATTTCCTTCTATCTTGTACTATCTTGTATTTAACAATTTTTTTAAGAATGAAAATTAAGTTTTTTTGAATTTCTTTTTTTTTCCTAGACTCTCAATTGAGTTCTCCACAATAGAGTTTTAAAGCTCAAAACTCTATACTGCAAAAAATTTAAGTTAAAAATGTTCAAAGTCAAAAAATCTAGTCCCGCAATGTGATGAAAATTTTGTTTTTTTCACTTTAAACGTAGATATCTTGCAATTTGTGCGGTCAAAAATTTTGAAATTTTTTCCAAACATTGTCATACTAGTTAGGTATAAGATCTTATAGTTGGATGTGCAAAAAAATTCAAATTCAAATTTTTTTACTCTTTGCTCCGGAAATAGCAGTTCTGAGAGTTTTTTGGCAGAAAAAAGGCCTTGGTCCTTTAGGGGTTAAATTTTATGTTGACTTCTTATGATTCTTTTTTTGTGTTGCGCGACAATCCCCATTTTGAGGTTAGGGGGCATGACTTCTATTTCCAGGTACAGATTCAACTAAAAATGATCTTCCAAGAAAGATAATGTATTGTCCTATCCTTAAGAAAAATTCAAAATTACAACAAAAATTGAAACTGTAGGAGCCTACTTGAAATCCATTTTGTTGCCCAAGGGGACAATGGGACTACAAAGATTAACCTATCTAGTTTTCAATATATGTGGTTGTGAGAGAATTGTGGTTACAAGCAACAAAAATATTGTAGGGGTTGGCAATACAATCGTTACTTTGGATGAATGAATGAGATGTATTTTGGAAGTAATATGATCTCCTTGGGGCCTTTGCTACTGATATTCCCTTTATTTCTTAATAAGATTGTATCAGTGTTTCTTTTGTTTTTTTACAAAGGAAACATGAGTATTATTCAGAAGTAGAGGGAATACAAAATTATGAATTTCCCTGCGCTTAGGGATTAAGGTAAAAGACCCCTTGCAGTCAAATGGCCCATGATGGACACCTAATGACCCCATTGTGTTTTTTCAGACTACAATCAATGCCTTACATGGTAGTTATGGAGTAATTTGTGACCTCAATAGATACTTCCAACTTTTCAGTGTAAAATTCTTTGTAAATATTGACTTTTTAGGTTTCCATGTTTGAAAATGTTATGACTGCATTGGGTGAGAAGATGACCATATTGGATTCAGATTTTGTTGGTCATGAGGTAGCCTACAGACTCCTATGGGTTGATCACTTCAAAAATTCGGAACTAATTCATACTTGGTCCAAAAATATAATTTCAAATGTCCTCACTGTCTCTCACACTTATCTTTGTGTGCAAAAAAATTTGAAAAATTTCAGCAGTGGCATGAGGGCACACTCCTAATTCTGACCGCAATGGGGTCATTTACCTTAAAGCCCCATTGTTACCTTTGTCACTGATTTTACAATCCAAGAGTCTGTCAAGCTGTGTGTCCCTCACAAGATTGCACGAGTACCACCGCCCAACGAGCTGACAGCCCGGGTTATGTCACGAGAATGTGAGCTGCCCTGTCGTTAGCCCTAAAACCAAACCCGGTGGCTTTCCCTTCACGAAAAGCTGCCTCCCTCCACCAGCTAAGCTAAGCTCAGCTCAGCTCAGCTAAGCTAGAAGCTGAGGCCACAGCCCCACTGAGCTTCAGTCTGAGTGGGCTTACGAGTACCTCAGTGAGCAGCTCCAGCATCCGTATCATCATGTGTGCACTTGCTGCTTCTCGTGACATCACGGGGCTGATCCCCAAGTTACCAATTGAATCAATCATCCCAGACCCATGGAATTCCTGGGAATGCGCCAAGACTTCCAAATCAGCGCTGCTGCTGGCAGGCCCCGCAGACAGACAGAACAAACGGCACTCTCCGTCCTTGGATTGATCTCATATTTTCTTTTAAAAGGGGATGGGGATGCGACATTGAACATAACATTCAGTAGCATTAGTGTCCACTGCCTTGGCTCTACAGTGTTGGGTGTGGAAAATTCCACACCCAACAGCCTCTACATCCTCCACCTGGTAGTAGTTACTAATAAAGGATTGTTGGGTGTGGAATTTTCCACACCCAACACTGTAGAGCGCAGGGTAATGCTGCTGAATGTTATGAAGTGTTCAGATCCTTGGGTTGATCTGAAATTTTAAAAAAAGGGACAGGGATGTGACACTGGAGCGTCTCTCGCATCACCTTTGGCAAAGCGTAATCAGCTGCCTGCCTGCCTGCCCCGCCTGCTCCATTGCCAGCCAGTTGATACAGAAGGCAGACCAACATTGCTTGCTTTGGAAGCAGGAGAGAATTCCCCACATTATGTGTCACAATTCCACTGACTCCGGGGAATGACAAAGCATGTATAGAGAGTAGAGACTGCTGACGAGTCATATATAGAAACATGTGTGATTTTGTCAACTCCCCCAATGATATTTGTTTCTAAGTCATGTTCATCACTCACCAATTGGATCCAGTGGAGCTTTTTTTCGAAATATGGGCTTGCTGGGCATGGTCGCTTGGTGGGTGTCGTATTCCTGGTTGTATGTGAAATCCATTTCAATACGATCAAACTCCAACCATTTTAATTAACTCCACCTATAAGGTATCTACACCTAATTTCAACCGGTTTCTAAAAACCACCACACAGCCTAGATTCTTGCCTATGGTAGAACCACCCATAGTCTATCACTTACGTGATTTTATGTATGATCTCGAGCAGTACAAGGCAAATGAATGTAAATTTTCTGCCCTGTAGAAAGATAGAAATGACGGGCATTGCAAAAAATTTGTTATTTTTTCCTTGAACTCAAATTACTATGAGCTTTGGAATCCAAAAGTTGGCCTGAACCCATATCCAATTAATGTATAGACTCTTCCAATTCTGATCATTTAAGAATTTCTTTCACGCTCATTACTTCCTACTTTCTTGCTCACTACTTTGGGGAATGTGTCATGACCTTACTAATACGAAACTTGAAAAGGAAAAGAAAAGTGTTAGTTGCCAATAAGATGCAATAAAAGTAAACTTATGTTTGATAACAGTAACCATGCTCCGTCTGTTGTAATTAGCAACAATCATAGCCGGGTACACATATGTTAGTTGTTTACAAGTAAATTATAGTTCGCAATAAAATTCGGTTTCATTTGTGTCCAGAAAAAAAAAGTAAATTATATTTTTGTGATGTGAAATTCATACATCAAGTTAAGGAGGTACTTAATTAATTACTGTCGAGATCCCCTCCCACGAGAGAGGGACGGACGGAGGCAGGGGTCCAGGGGGGTTGACGTAGTCGTATACGGAGGGAGAGACAGAGGTTATGACAAAATTGCAGAGGGGGCAAATCTACTAACGTTACGACAAGACTGCCACATCTTTGCAGAATCATCTGAAGTAGTCTGGAGTCTGGACCCCTGTCTGTCTTCACTTCAGAAATGGCTTCCAATACACTCTCACTTGTGTATTCCATGTGGCCATGTCACCCTCAGGGTCACCACATCAATGCTCATAACCAATCAATCCTTTCCTTTGATTCAAAAAAAGAAATGACGGTAAAAGGTTTTCACTTTTTTATTTATTTGTCGTACCTCTTTTCTTTGGCAGCCAATGATAATGATTCAGATGCAACAAAAAATTTGTTGCATACTCTCAGCGACGTTGAGACAACATTGGTCAATCACCGAAAGTTTGTGCTTGCAAATTTCCATCTCAATCTCATAGTCTGTTGTCACCAAAATCAGAATAGTGGCCTGTTCATTCCAAACCCTTGGCCTAGATAAAGGGGACAAGTAGTGAAGACCTCTCCATGGACATAGTGATTGTGTCCCTATACAAGAGAATTCAATTAACCCGTATAGGAACAAACACCATTTTTAATAACATAGGGATTTTGGGCAGCTCATTGCGAACGTTTTTTCTTCGAAATTTTCATACAAGATGTGCTCGAGGAGTAGCTTTAAGGCCCAACAATTTTCAACAATTTCCATAACATTTGACTAAATGGTTAAGAAATTATTGCATAATGTATAATTTTTATTGGGCAGTGGGCAGCCCAATTAGCTCAAAAAATTCTTTAAAAATCACTTTTTAAGAAAAAATAAATTTGAAATTGGTTCTTTAGATTTATATATAGGCGGGAAGCTTTGAAACATTCCATTATGATGAATGAGAAGAATGCTATGAGAATTTTTAATTTGAGGGTAGTTACGGAATCTCTACTCTAAAGTAAAAGTTGAAGTCCTTTATTTAATTCAATTTTCAATATTTTGGAAATAAAAGCAAAACATTAGATGTAGATTGATTATTACAACATTAGAACCGTTGGAATTGGCATTTTTATATTCCTTATCCAAATTCTTCACAATTTTGTATTTTGAATCATTCTCTACTTCTTTCTACTTACTATTTGTTTCTTATATGTTTTGCAATTTCAAATGATCTGAAAATTTTCAAGCATATAGCCAACTTGCTGTAAAGAATGAATCCAAAGAGTATCCACCATTTTCGACATTTGTTCATTAAAATATGACCTTGTGAAGTGCAGCTGCCCAGATTTTTGGAGGGACAAAAAAAAGATTTTTGTGAATTCAAACGCTATTATCTTGCAATCCACAAGTTGGAAATTTCTGAATTTTTTTCACAACTTCTCAAACTAGTTTACTACAAGGTTTAACGGTTACATTTGTCAAAAAAAAATCTTTTTTAAATTTGGTACTTATACTAGAAATGGCAATTTTGGAGCAACTTTTGTAAAAACATAGTCTCTGACCTTACCTTTAGGGATTAACCCATAAAGGATCTTTGTCTTTGGAGGGACAATTGGGATTTTGGGCAAGGACCTACGGGTTGAATTTTTGTCCTGATTTTTTAAGTTTTTTGGGGAAAATAGAAAAATGGATTAGCTTCGTGAAAATATAATTTTTTTTTCAATTAGTACCCAGAAACAAAAGTTATATCCAAATTAGCTCAAAACAAGGGAGAAGAGATAGTAAAAAAAAGTCAGACTTTAAAATTTTATCTTATTTAGTTCTTTTTCCTCATAGATTATATTTTTGTCTACATGGAAAGCTTTGATTCATTCCATTTAAATTTCTTATGAGAAAGTTATGGACAATCTTGGTTTTTGGGCAACTATAGCAACTTCATGGAAATATAAGTTGTAAGTTTCATTTATGAATGCATTTTTTACAACTTTTCAAAAAACAAAGTTTCACATGGTTTAGTTTGCTTCCTAGAACAATCTCACCATTGAAATGAGTGCATTTCAATTCCATCTTTGAGATATTAATAATTTAGATTTTCCTTCTATCATGTACATACTTCTATTTAGCAAGTTTTTAAAGAATGAAAATTAAGTTTTTTTAAGGATTTCTTTTTTTGTAGATTCTCAACTTAATTCTCCACCACATAGATTTAAAGCTCAAAACTCTATAGTGTAAAAAATTAAAGTTAAGGTGGTTCAAAGACAAGTAATCTATTTTAACAGTGTGATGAAAATCTTATTTTTTTCACTTTAAACGTAGATATCTTGCAATCTATGCTATCAAAAAATTTGAAATTTTTCCCACACATTCTTATACTAGTTAGCTGTAAGATCCTATAGTTAGATGAGCAAAAAAAAACAATTTGCAATTTTCTATTCTTTGCTAACAAAATGGCAAGTTTGAGTGTTTTTTGATAGAAAAATGGCCTTGATCCTTTAGCAGTTAATGTGAGAGTTTGAATAGCTTGAGCTCCTTCACACTAATTTGGATGAAACCTAAATGAAGTGAATGTAGATGGGATGCATGTAGATGAAGTGGAATGACATTTGCATTGTTTGTAATAGTAAGAAAATAGTGTAGACATTAGAGTGGAATTATTTTTTTCCTTCTAAATGGACTTTTAACTCTTAAAAGTCTAAGAAGCCCAATTTGGAGTGTAGCATGGTGTTATTTTGTATATTTTGATGTACAAGGTGTTTGAATTGACACAAACATCAGCTACAAAATTTTTTATTCATGTGGAATACAAACATATGATGGATCCAATGACACATGGTACTTTTAATTTAGATCATTATTGCACTTCTTGCACTTCTTAGTTCTTACATGCCTGAGAAGTTACAAAATGGCCATATATTCTATATGTATATTGTTGTATTTGAACAAATAGGTTTAAATATTAAATAGAACTCCAATTGAAAAACTTCAGTTGTTGCATTTCCCACTGAACGGTGTATGTCTTCTTATATTTTAGTACATACTTCATATTCTAAGAGAAAAATATATGACCATATGTGTAATATCCCCTAGAAATTTAATGGTTAACTTCTACATATATACAAGCATCTTGTAAGAATAATATTATAGACTTAACCTCTAAAGATCCATGTGTAAAAAATTGGCAAATACTCACAGAACTGCCAAAAAACAATAATCTCTCAAAATAGGGCTATTGATCAATTTTCAAGAATTTTCAAGAATTTGTAACCATAGGAACTTATTCTTGACTAGTATCAGGATTGTATATAAGTATTCTAGCAAACAAGGCTTGCAAAGTAGAGCAAAAGTTGTTTTTTCAAGGCTACCCCGCAATTTTTTATTTTTTTTGAAACACATGGACCAATTCCAGGGATAGAGGAAAGAGTACATTGAGACTAGAGGAACAAGCCTCGGCAAACATTTTTTAACCCTAGAGGACGGAGGCCCTTTTTCTACCAAAAAACACTCAAAACTGTCATTTCTATAGCAAAAAATAAAAGAATTTGAGAAATGTTATTTTTTCACATCTAACCACATGACTTACACCTAACTAGTATGAGAGTGTGTGGAAAAAAATTCAGAATTTTTGACCGCACAGATTGCAAGATATCTGCGTTTAAAGAGAAAAAAACAAGTTTTTCAGCACATTGCAGGACTAGATTTTTTGACTTTGAACATTTTTAACTTAAAATTTCTGCACTACAGAGTTTTGAGCTTTAAATTTTTGTAGTGGAGAATTGAGTTCAGAGTCTAGGAAAAAAATAATAATTCAAGAAAACTTAATTATCATTCTTTAAAAAATTGTTAAATAGAAGTGAATTCGAGATAGAAGGAAAATCTAAAATATTCCTATATTTTAGATAGAATTAAAATACACTATCCCAATGGTGGGATTGTTCTAGAAAGTAATATAAACCATGAAAAAAAAATTGAAAAATTTGAAAAATTGCATTCAGAAATGCATCTTAGAAATTATTTTTTCAAGATGATGCTCTAATTGCCCGAAAAACAAGAATGTCCATAACTTTTTCATAACAAATCCAAATGAAATGAATCAAATCTTTCCATATAGACAAAAATATAATCTATGAAAAAAAAAATATTAAATTTTTTTAAAAAAAATTTTGTCCATTTTTTTTGCTGTCTGGATTGCCCGCAGTCCTCTGTTTTGAGCTTATTTGGTCATAACTTTTTTTCCCGGGCACTGATTGTAAAAAAAATTATATTCCCACAAAGCTTATCAATTTTTCTATCTTTAAAAAAAAAGTCTCAAAAAATCACGACAAAGTTTCAACCCATAGGTACCTGCCCAAAATCCCATTTGTTCCTCGAAGGGACAATGGTCCTTTAGGGATTAAATTATCAAACAACTAACAAGAACCAACCAAACAAGATCAGACAAAACTAGGTACACATAGAGACCGGAGAGAGAAAATGAGTTAATCAAGCTGCCCTAGGCGGCTACCCAAAATTTTGACAATGTGTCTTTGTCAAACTTCAAGGCCCATAACTATTTATTTGCAAGAAAGATTTAGGGACCTCAAATTTGAGTAGGGCCTCAAGTTAGGAAGAAACATGCAAATTTTCAGAGCAAAAAAAAAGTTGCCCTCCTCCTACCTAAGTTAGGGTCCAAAACAAAAAAATTGCCTACCTTTTTTTCTTCAAATGTTGGAACTTCACAAAACTTAGATTCTCCAGAAGCTTGTCTGTTTCCCTAATCTCTCACCAAATAAAAACAAGGAAAAAAGAACAAAATCTGGTACTTCCTTTGAAGATGCGCAAGTTTCTCCAAAAACGATTCGGCTTGCAAGGAGCTTTCATTACGGGTCCCCCATCCAGTATGATTGCAGACTCTGGTTTTGGTTTTGTCTTTGCCACCAGCGTTAGCTGGACTCAAACTGTTTCATTCCAATTCACAAGGTTCAATAGGAATGATGTTTGCAAAGGTAAACCAAAGTGTGTCTTTGTCATCTTGACACAAAGTAAGTTAACACCATACGGACCAGTCATTGATCAACAATGCCAAGTCCAAACAATAGCGACTCCCCAACTTCCTACACCATGAATTCAAAGCAAATTCATGGACCCCAGCGACAAGGTCAATGCAACTGGAGGCAGGCCAAGCAAGCTGTGAAGCCCTTTCTTTCAGTGTTTCCTGCCTTCCTTGGGGCTGGCTTCCACATGTGGAATTGGGGGCGGTGAAGCCCATTAATCAACGTTGGAATGGGATTTTTGATTCTATGAAGGCCCCATTCCATTGATGATTGGTGGCCTTCACTGCCCCAACTCCACATGGAAGCCAGCCCTTAGTCGTCGTCAAGATACAAAAAAAACATCTTCACCAGCTTTACCCCCTTAAAACCGCCACTTTTTGCTACTTTGCCTCGTTGCTATTATATGTATGTTCAAATTTCATATTTTCTTATTGGCAAGTGAAAGGAGGCTCTAATGCATGAAAGAATGTGACATTTGGATACATTATGCGAATGCTGTGAAGGGTCAAAGTATTTTTTGGTAGATGTTCTAAATTGTTTCTTCAACATAGGTACATATTAAAGTAGAACTTCTGTAAAGTAATAGCCCCAGGACCGAGCTCAATTCCCCATGCTTCTAAATCTCAAAGAAACTCTCTGATGTGTGTCTCAGATTAGGCCTAATGCGAGAACGGGCAATCAATACTCCATCTTTTTATAAAGATCATTGCCTTAGAGAAGTACACTTTAAAAAGTTATATCGTGTTAGTACACTCTTGCACACGCATTTCTAGACATTTAAAAAATCTTTTTTTCGTACCTCCTTTAATAGGATCTTATTTTCATTAAGTTCTTAGAATTTGCTTCCAAATTTGCTTATTTTTGTTTTATTCATTTGAATGTTTTCACTATTTTCTAACAATTTTTAACATCCAAGCATCATTTGTTGTGAATTTTTACATTTGCTTGTTTTGAGCATAACTTTGGAAGGATTTCTACGTATGCCTAAAATTTTAAGAATATAATATTTTGTAGTGTTATGTCAATCATCCATATTTCATTTTATGTTTAAATAGTTTTTTCAAATGCTTGCTGTCTTAGCAATGCTACCCCCATGTGGAACAAAGTCAATAGGTGTTCATACTTTCGCACAAAAATATTTTTCCACCTTAGAAAAGATAAATGAAATCAAGTATTTTTAATCAAATGATTTGGGGGATTTTATGGGTTAAATGCAAATCTAAACAATAAGGATAACGCAAGTTTAGTAGCAAATTTGAGACTTCTTTGTCAAAATATGCTTTGAAAATTTCTAAAATATCAAATATCCCTATATTGCATTTTCTATGCAATAAATTATGGTTGAATCTTAGAACCCACTTTCATTAAAATTTTACATTCAGACCTATAGAATTTTTTCTTTGGGAAGAAATCACTGATTAATTATAGAAGGAATTTTAGAGATATATAAGTTTCAAATTTGTTGATAAATATTGGTTAGTGCAATATTAGATTCAATTGTGTAGACATGCCATTTTTTACAACTTTGATTTGAAATTCTTCATTAAACTTCCCAATTGCATTGTATAATGTAATTTTACAATTTTCAGAAATTTAGACTACTTCAAGGTTCTCTAAAGGTCAATTAGAATGAAGTGATTAATCTTTAAATGAACCTCATTTGTTTGTATTCTTTGTGGGGTGATTGCAAGAAATACTTGTACTGTTTGATGCAATTTGATTGTCATATGGAAAAGAAAACCTTTGGATTTAATTTGCTTAGATAGAAAAAAATATGGAAAATTAGTGGAATAAAGAAAATAATGTACTCTCACAAAATCAGGCGCGGCCTAAAATAATATTCTCTAAAAATCATGCACAAAATAGATTTCATGCTTGTATTTTAAGAACTTTTTGGAAAAAAACAATAAAATAAAATATGGCCCTTTTTTCAATCTAAAGGAGCTTCTAGGCAATTAATTAGTTACATCCACTAGAAGAAAATTGTATTCTACTTGACAAAATAGTATCAAGTAGTTTTTGTTGAGTTCTCTATTTGTAACGTAGAATTTTGCATTTCAAAAACAAAATTTTGCGTTTCACTTGTCAAAAATCTACGTTTTACTTGTCAAATTCTTTATTGAAACGTTGAAACGCAGAATTTTGTGTTACAAATGGAGAACTCAACAGAAGCTACATGATACTATTTTGTTGACTCAACAAAAAATACTTGACACTGTTTTGTTGAGTACAATGCAATTTCTGTCAAGTAAAACGCAGATTTGACATTCGTAACGCAATTTTTGTCAAGTAGAATGCAATTTTCTTCTAGTGATCTCGACAAAAAATAATTCTACAATCCTTGCATAGATACAAAGTATAGTGGGAGGCCTCCCCTGGCGTTAAGCCCGACACTTGACCTTGATAATAGTGTCTTGCACGATAATTTTTTTTCTTCAGGAGCATAATCAAGTTTTTTTCTTAAATGGCTCAATTCAAGAGGGCTCAACAATAGCGCACTTTGAACACATGTGAGAAATACTATTTTTTTAAAATTATTATGTCAATTTATATAATCTTTATAATTGATAAACAATTTCAATTTTTTGCTTCAAATATACTATTGGGGGCCCCAAAATAGTACTACCTCCCCTTAATGGTAAGATTGACATCTAACTTGGGATATTTTAATGTAATAGATTACTTTTGGTAAATATGAAAAAGTTATCCAATATTTATAATAGTCTTATATAACTCATCAATGAATTTGAGATCCTTTAGAGGTATAATGCAAAAGTTATGGCCAAAAAATATATTGCCCTACAAGAAGTGAACAAGTACTTTTCATAAAATATGTATAATAGTCTTACTTAATTCATATATGAACTCCAGATCCTTTAGAGGTACAATAGAACCTCTCTTAGTGCATAATATGCAGTAAGAGAGGTCGTACTTTGAAGCATTCATTTGTGAACATGAATTAGAGGCCCCATAGTGAGCGGCCACGTTAGCCAAAGTTTAGTATAGAACCTCTCCAATTGCATAAACCTCTCTTAGTGTATAGTCCCAACACTATGCACTAAGAGGTTCTACTTTATAATACAACTTATATAACTTATATATGAATTTGGGATCCTTTAGAGGTATATTGCAAAAGTTATGGCCAAAAAACATATCACCACACAAGAGGTTAACAAGTGTTTCTTGTAAATACCCTTTGAGGATTTTTTTACATCTTAAGTATAATATTTATACAAAATTCCATTTTAGATGATATAATTTATAACTTCATAATAAACATAGCAAAATTACAAATTTATCCAAATTGGATAAATGTTTGAATTTTTACCATTGATTCAAAGCAGATCATCAAAACTAATATAATTATATATCACTTTCAGTTATTTTAGCTTTTAAAAGGGAAGTTGAGTCCAAAACTAAATTATCTTGGATCACATGCACATACATCACACATGCAGTTGAAGTAAGCTTACTCAAAATGAACAACCATTCAGTTGAAGATAATTTCTAAGTTTATAGATGGTCAAAATTATGTTGAACCACTACATTCACAATTTAAATCACTCATTTTTACTTCATTTAACCCCTAAAGGACCAACATGCGCTTTTTGTCCGTATAGAAATTTTGGGCAGGTACGTGTGACTAGAGATATCTATATTTGAGGCTGAACTTTTAATAGAAAGTGGGGGCAAGGAATATCTTCATGTGTACCAAGTTTCATGACATTTTGAAATACAAGTCAAAAGTTTTGACCTAATATGTTACTTTTTTATGTAGTTGGGCAGTTTGGGTAGATCAGAAAAAATCATTTTTTTTGGAATTTTGTTTTTGAAATCGGTTCTCTACATATATATTTACTTAAAAAGCTTTGAGTCATTCCAGTTCAATCAATGAGTCAAAAGTTATGAGGGTTTTTGAATTGCGGGCAGTTATGGATTCTCTACTCTAAAAAGAACTTTAAAGTTGTTTATTTAACTCAATTTTCAATATCTTTGGAAAAAAATAAAATGCTAGGATGTCGACTGATTATTACAAAATTACAATTGTTGGGATTGGCATTTTTAAATTCCATGATTAAATTTTTAACAATTTAGTATTTTGAATCATTTTCTACTTCTTTCTACTTACTATTTTTTTCCTACATGTTATACAATTCCAAATGATGTGAAATTTTTCAAGCATATAGACAACTTGTTTAGGAAACTGAATGCAAAGAAGCACCACCTTTATCGGCATTTTTTCATTGAAAAGTGAGCTTGCAAAGTGAAGCTGCACGGTTATTGGCAGGATTGAAAAAATGGTTTTCAAGACTTTGAATGCTTATATCTTATGATCCACACAGTGGAATATTTTGAAATTTTTACCACATGTTTTCAAAATATCATACTACAAGATCCTACGGTTACTTGTGTCAAAAACTGTTTTTTTTCCAAAAATTTGGTAGTTGTATTGGAAATGGCAGTTTTGGAGCGTTTTTGGTGATTATGTAATCATGAAACTTTAGTGGTTAAAATGACAATAAACCTATATAAATAATTAAGTTTTTAAAATCAAATTTATAAGCATTTGAATTTGACATCTTCATAAGAGTGGAACTCCTTACTCGTAACTACTTAAAGACTTGGGAGATATTCAAAGTTGTGAAGATGTATCATAAATGCTACTTAAAATATGGAATAATAACTTAATGATGACTTTCAAACAACAGTTATCAAATTTGATTCATAGATCAAATTTATAATATTTGATCTACTATTATATTTACCAATATCTTTTAGTAAAATTTGAAACCAATAATTGAAAACTATTTCTAAATATGATTGAAGAATGAACACTTGTAATTTTCACAAGAATCTTTTTCCTTCAAGTTCAACATGTCGAGTCCTAAAAAACATGCATTTTTCCTTGCATTTAATTATTTGCATATATTTATTTATATATCCAAGTCAATTGTGAAGGGTCATTTTTTGAGGTTGAAAAAGATACTTCTTGAGATGAAACATACGGATACCCTTTAAACTACAAAATCTTTGCAAAGAATTTGTTTTGGAAATGCATATTGAACAAATGTATGAGAAATAATACAAAAAATCTACACACATTTAAATGAACAAAAAAAACAAGATGATATGTGCTTGGAACATCTTTACATTTGTTTGTTGTTCAAAATTTGAAAATTTGATTATTAAGGTTTTTTTGAGTCATTATAAAATTATTATTCTAATTTAGATTTTATTATCCACCTTCGTAATTTTGAAATGTTGGTACTACCTCTTGCTACTTAAGGGGTTAATCCCTAAAGGTTATAACTATGTTTTCTTAAAAAAACTTCCAAACTTTCATTTTTCGTGTAAAGTGCTATGATGAATAAAAACTACATTTTTTTTTCACAATTAACAACATTTTTACATTAAGATCTTGCACAAGACTTGTGTGAAAATTTGCAAAAAAATCCTCATACACTCTAACCATGTAGATTGTAAGAAATCCGTGTTCAAAGTGAAAAGAAAATATTTCTTCCATCTTGCTCAACTAGGTTTTTAGACTTTGAATTACCTTATCTTAATTTTCTTGCACTACAAAGTTTAAAGGTTCATATCTTTATAGTGTAAAATTGAGTTGAAAATCTAAAGAAAAGCTTCCAATTTTTTCTTCATAATTTTCATCCATAAAAGAAATTGTTAAGCAGAGGTAGATATAAGATGGAAGGGAATATTATAAAGTTAGTAATTATAATGTTCAAATTGTTGTAGCAAATAATTTTTACCCTGTCGATGCTTAGTTTTGAATAATTGTAAAAATTGAGCTTGGAAACAAATCTTATACATTATTTTTTTGCTTAAAATACCCTAGTTCTTTGCAAAATAAGACACTTTGACACCATTTATCCAATGGAATGAATCAAAACTTTTCCAAGACATAAATATATTATTTAAGAGTTTTTTTTCTAGTTTTTTTCCTTGTTCTTGGAATCAAGTGTTTTGTGCTTAGAAGGGTCATATTTTTTTCTCTATGGCACGAAATGAAATAAAATTTATATAACTATAAAGCCAACGCATTCCTTCACCTCTAAAAAAAAGTTTGAAACAGTTACAATTAAATTTGTCATGATAGGAACTTGCTTCAAAAAATCCATTCTAGGACTTTGAACCTTTAGGAGATAAGGGGGGAAATAACCAAAAGTGTTACTTTAGACTTAAAATGATTGGAAATTGGGACCTCTTTAACTTTATTCACCCTACAATCCTACATGAATTCATAGTCAATACACTAACCTTACCAATTGTGGAAGGGAATCACTTATCTATAAAACACTAGATTCATGTCTCTCTTTGCATTGTTTTGAACATGTTAGGAGCAATACATATAGCTTCATGCTTCCAAAATGTTTGCTAAAATCACCACTTAACCCCTAGAGGACCAACATGCGTTTTTTGGCCGTATAGAATTTTTGGGCAGGTACGTACGACTAGAGATTTCTATATTTTTGGCTGAAATTTTAATAGATGGTGGGGGCAAGGAATATCTTTCATTTGCACCAAATTTCATGACATTGGGAAATACAAGTCAAAAGTTAAGGCCTAATATGTTACTTTTTTTTGTAACTGGGCAGTCCAGGTAGATAAAAAAAATTCACTTTTTTCAGAAACAACAATTTGAAATTAGTTTTCTAGAGTTATATATAGGTAAAAAGCTTTGAATCATCCCATTGTGATCAGTGAGTCAAAAGTTATGAAGATTTTAAATTTGCGGGCAGTTATGGATTTTCTACTCTAAAATAAACTTTGAAGTCCTTTATCTTACGCAATTTTCCATATTTAAAAAAAATAAATCCTAGGATGTAGATTATTTATTACAACATTGCCACCATTGGAATTAGCATTTTTCAATTTCATAATCAAATTCTTGACAATTTTGTATTTTGAATCATTCTCTACTACTATCTACTTACTATTTTTTTCCTATATGTTGTACAATTTCAAATGAAGTGAAAATTTTCAAGCATGTAGCCAACTTGTCTAGGAAAAAGAATCCAAAGAAGCACCATCATTTTGGACATTTTTTCATCAAAAAGTGAGCTTGTGAAGTGCTGCTGCCCTGTTTTTCGCAGGGCCCAAAAAATGGTTTTAGTGAATTTGAATGCTTATATCTTGCAATCCACGTGGTGGAAATTCCTGAAATTTTTATCATATGTTTTCAAGTCACCATAATACAAGATCCTATGGTTACATGTTTCAAAAAAGTTTTTTTCCAAAAATTGGATACTTGTACTAAAAATGGTAGTTTTTGAGCGTTTTCGGTGAGAACATAGTCATGGAACTTTAGGGGTTAAAGTAACAACACGAAATTGCGACCCCTTTCTAAAACTAAACCCTATAGATTCTTGCCTAAAATGTACTCCCATTATTCATGAGAGTCTAGGGTTGATTTTAGAAATACCTATTTTCAATACTTTAGAAGTTCATAGTTTATTCATAGGATGTCCAAAACATGTATTCTAAGAAAATCTAAAATTTCCCTTTTGACTACCAACAAGACCCAACCAAAACTTTTCAATATTATATTGGGAACCATACTGAATTGCTTATTTGGTTGATTGTAGGTGTGATCACCTTATTTCGGTTCAGTTTGAACTGGGTTGTACCTATGTACCAATGTACCAGCCAGGCTCTGGGTTTCGTCTTGACTCTGAAGTCCACTGATCTCAGTTGGAGTCTAGACTCAATTCCTGTTCAACTTTGGCAGACACGATCTCCTTCGTCGAACTTTGCATGGGCAGCTACACTAAAAATGATATTTAGTGTTGGCAACACTAATTACGAACCTTGACACTAAATATCATAAGTAAGTAACACTAAATCTAATTTCTAACACTAAATATGCTCTATGGTAAATCTGAAATCTGAAAAGGTTTACATTTAGTGTTACAACACGTTAAAAAAATGAACTTGCAAAGGAAAAGATTGAAGACAAGTAAAATGATGGAAGGAGTAGAGAATGTAGAAAACATTTGTAATGAAGGAAGTCTTTGAACATCAAATAAGGAAAAACAACTTAATATTTAGATGTAATAAGACAATACAGATTTCATACTTAGGCTGGAATTTGTTGGCCCTGGAAGTATGGTTGATGCTTGGCTGTAATTTCCTACAAATGTGGAAAGAGTTGATTGACACTCCAAGTGCCATCAATACCCAAAGCCATACCTGATTTAATCATAGCTTTCCTAGCATATGACATATTATGACAATCTACCTCTCTATTCACATCCTCAACGCAATCCGCAGCCAGTTGTAGGAAATTTTTTTTTTCCGGATTTGTGAGTTTTCCTAACCATTGCCCATCAGCTTGAGCAGTGTTTTGCCAAGCATTGGTTGCAATGAGCTCAACCTTCTTCGCTTCCCACTGCTTGGTTTAAGCGTCCTTGACTTTGGAGATGATGAATGTGTCTGCTGGTTGGCATAAGTGTGTAGAACACGGTGGTAAATACCTAAGACTGGCATGTTTTGTTTCCAAAACAGCCGTTAACGTTGGGGTGATGTTATGGCCGGTACAATTGTCAACCCAAATGACTTTTGTCCGGCCATGAACATCGGGTTGGAAGGCGCGGAGTTCACCAAAGTATTCTGCAAAAAGGGCTTCATCCATCCAACCCTTAGGCCTGGTCCCGTAGCATACCCCTAGAATATTGTCTTCCAAGCCTTGAATAGGGTAATTGCTGCTAGAATTGGTAAAAATGAGCATGGGGGCTTCAATCATTGATCGACGGCCCCCGGAGATTCTAATGACCATGGTCATAGAATCTCCACCGGAAACTACTTCGGCGTATTTAACACTCGTATCCCCTCTAAATCCCAACGTTCGACCATTGTCCAAATTCATGACAAAATGTGTTTCGTCAACATTCTCCATTAGATTTTCATCTAAAATACCTGTTTCAAATCCCCTATGCAGCACACCAAGATGGTAAGTTGTGGCCATTTCGATTTGTAGTTCCTTATCGGGACTACAAGTCAAACTTCCTTGTTGTGACAACAACACAATGTTGTGCACATGCATAAATTGTTGAACCCAACTTGGGGTCAACTTTGATGTGAGTAGGACATTGTCCTTGGGATCACAAGACTGGGCTAGATATGGAGAGGTAGGATCTAGCAAGATAGTCAAGGCTAACTCAATGAGCAATTTGGATGAGAATTTCACTCCGGCTTTTCTAAATCGGTCAAAAGCATTAAGGAGTTTAGGGTAGATCCAAAGTACCCATTCAGATCGCTTGGCACCACAACCTGGAGCTGCCTTTGTGTGGAGTTGTTTCAGCCCTTCCATGCGGCTCCTACTGCATGAAATTGGTGGAGATGGGATGTCAACCTCTCCTTCATTGCAAAATTGTTGACGTTGAGCCCACCAACGAGAAGCTCGGACGAGGTTGGCACTCTTCTGCGCTTGAAAATGCTCCAGAAAGGTGTTGATTGTGTGGACGAAAAGCCCTTGGAGACCATGGGCGACTTCGTCTTGAACCATCCAGGTGATGACACGCTTGCGGACAACAATTGTGGAAACTTGCTGCAAGCGACAAGGTGTAGAAGTTGCTGGCAGATTTAGGGCAGCCATGACAAATTCCTGAACATGGCAAAGGTAAATTCTTAATTTGCAAATCGAAGTGTCGGATTACCAAAGGGGTGGGAGTAAAAAAAAAAAAAAGGTCGACAGACGTGAGTGGAGGCCAAATGACTTAGTAGGGTCAATCGCAGTTGGTGGAGAATTTGAGCTGAGCTGACCTGAGTTGGTGGGGAAAGTGACGTGAGCAGGTGGAGCTGAGTTGGGATCCAAAAAATGTCGTGAGCAGGTGGCCTTCAGTCAAGTCAAAAGCTGGTCAGAAGCTTTCAGTTCAGTCAAAAGTTCCAATCAAGCGCCAGTGAGAAGCTTCAGTCCAGGTTAGGCAGGCACAGGCGGGCTACAGCGTTGGACTCAATCAGGCATGGAAGCAGGAGTTTTGAAACTCGGAGTTCCCGCCTTGCGACGGAGTATAAACCCCCCCTCCCCCCCAAAAAAAATCATGCCATTTGCAAATTGTGGAGCAAAGACACGGAGCGGAGAGGGCTCTCGGAAATCGAGGAAGAGAGGCACGGAGCAGAGAGTGAATCCAGGGGTGGCCAGGGAAGGAGTCTCGGAACGCAAGGAAAGGTGACAATCCAGGGAAGGCCAGGGAAGGAGACGACAGGAGCGGAGGCGGTGCATTGAAGTCCAACACAACACTAAATCCGCTACAATTCAGATTTAGTGTTGTGGCTGGTAGGGGGGTAAAACACTAAATGTCATACTACACTAAATATCATTTTTAGTGTAGTGATTTAATCTTATTCATCAATTTTTATGGACATGATGGCTCCAACTCAACATTGTAACTTAACCCCTAGTAAATACCCGAGGCACCAAATTTGGTGTCGACAATACTTTAAAGTTAAATAAAACTTAACCACATTGTTTTTCTTAGTAGTTCATATTTTTGTAAAATTCTTTTTGAAGTCTACTTTTAGCATCAAAAATTTGATTTTGAAAATGATTGATTATGATTTTTCTATTCAAGATTTTGTGCAAGGGTATCCATTGCAATCTTGACTTTCTGTAGTGTTATGGGCTCTTGAAAATGAGCCTCAAATATACTAGATCTTGGAGGAAAAATCACATTAGAAATTCATTTAAGAAAATTGTAGAGTAGATTTTGAGGAGCCATAAATTGAGTGGAGTTATGCATGTTAGGCCTTTTAACCTCATATTTTTTGGTGACCAATTTTTAGATGTGATATGCAAAAAGAGAATTGAAAGATTTTCATAGTTTTAACACCCTCATGGTCAAACATTATAATCTTTTGATTTGTAAGTGATTTTTTTTTTTTTCCCTACATGATCTCTAACTTGTCTAGTTTGAATTTGTACGGTTACAATTCAAAAGAAACTAGCACAATTTATCAAAATATTGGCTCTTTGTTCAAATTAGAGAAAATTTCTAGAGTCTTAAAATAGGCCTTGGGCATTTAGGGGTTAAGTGAACAATTACAATTCTTCACTACTTTTACCAAAGGTTCCAAGTATAAGGTGGAAGCACCCCAAAACGTCAAAATTAAGCAATTCAGCAAGTTGGAGGCAATTTTTCCTACAATTATTATTTTTGTAGTATTGATGAGTGAAAATGATGAATATTCAAAAAAATAAAAAATTCGGATGTGGTATGTAATTTCTATGATTTTTCAAAGAGACGACTCCCTAAACCACTGAATTTGTCACAAAGGTGAATCTTAATCCCTAAAGGCCCATTGTCCCTTTGGGAGACAAATGGAATTTTGGGCAAGTACCTACGGGTTGAATTGGAATTGAAGTGAAACTTGTTACAAATTTAATATCAATTGATAATCCCTAACTTTGAAGGAGAATTGAGCCTGTAGGTACCTGCCTGAAATTTCATACAAATGGAATTTCGGGCAGGTACCTACGGGCAAAACTGCCATATTCTATAGCAAAATTATTGTGCATATGCTTGGGACATGTTTGCTTTCATCCCAGGTGTTCAAAATTTGAAAGTTAGGTCCTTAACTCCTAAAGGACCAAACAATGTTTTTTGGCAACACAACAATTTTGGGCAGCTCACTACAAATGGAAATTTTATTTTATTTCTTTGAAAATTTCACACAACGTGTGCCCAAGGAGTAGCTTTAAGGCCCAACAATTTTCAGAACCTTTGTAGGTTAAAAAGTTATTGGATGATATGTCATTTTCAACGGTCGGCGGGAAGCTCAATTTTCTTTTGAAAAATCACTTTAAAAACAAATAAAAATCTGAAATTTGTTTTCTAGATTTATATATATGTGTATAGCTTTGAATTATTCCATTTTTATTTATGAGATGAAAATTATGAGGTGTTCTAGTTTGCGGGCAGTTATGGATTCCCTACTCTAAAATAAACTTTGAAGTCCTATATCTAACTCAATTTTTAATATTTTTTGAAAAAAATAAAAGCACAAGATATGTATTTATTCAAACATTACCAGTTTTGGGATTGACATTTTTCAATTCCATAATTAAATTCTTAACAATTTAGTGTTTTGAATCAGTCTCTACTTCTTTCTACTAACTATTTTTTTCCTATATGTAGTACAATTCCAAATGATCTGAGTTTTTTCAAGCATATATCCAACTTGCTTTGAAGAATGAATTCAAGGAGGGACCACCATTTTGAACATAGTTTTCATTTAAATGTGACCTGTGAAGCTACCCGTTTTTTTAAGTGGCCCAAAAAAGGATTTTTGTCAATTTTAATGCTAATATCTTGCAATCTACAGGGTGGATAATTTTGAATTTTTTTCTATACATTCTCAGACAAGCTTGCTACAAGATCCTACGGTCACATGTGTCCAAAAGTGTTTTTTTTCTAAAATTTGGTACTCATACTAGAAATGGCAGTTTTGGAGCGTTTTTGGTGAAAGCATAGTCTCTGACCTTTAGGGGTCAAGGAACACAACTAATTTTTACTACAGGAAATAATTTGTGTTACTTGTATCATAGTTCATCTAGTAAGCTACAATTGAAGAATTCTAAGGCTAAATATGGGTTGTGTAGAGGGACCTCAAGGGCCTTCAAGGGTTAATATCATAAAATACCTTGTCATGCATTTTTTTCTCCCCCATTCAGTGCACAACTTAAGTACCGGTCCTCTTTTTTACAAGTAGAGTTAACTTTGATTAGGGATGCCAGCTGCTTTGGCCAGATTATTGAATTCAAACAAAATGAATAACAAGGATTCAATCAGTTGAGATTATGATCTTGTTGGAGATTGAGATAACTCTGTGTGAGCGGCAGATCAAAGTACTCAATCTTTAGTATTCAGAAGCCGATCGATTTTCAGTTAGTGATGGATCGAATATGTGCTGCTGTTATGAGCAAGGACCAGATGCTTGTGTTAATAACAAAGTAACCGGAAGAATTCAATCTGACGTCTGTTTATCTTAAGACGGAAAAAGATGAGAAAAATCAATTCACACCCGGCCGGCCGTTTCACTGGGAAAAAGAAAGAAAAAAAGATAGGGAAAAAATCAGCCTCACACGGCGGGGATCAATCATCGTACACAAAAACTAATTTTCATCTTCTGAACTCCTAAATTTCACAACTCCACTCCGTCTCTCTTGAATTGAACCGCCGTCAAGTGTCTTTCTTAGTACTGAGACAATTACTTACAGTAAAATCTTAATGTTAAACAGTATTTAATGAGAAAATTGAAGTATTTCAAGATGGCTTTAGTACGTATGTGGAAACAGGTCGTTGTTTATCTTTAATAACATTTTTATTGGAGGCATTGTAGTTTATTATTTTTTAAGGTGTCTGGTCAGGTTCCTATTCGGCAAAGAAGATCGAAGAGAAGGAAATACAAGCTAACCCGGATCCCAAGATTGGAGGCAATCGATGCACGGCTTTGGGGCAAAACTGAACTATGCAGAGGCGGCTTCAGGTGGCGGTGATGAAACTCCTGTAAGTTAAATTTCAGCCACTTTAGAACCTACAGTACTGGTACTCCTTGTAGCCTCCAAGTTGCAGTCCAAATGGAGGCATACGTACGTACATAAATACATTCTCCTGGCAAGCCGGTGTATTCGATCGATCCTCCTTTGGCAATGACATGCGGCGCTCGTTTGCAGTTTGCGCACCGCTTGAAATCAGGGAAATAAAGGGCGAAAATTTGTTCTTCCAAAGGAGAAAGTTACAGCTCAAATAATTGGATATTCAATCAATACATTTCTTCTCCCAAAGTATGCCACTGAGTGTACAGTACAGTACAGTAGTCTAACTTTGGTTGTTCATATACCGCATCAGGGCGCATCCACCGTACCATCCAAGCACCCCAATGGGGAGGCCCCGGAAGCTAGCTGCAGTTGTTCTTTCATGTCAGAATGATCTCGCAGGCGTCTGCCCAATCTCAGAATTCAGAACTGAGTGCTCTGCAGTGAACCCAGTGCTAGAAAAATCCATCCAGTAAGTTAACCCATAAAGGAGCAAGTGTCCCCTCGGGGGACACTGCAAGGTTCGAGCAGGTCCCTAAGATCTAAATTTTGAACGTGATTTTTTAATTGAAGATGGAAAAATACATTAGCGTTATAGGAATATGATTCTTATGTCAATTTGTGACCGGGAAAAGAAAGTTATGCCACCCTAAGCTCAAAAGCAGTTTGAGGGCCAATTCCAAAAGAAAAAATGCAAAAAAAGAAAATGATTAAAAAATTCATAGAAAATAGTTCTGTCTACATGGGAAGTTTTAATTCATTCCATTTGGACTAGTGATGAAAAAGTTATGGAGAGTCTTATTTTTCAGGCAACTAGAGCATTTCTAAAAAATGAATCATGGGAATCAATCTTGAACTCAATTTTTGCAATTATTCCTCCAAAAAAGTGCCATAAAGTGAAATTCTTTTGCTAGAACAATCTCACCATTGAGACTAGCGTGTTTCAATTCCATTTTAGAACTACTAACAAATTAGTTTTTCTTTTTATCTTGTAGCTACTTCTTTTGACATTTCTTTTCAAGAATGAAAACCAAGTGTTTAAAGAAAAGTAAAATTCCTAGATTTCAAATCAACTCTTCAACATAAAATACTTAAAATTCAAAATCTACAGTGCAAAAGTTTTAAGTTAATTCCTAAAGTCCCAAAGTCATTTTTTCTTCAAAAAACATCCAAAATTACCATTTCCAATGCAAAGAACAAAAAAATTAAACATTTGTTTCTTTTGCAAGATCTTGTACACAACTAGTATGAAAATGCGTTGGAATAATTGTTTAAATTTTGATTGTACGGATCATATGAGACAATGTTTGAATTATAGAAACAAGTTTTTGGTTCCTAACTTGACTAGATTATAAGGCTTTGAACCTTTTAATCTAAATTTTTTGTATTACAAATTGCAAATTAAATTGTTTTTAGAATGCAATGTTCAATGGAAAGTTTGGAAAAAAAATTAACCCCTCCCACAGTTTTCACTTATTTAAGAAATAGTTTAGACAAATTTGTCGAGATTGCTTGCAAAATAAGAAGCTTCATAATTTTCACATCACTTATCCAAATGGAATGAATAAAATCTTTTGACATAAATAAAATAGAATTGATAAGAAATCTTTATTTTAAATTAAATCTATTTCAAATTTTTGTGAATTTTTTCTGTAGCTTGCCTTTGTTGTTTTGGGCTTATTGTGGCATAATTTTATCTCTCAGGCACCAATTGAAATAAAAATTATATTCCTAGAAAGCCAATCAATTTTCTATTGAAAAAAGTTAAATACCTTTCAGAGTTCTCCAAGTGGTTTCTTGGGACTTAAGGGTGTAAAAAGATTCAAAGCCAAAGAATCTTATGTAGCAAGGTGAAAAAAAACATTTCTTTTCACTTCACATGTTCATATCTACGGCATGGTCAAAGTTTTTGAAAATTCTTCCAAACATTCTCTTCTTAGTCTAGTGCACAATCTGGTAGTTACATATGCAAAAAGAAAACAAAATTGAAAATTTTTGCACTCTACAAAAGAAACCTTAATGATATTGAAGTCATTGCAAAAAACCTCAACAAAAGAACCAATTGTAAAGTAGTTGAACTATGTATTTACAAAATTTGAATTCTACAACTATGTCTGCAAACATTGGATCTAAATTGCTTCAGAAAGAAAATTAAAAAATGGAGCAAAGACACAAAAATTGTGCCTATGTCGTGTACGTGTTATTGATGGGCAACGTACTTGTTTGTCTTCAAGAATTATTGCAGATACTTCATAAATTAGCTCATGTCAAATTTAACTATGCTAAGGCATTAGGGAAAGGAAGAAAATTAAAGAATTAAAAATTGGAATTTGTAAGCTCTTTTGAATGTTGGAATACGCCACTTTCACAAAGTGCTCTATGTACTAAACAATTTCCAAGAGCTTTGAATCTCTCAAAAAAATGATGAAAAATTTGTATTGTTACTCAATCCACATTTGATTGTAAAAATATCTTCGCAGGAAAACTTTGTGAAGTTAAATACATGGAAACTTCAACAAAAGCAACAGAATACATGCCTCTTGAGCTGTATCAAACATCCTAAAGAGGTTAACCCCTAAGTGGTTTTGGATGTCTTTTAATGCATCTGTACATACGGTAAGTGCAATCACAGGGAGACCGGGAGGTCGATACCCCCCCTGTTATTTTTTCCTAGCTTGTTACTATACCCCCACTAAACTTTCTGAAAACAGAAAGTTTAGTGGGGGTATAGTAATAGGCTAGGAAAAAATACCGGGGGTGGGGGTGGGGGTGGGGGTATCGACCTCCCGGTCTCCTTGTGAATGTACACAACCTTGCATGTGAATGGTTTACTATCCATTTAATTTTTATTTAATTTTTGTTGAATGCGCATTGAAGTCTTCTATCGAACTACACACTTTTTAGCTACATCGGGCATGCCATTAATTCTGTAAATATTGTGAAGTTGTATCTCTAGTATACGTATTTTTCTAGAAATACACACTTTTGCATATTCGACAACATCTCATTTCAACAACAAGCATTGCAATATTTTTTTTAAAACATATGAAAATCAATTACTATTGCACCTTCAATTTGTAGTTTATATTTTTGACCAAAACTTCATAAAATTTGGCGAATACAGGTTGTGGATGAATCAAGACGACACAATGTGTCTTCGAAACCACTTAGGGGTAACTTAATAGAAAGAAGGAGAAGAAATCATTCCCTCATGGGCCCAATAAGTTTGATCAAGGAGGGACAAGAGGAGCCTCGGGCCACGTGGCGATGGCCCAGGCTGATCTCGGGGGACGCGCCTAAGTGAGTCACTGGCGATCCCACCGAAGGCAGGACGGCAGGATGGCAGGGCGGCATGATGGGGTGTCGGAGCTCGACGGGAGGATTCGTGAGGGAGGGAGGGAGGCTGAGTGGGCTGCTTGCTTGCAGTAAGCCAGTAACTGAAGCTGAGCTGAGCCAGGAGCCAGGGCTGGCATGGCGGGGGCAAGTCAAACGGCGACAGATCCAACGTCGGCTTCGCAACGCGAGCCGTAGATTAGGTGCGCCAGGGTGAGCGAGCCCCAATATATCGAGACGAAAGAGAGAGTCTGTCGGATAACTAATGTCGATCGATTCATCGAGGACCGCAGAGCTTGTAGCGCTAGCTAGCTCCACACACCCGGCCAGGCCACCCTCCACTCCCTCCAGGCCAGGCCCTGGTTGAGTTCTATATATATAAATACTCTCTCCCATACAGCCACGTTCTTTTGATTTTCTTCGGGCACTTTCGTCATCAGGGAGAATGTAGTACAGATGAGACGTCAACAACTCAAGACTGGGTGAATTGGGAGAGACTTAGTTAGCTTGGTCCTGGTTGGGGGGGGGGGGCGGGGGGGCGAACTCTCGACCACGTCCTTACTTGCCGTCGGGGTGGGGTTAAGTTCGAAGTTCTAACCAAGTTCGATCGGTATATCCTGCTGCCTGTAGAACGAACTTCCATGGCACTGGTGTTCCTGTAGGTCTTCAGGACTTTGTCCAGAACCTGCTGGGATCGTGGTTTGGGAGTAGTCTGTACTGTCGTATTGGAGGAAGCATCGCATCTTGAGCGCCAATTTGCGTGCTCCATGGAGTGGCTGGTCGGCTGGCTGAATTTCCAGTAGCGCTTACCGCGTGCGTCCTCCGCCAGTTCGTTCGTTGCACCCACTAGCTGCATGGTCTTCTTCGTGTGCCAGCAGACTTCCAGGCTTGCTTTTAGGGCCGTAAAACATCACGAGCCTGCAGTCTGAGCCCACAAGCTTGTTCTCCTTGCTATGCTTCTTATCTTAGTGGTCGTTCTTTCCCGACCGGTACGTAGTGTTCGGATCAGTTCGTTGAGTATCCATACCATACCTTAGTTATTCCAGGTTTTGGGCGCGACCTTAGAGCAGAGATCGAAGTGTGCTTCTTGTGACTAAAAGACTTTGATTGAAGTTCGCATTAGCCGGCCATGCCAGTTCAGGAGGGTTCTATTGTGAGGAAAGTTCAGTATTAGGTTTTCTTGAGGTAGAGTTTTGATTGAGGTCGGAAATCGAGTGTCTTCGATCTGTTATTTCACACTTCCCCAACTGAAATTACAACTCGAGCTAGTGTCAACGACGAGAGCTTACCTCAGAGAATATAAGCTGACGTTCTTGAAGATGACAAGACTGTCCAAGTCCAGTGAAGACGTTCGGAAAGGAGCCTGGGCGGCGGAAGAAGATGAAAAACTGCGCAAGTATGTGGAAACGTATGGGACTGGGCACTGGCGCAGCGTTGGAAAGAAAGCAGGTATAATAATTTTGATGCACAGGTTTCGGTCAATCATGTAATCGTGACTGAGAACCGCGAGCCGCGTCTGCAGTTCGTCCGCTTACAGTTTCCAGCCACTTGTTGTGACCCTCGGGGAGTGATGGCTTCAGGGTACTCGTCTCACAACAGAAGCGCGATTGGCAAGTCTATTGGAACATGATACCAAATAAGAAATCCATGTACACGTTTGTTAGTAAACCGTCCGTTAGAGCTAATCGCATTGCACACATGGTCTCTGTATCAGCAAGTATCAGCAACGGTTATCTCTGAACGTTCCTCGATTGCTCTTGCAGTGTTGCGCTTTGCTAGTCGCCTCAATGTTTAGCCTAATCGATCATATGTTCATGACCTGAGATCGAAGGAGCCGAGTGGAATCGCATTCAGTAAAACGTCTCATAGACACGAGAGCGTGGAAGTTCCAACTTACAGTGAGTTCGTGACAAATGAGACCGATTATACTGCATGTGGTTCCGGAAACTAAGCTGTTTGTGCTCATGCGTATGTAGGCTTGCAGAGATGTGGGAAGAGCTGTCGGCTGCGATGGACCAACTATTTGCGGCCTGATATACGGCATGGTAGTTTTACTGTGGAGGAAGAGGATCTCATTGTGAAGTTGCATGCAGCTCATGGAAGCAGGTAATTTGACCGAATTTTAAAAAGCTATCAGTTTTAGGTTATCTAGGAAGATTATCTCGATGTCTAGTGAGTATACCCGTTGAATCAAATACATTTTAAATTTTTTTGGCGCCTACTGTACAATTATGTATCTTGCTGAACTTGTTGCGAACTAGTAAGAGTTCATCGAATTGAAAAGTGAGAAGCGGAGAAGACTGAGTGCAAAATGTCATCTTCTTGGCAGATGGTCACTCATCGCCGCACAGATGTCAGGAAGAACCGATAACGACATCAAGAATCACTGGAATACCCGGCTGAAGAAGAAGCTCTGCGATATGGGCATCGATCCTGTCACTCACAAGCCCATTGCGGACTTACTCAGGGATCTAGCGGGAACAATGGCACAGTCCTCCGGAGGAAATCAGGTACAATAGTAAGGAAGATCCCGATGTTTACTGTCTTTTGATTGGTCACTACTTATGAGCACTAATCTTGCGCGTGAATGTAATGGATCCGTAGATTCTCTATATGCCGTCGTTCTCGGAGCCAGACTGATGTAGTTTTCCGTTGCCAGGCAGGCTGGATCGATCAGTTGGGTTCCATTTTTAAGAAGAATTCTGACCCTTAGTCCGCTTGCGATTTCTGCAGGTGGCTGAGGAGGCAGCGCGTAGGTGTTTTCGGGATACACTAGTGAGCAAAGCCGTCCGAGAGTGCAGCAAAAACAACCCCGCACTGGTGTCCCAATTCATGAACCAATCTCTCAGCATGCTGCACCATCAAGACCAGCTCCAACGCGCAGACGACGCATCGGGGTTACCCGAGCTGCGCTCGATCGCAGACAGAGTCCAGAAAAGCTCCAACAATTCCGGCTCCCACAGCATGGACGAGAGCAGCAGCACTGAGGAGGCGCTCTCGCGACGCTCCAACAGCCCGCCGGCTGCTGCCTTGGAAAATTCCAACCACCACCGGTATCACCAACCTGCGAGCTCTGGTCATCAAACCGTCGACACCATGATTAACCCCCGATTACCAGGGACCGTCGTGGAAAGTACTTGCGGTCGGATTGCGTATCTCTCTTCCGCTCAGATGAACGAAGCCAACATGGCCAGGTTCGCCGAAGGCGCCAGTCCTCTTACAGCTTTCCCAGAGGAGCAGCCTGGTTGTAACTCAAGCGCTCCGCTTCATCTACTTCCAGCAGCGTCGGGGTCAGGGTCTGAGTATTACTTCCGGAACAGCCCAGATTTTGAGAAAGCCTGCAAGGAGTACCGACCGAGCTCTCCCATTCTTAGCAGACCTCGACAGTTGAGCCCTGTGCGAGCCGTGATCCAGCCGAGGCCGGATTACACGCGCTGGCTGCAAGCTTCACGAAGTTCGCTCCCACAGGAGCACCAAGAGTTTCACAACACGCAGACGTCGACGTTGCCCATGAGCAGATTCAGCACCGAAATGCAGAACCAGCTAAATCAAACTAGTCATGCGACTGAAGTTTCCTACATACAGGGAGTTGGAGCTGATGCGTCGTCGTCACGACCCCTGGCATCCGCTGGAGGTAGTAAGTTGGATATCAGGATTAATCTCGGCTTTAATCAGCCCGGTTCCTTGCAAGAGAGCTTCGGTTACAGGAGTTTCAACGGGCCATTGACGACGTCGCCAATGCCGACTGGCGCTACGGGGTCCATTCTAGACATTACCACCCAGCACACTTTGTCTGGGTACGCCGGGCAATATTCCACTTCGATTGGCCCTAATAATGTTAGTCTTTCGAGTTTCAACACTGCATTGGCCGGAACGCCAACTGGGATGCGCCTTCATGAATATGAGGTTCCGAGTCCCCGGATGGTGTTGTGGGACTTTCAGGAGTAGGGGAGTACTGAATGATGGAGGGGAAGAGTTGAACCGCTCGAATCCATGCATCCAGGGGTGTCAGCCTTATTAAACTTTTTTGGAGATGTTCACAGCTTTGTATGTAGTTGAGGATGTCATGTCTGCTCATCAAGCTTACAGTGGGGCTTTCAATTGGGACCTTGATCGACTAGGCGGATGGTAGTGTACATCCCCGTGTACATTGCTGTGGACATTTCAGACTTCTGAACATTAATTTTGCCCCCTTGTTCTCCTTATTCGGACTTGTTAATACATCGTTCTTTTGTCAGCTTGTGCTTTGAAGAATAATGAACTTGTCGTTCGAAAAGTTCGTGAGGTGTGTCGAACTTCTGCGTACTTGCTTTGCCTCACACTCAAACGTTTCAGATACAGAGACTAGGCTTGCCGTAAATAATTGCCACTTTCAGAAACTACCCTGAGTGAAAGGTACGTAGAACCTCCGGTACGGAGGAGCAGATCGATTATGCATTATTTTCGCTTAAACATTCCTGTTTTTTTTTGTTTTTGTTTTTTGTTTTTCAAAGAGATGGTGACCATTGCATTAAAAAACACACGTGAATGAAGAGCTTAAACATTCCTGTTACCATTGTGTTCACGAGCTACTAACATCAATATGTACGCTGCGGGCCACAGGATGAAATTCACGACGTACCTTTCACAGCATCGTATGAGGCAGTTAGCACGTGTAGAAGGTTTATTGAGATATATTCGGGAAGTTGGTAAATTAGTTTGGGACCTGTTGGGCCATTGTTTTGAGACGCAGTTTGTCTTATATTAATGAGTATAGAAGACAGGCTTGCAACATGACGAGAACCTTGCCAGGTCATGACCCAGAACAGGGTAATCCTTAACCTTGAAGAATTCCGCCCGAATCATTTTCTTGTTTGTCCCCACGTCTTATGCAGCAAGCGTGATCGCTAGCTGTTGCATTCCGAACAGAATTCTCGAACTCCGAGTTTGAACCATTCCATACTCAGCCGGTTCCAGAGCTGGATAATCGGCTGCATTGTAACTGAATTTTGGATTTTCCATGCAAATACTCACAGCAGTTCCGCTAAGGAACTAAATCCCAAGTAGCCTGTTAAAATCCGTTAGTTCCTGATCATCCAATCAGCCGACGCAGTGGCGGACGAAAAGCCCGCCCAGCCCAGCGTGCTTCAACCCCGTTCCCAAGAGTATCTTCGTCGTTGCTCCATTAATGCCTCCATTCAATGTCCCTCTTCTCTTGGTTCTACCACCTTCTCTTTATCGTCCTCGTTAGCAACGCCATCAATGAGCCATTTAACGATCATTACCACTATCATCCATAAATGACACTAATAATGCTATGATGCACTCTTGGTTCGTATGATTACTTTCTTCAGGGTTGAGTTCGCTCGCTCGCTTGCTAGCTCGCTCGCGTAGCTACGAAAGCAGTACAACATCACAAGGATGCATGTTTTGATATTATCAAGGGACAGAGGAGTCCTGCCTGGAGCTCACAAAGGCCGGCTTGCGGCAAGTTGATCAGGCGGGTCAGGCTGGATGCAGGTTGGTACTTGCCCACTGAGGCAAGGTGGTATAATCGGAAAACCATTAATTGAATGAGACTGCTTGCCATCACATTTATGGCGACTAGCGAGTGGGGTCTGACAGCCTGCAAGGTAGAGGAGAAAGTCAAACGGGGATTGCTGCAAGACATGGCTATTGCGAACGGGGGAAGACGGGGCTACGTCGTTTAGTCTGTGGACACCGCCACCCTGCAGCAGATGAACAACTAATGCGTGGCCTGGCTTGCCGTGAGGGAGCTGCTACTGCCGCTGCCGCTGCCGCGCCCTGCTGGGTAGATGTCCTAGCTGGGCGGGGCCTGGCCAGAGCTAGGCCTGTCACAGAAAATAATGATTGAGAGGAAGCGTGTCACGCTCTCGTCGAGAATGCAGATTTGTGCAGGATTTGATTGAATGCCATGGCGTCAGTGTGACTACTGCATCTAGCTGCAAGAGTGCATGGGTTCAGAACGAAGATGGCACGTCGAAGGGCTGCGTTAGTGGCGTGATTTATGCTTGACGTGACTGAAAGCTCTAAAGGGATGTGTACTCGCGAACTACCTCCATGGGTCCGTCCCTTCGAATTCATCACGGGGCAACCAAGATTAGTTTCAGTTGGTGTTTTTAGTGAGTATTAATTAGTGAGTCTAGCCTCTCGAATAACAATCATCAAGCACGTTAAGGTATGTCGAAACAGAGTGTAATCCCCTAAATATTGAAATCACTCAGCTAATGCGTTTAAGAAGGAAAGCTCGGCTTTGCAGTGCTTTATGTTCAAAGTATAATTATGCAATTGGGCATGAGTCGTTGCCGAATTGCTGGTCACGCGCACTCAAATCAGGAAGTCTACTCCCGTATCCATGCCAGCTTAATTATATTAGTGGCTAGCTAATTCGTCACATGAACTCGATCCATCAGTTCAATGTTATGATTAATTATATACCATTCAAGTAGTAGTGGCAAGTAGTAGTGACTAAGCATACTGCCTCGCCCATTATGATTACTGGCGCTCAATGGTGCAGTTGAGTATGATCGAATTAACCACCAACAAAAATGCATGCTGTATGAAAAAATCTGGAGTTGTACAGCATTGAGAGCACTGAAAGCCCCGTGGAAGAAGGGCTGGAATCCAATTTATGGCGTCGTGGTTGCGGCCAGGTCATGGAATCTAAGATCCGTCAAAGATTGCTAGAAGTCACCAATTTTAATGAATCTCATAACACCAGTTGCAGGCAGCAGCTTCTACCGCATGTGCTCGAGTACGTCGAATAGTCACATGCCAAAGGACGAGTTCAATGACTTCTCTTCCTTCCATAAATTGGAGACCTTGAGTACTGTACAGAGAGTCAAAATTACCGTGGTCGAGTTATCACGACTTGTGCCCCTGGGTACTCACGTACTCCTCCACTGTTCCTACGATTGATAGCAAAATTTTGTCAGCATATACAGCCGTTTCATGCATGAGGTTGGATCAACAAACTGGGATAAATTGCAGACTAATGCTCCTGCGCAGTTTTGACCTGAGCGCTGTACTCCTAGCTAGACTAGTCTGTAATGTTCATATCTAAGCTAAGAATTTAGTATGCATTTTTGTTAATAAAATTTTTCTTTACACTTTGGACCTATTCATGGTGCGTCTTACATATGGCCAACATTCAGTCGAGATTAGTTTACAACCCCATTGTGGAATTAATCGGCTGGAGTGCATGCGTCGGTCAATCATGCAATTGGCCAAATCCACAGATTTAAATTTCTGAATTATTGAGTTCCATCTTGTTCTTGTACTCCGGGTGAAAACTCCATTGAATCACAATTAGTGTCGAATACTGCCATTGAATCCTTAGTTCTTGTAAAATGTTATCGTGATTACTGATTGTGAGACTACAACTATAATCAGATTCTCAAAAGGTCCTAGCAAAGTTTGAATTACTAGGTTGACCTAGCTTGTGCGTGGTCACTAACAAACAAAAGCCAAAATTAAAGCACCAAGTTTTTTCTCTTATGCCAATTTCCTGTCTGACTACTAGCACCAGATAGTTTTACATCACACTCAAATTCATAAAGATGGGGGGTTTCAGTACGTGAAATTCTAACATTGTCGATAGCAGGACTGAAAGTCTGAAACCTTGGATCGACACCTATCCTATTTTTCAGAGCTCTAGCTGGGCATTTGATCATCACACTCTTGACCCACTTTTGGCGCTCAGACACAAACCATCGAAAGAAATATGACCATCATGCTACTGCGAGCCGGAAAACTGATGATTACTTGCTTCTGATTGCAGGCGTTTTAACAGAATTCTGCAAAGTATATCAGGAAAGATCACACCAGGGTTGCATATTACCTAGGTCTGGCAATTTCTCTTCTTTGGATTCCTAATGATTTCACTACCAAATCCCCTCCAACGTGACAGCAGCAGTCGCATGATAGGTCCACAGCTTTTTTGTATTCTGCATTCATAGACCTGGCTATGCCTAATTATATGCTTGTATGCTTTAGTTCTACAAAAAATAGTGAAATTAGGTTGCCTTGTCAATTAGGTTGCCTTACCTGAGATAAATTACTTCATGGATCAATGCTTGTTCCACATGGAGGCGCATGACACTCTATGAACCAAGCCTTGAATTGGTGCACAAATCCATGCCAACACATGGCTTTGAATTGAATGCATCGTTGTACAATAGAACCTCTCTAAACTAATAGAGTTGGGACCGGTCAGACATATCAAGTTAGAGAGGTTATTACATTACGGAGGCGCATCATGTTTGTATGTGGTTCATATTGTTAAGTTGGGACCGGCAATCAATACTTCCTGACAACACTTTATTAGTTTAGAGAGGATTAATTTTGGGAGGTTCTATTGTACAAAAGCAATGAATATTTCTGTAGTGTGAGTTGTTGAGAAATTAATGTGGGGCAACCTAATTTCACTATTTTGTGTAGCTACAAAAAGTAAATCACTTTCAAAATTTTCTTGGCAATATTTTAGTTGAAGCCTGTGAATAAGCCTTTTAACTCAATAAGGACATTGAGGACTATAAGGATCCAATGAATGACTTTTGAAGTAACTGTAGAAATGAAAAAAAACAAAGAATTAAATGCACCTATTCATCCATAAATTCAAGGAGACATGCATTGTTTTCACATTTTAAAATCCAATATAGAAGCTAAACTAAATCCAACACACATAAATTAGGTTTTTTCTGGTAGCATAATCTATATGAAATGTACAAAAAATGTTCAAACTCCAAAATTTGTAAACACTGTTGAGATAATGAATTTCAAAAGATCATCTAAAAAGACATTAGGAAAAATTTCAGCCCTCTAGAAGGCCACAAGTTTGGCACCAGCCCATTGCAATTATGGAAAAAAATCAAAATCAAAATTTTTTAATTTTTTTTTTAATTTTTTTTTTAATATTTAAATATTGGATGCTGATGTGGCACTAGTAGTGCCACGTCGGATTTTTAACTTTTTAATTTTTTTTAATTTTTTTAATATTTTTTTATCAATTCCTTAGCGGCCTTCTAGAGGGCTGAAATTTTTCCTAATGCTAGAATAGTGCAAGGGGACAACATTTGAATCCCCCATAAAGAACCATGACACTTAATCCTAAAACAATGGGCTGGTCACCAAGGAATCATCTGTTTTGATCCCCTGTGAATCATTTACTTAAAAAGAATCCAAAAGCACTCATTGGAGGTCAAACTATTGTGCAAGACCTTCTCTTTTCACACAAAATTCCAAGTATGAACATTTGCACTTTTGTTTTAAATAGAAGGGTTCTCTATCATCCATTAGCCACTTTTCAGCTTCAGCGTCCTTACAGACTGGGTAAACTTCTCCTAAGAAGTTGAAAGTATGTCAAAAGAATTTTTCATAAATTTACTGTGATTTTGCAGTATTGCTACATCCCCCAACTATGCTGCAAGTGTCTCCCTGGTCAACTTTGATTTCCACTGCCAATATAACTTGGAGACAACCCTTTGAAAGCCATGTCTATGCCTCAGGTATGCAAAAATTGCAAGCAGACTATCAGAGCTTATCATCCTTTGTATTCTGATTTATGTGACAATTGAGTTTCTGTGTTGATCAATAATGTGCCTAAAGATGACGAGCATGGCCCATACGATCATCACATGCAACAAAATTCACTTTATTTTTTCTTTTCTTTTGACAGAAATGAGAGTAGGTGTCATTGTGGCACTGAAAGAAGAGCATAATTTCTATGTTATGCGTCTTGTTGTCAAAATCCTACTGTTGGTCCTCCAGTAGAAAGATACAAGTTAGAGTACATTAAAAAAGCAATTTTGTACATACATACATACATTTTTGAAGTTCCAGAAATTCTATTTGCATACTTATATAACTTGGGAGTTGGGAGTTGGGAGTACAAAGATAAAGATTTTGAAAAGACACAAAGCACTTGTATTATGGCTGGAACTGCTGTTGGAGGAAGAGAATAGTCCACAAACTTCTTATTTGAAAGTTACCATTCAACCAGCTCTTTATGAATGTTAACCCGTAAAAGCCCGTTGTCCCTTTGGGGGACAAATGCATTTTCAGGCAGGTACCTATGGGCTGAAATTTTCTCTTGATTTTTTGAAACTTTTTCGGGAGGTAAAAAAACTAATTAGCTTTATGGGGTTATAGTTTTTTTCACAATCAGTGTACGATAACAAAAGTTATGACCAAATAAGCTCAAAACAAGGGACGGCGGGCAACAAAAAAAATTTGCACTTTTTTTTTTTTTTCTTTTTTAGTATTTTTTTCTCATAGATAATATTTTTGTCTATCTAAAAAGCTTTGATTCATTTCATTTGGATTTGTTATGAGAAAGTTATGGACATTCTTGTTTTTCGGGCAGTTAGAGCATCTTTTTGAAAAAAATAACTTCTAGGATGCATTTCTGAATGCAATTTTTCAAATTTTTCAATTTTCTTTTTGCATGGTTAAGTTTACCTGCTAGAAAAATCTCATCATTGGGATTAGTGCATTTTAATTCCATCTAAAATATCTGAGTATTTTAGATTTTCCTTCTATCTCTTACCCACTTCTACTTAATTATTTTTTCAATAATGAAAATTAATTTTTTTTGTATTTTTTTTTGGATAGATTTTCAACTCAATTCTCCACTATAAACATTTAAAGCTCAAAATGCTATAGTGTAAAAATTTTAAGTTAAAAATGTTCAAAGTCAAAAAATCCAGTCCCACAATGTGCTGAAAATTTTATTTTTTTCACTTTAAATGTAGATATCTTGCAATTTGTGCGGTCAAAAATTTTGAAATTTTCTCCACACATTCTCATACTAGTTAGGTGTAAGATCCTACGATTAGATGTGCCAAAAAAACATTTTAAATTTTTTTTCACTCTTTGCTAAAAAAATGGCAGTTTTGGGTGTTTTTTGGCAGAAAAAAGGCCTTGGGCCTTTAGGGGTTAATGAGTGGTACATGAATGTCTTCACCATGAAACAACAACATAATCAGAGATACCACACCCTCACTTATTACAGCAGATGCAGTGAAAGACAAACAGCAAGCTATTTGTCAAGATTTCTTAGACACCTGGTGCAAAAACAATGTTTTTTGTTCTGGTAGTTTCCATAGTCCCTAGTGGCACCTCATTCTCAGCTTGAACCATCCACAGGAATTGGACTAGTTGTGACCTCTCTTTTTTAAACATAATGGCACAATTACATTGTCCGGCCATCAAGGTTTTGAAAGATTATATTGCAAACAGAAATTAAAGCAGTTTGCTAAACATTCAAATGTGAATGATGTGTATGTTTTATAGTACACAATAAATTATATAATATTTTTAAACTAGCGTTGTGACATCTATATTTTGGATGATGAACATAGTGCTTTTGACCAATCTTTTGTCTAAATAATTTCTCATTCATTAGAAGTAACTTTGAATCTTTACAAGAGAACCTTCTTTGATGAAAATAGAATAAAAAATATATTCATTCAAATAAATAAGAAAACTAATGTGTGCAAAATTTACAAAAAGGAATCAATTCATTTTAGTTGTTTTATTTTGGATTATTTGAATTTAAAAAATAAATTGGATAACTAAATAAATAAAATAATAAATTTAAATTATCATTTAATTAATTAAAAGTCGTTGCAAGATTGAAAAAATTTCTTTAATTATAATTTTTAAATAAAATTGAAACACGTCAATCACTCAGTTCTAATGATGTAATTATTCTAGCAAACAATCTAAATCCTAATTAGGGAGGGGTCTCTAAGCATTATGAAAATTGAAATTGAAAAAGACTTTTATAGAAAAAAATTGTAAGAAGATGCTTTAATTGTCAACAAAACAAGACTCTTCATATTGTTCCATCACTATTTCAAATAGAATGAATAACTTTCCATGTAGTCATAAATATATTCTATGATAAACTAATACTAATAAATATTATTTAAATTACTGATTTGTTTTCTGTTGCTCAAATCCAATTAATTTAGTTTAGGTAGTATAAATTATGCTTAGACCACCAATTGAAATAAAAAATACATTTTCAAAAAGCTAACGGGCTTTTTTGTCAATCTTGAAATAAAATCTTGAAAATCCATTCAAAATTTGAGATTATATTAAAATAAATGAATAGAATTGAAAATGGAAAAAAAATTAAATTTCATGTCTTCTATGTACGTGCAAAGAAGGGTCCTTTGTATACTCATTTCTAAACATTTAAAGGCACTGCACTTTCATTTGTTTGATAGAATCTTATTTCCAACAAGTTTTTGTTTATTAAATCTTTAGGTATCTATATTTTGGATTTTTTCATTGCTTTTTAATATATAAATGATCAAGATAGTAATTTTTTGAAATTTTCAATGAGATTTACCATCACTATATTCTATGAAATATCTTTAAAGATAATTTTAAGGCCTAAAATTTAGAAATACATTATTTGTAGTATTTACTGTTTATACGTATTTCATTGTTTTAAAATTATTCTTTTTAATATATATTTCTAAAATGGGCCACGATGATTTCATGCCTTGTAATAAAACAATAACAACAGAAAAAACTGCTAAACTATTTGTAGACAACATTTAACACATTTAGTCCTTTCCAAAGATAGAAACAAACTGTGGGATATAATGATGTTGTATCCCACAGTTTATTTCTATCTTTAGAAAGGACTATTTCAAATACTTGGCATAAAAGTCAACTTTTCTGTATAACAACAAGCAAACATAATATGTCAATCAAAACTAATTTTGGTCTTTTGGAAGTAGTTTTTCTGTTGCAGCATCAACTATGAACATTATAATTTGGAAGATCTATTTCCATTGGTTGAATTTGCTTATGACAATATCTAGCATTCATCAAGAAAACAAACTCTATTCACATTTCAAAAGCATTTGGTTAGTAATTGTATTAAACTTTCATATAATGGAAAAATTCCTATATTATATCAATTCAATCAATTTTTAAGCGATGGATATTGAACTCCTCACCTAATGTTTGGTAGTGAGAAACCTTACTACCTTGCTATGTCTTGCTTCACATGTAAATGAAATACGGAGTATCTTTTTGAAATTTGTATGGCATGAAGTGACTGGTTAGTAACCAATGACCAAAGTGAACAAATTTTCAGTAATATAATGGCTGGTTAGTGTTGCAAACTTGAAATATACTTATTATATACAACCAACTTGATGTTTTAGTAGCCAATGATCAAAGAGAATTAATTCTTAGTAACGTAAATGACCAATTAGAATTAAAGACTTGCAACATACGTATTATACAAAATCAACTTGACCATTTAGCACTAAGAACAATATTTTAGTAATTCTTTACTAATTGGTCATCTTAAATAGGACTTTATTAGAGATATATAATGAGTAATATGTTTATGATAGAATGCTACTACCACCACCTCTAATAGAAATTGGTCATGAAGTTGAATATGAAGTCAAAGGGCTTTTGGATGCTCTCATTTGTCATGGACATTTGAAATAGTTCATTTATTGTAAGCAATATGGTGTTAGAAAATATGTATATTGCCCCTATAAGAAACCCGCATTTGAGGTGACAAGCCCTGATTTTTCTTGATGGATTTTAGTTGACGTCCAATGCAATAAACCCATGTTTTTATATCAACATTGATGTTACGTTGGACATTTTTGTTGACCAAAAACATGGATTTGTTGCATTGGATTGTTCACTAAATCTGTCAAAAAAAATCGAGGCTTGTCACCTAAAATGCGGGTTTCTTATAGTGCGCAACCTTCTTCCAACTTTACAAATGCACAATCTTCAACAAATTCGTGAGTATTATCTTTGACACCTTCTTATGATATCCTCTTAAGTTACTATAGAAAATTTCAGCCCTTTGGAGTGCTGCTCCAAAGTGACAAACCTAGCTATTTCAAAGCTTGGTCTGTTACTCTGGAAAAGTGCCGTAGTGAGTAGTGAGTCACAGCTCACTGAAACAATCTGATTTTGCGATTTTTTTAAAGATTAATTATTTTTAAAATAAATTTTAAACTCTTAAAACTCAATTCCTGCGCCACTACCACTGCAATTGCAGGTGAGCAGGAATAGGGAAAAAATGATTTTTTCAGCCCTCCAAAACCAAGTTTTAGGGTACCTTTGAGGTCTTTGGAGCAGCCCTTAGGAGGCCTGAAATTTTCTCTAATGTCAATGTCAACTTGTTGATAACATCATCAATAAAGATAGCTTCCAGGTGATGCCTTGTAAATAATTCATGCAAGCCAAATATATAGAGAGGACAACAATCTAAGACCTCCATATGGAATCATTCTTTCAAGTGATCATATGTGTTTTTATTGCTTGAATTTCAAGCCTCATTATTGATTTTTTGAATTCTTAGTAGGGTGGGTTTTAAAGAGCCTCTAGAATCTTAGCTTGATGTTCAAATAGACTTGAGCTTTTACTTTTTCAATTACAAAATGAAACGCTTTTATGAGTTTGTCTTTCTCTACCATCGTAGAGTTGCCTCAAGATGAAGTCAATCATTTGATCAAAATGGCAGAATTGACTCTAAAAAGGTCAACTTTGGCATGTAAATCTTCAAGGTGATGCTTAAGCTAAGATGATTTTGTTGAAGCATAGGGGTGTGGAACTTGGGGTGAAGCATTCTTTCAAAGATGTTTCAAAAGCCTAAATAAAAATCACTATTTTTGTATGGTTAGGCCAATAAAGAAAAATTATGGTCATCAATGTTGGTTGAAAGGTCTTTTCTATCCTTTGACTAGAGCTCATTAAAGTGCCTACATTATGTAGATAGTTCAACAAATTCTAGAGTTGTTTTGGATGAAATATGCTCTTCTTGGAACTTGTTTGTTCAGCATTTGTATGGTAAGGTGCATTGGTGTTTATACTGTAGTATACTTTTTGTTGTTTTTAGGATTTTCAAACTTTAAAGGCATCATACATCAATCCTACCTCAATGCACTCAAAAATTCAAAAAAATCCAAAGAAAAAAGATTGGTAGTGGATTTTTAGCTAGAATTTTTCTAATAGAATTTCAATGACAAAATTTTAACGAATTTGTTTTGGCACTTAATAAAAGAATACAAAGGATTTATTCTAATATTCTTGTTTAGTAGCCAAGTGCCAAGAGAACAGTAATCCCTAAAGGACCAATATGTATAGAAGCTCAAAAACACTTCAAAATAATCGTCTCCAAAGCAAGGTCAAAATCTTCATAAATATTTATATTTTAACAAATTTAGCTGCAGGCCAGCTTTTGGTTAACTTGTTCAAGTACATTGCTCCAAAATTTTAGAATGAATACTCCCACCAATTGCAAGTTCAATGTGCCTAAACTTCAAAATGTAGATTTTTTTGGCCCTTTCAAAAGGTGAAGTTTTTTCAACAATATTAGAAAAAAACACATACATCTTATAACTTGTGTGTTTTAGTCAGTACTAGTGTGCCTTGTGCCATTGCCATAGTATAATAACGAAAATAAAATAAAAATAGTTTTCTAATTTTTTTAATCATGGAAACTTCAAAAATCAATATCTTTTCTTCCATGCATCGGAACGCCATGAAATAAAGCATGCACCCTCAACCAAAATAAAAGTAAAAGTGATTTCCTAATTTTTAAATTCATAAACTTCAAAAAAACTTTGAAATTCAATAACTTTCACATCGTAGTTCTAAACACCACAAAACAAAGCCCACGCACCCCTCTTTGTTGAGGGTTTTTTGACGATATCATGAACATGATTGGGGATACACGGGCCTGGAGATCTCACCATAACAAACAAAACAAAACAAATAGTCCAACTTAAAATATGGACTAGTGTACATGTGCCATTGCCACAGTCAAAATAAAAATAAAAGGAATTGTCTAATTTTTGGATTCATAAAAACATTGAAATTCAGTAATTTTCACATTGTAGGTCCAAATTCCACAAAAACCAAGCCCGTGCACCCTTCCTTGCCAAGGGCTTCTTTTACAATACCAAGCATGTGACCAAAGGATGCATGGTCCATGAGATCTCACTGTAATAAACAAAACAAACAAATGACCTAATTTAACCCCTAAAGCCCTAAACATGCTTTTTTGAGAATATAGCTTTTTGGGCAACTCACTACGAGCGGAGTTTTTATTTTTTTTCTTTCAAATTTTCACACAACATTTTTTCAAGGAGTAGCTTTAAGGCCCAACAATTTTCATAACTTTTGACTACATGACAAAAAAGTTATTGCATGATATGTCATTATCATTGCTTGGCGGGTAGCCCGGGTAGCAAAAAAAACTTCTTAAAAAATCACTTTTTATAAAAATAAAAATTTGAGATTGGTCCTTTAGATTTACATGTACGCGGAAAGCTTTGAATCATTCCATTTGGATCTATAAGTCAAAAGTTATGAGGATTCTTAGTTTGAGGGTAGTTATGGAATCTCAACTCTAAAATAAACTTTGAAGTCCTTTATTTCACTCAATTTTCAATATTTAAAAAAAACAAAAAACATTGGGTGTAGATTGTTTATCACAACATTAGAACTGTTGGAATTGGCATTTTTCAATTCCGTAAATAAATTCTTAACAATTTAGTGTTTTGAATCATTATCTACCTCTTCCTACTTACTATTTTTTTCCTATATGTTGTACAATTCTAAATGATCTGAATTTTTTCAAGCATGTATCCAACTTGTCTAGGAAAATTAATATAAAGAGTAACCACCATTTTGGACATTTTTTCATACCAATGTGACCTTGTGAAGGGCAGCTGCTCGTTTTTTTGCAGGGACAAAAAAAGGATTTTTGTCAATTCTAACGCTATTATCTTGCAATCCACATGGTGGAAAATTCTGAAATTTTTTCCACATCTTCTTAAACAAGTTTACTACAAGATCCTATGGATACATGTGTCCAAAAATGCTTTTTTTCTAAAATTTGGCACTAGTAATAGAAATGGCAATTTTAGAGCGTTTTGGGTGAAAACATAGTCAAAAACCTTTAGGGGTTAAGGTAATGGATGTTGGAAAATGGGTTGAAAACATATGAAAAAAATTTAACCAAAAAAATTTCATATTCATCTTTCGAAAAATTGAAAATTGAAAAATATTATTAAATAAAAGAAAAATCTAATTTGCTAATAACTTTTGCAAGAAGTTGAAAATTCTTAATTCCAATGGTGGAAATGTTCTAGTAAAAAAGTAAAATCTTTTATTTATATTTTTATTATTATTTTTATTTTTTCAAATTAAGAGCAAAAGACAACTTTAAATGTTTTTTCTACCGTCATTGCTTACAAAATAAAACTCGTTATAACTCTTATTTCATTATTTGGAATTTAATGGTTCAAATGTTTATGAATGGATATCAATCTATGAATTTCAAAAAAACAATTAAACCGTTTTTAAATATATCTTTTGCTTCCTGGTTTGACATTGAAATTGAAAAACTTCTAACTTTTGCATTATTTATTGAAATGACATGAAACAAAGCTTTACACATAGATTATGATGAGTAGCATCCATTTTAACCCCTAAAGGACCAAACACCATTTTTTGGCAACATAGTGATTTTAGACAGCTCACTACAAACGGAGTTTTTATTTATTTTTTTTGAAATTTTCACACAATATGTGCCTGACGAGTAGCTTTAAGGCCTAATAATTTTCATAACTTTTGGCTTTACGGGTAAAAAATTATTGTACGGTATGGAATTTCATTACTATATGGGCAACCCCGGCAACTCAAAAAAATTCTTATAAACTCGCTTTTTAAAAAAAAAAAAATTTGAAATTGGTTAAATTATAGATTTATATATACGTAGAAAGCTTCAAATCATTCCATTTTGCTTAATGAGATGAAAGTTATGAGGAGTTTTAGCTTGCGGGTAGTTATGGAATTTCTATGCTAAAATAATCTTTGAAGTCCTTTACTTAACTCGATTTTCAATATTTTTGAAAAAAAATAAACAACTTGGGTGTAGATTGTTTATTACAACTGTTGGGATTGGCATTTTTCAATTCTATAACTAAAATTTTGACAATTTAGCATTTTGAATCATTCTCTACTTCTTTCTACTTATTATTTTTTTCCTATATGTTGTACAATTCCAAATGATCTGAAATTTTTCAAGCATGTAGCCAACTTGCCTTGAAGAATGAGTCCAAAGAGTTATCACCATTTTGGACCATTTTTCATACAATTGTGGCCTTATAAAGTGTAGCTGTCCGATTTTTTGCAGGGACCAAAAAGTAATTTTGTCAGTTCAAACACTAATATCTTACAATCCACATGGTAAAAATTTCTGAAATTTTTCAACATATTCTCAAACCAGTGTAATACAAGATCCTATGGTTACATGTAACCAAAAAACTTCTTATTTTTTTCTAAAATTTGGTACTTGTACTAGAAATGGCAGTTTTGGAATGATTTTGGTGAAAACATAGTCTTTGACCATTAGAGGTTAAGAAATTCGTGCAAAACTTTCAAATTATGAAGTCAATAGAGGCTACCTAAGTTCTCAAAAAGCCCAAAGTAGGGAAAAATACAACACAACTAATAGAGAAAAATACATGCTTATAAATTTTGTTCTCTAGGTAGGCTAAAAAACTAACTTTTGTTCATTAAGTAAATCTGCTTTATTCTTTAACAGCTCAGGGCTCCTTGCTTTTTCATAGAAGCGAGTCAAAAGAAGCAGCTTGCGGTTATAAATTTAGTACAAGAAGAATTCGATTAGTTTTTTAAATCCAATCGCACAAATCAAAGCAGGATGTAGTTGGCATGGTGTAGTAAAGTTTGGAGAAGCCATAGCACCGTATTCTAGAATATTATAATGAGATTTGAGCTCAATTTAGGGGAATATTAGGTGGTTCATAGGAATTAGGGATTACATTTTTGGCTGCTCACAAAGGACTGATGGTCCAAACAGAAATGTGGATATAGATTTAGAAAGCGGGGAAGGTATATCAAAGCTCCAAGCTTGAAATTCTACCAAATTTGATACGACCTGCTCAACTCAAATGACGAAAGCCAAGTATGTCAAGAGCATCAATTTTCACTGAAATTTGAAATAAAATGTTTTTATAAAAAAGTAGAAGCTCGAATTCAAAATTTGAACGATGGATGGTTGCAATGCTTTCTAGCAAACTACAAGAAAATTTTTGAAGCTAATTGGAGAAACTTATGACTCATAGATGACTCCAAGGCCTTAGACCACTGAAAACACAGGGTCACCCTCTAAATTGAACAACATGGCAACTCCCGCCATTGTTCACCCATAGGAATCACGCTAAGTCAATTCTACCGATAAGGAGAAACCAACGGCTTGCTACAGCTAATATCATCGGACGGTGGAGAGAACTAGCTTCTGAGCTTTGGAATACATGCAATAGTACTATCAATCTTCGCGCAACAAAATTATCAATCTCATGACCACAATCCGGCACAATAGAAGAGAAGGCAATTTGCACAAATCAAGCATCATGAGACAATGAACTCACATAAACATTTTCAAAATGTGCCAAGAATGCACTTTACAAATGATAGTTCCAATGAGTGAAGTTCAGCGACAGTCAAGAGTTTCGCTCAATATCACCAACTACCACTACATACGGTCTAAAGTTCGATTCAGTAATTGCTACAGTAAATAGCAAAACTAGCAAATTGCGTCTTCAATCAAAACAAAGTTCATCTGATTCACCCAATGAAGCAAGGTAGGTAATGCAACAGCGAGTGTACTGTCTGTCGAGCGTACTCCCAAGACAATCATCCCGAATATCTACATCCTTAGAAGCAAGCATTTCCTCCAAAAAGCGTGGCATGGAGAGCTTGAGGTCGCTTCCTGCAAATAATCTCCATTCAGCTTAGTATCTTCAAAGCCCACTTAGCATTAGTATGCACCTTCAACCAGCAACGTCCCTCACGCATATAGGCATTATTATAGCCTAGACAATACCAACCACATTTCCGACCATATAGCCGACATTTAGCTTGTAGTTTCTTCACTTGTTTTGGGTAATGAATGCCTCTAGGATTTTGATTGAACTTCCCGTAGGTTCGACTAGGCTTCACCCAATGATCGGTCAGGTAATGCGCTATGTTGTAGTGGTACTGCTGTCAAGTTACTGGCACCTCTCCCTTGGAAATAATGTGATTGTTATAAAGGATGTACGCATTTTGAAGTGTTGTATCTAGAACAAACATCAAAATCTTATGCCACCATTTGTGACCTGACATTGCTACACTATATGGGACTCTGCACTGATCAACGACATCAACCCCCCTCATCATCTCTTGATACTCCAATAGTATTGGGCTGGTGTAGAACCTCTCATGCTTTGATTGTACCCAGCGCTTCGTCTCTACATTCTCTCCTACTGGGTTGAAAGAGGTACTAAGCAAGCAAATAGGATAGTTATCAAACCAAATGCATGCAACCATTTGTCTTTGATGATGCATTTTTACAACAAGCCGACCTCTAGCCTGCTTCTCTCCAGCAACCTCCCTAAGTATAGAAGGCATCCCAACTCAACTAGGCTTACAAGTACCAGCAACCCAGAAGTCAAATTTCAGCAGGGAATCAAACAGTATAGGAGATGTAAAGAAGTTGTCAACAACTACTACATAGCCACGATCTTTGAGCTTGTCCGTCAAAGACAAAACAACTTCAGCATCCATTTGACCTTTCGTAGCCTTCTCCAACTTCTCAGAGCTCTTACTGAGATAGATTTGCATGTTCCAAACGTAATGACTCTTGCTATTTACAAGGCACCAAATCTTTATTCCATGCTTCACAAGCTTGGCTTTTATGTACTGCTTGAACTCACAGTAGCGTCCACTATGTCTGACCAATGAATCCCACCATTTGGTTTGTACTCACAAGGATTACTAGATTGTCTAGCATACTAATTAGTCTCTCTTACTATTCTATCAAGCACACCCTTCTCTGGCCAGAACAAGTCAAAAAATTGATGGGAAGAGACAGCACGACAAAGTTGCCTATAAATTGGTCCTGGACGTGGACCGCAAAAATTGTTTCTAGACCCTTGCAGCATTGTATCCATGGATTGCCAATTCTCATCTCTATACCTATGGACAAAATGAAGCGATTCAAAATCAATATCATTATCTTATACCATAGCATCATCAATGAGGTCCTTGACGTCATCATCCTCCCATTCCAAGTCAAAGTTACCTGAGTCTAAATCGTCAACAAAGTCTCCATGCCGAGGCCACCAATCGTCATCATCAGCCATGTCTTCTGGGACTTTGGTGTCGCTGCTGAAGACCCTTTGCCCCAAGTAACCAAGATACTCATAGTTTTCTTCTTGTTTATCCGCTTGGCCTCAATTGGACATTGACAATGAGATGCCTCTTTGGAATTTGGGGTGTTAGTTCCACCATTTGTCAAAATTTGGTTTTCACCAAGTGATATGCCATTTGTTGTATGATCAAATGACCCTGAATTTTCTATAGCCGTTAGTCGATGAAATCCTAGCCAAGCGAGCTCCTGGAGATGTTCTTCATTATCTGATTCAGAGTCCTCCGAGGCATGATGTAAAACTGGCCTTGGACATGCCTCCTTTCCTTTCAAAATGTTGCGGCAAACTCTCCCTCCTGCCGCAGGCTTTGGCCTCAAAATTGGAGGTGACACATCTCCATCTAACTGAATGGGAGGCTGCACCCAACCCTCAGGGTTCTGATCATATGTTGGTGGAATCACCAAACTTTGATGAAAAGCATCGTCATGCAACGTAGCTAGCCCTTGCCCTTTCCCCCGCCCAACTCCTTTGCTTTGCCCCCTCCCTTGGCCTCTCCTTCTCCCTTCACCACCCCCGGACATAACGGAATTAGGTTCACCGTTGTCGTGGCCCTTCTTCCCTCGACCTTGTTCCCTCCCCAATTTCTTTCCTCTTCCCTCTCCTTTCTTTACTAGAGAGCTTGAATTTCATGCGTCCGTCTGAGTCGCTACTACCCACATCTCCTTGTTTACATTGGCTTCCATATCTTGGGAAGGCTCCATCTCGGGATTCACTTGGGATCCCATTGGTGATGGCTGTTCGGGGCATGTCAATTCTGCTAGGAGCCGCTGAAAGTAAACTGAAGTTCCCTGCGGAACCTTGGGTTGCAGCACTAACTTGGCGTCCTTCTTCTGCTCTGCGAGACGCCTCTTTAGTCTGCACTGAGTAGCGGTTTTTTTTGCCTAAAGACAATTGGCAGCTGCCTGCGGCCTGCCTACTCAATTGATTATGCGACATGAATCCCCTCGTCATCTTGATTTGGCCAAATTCCGTGAATGATAGCTTCAATTTCATTAGAAAACTTCTGCCTCTGCCGCCACCCTAAAAATTCAGCTACATGTCTTTGAAACAAATACCAACACTCGTTTGGCTGAGGATTTGTTGGAACGGGATAACTCTTGCTCGGAGCAGGCAAGCTAAACAGGTACCCTTCCGACAAAGACGACAAGACTCTAGTGCGCTTGTAATCCTTCACCTTCAATTCTACAAGCCATTCATCTAGCACTTGAGCTTTAGACTCAAGTCGGTTGGGAAAAATTGCTGGTTCAATAGGGATTCTAATAGCTCTCTTGGTTTATTGCAGCGGGGGAATTGACAGTGCAACTTGAAAACGAAGGCGTACACAGACTTTCTAAATTGAGCGGAAATTTGTGGAAGCTCTCTAGAGAATGAGTGTGCCTGAGCAGAATTGACAAGTTTGGAGCCCACTTCCTTCAATCCTCACAACCATCTCTTGAATCCTTAGCACCATCATTTTGCGTACCATGTACAAGAATCCGCACAACACTCAAAAAGAACACAATCCAAACCACTACAACATAAAAAATAACTAAACCCTTAGTCCTCTCTCAATGAGAGAGACAACCACTACAAAAGCTATCAAATCGTTGTGTTCAAGGCTCAGAATCCAATGCAAAGTATCGCACACGCCGACAAGGAGAGAGACGGGTCGGACAGCCCAACGGTATTGTTGTGATGAACACTTGGTCCACCCCTATGAACAACGGGTGGAGTCAGTGTTCCCGCATCCGACGTGGCCCGTTCCTGCGTGCCAAAAAATGGACCGTCCTCAATTTTTTCTGATGCACAAGCTGAGATTATTGGTCATTTTCAAATCAACTCACACTATTGGTTTCCTCTTTATATTTGCAATATCTTTCATATTAATACCAATACTCGGCGCTTTAGGCAAAGTATATCAAATTGCAATCCAAAATTAGGTGAGGACACATTCTGTCCTCTTGAGCCTTGAGCTGTTAACAGCAACTAAAACACATCATATAACAGAATTCAAGGCTTATCCATGTTGGCACATTACTATCATTTCCTTATCAATACTTAAGGGGAGCACTAATTGTTCACTTTCGATTATATGCGCATCCAAAGGTATTTTAGAGGCAATATTATTTTTCTTCTTATGATTTTAGGATACTCGATTCATTTATCTAATTTTGCAGCTAATAACAAGCATTATATCATGTGGGACTATTGTAACTTGTTTAAATGGTTTTTTATAATTTTATTTTGTAGTCTATCTTAGATTATCCTTTAATTGCCCAATCAACCATATATAGTCAATTCAAAATTTCAAGCGCATTTTGGTGTGGGCAATTAAATTCTTTTGATTAGTTAAAACTTTTATGGGCAGTATTGAAGGTTAATTAACTATTGAAAGCTTTTAGTTTTCATTGAAAAAGGTAAGTATTTGATTTTTAAAAGGTCTTCAAAGCCATATATATATCATTTGATTTGAAAATGGTCCCAATGGAAAGAATAAAGTGTTTTTCGTAGTAATTTGACAATTTTCACTATTAAAAATTTAACCGCTAAAAGCCCATTGTCCCTTCGAGGGACAAATGGGATTTCGGGCAAGTACCATCGGGCTGAATTTTTGTCATAATTTTCTGAAACTTTTTGTGAAGATAGAAAAATTGCTAAGCTTTGTGAGAATATATATGTATCTTTTCAATTAGTGTCCAAGAAAAAAGTTATGCCCAAATAAGCTCAAAACAAAGTTCACTATTTGGGGGGCAAAAAAAAAATTTGCAATTTTCTTTTTCTTAATTTTTTTTCCTATAGATTATTATTTTGTCTATTTGGAAAGCTTTGATTCATTTCATTTGGATTTATTATGAGAAAGTTATGAACAATCTTGTTTTTTGGACACTTTATTAGAGAAAAAATTAGCCCTTTGAAGGGTTGCTCCAAATTGACATGCCAAGCTATTTCAAGCTTGGCATGTCAATTTGAAAAAGTACCCCCGGTGAGTAGTTAGTTTGGCTGACTGCTCGCCGAAACAATCAAATTTTTTACTTTTTTATTTTTATCTTTTATTTTTATTTTTTTATTACAAAAAAAAATAAAAAATAAGAATGATTAATTTTTTACTTGTAAAACTGGATACCTACGCCACTATCATTGTAGTTTTAGCTGTGTAGAAATAGAAAAAAATTGAATTTTTCAGCCCTAAAAACAAAATTTCAGAATACTTTGGAGGGCTGTGGAGCAGCCTTTTGGAGGCTTGAAATTTCTCTAATGAGAGCATCTTCTTGAAAAAAATAACTTATAGGATTCATTTTTGAATGCAATTTTTACAATTTTTCAAAAAAAAAGTTCCACAAGGTTTAGTTTTTTTTATTAGAATAATCTCACCATTAGGATTAGTAAATTTAAATGCCATATAAAAGATATTAATATTTTAGATTTTCCTTCTATCTCGTACCTACTTTTACTTAACAATTTTTTAATAATGAAGAATGAAGTTTTTTTGGGTTTTTTTTTCCCCTAGACTCTCAGCTCAGTTCTCCACGAAAAAGTTTTAAAGCTCAAAACCTTGTAGTGCAAAACATTTAAGTTAAAAATGTTCAAAGCCAAAAAATCTAGTCCTGCAACGTGCTGAAAAAATTATTTTTTTCACTTTAAATACAAGTATCTTGCAGTCTAAAATTTTTTCCACACATTCTTATACTAGTTAGGTGTAAGATCCTACGGTTAGATGTGCAATAAAAGCATATTTTAGTTTTTTTTACTCTTTGCTGTAAAAATGGCAATTTTGAGTGATTTTTGGCAGAAAAAAGGCCTTGGGCCTTTAGGGATTAAATATACAAGTGTTGATTTGGAGTTATTTGCCATTCCAACAATTGCAATGTGGATTGTGTAATGAACTTGATAGCTTTTTATGTGAAATTCAATTTTTTGAAAGTGCATTTCAGTATGCTAACACTATTTGTAGTTGTTTATGTCACCTCCAATTTCAAAAATCTTTTATATGCAAATTTTGGAAACTTTGTGGGGACAACAATATACTAAAAATAAAAATGTACATTTCTCTTGTGATAATTTCACAACTCCTATGCAATTTTGTACTCAAAAATTGGTATGTATACTAATAAGCAAGATCTTTAAACCTCAGTCTATATAGTTAGATTTTGAAAAAAATCAACTTGCTTCGTTTAAATAACTATAAATCCATGTTTTTTCATAGGAAAAACACACTTAGAATATTGATTCAAGGAGATGGCAAAATCATGACAATAATTTGCAATAAGTAAAGAGTCACATAGCTTGTGAATCAGTGATCAACATGAACACTCAACAAACATATTGGGATAAAAAGCATCCCAATTTAGTAAACGATATTTCTCATCAAATTCTAGAACCACCTATGCTACAATTTAGAGACAATCAGACACAGTGAAAATTGAAGACAATGTCTTCATGACCTTATACAAAGTCCTAAGTTCATAGTCATAGTCATACCTTAAAGCATCACCATGTCTTTTTCTCACAGTCTTTACTACAAATTCTATCAAATATTTAGAATGATGTACCAACATGCACCAAATCCGTTCCAAACATAACCAAACTATTTATCCAAAAGATGAAATCTGCAACCTGCAACCTGATCTTGCAATTTCCACCTCCCTTTCATGGTGAAAAAACCACATCCCTTAATTTTTTCCAAAAAAGCCCCTCTATCCATTGCCGACGATCAAATGGTTGTCACAAAAAAAGATAGCCGTTGATTACAGACGATCTGGGTCGTTCAGTAATGAAACATGAAATATAGACATAAAATATACACTATAGATATGAATACAAAATACGTACAAAAAACAAAAACTACACAACAAATCAATATCCCATACCTATTGCAATCCAAATAGGTTGCAAGAAATTACAAATATAATTTTGGAATGCCGGTTTCCAAGCATAGTTTATACAAAATTTGCATCTGTATTAGTAGAAAATTTACATGAGTACACGCCTTCGTAAAAGCTTAACAACCTATGCCAAAATGACACATATATCCCATAAATTTTTTACATTTGCTTTTGAAAGAAAACAACACTTTTGTCACATTACAAAAAATTGCAAGCCTCAATTGGACTGTTCTAGAGCAGCTGAAAGGACTAATAATAACATTTAAATTGGATAAAGGATTGCTTTTTTCCCTATAGTTGTTCACCTTGCACAACGACATCGGATGTGTCAGTGGTTCAATATCCAAGTACAAGACATTAAATAATCAAGGTTCAGGTATTATAATGCACCTTAATCCTGATTATTGCATACCTTGTACTCTAACTAAGTTTTGGAAAAAAAATCAAATGTCGAAATTAGTCCAATGACATCTACTATCAAGATCTTTTTTAATGGCAATGTGATAGTCATAATTGGTCAGAATGAAGGGTGAAGAGGTTGTTTATATAGAAAAATCAATTGTCCATGGTGAAATCTCAAAGAATATGGGATATTTTGAAGAGAGATCACTCATTTTTCAAATTCAAGAATTGTGCTAAAAGTCTAATTTTAGAATTCATTTAGGCATAGTAGAATAATTTTTTTCAAAAATCTTTGAACTAAGAAATATGGAGAATTAATCTAGTTTTTATCTCCAAAAATCCGTTTGAGTTTTAGAGCCTCCAATAAAAAGTTATGGACAAAATTCTAAGAGGGTGTTTAAATGCCAAAGAAAATTTTGCTTCCAAACCCTTTTAGAAGTTTGTCCATAACTTTTTATTGGAGGCTCTAAAACTCAAACGAATTTTTGCGAATGAAAACTAGATTGATTTTCCAAATTTTTTTAGCTCAAAGATTTTTGAAAAAAATTATTCTACTATGCCTAAATGAGGTCTGAAATTTGTATGTTAACACAATGTTTGCTTTTTACTTAACTATGAGTGGTTGTGTTCTTATTAGTTCTAATTTACATATCCCACATGGATTGTTGTACCTACTATCCCACTTGTATAAATATCTTCCCTTCCCAACTTCAAATTCACTAAACTATTTGGCTTACAAAGCTAGTTCGAAATCACTAGTGTTTCTAATTTTTTTGACAATTAGTATCAAAATCCACTTCATTTTGGTTAATTTGATTGAATTGATTAATTACCCAGTTAATCAGACCTGTACAATAGTCATATTAGTGAGTCCTGACATCCTTTCCGAAATTCACACACTCTGACTACTCTTTGTGGCTACATGCCTACTTTCTAGTAATAGATTGATTTGGTCATTCTTGAGCGGCCCTCCAGAGGCCTGCAATTTTCTATAATGACTATGTCTATATACCCAGAAGATGCAATCTCTGTGATTTTATCTTTTGGATATTATATAAACAAATTTTGGCAAACTTTTATAAACAAACACAGCTAATACAAGAAGAGGCTAATATAAAAAGTCTATAACAATACAGCTCCTATAAGCATGTTGCAGTACTTTACTATTCTACAAACATAAAGATGATGTTTACATCATGTACACAAACTACAGTGGCCTACCACAAGATATGTGATTTTGCCCTCAGCTTTGAAAAAAAAATCTCTTCATTGTAATTATTTTTTTGCAAAGGAATTGTACCAGCTTGCTCCTATCTACGAATTTAGTGATAGCAAGAAGAGAAAATGCAAAATCTAATTAAAATAAAGATAAATTGATTTTCAAAATAAGACAAAATCACGCCAAAATGGATATCTCTCTCGAGGGAATTGTGAATTTTTTTTGGAGATGCTTGTTGAAGGAAAGATGTGCCTATGGAGGTAATTTACATATTTCCGCAATTGAATTAAAAAATTCATCACCAATGTTCTTCATTGAATTTTCATGTAAAACCATGAAAATTAAATAAAAAAATTCACTACAAATGGAGTTTTTCTTTTTTGAAATTGAAGGGTATGTTAATTCTGCAAAAGAAAAAATGTCAACTTTGTTTTACATTACACAAAGAAAACAAATTGTCCAAATTGCCATCACTTATCTTTTTGGTAGGCCATTGTACAATACCACGCTATGGCAACAATATAACACAACAACAATCTCCCCAAAAGATTTTAATTAATTCCAAAAAAGACATAACTCTGTACATTTGTATTTCAATTGCCAAAACGCAACCAAAAATTAAAGTTCTATATGAATATGTTCATGATTTTAGCTCAATAGCACTTCATATCTACATCACATTGCACAAAAAATCAACCTCAATCTACTTTAATTCAGTCATTAGAGAAAAAATCAATCCTTTGGATGGCTGCTCCATGAACCCCTTTAGTAATCTGAAATTTTTTTATCGGGTCTGAAAATTTATTTTTTCTCTATTTTCGTGCAGCTAAAACTCCAGTGGCAGTGGTGCAAGAACCCAGATTTACAAGTAAGAAATTATAAAAAAATAAAAAAATAATTAAACTACGAAGTCAAATTGCTTTGGCGAGCAGTAGTCATACACCCTGATTGCTTACCGGGGGTACTTTTCCAGGTTGACAGGCCAAGCTTGAAATAGCTTAGCATATCAATCTGGAGGGGCCCTCCGGAGGGCTGATTTTTTCTCTAATGTGTAGATGAAGGTTGGCAAGCAACTTGGCCAATTGTTAATTCCAATGCTAAATTTGCCTCTTCTATAGTATAAAGTTGGACTTTGTGCTATGGCAAATGTACCTAAATTTTTGGACTCTACCCCAAAATTGAAACTTTGAAGAAAAGGAAAGCAAAAGTTTGGAGAGACAAAGCCAAATAGCAAAAAATAAGGCAAAAGCGGAAGACCATATAGTAAAAATTTTGGCTATGGATAGAGATTGGTATCATCCACAAAGTGTTTACGGTATGTGAAAATATTATAAAAACATTATGATCTTTAAATTTTTGATTTGGAGCCAATACATAGTCAACAAATTGTCAATTTCCATTTAAGTTTATAGAGTATCTTTTGTTGACTCTAATATTAAGAATAATACCAACACCCTATATTAGTTACAACTCCCTCAATCCCACACCTAACAATTTATATTAGAAGTAAGAAATTTAGATTTTTTTGCTCAATTCTTTTCATAAGATCCTATTTTTGGACTCACATGTAATTCTATGAAGAACGCCCAATGCCCTCTCCTTGAGTCAATACTACAAGCCAAATTGATCGATGTCAATGAATGAACTATGAATTATAGATGAATTTTTTTTGTTATGTCAACTAGTCATTTAATAAACAAAAAATATTGTCTAGCCTTTTGCTCATCCATGCTTGTATATCCTACCTACAACTATGCCAACTCTAATACAACAACTTGAGGTCACCTACAGCACCTTCCCTTGAGGTAGCTTGTACATCCCTTTTCAAGATCAAGTCTTGCAATGACTAGTTTCTAAAAATTAGGAAGGTTAGCTACAAACAAATTTATTTCAAACAATTTCAATTTTTATGAGAAGCAAAGCCTATCTTATAAAATGACTAGAATGACCTAGAGGAGCTAACCATACTCAACCCATGTCCATCAAGCATTACAACAACTCCACCATGCTAAATTAGAATCCAAGCGTTACTCCTTTGGTATTTTTTGCATTCAAATTGACAATTGATGCTCTAAATTTTTTTTCTGGATTGCAAATACCATCAAGCCTAGGACTCTTATCAAAGAAATGATCAAAAAATACATTCTGCTCATTGATTACAATGCTATTTTCTGATACATGGCCTTCAATACTATAATTAAAGGACTTGTACCAAATAAATCGTCACAACAAATTCTTAGTACCAATTGAGGAGGTTCACTAGGAAAATACTTGTATATTCTGAAACGTTTCTAACACTCAAAATGCCACTCTCACTAAGCCATTCATCACTACAGAATTCTTGTATACAATACAAATATGGAAAAAGGCAAAATCAATTATTGCATGGATCTGATGGGATATCAATGGAATTCTCCCAAGACATGGAAGGTATGGTAGAGCAAGATAAATATACTTCATCTCCTAGATTTGAAAATTGATTTAATTTGTATATTGATTGGTTAGCAAGATTCAAAGAATGGATAGAAGGATGAACGGAGTTCATCAGTTAGAATCTATAAGTTTCATCCTATTTTAACATAAACCAATAAACTTGATTTGTGGGCTTATCAATATCATTTAGAAGAGATCACAAAAATTGGGTATATTTGAGCCCTTTTGGAGTGTTGGTGTGAATTAATCCCTAAAGGCCAAGGCCTTTTTTCTGCCTCAAAACCCCCCAAACTGCCATTTTTATAGCAATGAGTAAAAAAACATTAAAAAGTCTTTTTTTTCCACATCTAACTGTAGAATCTTACATCTAACTAGTATGAGAATATATGGAAAAAATTTCAGGATTTTGGACCACGCAGATTGCAAGATTTCTGCATTTAAAGTGAAAAAAACAAGTTTTCAGCACATTGTGGGACTAGATTTTATGATTTTGAACATTTTTAACTTAAATGTTTTGCACTACAGAATTTTGAGCTTTAAATCTTTACAATGGAGAATTGATTTGAGAGTCTAGGAAAAAAAAAAATTCCAAAAAAACTTAATTTTCATTATTAAAAAAATTATAAAGAAGAAGTAGGAGATAGAAGGAAAATCTAAAATATTAATATCTTTTATATGGAATTGAAAAGCACTCATTCCAATGGTGAGATTGTTCTAGCAAAAAAACTAGATCTTGTAGAACATTTTTTTTGAAAAATTGTAAAAATAGCATTCAGAAATGAATCCTACAAGTTATTTTTTTCAAAAAGATGCTCTAAGTGCCCAAAAAACAAGATTGTCCATAACTTTCTCATAACAAATTTAATTGAAATGAATCAAAGCTTTCCAAATAGAAAAAAAATACAATCTATAAGAAAAAAAATAAAAAAAAACAAAAAAACTTTGCAAAATTTTTTTTCTGCACCCCGAAGGCTTTTTTGAGCTTATTTGGGCATAACTTTCTTTCTGGACATTGAATGATAAAAAAATTACATTCATATGAAGCTTAGCAGTTTTTCTATCTTCAAAAAAAATTTCAAAAATCACAACAAAAATTTAGCTCATAGATACCTGCCCGAAATCCCATTTGTCCCTCAAAGGGACAATAGGCTTTTAGAGATTAAAGGCCTACTCATATTTGGTCTCATATAGAATTACAAGTAATAATATGAGTGATGCCAATTCTTGGAATATACCGGTTGTGTAGGCAACAAATGGGAGCCATCTCCATTATGAACATACACTGCTTTAACTGCTTTCAAGAGTCTTCACATACAAATTTTTTTGTTATAACTGATTGAGTATTTTCTAAAGAATCTGCGCAATTTGCCTACTCTACATACATTCAATTTTCAAGTCTTTTGCCTTTTTCTTAATTTAGTATTAGAAAATTAAAAAAAATCATTTTTTCAGAAGTTACTACAAAATTTACAAGATTCCTTACTCATTTGAAGGAAGAATGGGATTTCTTTTTGGAATCGTATCAATGATGGATATTCCATGAATTTTAGAATTTTTAGAATTGAATAATACTGATTGACATAAGACCTGAGGCAAATGTTTACCTTTTATTAAAAATCACTCCAAAAATTTATTAAATAGTCCAATGTAGCAAAAGTAAAATTGGTCAACGAAGTCCACAGCAGCTGCTGAGTTTCACTGTGACTCTCCTAGTCTCCTAGCTAGTGTCACAACACTTAAACTGAATTATTAGTGCTGGAGACTGGGGCTGTAGATGCCCGAGAAAAAAGTCCTGTCTGCTTTGAGACACTGGCCGTGATCTCACATCAAGACTGGCTGTCGCAAGCGACAAGGAAACTATATACAAAGGAAACCTCTGACTTGTACTGGTATATCTGACTGTGAATTACAGGACTGGTATTGTACGTCGAATGTTGATTACTCTGCACCGATTTGAAGTTTGCAGTGAGTTCAGCCCTACCCGGTCTTCAGAGTTCCTTTCCAAAACCCGGGGAGGAAGCCCACATATACGGTCCTCAGGTCCATGAATGATATGGTTTAGGGCTTCCACCAAAACATGCTAACACTGAAGAATTAGAACTCGATCCTCCACTGAACACCCCCAACTTCTTTCGAAGGGCTGCACGACGCGCCTTTGCCTCCCTCTTCTTAGCGTGATTCTTGATCCAGGGGTGAGCTACAACAAATGAACAAAATCACATCATGCGCCATAAATTACATAGTTTTCAAATCCTCATGAACGTCCACCCTAAATTTTAAATTCTTGAATGTATGTTTGACTCTCGAAGCATACAGTTTAATTTGTGCAATGGTCCATAGTCTGAAAAATTAATTTGTTTCAAATTTGCAAGAACATAATTATAAGGTCGGGCTTTTCAACTGAAGCAAATAATCGCAAGCTTGATGACTTGCAGAATACCGATGAAAGGGTTGAACTTGGATGCTAGTCACATTCAGCACTTGAGATCGGCAGAAGCATAAAATTGCAAAATATGTATACTGGCCGCCTAGGTCGTGAAGGCCACAAAGATGTGGCAAAATTAGACGAAGTTTTAAGCTAGGTCTGACTTTGGTTTGGCATAAAATTCGTCTCGCCCTCTCCAAGTTAATTTATGTATCAACCCTTCAGTTTGAGTAGACCTTAGGTAAACACTCTATTAAGCTATTGTCTACCATATATTTATACCACACATGCAACATCCTTAAAGATTAAGTGGAAAATGGCTTTAGTTACCACATATTTCGTCCGCACGGATTCGTGTTACTGGATCCGAACTCAGCATCCCTGCGATCAGATGTTGGGCTTCAGCAGGCACGGCGTTCCATCTGTCATTTCTCTGAAAATTAAGTGTGGCTCGGTTCTCGACAAGATCCCGATAGTCTTCCCGACCGAAAGGCATCTGCCCAGTGAGCAGGTTGCACAATACCACGCCTGCACTCCACACGTCAATCGCAGTCCCGTATCTTTCCCCTCTCAGGATTTCAGGGGCGATGTAGCCATGAGTTCCCAAGAAATTTCTTCTGGAAGAAGTCGCGGGGATATCTGCCATTTACACATCACTGTTTATAAGGGGTGTAGATTGCATAGCCATGTCCTAACTAGACTAATGATCTGGTCTTCTACTGATGATAAAATTATACCAGACTGATGGTATGGCTAGCTAATAACCCACGAAAACTTCTGAATGTAGACTCCAGACTGAATGCGGACTAGACATAGATGACATGTAATCGTGCAAGAAACAACAATGACAACAATGGAGACTCCACCAAATTACAGCATGCATACGGAGCTACTTGAACTTCATCGGTGCATATCCCTCCTTCATCGACACAGGACACTTTGGGGACCTTAAAAAAGAAGAGGGCACAGAGACACGACCGCATCCTTCCTATGCTCTCAAAGATCAGCAGAACTTCAAGATCTGGAAGTCCAAATTTGGTGTGAGGGAGGAGGATTTCCAACAGCCCCTCGAGCCTCCTTAATCAGCTAGCCTCAACCGGTTATCTAGAACAAAATCCCCACTCCCCACTGGCATGGACTACAGAGCATGGTCCCATCTTGCAACAGAGTTAATTACAACTCCTAAACCAAAAATCCATTATGATTATTTCACCAATTAACCAAAGAGTGAACTTTTACAACCTTAAATGATCTACATATGAAGGAAGCCATGTATGCAACGAAGCCGTATGCAAGGAAGCAATACATATATGTAAGAAAGTCACTAGCCATATGCACATTTGCAGTATTAGTAATTTGTTACCTGAAATTATACTTTGGAATGCATTTCCAAAGTCCGCCACTCTGATGGAGGCGGAGTCATTCTCGGGATACTTCTCGTCCAGCAAGATATTTTCTGGTTTAAGATCACGGTGAACAATACCTTTCTCATGACTGAAAGACAGAAATTCAGCCAAACATGTCATGATCTCGGCAGCTTTGGCTTCAGGAAGTCCAGAATCCTTCTTAGTGATCTCGTTCTGAATCATCTTCGACAGGTCTCCGCCTTTGCAGTTCTCCATAATAAGGTACACGTACTCCTCATCTTCACAGACGTCCTCCAGCTTGACCACGTGAGGATGGCTGGATAAGAAGTGATGTATCTTGGTTTCGTTAGACAACCGCTGCCTCTGCTGCGGAGTCAAGTGCGACTTGAAAATGATCTTGCACGCCAGCCTCTCTCCAGTATGGATCTCGTTGCAGATTCGAACCACTCCACTCGAACCCGTCCCTAACAGTGATTCCTCACGAAGCTCCAGAAAATAGTGTTGGGAGAAAACAGTAGTCTTGCCTGCATCGAAGATGAGGCTTGTTTCTTCGGGGGATTCTGGTGAGGCTGGCAGCTCCATGGATTCTGTGTTTGTAGTCGAGAGGATGTCCGAACGGAACTCATCATCTGAGCTTTTGCTAAGCTTGACATACTTTGCGGATGATCCGTTCGTCATGGCGCCCCAAAAGCCCTTGATAGATGTCCGAGCCATTCTGCTTTCACCTCACTGTAGGCAAGCCAAATACATACCTGACAAGCACCATGTGAGCAAATTAAGTGTCAGTTTGTTTCAACAAGTTATGGTATGGTGAACAGAAGAGAGGGGATCATCATCAGCACTGACTGCTCCAAAAAATTAAAGTCTGGTTAGGGCCGAAATCACCACCCGAATAGCTAAATTGACGCGATTCCTACTCCAAAAATTGTCACAGACATCTACACAAAGCTCTAATAAGTAGAACAGTTAAGTAGAACAGTTAAGTAGAACAGTTATGGATCTATGTTTCTGGCCCGTTTCCACGATATTTAATTCCGCCATAATCCCGCCAATTAAACGAAAGTGACTTTAAAATAATCGCACCTACCATGTTTAAAATGAAATGTAAAGACCGGAAAGCCATGTATGAAGGCGCTTCAAACCGAAACCAAGACGGTCTAAACTACCGTCATTCTAACCAAATCACAAGAATTCTTTCGTTGTTCCGTCCCAAGCAAGCCAAGCTAATAAGTATCATCCTGGATGTAAAGCAAAAAATTTAACTAATGGGAAATTTCGGTAGAATGGCGGTATTCCATACGCCATTTTCCATTCATTTCCTTCTATACCTCTAAAGTCTAGGAATTGTAGATTTCAGAGCGCACTGTCCAAACGTAAAAGAGCCAAGTTTGTGGAATACCGCCATTTTAACGAAATTTTAGTTACGAGCTGTGTCGCGCGCCATTGATGATGAAATCTTTCTTACTACCAAAGTTGGTCTGCATATCACAAATGTAATAAGAATGATGCATAGCTAGCATATCAACCAGACATTAATGCACTACAGATGTGTTATACATGTTCTTCCCTCGATTTTTTTAGACCCAAGAGTAACACCTTGGCCAAAACTTGTCAGGAACACTCTCGTGGACACTGCCGTAGCCCTTAGCTACCTAGCCAAGGAACATTACAAACTACAGGATCACCTAAATTGCTACTAGAGAGCCGCAAGCATGCAAAGAAAGCACCGACCACCGCATAAGAAAAACTATGTATCACCTGCAATATAAAATTCAAGAAACAGGAATGCTGGAAATCCGGTGCTTAACATCACCCCTTTACATACAAGCTCCGCTCCCTGCCAATTCTCGAATAGGATTCGAGCACGAACCACTAGCTAGCTCGTGTGCTACTGCAGGAAGAAAAAATCAAGCAGACTTTCAGGAAATGTGAACTTGCAGGACTTGTAGGCGGACCCAAGCAACTTGGCGATCTAAACGGTCCCGAGCTACGCCATGGGGAATAATGCAAGAATCCTCGATTCTAGCCTGTGAGTTTCAGAGTTGCAGGGCACGTTGCAGAGAGTTGCAGAGGTACGTACCGGGCGATGGGACCTGCTGATCGATAGTCTCTCCAATGCGAGGGCCAATAAACCTAAAATATATATATTTTCCAAGTTTAATTCATCAAAGAGCTCTGCAACGTGCCCTCACAGTCACATCTTTCATAACAACTAACAGCTCACTCTGGCATTGTTCGAAAACAACATTCCTCACGTCAAGCACATGCAGAGGCTTGTGTTCATGCATGATCGGGACAGCTGACCTGTCCATCGCCCTTGATCAGACGTAAAGCGGCCGGGCGGCTGCAGAGACTTACGATCGCATGAATTAATTCCGACCCTCCTCTCGCAATTGTTCAGCATCCAGAATCTCTGAACATATCTCTTTTGCGCCAAGATAAAAACAATTACCTGAGTCCGACTCCTCCTTCTCACCAACCCTGCTCACTTCATGGGACGGTCCAAAGAAATGGCCGGGCAGGCCCCCCAAAAGCAGCAGCGCATGTTCTCCTCTGCACTCATGTCACAGAATTCGCATATCGTTTTCGTTGTTCCCCTCAACTCCGCCAGTACAATTAACAGGGCCGACAATGAACCCGGTCGAACTCGATCGATAGTCCGCAGCTGTGAATGTTCATGGGGAACTCACGTGGGCCTCCCTGCTGCATGTGAGCTGCGACGGCTGCAATGCGGGAGAAAAATCAGATTACAGCTCGAAAATCCTGGTGCTCGATCGTCGAAACATGCAACAGGTCTGATGAGCAACTAGCTTGCTGCAAGCATGATTACCGGAAGTTAACAAAACTGCTCTTCTATTGCTCGTGGATGGCACGCCAGGAGAGAAACTTGGCATGGAGCAGCACGCTCGGAGCTGGAGAAGCAACGCCCTGGCCGTCGTCTTTCATCGTCCACAAAATCAGGATCCCGGAAATATGGAAGCTGCTGGGGACGCCTTTTATTGGCATGTGCTAGCTCGATCATAACAAAGGTCCAAGGGTTGGGAGATTAATTAGCTCATAATCAAGGTCAAGAGGTGGGGTCGGAGATTAATCAATTTTTTGGATGGAATTCTGGGAAAGGATATTCCATTGGGGGTCGGTTGTTACAATGGTAAATGGACATTCAAAGTGATTTTTTTTAAAATTTTAGAACAAGTGAAAGCAAACCTCAATGTCTTATAAGAAGTTTAAAAGACTACAATTAACAATGAACCAATACAAGTGACCAGGTTTCTACGATATGAGGAAACATTCATGTCCCTCGAGCATATCAACGCATACTCGAACAAAGTTTGGAGGTATGAAGGTAACTACTTCAAAATCATCCAATTAAACATTTGAGCATATTTCAATCTGTTATTTGCATTTAAACAATGTACTAAGTTTATGTTGGATCTAGCTTATTGGTCTATTGATCTCAAGAGGGGATTCCAAATTTTCTTTGTATTCCATTTGTTAAACATTTGAATTAGATGATACTTCCTCGGTCCGTTTTGAAAAAAATCCAAGATTTCCTAAAAATGGCTAGATTAATGCATGAATTGTTCCTATTTTCAAGGGATTGTAGAGATATTGTAGCTTCTACTAAACCCCACTTGGTGTGAAAGAATGGAAGTCAAAAGTGAAGCAATGTATATTGAAAACAAGCAGCAATAGTAACAAATTTTTGTCCTTTTTGGAACTGTTCCAGTGGTATGAATTTTGATCATTCTTCAAGCAATGTTGGTGCAGTGATGTTCATTGATGTCTTTTGTATTCAATTCCAACAATGCCTTGTGATTCAACTCCAATAAATTCTCAACAAGAGACTTGTTAGTAGCAGTTCTTGTATAGTTTTGGGTTGAATTCTTTGCCTTTGGTTGGTTAGAGGTTGCGTTTGATTCCCTTTGCAAGGATTGAATTGCTATATATAATCTTTGGAGTGTGACATCTGCAAATTCTTTTGCTTTAGGGTGTTTGAACTAGCTTCAATTGTTGTCCAGTAAGTTATAGAGAGCCAATTTCAAATTTAATTTGAGACAAGTATATTTGAAAACCTTGGATTTATTTCGAGACGGAGGGAGTAGTTAATTTTCAAAGTATTAAACCATTGGTGCATATACCAAAATTCAACCTTGGGCTCTCATTAATAGAATCTACATATTTTAGAGGGCAAGAAACTATAGAGGGCAAATTTAGATACAACTTGTAAGTAGGAGAAGTTACCTTGATAGATTATTAGATTGTTATAGAAAGATGTGCACCCTTACTTGTGAATTGCAACTAAATACATTTAAGTAGATTTGGTTTGAATTTGGATGAAGGAATAAAATCTATATCCTTGTAAATAGGAGAGAAAGCATACTAATGGCTTAATCATAAGGGAAATAGAAAAAGTTATCATATGGGAGAGATTTTATCATTACCCATCTTTTTACCAGAAACTACTATTGGTTTACAACTTAAAAGGTGGTAATGGTCAAATTTTTTCCACATAATTATCTCTCCTACTTCCTTATTGAATGTTAAAGTAAAAAATTTGAATCTCTAAGTGGAGAGATATTGATTTTTGAAGTTCATTAGAGTAAAAATATTAGACTACCAATATTTGGTAGTAGAAATATTGTTCATAAATCAAGCCCAACATGTGCAATTGTGCATGCTAAATAATATAAGGAGGTGATTATAAAAAACACATATTGGTTTCTTTGTATTACATAATTTTTATGTTTTTTTTTCTAAAGTGCTTTAAAATTTAAAATATAACTTTTAAAAAATTAAAAAAATATGGCCAATGTACATACATCTTCAAGATGAAAGTAACCTCCAAAGGAATAGCATAAAAAAGTTCTCTAAGTAGGAGAACTAGAAAAGTGCAAAATCTCAAGAAAATAGATACTTTGATCATGTTTTAATTAGTAAAAAATAGAAAAAATTCAATAAATCAAATTTATCTATTTGTAAAAACTCTATAGAAGTGGTTATTAACTAGAAAAATCATGAAAATAATATTTTATATATTTTGAAATGCAAGCTAGAAGAAACTCACTTTATAGACTTTCATTCAATATGCAATTAATTATTTTTAGAATTCCTTCATATGGTAGCTATAAATCTATTAGAAGACCATCATTTCTAAATTTTAGCTCCAAATTTGTTTTTATGGATATGGAATGGTACTCAGCCTCTCCAAAGTGGCAAGTGAGTGACACGTTAGAGGAATTCTCAACCCTCTAGAGGGCCGCTCCACAGCAATTGAAAGGATCCCACAATCACATTTAATTTTGTTTAATGATTTGTTTTCCCGCTATAGTCGATCACTTGAAGTTGCAGTGTCCAATGACTATCCGTGGTTTAAATCAAGTACAAGTAGTTAAATAACCAGGGTTTAGGTATCGTAATGCACCTTAACCTTGATTATTGCATACCTTGTTTTTAACTAAGTTATGAAAAAAAAAATTGGAAAATAGTCCAATGACATCTACCATCAAGAGTTTTTTTAGTGGCATTGTGATAGACTTAATTCATTGAAAATTGGTGATAAAGAAGGGTGAAGAGGTTATTTTTACAGAAAAATCAATTATCCAAGGTGAATATTCAAAGGGTATAGGATATTTAGAAGATAGATCACTCATTGCCAAATGTAGGAATTGTATTTGAAGTTGAATTTCACACTCCATTTAGGCATAGTAGAATGATTTTTTCAAAACACTTTGAACTTAGAAAAGTTGAAAAATCAAGCTAGTTTTTATTTCCAAAAATCCATTTGAGTTTTAGAGCCTTCAATAAAAAAATATGAACAAAATTCTAAAAGAGGTTGAAAGGGAGATTTTCTTTGATATTTTCAAATACCCTCTCCAAAATTTTGTTCATAACTTTTTATGGGAGGCTCTAAACTTCAAACAAACTTTTGGAGTTGAACAATATCTTGATTCTCCAACTTTATTCATTTCAAATTTTTTTGAAAAAATTATTCTACTATGCTAAATGGGTCTCAAATTCGACTTTAAATACAATTTTTGCTTTTGACTTAATTATGGGCAGTTGTGTTCAATGGGGTTGCTATCATGTGAGCATAGGAGTGTGAGCCCATGAGCATAGAATACTATACACTTATGTTAAAGGTGTATATTCTGTAAAAATCATCTTTGATTATAAAATTTATATGTACAACTTACAAATACCCATATTATAGGTGTTTATAATACACACCTTCTATAGTGTGTGGCATCTATATTATAGGTACCTATATTGTAGGCTTAATGCTCACAAGCTCACATTCTTGGGCTCACATACAAGCACCATTGGGTTGTGCTTCTATTAATCCTAATTTACAATTTCACATGCATTGTTTTACCTACTACTATCCCACTTGTATAAATAGCTTCTCTTTTCATCTTCAAACACCCTAAACTAAGTGGCTTCAAAAGCTAGTTGGAAAATGTAGGGATTTCCTAAATTTTTTAGCAACTAGCTTGCAAATCCACTTTTGTTTGCTTAATTTCACTAAATTTGATTAATTTGCCAATTAATCACATTGTATGCTCATGCGGTTGATTATTAAACAGACTTCTACTACACCTTTATTACTGGAGTCTTGATGTCTTTTGTGAAATTCACACTCTCTAACAATGTACTATGGCTATATGCCTCTACCAATTCTCAGGCAATTAATAGACTGATTTGGTCACTCTAGAACGGCCCTTCAAAGGGCTCAAAATTTTCTAATGTAAAATCGAAGGCTACTTTTGGACAATAATTTATTTTTTAAATAGAAAATTTAGGCAAGGTGTATAATAGTTGTAACTACTTTACCTATAAATCTACAATCATTTGGAATCAGGATATAAAAATTATGGGCAAAAACAAATTAGCATGCAAGATGTGACGCAAAATAGTATAGGTGTAACTTGCATCCATGAGTGCTATAGTGCAATATGTGAAATCTTCAAGATCAATTGCATGTCTAAGAATTTCCCTTTGCAATTTTGGATGAATTCAAAGTGATAGTCCTCTTTGTTTAATAAACAAAGCGTAGTTTTTAATAGAGGCCCATTGTGAAACTTTAAGCCAATTGCGTTGCCCACTTGCATACACTTCTTTTGTTTATTCATCCAACACACTTCCAAGTTCTACTCTTGAGGGTTATATATGCTTTTTGAACATCTATATCAAAGATTTAATGCAGCCTTGGCATAGCACAAGGTATACTAAGGTAAATAGGAAAAGGGGTGACATTTTAAAAAATGTACAATTTATACATTGTTTGTGATGCATACTTCATGTGTTTAAACTACAAACTTGTAGATGGACACATATTTAGAGTACCGTAAGCTCAAGTTGTCCATGATGGACATTTGTGTACACATATTGTTGGGATGGTTGTTGATAAGGGAATTAGTTACCTCTACATATTATTGAAATTGGTGCGTATTCAAAAGTAGTTGGATGGTGTCAAGCTATGTTTCTACTGCCATTTTAACAAATACAATTGTAACTTTGACCATTGTATACATCTAATTTTTGCACAATGTACTAAAATGCTAACCTATCTTCACAAAAATAGAGGTGGATTCCTTTGCAAGGAGGCTTGATATGGTACTTTAGGGAGGTCCATTTGAATCATGCAATAACCGTGTGTAGATATTAGATAGGGATCTTTCTATTATTATTTTTTGATTGTGTTATACAATTTTGGATTTAAAGTAGCTGATGGCGTTGTAATGTATTCCCCAAGCAAGGAAGTATGTTTTTTTGTGCAGAGTTGCAAACTTGTTGCTACAAACCTTGAACCCTAAAACTTTACATTATATTTGGAGTTGCAAATGTAGTGAGTTGCCCTTGATGGACGAATTCTAGTTTTTGTGCTTCTTTGTTGTTGTTGTTCTACCATCTTTCTGTTGTATTGCAAATTACATGAACATATAGAAATCCATATTTAGTATTAGAAAATGGTTTCATGAACCCTTTATCCTTCATTTTTTAATTTGTAGCAATAGTTTTTTTTGAAAATTAGTTGTATATTGTTTTATAGCTAATTGTTGTATTGTTAAATTGTAGACTTCAATGTTGGTATATTGCTAAATCCAATGACTACATCTAATATTGTTAATGTTGTTAGAATATACAAAGTTGTTTATACTTGTCTGTGGATAAATTGATTATATTGACAAGTCATTAGAGAAAAAACAAAGACTCCAAAGGGCCTTTCCACAGTCTTCCAAGGACCCTGTAGATCACCTTTTTTTTGCTTAAGCATTAGTTTTTCTCCTATATCTGCTCACCATATATCACAACGTCAGTGGCTCAAAAATCGTATACAAATTGTTAAAAAAATCAGGATTACTATACTCTAATGCACTTAATCCTAATTTTTTAACACTTTGTATTTGGATGCACTTTACACTCAAACCAAATTGTGCAAAAGAAAGATATCCAAAAATAGTTCAACAATCACCTACCATCAAATTTTTTTTGATGTGGTATCAAAGTATTGTGGTTCTTGCAAACCTTCATGGTATTGCCGATATAAGTTGAAGAAACCCAAACGGAGCACGCCTTGGGGAATAGCAAGATAGCTACAGCAGTTGAGGAACTACAGCAGAGAGGAGATGCAAGAGGAGATGTAGAGATAAAGCTAGTTTGATTGGCGGTAGACAATCTCTTTGAGCTAGTGAAGAAAGCGGGTATTAAGAAGAAAGCGAATTCTATCAGGAAGCAAGTGAATAAGGCCAAACCTAAGCATGAGGGGGGGGGGGGGGGGGGGGGGGGGGGGGCATACTAACTAAGGAAAGTAGACCCCAAATATGGAAGCATTTTTTTGATCTGGGATCACAAGCAATTCAATGGTGCTTGCACCAAATATTGTTGTTGTTGGTCTACATAAGCCAAGTGTAAAAGGCAGAGCCGAAGTAGTAGAAGAGAGTCAGATAAATGATTTTGATTGTAAATCACCACAATATTGTGCCAAAGTGGTGAAACCTGAAGTGTCCATAGTGGCGATGCTGTGCAAAAAAATTGAGACATTGATTGTATCAAATCAACAACTAATGAAAATTCTTGCTTAGCATGGAGTGCAGCTACCAAGCCCAGATAAAAAGGTGTGTATAAAAAATGTTTACAAACCCTTAGTATGGGACACCATAGATAGACGCACTATTGAGAGCTTCACCTCTGAATATAAGATCTATTGAGAAGCAAATGATAATAGAAGTGATGAAGTCATGCCAATGAGCCATTAGAGAAATTCTCAATCCTCTGGAGGGCCGCTCCAGAGTAGCTGAAAGCACCCCACGATTACATTTAACTTTGCTTAATGATTTGTTTTTCTCCTACAGTCGATCACCTGAAGTCACGATGTCCAATGACTGTCAGTGGTTCAAAATCCAAGTACCAATAGTTAAATAAACAAGATTCAAGTCTTGTAATACCTTAACCCTGATTATTGCATACCTTGTTTTCTAATCAAATTATGAATAAAAAAGCAAATGTCAAAAATAGTCCAAGGACATTTACCATCAAGGTGTTGTTTAGTCGCATCATAATAGACTTAAATCATTGACAATTGGCGAGAAGGAAGGGTGAAGAGGTTATTTTTATAGAGAAATCAATTGTTCATGGTGAATCTTCAAAGGGTATGGGTTATTTAGAAGAGAGATCACTCATTGTCAAATGCAGGAATTGTGTTAAAACTAGAATTTCAGACCTCATTTAGGCATAGTATAATGAATTTTGTTTTTAAACTTTGAACTAAACAAAGTTAGAAAATCAAGATAGTTTTCATCTCCAAAAATCCGTTTGAGGTTTCAAGCATCCAGTAAAAAGTTATAAACAAAATTCTAAAAGGGGTTGAAAGGGAGATTTTCTTTGACATTTTAAAATACCTTCTCCTAATTTTATCCAGAACTTTTTATTGGAGGCTCTAAACCTCAAACGGATTTTTGGAGATGAAAACTAGCTTGATAAATCCAACTTTTTTTGGTTCAAACTTTTTTGAAAAAATTCATTCTACTATGCCTAAATGAGGTCTGAAATTCTAGTTTTAACACAATTATTATTTTAAATTTAACTATAAGCAGTTGAGAAACTACAAATTCTAAATTACATATTCCACATAGATTGTTCTACCTCCTAACACTCCATGTGTACATAAGGAGCTTCTATTCTCATCTTCAAACACAAACTAAGTGGCTTTAGAAGCTAGTTGGAAATGTAAGAGTTCTCTAATTTTTTAGCAACTAGCTTGAAAATCCACTTCAAATCCACTTTCTTAATTTCATTGGATTTGATTAAATTCCCAATTAATCACTTGTATGCTCACGCGGTTGAATATTAAACAGACTTCTACAACACCTCATTATTGGAGTCCTGACGTCTTTCGCAAAATTCACACACTCTGACAATGCACTACGGCTATAATGCTATATGCCCCTACTAATTCTCAGATGATTAATAGACTAGTTTGGTCACTGTGGAGCGGCCCTTCGGAGGGCTGAGAATTTTTCTAATGCTTTGGCCTCTTCTTCAAAGAGGGTGTTGTCGTCTTTTATCAAGCTTGGGAAAGGGGGCTTTCAGCACCAAGTACTTGGAGTGAGATCAAGTCTTGGACTAGTGTCATGTGGTGTAAGCTACATCAACATCTTTAGTGTCTTGCTTTATTTATTGATTAATACAAAGCAAAGTATCTTTAATGCAAGGTTGACGAGAACCCTCATTTGAGCTTGATGGGCACCTTCTTTGCTAACTTGGATGAGACAACAAGGAAAAATGTGTGGAAGTATGAGAAGCTTCCAACTACCAAGTTGGAGCTGTTTGACTTAGTCATTTGGTTGGGTGATGCTAGGGATGCTAAAAAATAAGAAAATAGTTTCTGAATGGTGGAAAAGAACTCTCCTAGTTAAAATGGCAACCTTAATTTTCTTTTTGAGAAACTCAAGCTGGACGCGCGTGAGGGCGCCAGGGGGAGTGAGAAAAATTCTGCTAAAAAAGCAAAACGAGACAAAGTGGATATGAAGACAACGAAGAAGTTTGGAGCTTGAAGTTTGGAGTTTTTTTGCAGTTTTCTACATGGATTCCTTTATTCATTACCTGAAATTGAAAGCGAACTATTAGTATTGTTTTAGCAAGAAAGTGTCCTATGCTCTAATTTACTAACTATGATGAAAATATTGACCTCTGGTATGAATAGAGTTTCAACTTTGGTAGCAAAGTCGAATCTTCTATCTGTGTCTTCAACACTGAAGGTTATGTTGCTACGGTCTTCTTCCATTCTCTCCTTTTGCTTCTCTTTGAAATGTTTACAATATTTGTACATAAATTTGATGCGCTCACATTTACTATGTTGTCGAATCCAGTACTTGAAACTATCTCTATCTCTCTTTTTCTCACGACTTCCACTCGTGACTACCTCACGCTTTCAAGAACTTTAGCCTTTAGTCTTGTGCAAGAATCACATATCTTCACTTCAAATTCAGACGGCAGTTCTTCGTTGCTATCTACTAGAATATCCTGAAGCACATCATTGTCACCTTCCAACATTTTGTCTTTAGAAAATCAGAGTGCTTTGCTAGTAATGTTCATGATGCTTGAGTGAACCAGTGAATTGCTAAACTTTCTTCTAAGCACAAGAATTGACAAGTCTAATGCACCAAAAAACAATATATAATTTCGTAATTGTGGCAAGATGGGGCATTGTAGACGCTTAATTACCCACCTTTGGTAATAAAGCGAATACGACCAGGTTCTTAGCTTTTATCCACTTTTGATTTAAGAGGTGTTGTGAGCGCGGTCCACTGTGCCTTTTAAGCAATGGATTTTGCTAATATTTCGTAAGTTTCCATGGATGGACAAAGAAGTACTTAAAGATACGAGTGATGACTTCTAAGCTGACTGCCGATGATCAAGGGTCACAATGATCTAACGGAGAATTTCTACCGTCCTAACTATCTATCCTATGTCAAGGGTAGTTGGTGCTATTTCTACAACCTTAAGTAATTGAAATGAGATTTTCTATGTCCTTTCATGAGCCCCTAAGGCAACCTTATTTTTTCCTTTTAAATTACGGATAGACTTTTGGATTATTAATCTCTAAGGTTGATTTTAAGTTTTTACTTCAAAGATTCACTCTATGTTTTCATCACTCAATTAACACTAAGTTTTGACTTCTAACTCTAGATTTTTACTTCTAAGACCAACTCTAAAACTTAAACTCTAAGTTTTAGCCTAAATTTTAACTTTTAATATAACTCTAAACTTTTACTTCTAAAATTACTTCTTAAATTTAATTTCTAAGTTTTATTCTAAATTTTAACTTCTAATTTAACTCTAAATTTTTACTTCTAAAACTAATTCTAAATTTTAACCCCTAAATTTTACTCTAAAATCTAACTCACAAATTTTACTCAAAAATCCAACTTTTATCTTCTAATTTTTACTCTGATTTTTTATTCCTAAATTAACTTTAACCTTTTACTTCCAAACTTTGACTTGAGAATTCAACTCCTAGAATTAATTTTTTAAATTTGACTCTAGGCTTTCAACTTCTAAAATTAATTCTAAATTTTGACTTTAATTTTAACTCTAAATTTTACGTCCTAAATCTAATTCTATATTTTGTTTGTTGTTCTTTTTGGATGGAGTTCACTAACATTCATCTATACTATCCCTTACTGCTCAAATTAACTTAGCGTAGTAAAATCAAAGCCAAATCCTAAATATAATATGTTTCCAGAAACCTCCACTTCTAAACTCCTAATCTATGAACTTTTGAATCTAAACTTCTAATTTTTGCTAATCTCTGCTCGTTAATATGGATTAAAGATTCATTAAGAAAATCAAAATTAAATAGGGACCAACACCAAAGATCAATTCAATACTTACCTCATTTTCTGTCGGTGTTAGAAATGACCTCCTCCACATCCACGTACGCATCCTTGTGTTCCATAGTATTTCCTTGTTCATTTCCCTTTTTTTCAAAGCTCACCGCTTATTTTGAAAAATATTACATCCTTGCGTTAGAACTTCCTTCTTTCTTCCTTTTCTTTCTCCTCCCCGCTTCTACGCTAGTACCATTCCACCTAAGATATTGATGGAGGTCTTACACTATGGCCTCAAACTCTGGAAGAGTTTAATGGTGCCTCCTATCCTCTTACGCATTCCTACTTTTCGTCATACTAACCCTTCTTCTAACGGTCACAAGGAATTCCCTGGATTTCCCTATTAGGTCTACCTAGTCCTATGGCTAGAGTACTATTTATTGTCCCTCTCCTTTCTCCTTCTACTTCATCCCCTTCTCCTTTAATCTCCTTCTATTGTTTTTAGGTGTGCTTTTTTTATTGGCGAGAGTTGGAATTCTTTTGTGTGCAAGTGTGGTGGCGATGTGGCGTTGCTCTTTTCCTCCCTCTTTTTTTTTTAAAACCTCTATCCCCCTCTATCCTTTAGACTATGTAGTTTCTTAATCCCAATTTTTAGGAGAGACCTCCAAAAAACAAAAAAACAAAAAGGATTGAAGAACACCCGACTCCCTGACCCACTGCCTAGACACCCCAACCCCAATCCTTGCGACCCGCCCTTTGCAACCCGCCCTTTGCAACCCGCCCTTGTAACCTAGCCCTTACCCCGCCCCTACTTGGACACCCCAACCCCGCACTTGACCACCTCTTGGCTGGTTGGGAAGGTTGGTCCTATTTTTTTTTTTTTTTTTCTCTCTTGATTTTTTTTTTTGATCAATATTCTGATCTAGCTACAAATGGCTGGATGAACTATTGATGGCTAGATAGACTGAGCTGGTGGCTAGGATGAATTGGTGATGGTCTAGATAGACTAGTTTTGGACTAGACTAATTTTACACAAAATTTGAGTAGGCTAGATTTGTTAAAATTTGGGAAAAAGATTGGACTTACACAAACTTGGGTAAAACTAATTATCTTGGAAGCTAAATTTTGGACGTTTTCAAAAAGGTCTTGGAAACTATACTTTGCAACTAAGTACCGTGGAGATTCAAAGCTTCGCCGCAAAATTGGATTTGACACCAACTTTAGGACTTTGTGGCACTCCGAGGGTTCGTAGCTCCGTTGTCCAAAATCGTTTAACACATATTGTAGGACTTCATTAACGTCATGGGGTCAAAGCTTTGCCATCTTTGAGGGGAGTCCACACAACAAGGGAGACTTTAGAAGAGGATAAGAACACTTAAGGAAGAAAACAACAAGTTAGGACGAACATAATAATACAAAAACTCACACACTAAGGGCCTCTTCACACTATGGCCGTCCAAGTCGAGAGGCCGTGGGATTGAGAGTCTAAACTTTTGGTGAGAGTCCAAAGAAATGAACAATAAATGATAGGTTTTGGAGCCTTTGGCCGGCCATAGTGTGAAGCCTCCAAAGGCCAAGCCCAAAGTCCAAACCCATACCATATGTGTGACTTCTATCCTTCTCTCTCTCCATTTGTCCCTCCAATTTCTGAAATTCCCTATGAAGCCTCACTCATATGGCAAAGTTTTCAAGCAAAAGCTAAAAAAACATGAGAAAAGGGTCATAAATGGCCTTGGAAAAAAAATCACAGCACATGCTCTCATCATCAAACTAGGAATATGAAGCGTATAAATGGAATAAGAGGATGGCATTGGAACAAGAAGGGGGCATCCTATGCCAAAGGGAATGCAAAGTGAAGTAGGTTCATTGAATGCAAAGACTCCTCATTGTCATGGTGGAGACTAGGTTTCAAACCCCAATGGCAACACAAATAACAAATAACAAATAACAAATAACAAATAACAAATAACAAATAACAAATAACAAATAACAAATAACAAATAACAAATAACAAATAACAAATAACAAATAACAAATAACAAATAACAAATAACAAATAACAAATAACAAATAACAAATAACAAATAACAAATAACAAATAACAAATAACAAATAACAAATAACAAATAACAAATAACAAATAACAAATAACAAATAACAAATAACAAATAACAAATAACAAATAACAAATAACAAATAACAAATAACAAATAACAAATAACAAATAACAAATAACAAATAACAAATAACAAATAACAAATAACAAATAACAAATAACAAATAACAAATAACAAATAACAAATAACAAATAAAGGCGAGAAAGAAGATAACGGAGAAGCATTTCTGTCTTACAAAAAACAGTCCACAGAGATCTAGTGGCCGAGATCTTGTCAGTTTCTTAATTTTATGAAAAAAAAAATTTTGAAAAATTCGACGGACTCTCGAGGAGAGTTTGGGTCTTGCAAAATGCAGGACCCAAACTCTCCTCGAGAGTCCGTCGGAATTTTCTGCCATGTAGGCATTTTGCTGCCATGTAGGTAGTTTTGAGAGCGGCGGACTTTAGATTGTGGCGGGTAGTGTGAAGGCTCAAGAGGCCAAACTTCGGGGGTTCTGAAATCTGATTGGTGGAAACCGACGGACTCTCGACCGACGGCCATAGTGTGAAGTGGCCCTAAAGGCCCCCCAAAGAGGCATTGCCAAAATACTTTGGGTGGTTAATCTAGGGTTAGTGCAAGACCCCCAAAGACTCCTAAACCACTCAAGTTAGCTTACAAGGATACACGAAGGACACACAAAGGATAGAAAGACTTTCGACTCATACCAAGAATACACTAAGAGTACACAAAGACAAGCTAAAAGGACCCCAAGGACCTTCAAAGCTTGAAATACACCAACAATACAGCCAAAAGTGCTTCGAAAAAATTGTAGAGGTTTTTGGTTTCAAACACCAAAATATCCAAAATAACTTGGACCAACGGACCAAAACCAATAAGGGGGTAACTTTAGAGAGGAAAATGGGGCCCTTATATAGGTTTCCAAGGGCCCACTCTCCCTCTTAATTTCCTACTAGTAACATTATCAACATCCTCATCCTCCAAGATTTTCATCCTAATTCTAAATTTTAACTTTCTACCATCTAAGCTGAACCAACTATTAGAAAAAAAAGGAACCCAATAGAAGGCCCTTTGAGAAGTTGCTAAAGGGACCTTGGATTGCATTTAAATGTGTACTTACATGCTACATAAATGAACTAATCCCCTATAATCCACCCAGATAAATAAAAATAGGCAATTATGACAATAGGACAAGGAACTCAAGGCGGTTCTCATTAGTTGGTGTACCCAAATTCAACTATTTTTTTAATCTCCAGAGTTGTCACTCCCAGTATGCTTGCATTTCCAATTCATGAATAGAATATAATTTTTTGGTATGTCCAAAATGATTTTTTATATAACCATGATGTCAATTGCACTTAGTTTTAGGTTCAATGTTGACACTTATACATGTAAAGATAAAATAAGTCTACTTTGCACCACCTGCAGACTTGCTATTGATTTGTGTTTTCGGAGAATAGTTAATTAGTCAATGGATTTGTTTCTAACTGTTGGCTGCATTTGAACTGAAATAATTTTTGTCTACAGCACTATTAGAAACTACGTTACAAGTGCATGATAAGACCATAAAAATAAACAAAAAAAAGGCATATTAACCCAGCGCTCAATTGCACTTACCTTGGGAAATTCAGTTGAAATGGTGACATTTTCTTGTCAGAAATTGTGTATTCTACTAACTTCCTATACTACAGTAAATAGCCTTGCACTGTCAAACTATGGAGGCCCTATCCACGGTTCTTTTTTTCTCTAATGATTCTAGCTTTTGGAGATCAACTCTACATGTCAAATGAAGTTGTGATAAATTTCACAATCTTGGGGGTCTACTATTTTGAGAAAATTAACTGGCCTAGGGTTTTCAGTAGGTGCAAGGAAGTAGGAAAAGACTCCTTGTTGACTTTGTTTCACCGTCGTATGCCCCCAGAATGCTGGTCAACGTTCACTAGAAGAACCCGGCGTTGGTCTAAACCAAAAATGTGGGCTAAAATTTGTTGAGAACCATGTTTCCAACGCTAAAACCATGTTTCCAGAATTTCAGCATTGGAAACATGGTTCTCAACAAATATCAGCCCACATTTTTGGTTTAGACCAACGCGGGGTTCTTCTAGTGGTTGCGGGGACCCCGCTAGATGATTAATTCTTGAGGAATCTTGCTGGTTTGGGTACTTGCCGCTATTGAAATGTCACGAAACTCATTGGAGCGCATTTTTAACATAAAACAAGCTATCCTAATTTTTAGTGAGATTTTACCACAACCTTGATAATTTACAAGAAATTCCCGTTAGAAATTAGAATGGTTGGCCACCCGGAAGAGGTTCTTCTGCAAGTCGGAAGATGCCGGATATTTTCATGGGACCTTTTAGAGAGCCTCACAAAAGATGTGTAGATGTGTTTCCGTACTTGGCACAATTAGTCAGTGGAGATCCAAATTGGCCATCTCCTTGAATTGTTGATGGCACGAGAATCTTTTGCAGATGAAAGAATATTGGCAAATCAAATTTCTCGTTGGACTCCTGACATGGTATTTACATTAAAACACCATCTTTGGGCAGTAAATTCCTCCATGGGCCCGTCTTGAGTTAGTGGCTCTTATATGCTACCAATCGGGGGATTTTGCGAATTCATTGATCTAATGGGGAATTTAAAACCTAATTCTAGGATCCAACCTAGTGGCTTCGCTATAAATCCCTTGGACCGATTTAGCCATGAATTGCTACATTTATGGTGGGATTTAGCCCTTTTGGGGCTATGTGATTCAAATTCAACAAATCCCGCTATTTTGTGATTTTTGTTCTATTTTTAGGCAAGATTTGGAGAAGTTCTAGGTATAAAATCAAAACTAGATCAAATACTATAATGGGTATGATACAACCCTATTTGAGTTTTATACTCTTTTTATGTCTTTTTGTATACTTTTATCTACATTAATTTGCAAATATTCAAAAAATAAAATTCTACAAGTCCCAAGTGACAATTTGAGAGCTTACAAGCATCAAATTCTAAAATACCACAAGAAAAAGAAAGGTTCTAAGACTCCAACTGTAAGTGTTGACTCTACTGACTTAGAACTACAGATACTGGCAATGAACCTGGATGCTATTGTTGCTAAAGAGATTGTTATCATTAAGGTTGCTTTAGCTTCTAAAGATGCACTTGCTTCTGAGATTGCTGACGCTATTGAGTTGATATGGTTGCCTTTTGAAAGAGGTTACAAAGTGCTTAAGAGTTTGAATCTTAGGCAGATGGTGAAGGAAGATGATTTTGAAGCTTCCTTTCAACCATCAATCTAAGTTTCCAAAAAAATTAATGTACTTATTTATGGGCCAAAATTAAATGAACTCATGTTGCTTTGTTGTTGAACATATGCACCACAAACTCAGTCTTGACTCCATAGTGCGTAAAGAGGTTGAAAGTGACAATAAAAAGAACGGCGTTGCTAGTGAAGGCAAACTTTAGACAGGGTTCGACACAAGCAATTGAGTTGTACATGACATCCATTTCAATTTTGATGGAGTCATGTTTATTGAAGACTTCACCATTTGTAAGCTTGGTGGAGTTGATGGCATGTTAGGAAATACATTCTTAGCTTACTAAGATTTAAGAGTGTAGAAATCAACATGGTCAATACAAACCAGTTCTTTGAAGAATAATGGTCCTGTGGGAACCTCCCTTTCAATTCAATGAAAGGATAAACTTCCCTCCTATTGTCAAGTTTAGGAATCTTTTTGGGAGCATTTCCAAGTACCTCAAGAGATTAGTAAAAGTTAGGGATGTTTTAAGTGATGAGTTGCCAAAAGAGTTACTTCTAGAAAGAGAAGTGGACCATGAAGTTGAGTTGGAACTAGGAGCAAAACCTCTCAATAAGGTACTTTACAGATTTAACCAAGTGGAACTCAAAGAAATTAAAAAGGTAGTTCATTGAACCACTAGCACAGGGGTATATGAGGCCAAGCAAGTCATCATTTGAAGCTCTGGTGCTCTTTGTGAGCAAGAAAGATGGCCAATTAAGGTTACGTATTGATTATTGGGCCCTGAACAAAGTGACAATGAAAAACAAGTACTTTTTGCCAAAAAATAGGGATTTGATGGATAGGCTAATAAAAGCCAAGTACTTTAATAATATAGATCTAAAGTGTGGCTATTATCAAATCCGCATAAATGAAGCAGATATATCCAAAACGGCTATGAGAACAAGATTTAGTTCTTATGAATTTTTAATGATGCCATTTGGGCTGTGTAATGTTCCTACTACTTTTGTGATATTTATGAATTCTGTTCCATAAAATATTGGATGAGTGTGTGGTTATCAATAATGATGATATTTTAGTCTTTTTTAAGACAGAAAAATAGCACACTCAGGATGTGACTAATATATTGACCAAATTGTGTGAGCATAAGTTGTTTGGAATGCTAAGAAAAATGAGTTATTTTTGTTAATGTTGAATTTTTTTTGGCCACGTGATAAATAGAAAGGAGACTATGCCTGATCTTAAGAAGATCAAGGTTGTTTTTATGGAGAAATGGATTGTCTAAAATGAATCCACAAAGACTATGGAATAATTTGAAGATAATTCACTCATTGTCAAATGAGTGAAGATACATATCCGATATAGACTGTTAACCTTACAATTATCTCTCTTTCATAAAAAACTCATCTTCTCATCTTCTAACTCATAAAATTAAATAAGTTGTTATTCAATCTAGTTGCTTTTAGCTACTAGCTTCAAAAGCCACTTAATTTGACTTATTTGGACTTATTTTTTTTCAATTAGATCAAATTAAAATCACGCACTCACAGTCTTGTTGAGGCCTAAAAGTTTTTGTAATGTTATTAGAGAAAAAACGGGGCCTCTGGAGGGCTACTCCACAACCGTTTGAAGACCTTACAAAATGGGATTCTTTTGGCCCAAAAAACGATTTTTCACCTATCCCGCCCACCAGAACTTGCGGTGTCGGATACTTGGCAATGGCCCAAAAATTGATTTTAACCTCTAAAGTCCCAAGGCCATTTTTCTGTCAAAATACATTCAAAATTGCCATTTTGGTTGCGTTCATCCAAGAACACAGAAAAATACACATTTCTAGAATCTAACTATAGGATCTGGTACATCACTTGTCAAAGATCATGTGGTAAAAATTTCATGAAGTTTGAGCGTATAGATTGGAAGATATTAGCATTCATAGTTGGAAAAGAAAGTTTTTTGAACACTAACCTGCAATTTCAAATGACTTTCACCACCATTTGTGGAAATTGTTTGCACGACAAACTTTGAATTTAAAATTTTTTATGTTGAAGATGTAAGTTGAAAGTCTAAAAAAGAATTTTCAAAAAAAAAAACTTGATTTTCATTCTTTAAAAAACTATTAAGTAGAAGTAGGTCCAAAATTGAAAAAAAAACTAAATCATTAATAGCTCTTAGATGGGATTGAAATACAATAATCCCAATGGTGAGATTGTTTTATCAAGCAAATAAAAAATTTGTGTTGCCCGCCGAGTTCAATTTGAGGTTTTTTGTGGTATAACTTTTGCTCCCGGGCACCAATTGAAATAAAAAATATATTCCCACAAAGCTAATCAGTTTTTCTATTTTACGGAAAAGTTTCAAAAAGTTTCACTAAAAATTGAGCCTGTAGGTATCTGCCTAAAATTTGCTTTGTCCCCCATGGGGAAAAGGGGACTTTAGGGGTTAAAGAGTTAAAATATCAAGTTTACAGCACTCTAATGCATCTTAACCCTAATTTCCAGTTAATTTAAATTAGGTCAAAGATTAAGCCAAATGAAGTGGCTTTTGAAGCAAGTTCTCTTAGGCAACTAGCTTCAAAAGCCATTTCATTTTTTGGTGACATGATGTGACTTTATTTGTTCAATTGGCATTTGTTTAGTTTAGTGTACTACAATATGTGGAGAGAAGCTCTTTATATTAGTGGGATAGGAGTAGGGAAGACAATGCATGTGAAATATATGAATTAAGAAGAAAAAGAGCTTGGTTGCTCATTTTGAAGTAGAGGTCCACCCCCAAATGGTGTAAAAACTGAAATTTCAGGGCTCATTTAGGCATAGTATAAAAAAAATTGAAAAAGTTTTGAACTTAACCACTAAAGGACCATTGTCCGTTCGGGGGACAAATGGGATTTTGGACAGGTACCTACAGGCTGAATTTTTGTCGTGATTTTTTTAAAATTTTTTGAAGATAGAAAAACTGATAAGCTTCATGGGAATATAAATTTTTTTTCAATCGGTGCCCAAAAACAAAAGTTATGCCCAAATAAGCTCAAAACAAGGGAGAGGAGGCAGCAAAAGAAATTTGCAAAAAATTTAATTGAATCTTTTTGAGTTTTTTTTCCTTATATATTATATTTTTTCCTATTTGGAAAGCTTTGATTCATTTCATTTGGATTTTTTATGAGAAAGTTATGGACAATCTTGTTTTTTTGGGGCAATTAGAGCATCTTCTTGAAAAAGAATAACTTGTAGGATTCATTTTGGAATGCAATTTTTGCAATTTAAAAAAAAAAAAGTTCCACATGGTTTAGTTTTCTTGCTAGAATGATCTCACTATTAGGATTAGTGCATTTTAATTCCATCCAAAAGATATTAATATTTTAGATTTTCCTTCTATCTTGTACTATCTTCTACTTAACAATTTTTTTAAGAATGAAAATTAAATTTTTTTGAATTTCTTTTTTTTCCTAGACTCTCAACTTAAGTCTCCACTATAAAGATTTAAAGCTCAAAACTCTGTAGTGCAAAAAATTTAAGTTAAAAATGTTCAAAGTCAAAAAATCTAGTCCCGCAATGTGCTGAAAATCTTGTTTTTTTCACTTTAAACGCAGATATCTTGCAATCTATGCGGTCAAAAATTCTGAAATTTTTTCCACACATTGTCATACTAGTCAAATATAAGATCTTATGGTTAGATGTGCAAAAATATAATTTTCAGATTTATTTACTCTTTGCTCTAGAAATGGCAGTTTTGAGAGTTTTTTGGTAGAAAAAAGGCCTTGGTCCTTCAAGGGTTAAAAAAGTGGGAGAATTATGCTATATTTCATCTTCAAAAATTCATTTGAGGTTTGAGTCTCCACCTAAGAGTTATGGACAAATTTGATAGAGGGGTTGGAAGGGACATTTTGGGGGGCATCTGTAAACACCCTCTTTCAAATTTGTTCATAACTTTTAGTTCAAAACCTGAAATGGATTTTTGGAGATGAAAGATAGCATACTTCCCCCATTTTTGAAGTTCAGATTTTTTTTTCAGATTTTTTTTCTATTATGCTTAAATGAGGTCTAAAATTTTAGATTTTACATCATTTTTGGATTCTACTTGAAAATAAGCGACCAAGCTCCTTTTCTTCCTAATTCATGTATTCCACATGCATTGTTACTCCCTCATGCCTACTCCATTAGTATAAAGAGCTTCTTTACAAATTCAAACTCACAGAACTAAACAAGTGGCTTATTTGACACTTCTATTGTTTCAATTAAGTCAAATTAAATCCAACCAAGTCAAATTTTGTGGATTGATTGAATTTAATATGACGTAATTGAAACCATTATCAATTAAGCAATAAAGAATCTTTAATTAGAATCTTCAGTTAAGAATCTTCAAGGCGATGTAAAGGTTAGAAACTGTAGATACGATGGTTTGTATGTTTAAAAAAATTAAAAATTAAAAACTCAAAAAACTCTTTTAGCTGAGCATCCTCATTTTCTAATACATGTACGGCTCTTGTTTTGAAAGTATATTGTTTGTGCTTCTTGTGGCAGTTGGATGCCTTGTGGCCAGGCTCTCTATAGTATAAACACAAGTCTTTATTGAGACATCTTTTTTTTTCTTGCACGGTAAGAGGTTCAAATTGTACTGCATCGATTTTTATATCTTTAGGGCTTTCAGCATATTGACTTGTTATATATGCTATCTTGATTGTTGGCAAGAAATTCGTGGTGCAACCCACGATTGTCGATCTTGACGCTTTTGAAATAATCAATTGTCACATTTCACAGTTTAACTTATCGCTTTGTTTAGTGGTTGAGGATCAGAAAATGATAGTACACTATAAGAGAGCGATGTCAATTCATACATTTTTTGGTCAATTTTTTTATCAATTTGGACATTATTTTGTCAATTTTCTGTCAATTTTGACATTTTTTGAACAAAAATTATGTCATTTCGGACATTTTAGTCAATTAAGACATGTCAATTTGGACACTGTTTTCTTGTAGTAATAACAAACCCTTCATGTCGTCTCTTAAGCCCCATTGGAATTGACTCATAAGTGTTTCTTCTCTCCAATTGGTATCTCAAGCAAGTTGTCAAAATTTGGATGCATACATCGTAACCGAGCGAGATTTTTGTCGTAAAAAACAAACTTTCGTTGTTGCCTAACGGATCTTGTCATGTTCATCAAATGCTTTGAAAAATGTCGCTAAGAATATTTCGATATTTCTTAGAATTGGAGATCTTTTCTCAAATAGGACCGAAAATCAAGACAAAGTTTGTCCAACAAGCAAACTTTCAACCAAGTCCACTCGTAATTTGTCTGTTGAATATCGTTGAGGGTGAAAAAGATGATGAATTGAATTTGATTCACAAACCCCCAAAATTTTGATCTAGAAGACTAATCCATGGGTTTTTGCGGTTGAGTTGTTCAAGTCAAAATTTTGAGTAGGCAAAATTGTTTCCAAAGTTGATACAGATGGCTTGGATTGAGATGCCTCAACCACTCTTGAATTTGTGTTTGCAACAAAGTCTTCAAAAGCATTTGTCCTCATGGACAAATAATCAATGGCCTTCAAAACAATGTCTAATTTAGTTGCTATCAGGAACTGACGCTTTCACTTCCTAACATCTTAATTCACTCGGCAAGAACATAGAAAATATTGACTAAATGAACAAGAATCAATTTAAAGACGGATAATACACAATCTCTATATAATAAAATTGTTTTCAAGAAGGGCGGTAGTCCACTAACAATCAAGAAAAACTTTATTGAAAAAAAATAATACTAGTTTAGAGGAAGATAATCCGCAACCTAAGCGTCTTAGTATTTTCAAGGAGAGGAGATATCTACACTCAACTAAGAAAAACCAAGTTCTAATATTAGTTTTATCCTTGGTTATGTCAATGACTAGCACAAAAAACTTTATACCCAACTCACACTCGGCCTGTTTGCTAAGAAGTTCGGAACCAAATTTATGCAAAGCAAAATTTAAAACGACAGTCTCAACAAATTGTAATGGACATGCAAAATGCAAAGCAAGGCACAACAAGACAAGTTCTGGAAATCAAACTTGATATTGAGAAATCAAGAAGTACAAGGCAAGAGCTAGAGTCAATAACTAAAATAAAAGAGGTGTTGTCAAAATTGATAACTATCTCAATCTCGACTTCCTTATATACTACTTACTAATAGGTTCTTCCAGAAGCTTCTTCCAACTAAGAAATGCTTCGAAAAGCTTCCTCCAACTAGGAAGTGCTTTGAAAAGCTTCCTCCAGCTAGGAGGTGCTATTAAAAGGTTTTAGAACCTTCTTCTATCTAAAAGTCTGTTGGTGAAGGTTCTAAACTATATCCGCGACAAATACAAGCTTCATTTCCATTGTGGAAATGGAGCTGCATTTATTTGCAATGCAGATGCAACTGTCCACTACACAACATCTCGAAGCTAGTATGTATTATAGGGATGGCTTGTTCAATTAAGTAAGGCATTGAAGAATCAAATTGGCAAACTTGTTAAAACCTATTAAGTTATTTCTTCAGACATAAGTAATTTAAAGTTTTCTCTTATGTGATTTTAAAATCATTTAATTTGCATGATTTTGGGTGGTTTTCATGAAAACATTTTTTTTATATACATTGCAGGATGCAAACAGAGGTAAGGGAACTAAGGCTATTTTTTATTAGTTTATAATTTTTGTTAGGTGAAATTTGTTTCTTGCAATTTGACATTTTCTATGGTATTAGAGAAATTCTACACTATTAATTTCATTGATTTGTATATATTATATCATATTGTGGTGCTGATGGTGTAACTTTTGTTGGCTAAAATGTTATTTGTATTTTAATTGGTTGAATTTTCATATAGTGATGTTCCGATGAAGTTTGTGGCTTCATCAATTTCTAATTTCTAGTTCATGGAGCTAATTCTTATGGTGGCATAGTAAGAATAGAGGTTTCATAGAATGTCCTTTCATCTTTATATATGCTTGTTGATTGTAAATTTATATGGTTATAAGAGTTTTATGAAATTGTAAAAGACAGCTTCCGCCAAGTTGTGAACTTTATTTTTTTAAGTGTTGGTCCTCTATATTTATCCCATAAAAATGATTTTTTTCTAGCGAAATGTACTTTCAGTTGTTAAAGTAACTAAGCTTTTGCTAAAGAAAACTTAAATATTTTTACTCCAAAAATTACTACCACACAATGCAGTTTGGCTTTCAAATTTTGCTTCAAGTTGATGGGTTGTTCATTGAAAGAAAACATTGCAAAATCTACATGTAGAAATCATTATTTAAACAAACTTCATCCTAATTGCACTGAACTGAAGTGTGGAGGAAGTTTTTTTCAATTGTCAATGCTTGCATCCATTTAGATGCAAGTATTGTATGGATGGAAACAGAAAAAGATTTGCAGAAAAAATATTGATGGATGTAATTGAAAGTGGCAAAAAATTAATGACAACTGTCAAGGTCGCCGAAATAGCATGACAAATCAAAATGACTGGCTCCAACCTATTTTTACAATGTTGTACACTAGAATGACTGCTAGTGTAGTTTGTGGTGATGTTTGACGACGCAAAGTGTCTCTAATGGATGTAATTGAGAGCAACTACACAAGAAATTTGAAGAACCCGCATGAAGTTCAAGAATTACTTACACCAGGTAATCACCCTCCCAATAAAATATTTTAAATAATACATTTTATATGATAAAATTAGGTAAGGTATTGATCGATGTGTGCATAGAATGAAATTATAAGTAAAGAATAATTTATATTGCAACAATATGCTTGCTTGTATCCATTTGTCTATATGTACAGAATGTGAAGCAAAGAAATTTCTATATTTTACACAATCAAAAAGACAATTGCTTTGTACAATTTCAAAAATTATCATACAATAAAGTTTACTTGCCAATAAATGACATAATAAAAGGTCATCAAATTCAATGATAATGAATGATACAATCGGCTCGGAATTTGTTGTTTGAATTTGTTAGTTTCTATAAGATGTATATGTAGCTCTTCACCATCAATTTATTTCATGCTCATTACTTTCCTCGGGTTCAGTAGTTAAAATTATATTCTATAGAACTTTAGGATGTTCAATGCTTTGCATTTTATAAAATTAGAAACCAAATCTTGAAGATAAAATTGTATCAATCCATTCACTTAAAGTTTGTTTGTTCAGATTATAATGTTGAATAACAAGATACTCCAAGTCAAAGTAATTTGAATGCCCAAGAGCGCACAATGATCTTAAACTTGAAGCAAATTTCAGATGAACAATACAAGCAAGTGATTGTCTTGAGCAAAAGTATGCAACTTGCACTTGAGTTCACAAAAACTATCCTTGAATTTGTAGATTGGTCATACATAAAGGTTTGTGCATTCTACTTATTTATTGCAAATTTTCTTTCCATTCTAGGAAAGAGTTGTCACTATCAATTTACAAGCACTTACCATATTTATATTAATTTTCCAAGCAAGCACTCAATCAAATTCAATTTGATGAGAATGCTTGTGGAATTCGTATTCAATCATATATGGTAGTTAAATCAATATGCAACTTTAGAAGTTTGTGTAAGAAATAAAATGCATTTGCTTTGTAGAAATGAAATCATATATCTTCTACAAGTTATTAAATGTTTTGGCTTTCATTTCAGAGGTCTAAAATATCCATCAATGTTTTGAAATCTGAGAAATACATGCATTTCTTTCCATACCTAATTTTTTGGTTTTTTTATAACTTTATCGTAGATGTATTTTGTAGAGTTATAGTATAAAATACCTAATTCAAAAGCAAATATTCATATCATTGCATATAAAAGAACTAATAAGCTATAATTGTTCAGCAGCCACATTTTTCCAAAAATATGAATCTTCATTTTTGCAATGCCTGTTTTTGGTGCCAATAAATGTTCTTCAAAATACTAGTAGCACTTGTGGCTATGGCTTTTAAATTGCAGTATAAAATGCTTGTAGTTGCTCAAAATTTCATTCTAGGCTTTTGGAAATCAAGTTCCGTTATACCCAAAGTACAACACCATTAGAACTGAAGTACTAGTTGCCTTCAATGCAAATGTTATTGATGGTGCAAACATCAAATTGTTTCAAAAACATTAGAGTAATCAAATCAACAGGAAGATTGGATTGCAAAAACCCATTCTCTTTTGCTTGAGAGATTATCAAGGAAAATTCACTAAGAAGCTTCAAAGAGAGCTTTATGATCAACTGGGAGTTCCTAAACCAAAAAATTGGCGTGAAAGAGGTGAAGAGGTTGATGTTTGGTTATTGAAGTTGAAGGACCTCAAAGACAATGATGTTTGGCAGATGAATGAAGATGATCCGTTTGGAAGTGTAGTGGTCCATGCTACAATTGCATTGGTGATGAAAGGTTCAGACTCTAATCCATTTGAACCTATTGAGGTCACTATCAAGCAAGCAAAGTTTTTTTCTATGTTGTAAATTAATGAAATTGTTCTTCTTCTTATATAGTTGTAGGCATTTTCATTGATTTAATCTTGGGCAATGATTGAAATGTTACTCTTTTTACAGTTCATTACAATGTAAATAATTGGTCCAACTCTGGGTAGAAATTGAGTTCTACAACTTAGCCTACAATTGAAGACATGCTGGAGGCCACATACTTCAATGCATTTTTGTTGTAAGGTGAGTACACCTAGAAGCATTGTAATTGACATTCCAAAATGGTTTCAATTACAAAGATGTGTAAATTTTTGTATGTCTTGTTGATAATTGACAGAATTGAGTGTGCATGCTTTTTTATGATGTATTCTGCAAATGGCATGTGAAGAAAAAAGCAGCTCCAAATACTTAACTGAAGGTGTATTTCTAGACTAACCTCAAATTGTCATGTGTTCATAGCATATTTCCAAACCTTTTATTGATGACTAAATCATATGTGGTAATAATTTTAATGTACTTGGTTATATATTGTAGTTGGAACTAGCCATGGAGGGGAGGTAATTGGATTTTGGAAATCAAATGTGGCATTATTGGCAAATATAGATGATGGAACAAACCGTAATCTGTTTAAGTGGGCAAATGCAAAAAATCACTATTGAGGAGAAAGATGGAATAAAAGAAATTGCTACTCAGAAAAATGCTAGTGAGTACTATATAAGAACTTTGTAATAGGTACACTTTCTATTGATTTTCTGTACTCCCTACGTTGCATCATGTTTCATTGAATGTTTGGTCAAGCAATATTGATATTAATTGTGATAGTAGACAACAATGTTTCTAAGGTAAGTATTTCCAAGGTAAGCTGTGAAGTAGAAAAAGTGTCGAAGTATAGAGATGTCCTATTTGCACTAGATGAGAATTAATTTTGAATATAACCATGAGCAAATGAACAAGGTCAGAGTTGTTTTTTGATTGTGGATAGTTGCAAGAAACACATCGTTTCATCTCTAAGAGTTATGCACGGTCAAAGAGTGCTGAAAAAGGCAAGAAAATAGACCCTTTAGGAAATTAATTTTAGAAAATAGTAAGAAAATTCAAAAAATTCCGCCCCAAAATCCATTTTTCTTTATCTAAAGATGCTTCTTCACAACTATTTTCACCTTTGGAAAAAAAAATTGTATCCTCTACACATGCCCAAAGGTAGTGCACTTTGAGCACATGTGGAAGGTGGACATTTTACTATTTTTAGAAAATCTCTTTGTAGGCTTGTGTAACTTTAGAAGAACTCCTTGTCTTTCCAATTTTCACCTTCAAATTGCATTTTGGGGTTGGAAATAGTACTAAAAACCTTCAAAATGGCCAAGGTAGACATCCAATTGGGGGCAGTTTAACAATAATAAACTAATTTTAGAAAATTTGAAAAAACTATTCAATGTTTGAAACTTTAATATGTACCTTCAGTTCAAATTTCATAGAAAATGGACATAAGATGCAAAAGTTATGAGCAAAAAACTACTTGTCCAAGGCCAAGGGGACAAAAAAAAGGACAAGTGTTTCTTGCAACGACCCTTGTTTATTGAAATAATTATGAATATCTAACGCATTGTACTATTTTTTGTGAAGACCACATGTGCGCTTTTAAAAGTACATTTGAACCGTGTACATAAGAAAGATAAAAATAGGGTATGATCCCAGATACCAACATATACCATTGTCCATTGTTTTGAATTTACTATTTGATGGCATTGAGGGGTATTAGTGATCCATGATGAAGACAATAGATGGAGTCAAGGCCTCTACCTTATTTATTGGCTAATGATGTGTATGACTTGGTTTGTCTTAGAACCACACTTAGAGGATACGGTGGTGCAATTCTTGGGGCAATAGCAACTCTACTATTCAATAAAATCCTTTTTATATACAGATATGTTTGCTACATATTTATTTTAAATTCAAAAAGTCTATTCAATTGCGTATGATGTTAGGGAATAATAATGCATATTATCTGCTAGAGGTGTGTAAAATGTTAAGCATTTAAACAGAATATAAGTAGTGAAGTTGTATTTATAGTTCTGTCCTTTGAAGATTAAGATTGTAAATAAAAGATGATTGTTCAACAAGTAATTCAATACTATTAGTATCAATTGCTAACTTCCAAGTTCTTCATTATTGTCATAATTTGTTTCTTATAGATGATTGTAGTTGATCCCTAAATTGCCTTGTACTTTGTTGAATTTTGTATAACAAACCTATGTAAGCATCATTGGAGTAAGATGAAATTAAGGAGCATTTGAAGCTAGTTTAAGCCATCATTCTAAAATCAAAAGCGTTTTATTCAGCAATCCAATTACTTTATGGTTGTGAATTTTGATAGTGACATTATCCTTACCAAAGTGCTTATCACAATGTGATGTATAATCTGTAGTGTGATGCTTGTAGTTGTTATACAACTACACTAGAACATGGTATACATTTCAAACTATCTTTCAATACCAATGTGCTTTCTGTTTTTACCATCATGATATACATGAGAATATTTGCGTATTACTAAATTTCTATTAAAACTTTCAAATTTTTCTTTTGAATCTCTATTTGAATTATAGTTTCATGATTTTATGATTTCATTTATCAATCAAGAGTATCAATTGAATGGCAATTGGAAATTTTCCAAAGATTTTTGTATCTAGGATTTACAAATGTTGTTCTGTATGGATTAGGCAATTGTAGGCATTATTCTTGCAATTTGTTTTTAAGCTGCAATACTGAATGTATGAGCTAAATTTTCAAATTGCAAACAATTGATTAATATACATTCAAATCAATTTCAATTTATATCTTAATATTTAGTAAGCATTGTTACACTACAAATATCAACGACATTATTGCTATGAATTTTCCATATACTTCAACACACATAAAATGCACAACAAAGATAATCCATTTTTGTGCCTAATTTGTGTCTTTTGCGCATTTGTGATTAATATGAAGAAGTCATATAGTTAATAAAGATTATAAAGTAGTGCCAATTTTTTATAGTTATTGTGTGCATTGTACCAATGCAATAACTTGCAAATTAACGTACGCACCCATGAAACAATAGTAACTACATGATAATTGCTAAAAATTTGTCAACCCTAAACTTTGAGATGAAAATGTAGGATTTGTGTTGAAAGTAGAAATTGAGACCCCTCATTTAGATATAGGAGAATAACTTTTATTTTAAACTTTGAATTAAGGAAAGTTGTTAAATCAAACTAGATTTCATCTCCAAAAAACCATTTGAGATTTTGAAGCTCCAATTAAAAGTTATGGACAAAATTCAGAGAGAATGTTTGAAAATGTCAAAAAAATTGTCCCTTCCAACCTATCTTTGACTTTATCTATAACTTTTGATTGGAGGATCAAAATCTCAAACAAATTTTTGGAGATGAAAGCTAGTTTGATTTACCAACTTTTCTTGGTTCAAAGTTTTTTGAAAAAAATTATTCTATTATGCCTAAATGAGGTCTGAATTTCTACTTTCAACACAATTCTTGCTTTTCAATTGATATAGTACTAAAATTGAGAAAGATAAAAAAATGTAATGTTAGTGCAATAACTATGCATAGATATGATGTTGTGTGATTATTGTACTAACTTTATATGTCTTAAATAGGCACTCATGGTGTATGAAGTTAGTTGCCCATCTCTAAAGTACTAAAGTCATACATATTTTGTCATGCATAGTTATTGTGCAACTTTAACACTTCAAATCCAAATGTCAATGGCATGCCTAAACTGCATGTTTTTTATGAATGTCAATATCATGTTGTAACAATGTTTCCAAATGAATGAATGTAACATACTAATATGAAAGCAATGCCCAACAATAATTGTACGATTATTATTGACAATTCGTGATAGAAGAACTTTGTGATGATGTCACCATTGTTTTGATGTTATCATTTTAAATAGGAAATTATTTGTGTAATAACCTCAAGTGATTGTCCAATAGCAATTAATGAATTTTTACTATATTGACTAACTTTCCAACTCTTCATTCACTCCCTCATTAATTTAAATGTAGATTGGTTATTATTCATGATTTTTCAAATTCATTCTTTGCAAACTTCTATATACCAGATCCACAATTGTTTTGTCTTGTCTTCAAATTTTTTGACTTTGGTTAACTCACGTAGAAGTTTTGATGTAAGTGCATTGAAGCCAAACATTATTTACATATATTGCCATTGTAACTATTACATTTATATATGACCATGCCATTAATCATTTTGGATGTATTCTACAAATACATTCAACCAACATAGGTATTCTATGAAAAATGTAGAAGAAATCTTGATGACCAATCTTGTCATTAAAGTATTATACTTCTACAATTTACAGTTTGTAAGGAATTGTTAGAAAAAAATTTATGAGTAAAATACTTACTTATGTAATCAAAGTCATCAAAAGCTTTGTAATTAAATTAACTAGTCTAAATGAATATTTGCCTATGGATTTATATACGCATATTGTGTAGCTTACGAAATGGCCACCTGCTATAGTCTATTTGATTCCTAGAGATTTACTTGTGTGCAAAAAAAACACTACCAAAGTGTAAATTGTTCACCTTCCTCGCCATATTTTTATTCTATATAAAAAATCATATAGATTTTATTTTCAAACCCAAATCAAACTTGGTTTGATTTAACCCCTACCATGTACAATTAGTATTGCCGAACAACACAATGTTTCTTGTAGAAGAAATTGGCTTTAATGTATTCAACACCATAATATGCTCACATAAAACAATATATATAAAAAATTTACAATCGTGAGGACAACCTTGATGCACCCAACATTTTAGCCTTACAAATCAACACGTTTTGAATGATTAGTGTAGAATAAGAACTTGATAGGGCTACCATTGGAAGCACATTCCAAAATACTTATTAAAAATATATACAGTAACATTTGGATTTAGACTTTGGACAAACCAAATAGATTCCATTGAAAACAAGCTAAGAGAGAATTATTATAGAGACCTTAATAATTTATGCATAAGAAATGCAAATCATAGTAATTTTTCCATGATGCCATTTACATAATCTTTCTTTCTTAGCTTTAAGTTTTTAAACATAATTTGTTTGGGCCTCTATCATAATTTTTTCCTATTAGTTTACATTCAATGGGATCTATTTTGGTTTTCCAATGTTCAAATTGGGATATTTTGTATCTATTTTTAGTAGAATTTGATGCACTTCCATTGATAGTAATTTCATTTATTAATTCCATACCATCCAAAAGTTTTATTGGATTAAAATGCCAAGTGTAATAAAATTGCTCTAAGGAGAGGAAGAGGGTTTGTATAGAAAGCCTTCTACAATGGGAGGATCCAACAAGAAGAATCTTCCTGGTACTAAAGGCTGGTTGCAGAAACCTTCGCTCTGTATAAAAATCTGTGGGCAATTTGCATATATAAGGGTTATTGTTTCTAAAGGAGATGTCCATAGGGAACATGTGGGGCTAAAGAGGACCTTGTAGGGTGTGAATAATCCAAAAATTGATAAATGGACATTTACAGCAGCCCTCCATACTACGTTGGAAATCAAAATAAATTTTAAAGTTTCCCAAATTCAAAATTGCTTTTGTTGCACGTAGTGATATTGTCACTTTTTTTTTAGTAGGGAGAAACTACATTTAAAGAATTCCTCCAAGAATTTCTTTACCTTGTTGTAAAATTGGAAGCAACCTCAAAATTCAAGCACAATGTGAAAATTAGTTTAAATTCCAAATTTGAAAAATTGCCTTCTTTCTTTTTCAGGGCTTCTCCCTAAAATTTTGCTAGCCAAAAAGTCTGATTTTTCTCTTTCAAAATAATATTGTGCACTTCTATGTAGAAGTCCAAAGAATCTTTTGTCATTTAAGCAAAGTTTGACCAATTTTTGTGCATGAATCTCACCAAATGCAATTTCAACTCTCTAAAGCCTCAAAATCTATTTCTAATTCTACTACAACATGGAAGTTCACTTCAGCCAAGAGGTTTCTATTTCTAATTCTACTACAACATGGAAGTTCACTTCAGCCAACAGGCTTCTATTTGAACCAACATAACATTACTATTAACCAACACTGGGGAGGCCCTTTTGCTCCCCTATAAAAGGAAGAACCCCCAGTGTTGCAACTTTCTAATTCATTGACTTTCTCCAATCTTTGCCTTCATGCAATTCACATCCTTCTCCGCCCAACCAATGACTCTCTGCAAATTAAACTAAATTCACTCCTAGGGATCCACAAAGGGATTATTCCAATCTTATAGGGAGGAATGGTTTAGGGCTTGTTTACACCAAAAATCTTGGTCTCCAACCCATGAACACAAGTGGTTACTTGTTCAAGGGATGAATTCATTATAAGTGGAATATAGTGCTTGAAACAATGGATTTATAAGTTATAAGTAGGTAATACTGCTAAGAAAGCAGTCAAAACCAAGCAAAATCAACACATTTCTATTGGATTTTGACTAAATCATCATAAAAATGACTTTTCTTCATCAAACATGTTTTTTTGGTCCGCATCTAATATACGTTTTCTGTTGGTTCAATATAAATCAACATAATTGTGTTAAACTTTTAGGAATTTCAAAAACCTTTTAAAAGCAATTTGGAAACTTTTGGAATCATTTTAGAACCTCTTGGAATCTTTTTGGAATCTTTAGGAAACTATTGAAAACCTATTAGAATCCATTGAAATTTATCAAAATATTTTGAAAGTCTTTTTAAATTTTTATTGAAACCTTTTGAATTTTTTTGAAATCTTTTGGAATCTTTCTAAATCATTTGGAATCTTTCTAAATCATTTGGAATCTTATATAGAGTATGGATTCAAAAATTCAAATTTTAATCAAATTTTTAATGAATATAATTTGATTTTGAATTTGAGTTAATTTCCAAAGATGTTCTTTAACTACCATTCAAACTTAGTATTTGATCAAAATTTTAATCAAATTTGACTCTAAATCAAAGCATGATTCAAATAACTTAATGAAAATTTAGACTTTGATTCAACTCTGATCAATCCAAATTCTAGTGTAATTTTCATTCAATTTTTTTTATAGGGTGTTTTTTGATTAGAGTTCAAACTTAGAATTTAATTGAATTCCTAATTATGTTTCAAAGTTCAATATAACAAGAATGTTTAGTGGATTTAGAGATTTTACTTAGATGCTTAGATTGCTTGAAAATTAAGATTTTTTCATCACAAATCCTAAACAGAATGAATAAAAGCTTCATATATATTCTAAAGCATAATATTTGAAATAATAATTAAATTTATAGAAAAGATTTCTATTTTATTACAAAGTTTCACAAAAAATTGAGGTGATAAAATCCTGTTTGTGAATTCCATTTGTCCCTCAAGATGATAATAGAAAGTTAGGGATTAAAATTTGAGTTTTGAGTGTTGAGCTATTCAAAATGTAAGTACTAAACTATTCAAAATCTTAAATAAACAACTTTTCAACAATTGAACTATTTAATTCTAAAATTTGGCTAAACCACCTCTAGCAACATGCTTGTCAGATTTTCAAAACAGGTTAGATTGAATTGAAATTTTTACCACTAGAAGTAGACTTCAATATCAATCATTTCCAATAAGTTTCAATGAAAACTAACTTTTTATGAAGGAGATATGGGCCTCCAAAGTCAGCTGACTTTGCAATATGAAAATGAAAAGGATTAAATAAAACTACTTCTAGAAAAACGCTTGTCATATTTTCAAAATAAGTTAGAAAAAATTGAAATTTTACCATTAAAATTAGACAGTTTTTAGATGAACTATTTTAACAAGTTTCATAAAAAAAGAACTTGTAATGAATGTGATATAGGCCTTCAAAGTCTGCTGATTTTGCAAAATTGAGAAAAAAATGAATAAATGAAAGTCACATACATCTTTTTAACCCCTACGTTAGAAGAGTTTCGGGGGCCTTGGAAGACTGTTTCAGGCCTGTTCCCCAGTCTGCCCAGATTCAAGAAACGACGGTACGGGCGTGTCAAATTTTTCTTTCTTAAAAAAAGAATTTTTTTTTTTTTTTTACCAAAATATCATTTTAACCAATTTTTATTTTTTATTTTTCTTAAAATGACGTGGCAGTCGCTTGGCCACGTCAGCTTGGCCATTTGGCAGCGTCCCAACATTCCTGCAAAGTTCCCATAGTCCGGGAACTCGCAATCTCTTAGGAGGCCCGAAACTCCTCTAATGAAGCCATTGTTCCTTTGGGGAACAAACGTGATTTTAGGCAAGTACTTATGGGCTGAATTTTTGTTGTGATCTTCCAAAATTTTTTTTGAAGATAGAAAAATTGCTAAGCTTTGTGGGAATATAATTTTTTTTTCAATTGGTGCCCAAGGAAAAAAGTCATGCCCAAATAAACTCAAAACAACCTTTGGGGTGCAAAAAAAAAATTGCAATTTTTTTTTTTTTTTAAATTTTTCTTATAAATTATATATTTTTCTATTTGAAAAGTTTTGATTCATTTCATTTGGATTTTTAATGAAAAAACTATGGACAATCTAGATGTTACATTGGGCGTCATTATTGACAGAAAAACACAACTTGTTTTATTGGACGTCTACTAAGATCCGTTCCCTAAAATCATGAAAACGTCACATAAAACACAGGTTTCTTATAGTGATTGGAGCCCATGATTAGTGACCAAGTGGTCTTGGATTCAAACCTCATAGGCGGCGGGCCATCCACCAAAAAAAGATTTTTTTTTTTAATTTTTAAATTCGGTTGACTAATAGCAAATCAACAAAAATGTGTTGATTGTAGGTCCAAACCAAGTGTTCCTAACCAAGAGGAAAATCAATACAATTTCTGTTGATTTTCTCTTCATTTAGACAGAATTCTTCTAGTCAATGTAGTAGTCCAAACATTTGGTGTAAACCAAAAGAATTGAGTCAAGGCCCATTGTGCACTTAGGCCGAATTTTTTGTTTAAAGTTATCCATAGAAGTAATCTGAAAAATAGGCCAAAAACAGTCCAAAAATGAAGAGGCCAAAAAACTAGGTTGAAAGGCCAAAATAGTCCCAAAATAGCCCAAAATAGCTTGAAAATGGCCTAAATAGCCTAAAAATTAATAGGGTCCAAACATAGAAGATTGGCTTCATAAAGTCTTTCCAAATTTTTTCCTAGACTTTGGGATTGGGTATTTCCAAGAGCTTCGTAAAAATACTTCCCTTAGGTCCAAAAAGTCACATTTCACTTCGGCTATAAAGGATTCCAACAAAAAATTTCATTCATTGAAAAAATGATAGGCTATAATCCAATTATTATTTGGTGTAAACCCAAAAGCTAGGTACCATAGCTATCTTCCAATTAAAATGCTCCATTTCTTTAGGCTCCGCCCAAGGTAACTACACCTAAAATTGCACGTTTACTAAAATCGCACACTAGATATTCTTGCCTAAAATGTACACCATGTTATAGTCTATACAGAGTTTGAAAGACCTCCCATGGTGGGTTAGGAAGAATCGTCAATTGAGTTTGTAGTCTTTCCAGTGTTTGTCTTCAAGTGAATGAGAAGTTAGTAAAAAAACGGATCACAAAATATGCTATTTCAGTGTATTTTGAGAAGTTGTTGCTCCTTGCTTTAAATACGAATTTCTCCACAAAAATGATATTTTCAATTTTTACCAAACCTAACAAAATGAAGGTCATCTACTCTAATTTCTACTCCAATTTGAATTTTGAAAAAATTCCTAATATTGAATATTTTATTGCAATTTAAACTTTGGATGCATTTTCAATGTCTATTATTTTCTAATTATAAAATGATATGGAAATTGAGTTTACACGATGACTAAGATTTTTTAAATATTTTTCTATTTGATATGATTTTTCTTCACAATTTCTTCAAAAATTCTCAAAAAAAACAATTTTTCATAAAAAAATCTAAAAAATTTAGGAAGTATAGAAGACACGTAGTTCCATCTCTGAAAAATAAACATAAAAAATTTCATGCATATCTAGTTGCAAAATCATATAAAACTGAGTGATAGGTAGTGAGGCATGAAATTAGTGGTCATGGGTCCGTCCTTTAATCCCTAAATGCCCAAGGCACCAAAATTTGGTGTCAACAATACTTTGAAGTTAAATAAAACCTAACCAAATTTATTCTTTTAGTAGTTCATATTTTTGATTTTTTTTTAAGTCTAGCTTTAGCATCAAAAATCCGATTTTGAAAATGATTGATTACAATTTTTCTATTCAAGATTTTGTGCAAGGGTGCCATTGCAATCTTGACTTTCCGTAGTGTTATGGGCTCTTGAAAATGAGCCTCAAATACACTAGATCTTGGAGGAGAAATCACATTAGAAATTCATTCAAAGAAATTGTAGAGTAGATTCTGAGAAGCTATAAATTGATTGGGGTTATGCATATTAGGCCATTTAACCTCATATTTTTTGGTGACCAACTTTTTGGATGTGATATGCAAAATGAGGGTTGAAAATTTTTCATAGTTTTAACACCCTTATGGTCAAACATTATAATCTTTTGATTCATAAATGATATTGTTGTGTTTTCTTTTTCTATCTGATCTCTAACATGGCTAGTCTGAATTTGTACGGTTACAATTAAAAAAATTTGGCACAATTTATCAAAATATTGACTTTTTGTTCAAATTAGAACAAATTCCTAGAGTCTCAAAATAGGCCTAGGGCATTTAGGGGTCAAGGTTAGAGCCAGTTACCATTGGGGGCTGGAACTAGAGGCTCATCTAGGTTGACCACGGGCAAAACTCTGAAAAAACTCTGAAATCTTCAAAAAGGGTCCAGTTGGGAAAGAAAGCTCCAGCCTAGGGTCCGGAAGGTCCAATTCTATTCTCCAGTTTCGCAGAGCTCGAGGCCGGAGGTCCAGGCCTGGACCCCTCCAGCCCCAATGGCAACCGGCTCTTAAGGTATAGTTACCTTTACAATGTTATGGAAACATCGACATTGCTTGAGGGGACGGATGAATTGGCAAGGTGTCATCGCATGGGAAGGTCCAGCAGCTTCCGTCTAGATTCACTCACACACACACACAAAAACAAACGCTGTCTCCGGCATTCGCCACACCTTCCACACTCAGGTAATGAACCCACGCTTCCACCTCGAAAGCCAGAAGTCCGGCCATAATTTCCATCCAACATATCAGGTTTTGCTTACTGACAGGACTATAGTACTACTGTACTCAGTACTACTCAACTACAGTAGTACTGTACTCAGTACCGTTTGATGCAAAATGTTCATCCAAAACTTTCACAGAGTGAGGTGATGGCCGGGTTCACGCGCTTCAGTTCCAGGCTGGCTTGGCGTAAGTAGTGTGCCAAAAGAAGCAGGTAATTTCAAAACCAGCTCAATAATAGCTAAGCCCCGTCATGGCAATGGCCGCGTCACCCGCGTCCCGGAAACGACTCGGTCCGGGTTCGCCCGCTGTCTTGCCCTCTTGCCCACACTGGGCTGATAACAACTGAATGAAGGAGCCGGCACTCGCAAGTCGATCGAGTCCGTCAATGTCAAACGAAAAGATGGAACTTTGCACGAATTCTCAGTCCATTATTCAAGACCCCACCTTGAAGATGGAAATGATGAAAAAACGACGGAAACGAAAAATGAGTGGATTCGCAATCTTCAAACTGGAATAATGTAGTTGCCGTTTGGTCCCACGATCTAGTAGACTTTAGTGAGTCGGAGACTGTGAACTACTACCGGTAACAAACAGTTCATCCATGCTGACTGTCAAAGAAAGAGATTGGAATTTGTCTTCTACAGATGAAACAAGCCGGAACACTCCGAAAGACTCTGTTTTGCGTACCGTTAGATCGCTTTTCCGAGTTAAGGTCTATTCGATTCTCTTTGACAAACTCTCACATTCACGATACTGTACTATCCAAGGACCCCTTTTTTTTTTTTCCCTTTTGAACATGGACAATATCCATTAAATAGGGATTCATCCATGTACTTTAGCTTTAGTAAACGCCCAGCCTCCTCCCCTTCAGTTCTTTCTGTCCTGAGACAAGTAAAAAAAATGTAAAGCTTCGGAAGAGACGAAGAGAGACATCCAGTCAGTGAGACTTGAGACGGAGTGACCAATTTCGTTCAACGATTTGTCCTGCGCTTTGCTCGGGCCGGATCCAAAGTCAAGCCCTCAAGTCTGGTTCTAGCGTCAAGCCCATCGGCCATTCAGACTTGAAAAAGCAGGGTCTCTCAAGCCCACAAGCGAAAGTCAAGGCGCATTTTGTCTTGCTTCCCTTTTCTCCCGTCAAATGTTTTACGGAGAAAATTGTTTGCTCAATTAAGTGGTAACTTACTGTTCCGCCCAGGTGCGCGGTGTTTGTCGCTCTGCGCTGGAGTTTCTTGTTGCCACTCTGTTCCGCACTGGATCTGCCGCCCTCTTCGAAGAACCTCCGTTGCTGCTCGATCTCGCACAGCGCGCGAGAAAGCGAGTGAGAATCCCTGTCAAAGCGCCAGAAAGCGAGTCTGCATTCAGGTGGTGAGCTAATTTCGCATCTTTGCTTCTCGAGAATTCCCGCCCGTTTGTGCAATGCAACTGAATGCATGATCGTTGTTTCTGCGGAGATTTTCGGTAGTCTTCGTGGAGATCGTGTGGATGGTTGTCTGACGTTTGGATTTGTGGGGATCCTTCCGTGTGCGCAGCTGCGGGATTTCAGGGTCCCGGAGAAAAGACACAGAGATTGGCAAGCTTGCAAGCGGGGGATTGGGAGCCAATGTGGGCGGAGATCCGAGCGTGAAGAGATGGCTGTGATTACCGCGGCCAAGCGGTCGCAGTGCGCTTCGAAAATTGTGGTTACTCTTTTGGCCGTGATCTCGGTGGTGAGCTCCGTGTATGGACAGACCGACCAACTCGATGGTAAGGTCTCTACTTCCTTTTCTCCTATTTTTTCGTTCTATTCCCCTCCCAAATCTCCACTCTAGCAAAATACATCCGAAAGTTTTCTCCGTCGGTGTTACTTGCTCAGCGCTTATGGAACATCGGGAAGTGTGCTGGGGTGAAGAAAATAAGGGTACCATTCAATGTCGGGAAGAGGGCAAGCATTCGTTCCAGTGGAATGGCTCTTGTAGGAGGCTGTGCAAGGCGGAGCTAATTACGGAAGATTTAGTGTAATGTGGAATTGGCAGCGTCGGCATGGATTATGGGGATGCACGTTGAAGAGCTTGCAGTACCCTAGATTTTAGTAATCCGTGCTTGGATGCTGCTTACATGGATGCGCCCATCAAGGTTTTTAGAAAATAGGGTACTGGGGTTATGACGGGAAATCGTGCTAGACAGGTGCTGGGAGAGTGTTGGCTTTGACGATGTGAAGCAAAATCGGGTTTTCCTGGGTCCTAGCAAGGAAATGCAACAGAATAATCTCCTGGAATTTGGGGCGTGCATAGCTTCCTCAAATTCCGTTGTGCAGATACATTCTATGTACAAGTAATAATTTCGAGTGTGGCTAGGAGAGAGAGGTGTATTTGGCTTTTCCTACGAGGGAGCCGAAATCTGTAGCTAATTCTAGTTTGTGATTTCCTGTGGCGAGCATGAATGAAATCTAGATCCCTCAACGATTATGACTTATGTGCCACTGCAAGCTCTCCCGGTGCTGCAAATTGCGTGACTTTCCTAGGGATTGGGCCTGTTTTGAGGTGGCTGACTTTTTGGCTCTATGGTGCCCCTGCAGTTCAAGGCTTGAGCGCTCTGTATAACGACCTCAATCAAAATCCACTGCTGACCGGATGGACTCAAAACAACGGCAATTCGAATCCATGTGGGGGTGGTTGGCTGGGTATTGTTTGCACAGGCACTTCTGTCACAGAAATGTAAGGCCTAATACCATGCCCATGTCCTTCATATCCGTGGTTAAGTTCCATCAAGTTATCCAGTACATCAAGCAGGCCTTGCTCCTTGACTTTAGTATGGAGCTTCAGGTTGAAGTCAGGGGAGTCATTTTCTTGTCTCACAATTTGGTATTGCAAATAGCGTGCATCTGCGCGTTGATAGCCTGGATACACATGTCTGGGTTTTATTGAGTCGTGTGGCTAACTTTCTTTGTTGCGGTGCAGCCATTTAGGAGGGTTGAAGTTAAATGGAAAGTTTCAAGGATGGTATCTGCAGCAAAATTTGAAAAATCTCCGAATTCTGTAAGTGTCTTCCAAATTTCATATCCTGAAGTGATTGCTTCTGCTTTGATAACTTGGTTCGTATTCACTATAATTATTTAATAAATTTCTACGTTTGCTGTGCAGTGACGTGAGTAGTAACAACCTTACAGGAGATATCCCCCAACAGTTTCCTGCCAGCCTTACTCAAATGTAAGAGCTCCTCTCTCTACACGTTCCTGTGGCTTTTCACCATTCCTGGCACCATTGAAGAGGTGGAGGCTGTTGTTGATATTTGAGAAGTGTTCTTCCCTGGGAGATAAATTTACAGAGTATCTCTCTACTCTGTTGCTTCAAGGATTGAAAATCAATGTGGTTGAATTTGGTACTCTTATTTTTCCAGTGGAACTACTGAGCTTAGAGCGATGTATTGATTGAATTGCAGGATCATGAACAACAATCAATTTACTGGAAGCCTCCCGCAGTTTGATCAATTGCAAGGCTTGACAGTCGTGTATGTCTTAAACCTCCTCATGTGTTCGAACTTTTGGAAACATTTGTAATTTTTTTTTAATGTATTCGGTTCTTTGCAAAGATGGTTCCTGAATTGCTGTCTGGGTTGATAGAAATGATGTTAACTTTTGTCTGTATCATTTTTTAGTCTTGAATGTTTTCATGGAGCAAACAGGACAATCGTGTGGATACTTACATGATCATTCGACTGCAGAAATTTGAGTCATAACCTATTGAATGGCAACCTAAATCCCCAGATTTTCACCGTGCTTGTCAATTGCATTACCTTGTAAGTTTTTCAAACCGTGCTAGTCAATTATTCATGGTGTAATTTTCTTACTTGCCTTTATAAGTACGTGGTTTTATTTATTATCTCCTCTGGGTGTTCACAGCGATGTGTCCTTCAACCAAATCCAAGGAACTCTTCCAGATTCCGTCAAGAACATGGCTGCTCTGCAAACACTGTGAGTTCCTCGCAGATTAGGTTTTTAAGATTTAAAATTTAAAACTAAATTATTTTCTGTTTCGTTTGTGTTCCCCTCGCAGTACAAGTTCCTCTGAGTTCTGATTTGTGGTCGGGATTTAACTTTCCACAGTGAAATTTTAATCACGGTTGAGGGTGGTTGGACAGGAATCTGCAGAATAATATGTTGAGTGGGCAACTTCCAGCACCTTTGGCCAACCTAACAAATTTGCAAACTTTGTAAGTCACCGCGATGTCTCCTTTCACATTCTGTTGGATACCGATTCAATGCAATTTCGACATTTCGGGCTTGGTTCCATTTGCTTCCTGTAGAATTGTCTTCTAAATTGGTCGCTCTTTCTTAACTTGAAACAGCAACATCGAGAACAACCAATTCACGGGTTTTCTGCCAGCTGGGTTTAATCCTCCAAATTACTTGTAAGACTTCTAACATTTGCTGTTCTTGAACTAGGTTATCCTCCTCTGTTTGGCATGACATTCATTTAAATTCTAGAGGTCATTCACATTTGGGGTGGTGAAATGAAAAAGGTTCCCCACAACCTTTCCGTGCTCTTAGATACTCAAAATGTCACTTGAGCTTAGGGAGGAGGCTTTGCATTGACAAAAGCTACATGTGAGGAAGTTTAAGTAGGACTATACTTGGACAGCAAGCTTGCGAGTGTTACCTGCACAGAGCCTCTAGCAGAGGCAGTTTGCTTATTTCCTCACCATGCGCAATTGTCTTTTGCTTGAGCTAAACTAGCATATTAAATGCAAATAGAGTCACGATTCTATCTGTCACGTTCTCATTCAAGGTGGATGGTCATCTTTTCATCCTTACAAACTTTCTTTGAAATTTTGGTAGTCCTATTGAGCTCAGAGACCCAGTTCCAGCAAACTGAAGAGCCTAAGTATGTTTTCTACGTTTTCTTTTGCAACGAACTGGGTGTTGCTGCAAATGTTGCAACGGTTGTCCTACTAGTTCTAGTTGCATACTAATTCTAAGCCACTGTACTCTAATCTTAAACAGATGCTGTCTAATACTTACGCAAATAGCCTTTGTGACACTCAACTAACCGTTGGTTTTCCTTCATGGTGTGAAGAGTTGGAGGCAACCAGCTGACTCTGAACGCACCACCTCCACCGCCAGGCACCACACCACTAGCCCCGCGGTCGCCGTCCGCCCCCACCCCACCAAGCGGCACACCGAAGACGTCGTCGAAGAGCTCCTCAGGGGGATTCTCGACCGCAGCCATCATCGGCGTCGCTGTGGGTGCGGTGGTGCTGCTCGCCGTCTTGGCAATCGTGCTCTGGTTCTGCTGCATCAAGAGAAAGCGCGCCGCTGGAAAAGCCTTGGGCGACCCGGAAGCGTTGAATAATCGAAGTAACCGACGGACGTGGTTCACTCCTCTCATTTCTGGTATGTGCACCTCAGACTGACCAATACAACTACAGTGCCGCCTTGTAACAGTCGTTAGTATGGTCTAGAAATGGGGACTGAATGTTAATTAATAATAACTGTATGGTGTTTGAAATATCTGAAATTCCCGTGTCGTATCGGTAATAAGCTGTATCAACCATGCAATGTTGGCCTTTGTGACCTTTTCAATACCATGAATGAATCTTAGTGAGACCCTCCCTATCGAGCTTTGTCTAACTGTCTGGTGACTATATGAGAACTGTATGATGTGGGAAATCCCCATGTGGTACCAGTATTAGCCATAATTATGAACAATGCAATGTTGGCCTTTGTTGGATCTGGTCTGAAGAGGAGGCTTTGTATGGACAAAGGCTGAGTAGGGCCCGACTTGAAAAACATCGCCAATCAGTGCTACACTCAGACCTCTTTAAGTTGACTCTCTCGTCAATGACATTTCCAGAATATCCTACTCACTTGTCTCACTATGATTGTCGGTAGCACACTTCTCTCAATTTCAAACTATTTGACCTGTACTATGACTCCCAAGTAGGCAGATTAACGGGGTTAGAGTGTGTAAGGATAGATCCCTCTTGTAGCGTAGTTGCTTGTTACCTTTTCAATACTAGGAATGAATCTTAGTGAGACCCACCCTGTCGTGCTTCTGCTAATGACTGACTTGAGTTTGTTGCTGTGTCTGGAATTGATGCAGATAAAGCAGCGAAGCACAGAGTTTTCGAGCCAGGTAAGCAGCTTTTACTGAGAATAATCAAGTCGTGTGCATGCTGAATTTGGATCAGACTAAAACTCAGAATGTGCAACATTGAAGATGGTATTTTGGTCGGGATTCTGGTGTTTCCTCCGCATGGTTTTGAGCTAGACTTTCTGATGTGGGCTTCTGGTGGTGTATTGCTACAGCGCCCCTGGACAAAGAAACAGTAGAGGAGTCCAACGTGAAGGCCTCCCCACCCGTGAAGACCCTGAAAGCGCCGCCCTCATTCAAGGGCGTCAAGCCCATGGGCGCTGCTGGCATGATGCACGGCTCCAAAGCAGCTCCATCAGGTGCGTTGAACAAGAGCAGCATCGCCGCGACGGCGTTCTCAGTGGCGGATCTGCAAGCGGCCACCAACAGCTTTTCCCAGGAGAATCTGGTCGGGGAAGGAGGGCTGGGGCGCGTGTACCGGGCGGAGTTCGCCAATGGCCAGTTACTTGCCGTGAAGAAGATAGACAGCAGCGCGTCCATGGTGCAGAGTGAGGAGGATTTCTTAAGTGTGGTGGAAGGCCTGGCGCGGCTGCAGCACAGCAACACGGCGGAGCTTGTGGGGTACTGTGTGGAGTATGACCAGCGGTTGTTGGTGTACGAGTATGTGAGCCGGGGGACGCTGAATGAGTTGCTGCACTTCTCCGAGGAAAACACGAAAGGGCTATCATGGAACGTGCGCATCAAGATTGCCTTGGGGTCGGCCCGGGCTCTGGAGTATGCTCCTTCCTCTTCCTTTCCTTTTCTCTTTTCCAATATTTTAAATTTAATGAATTTTTTTAATGGGTTTAAGCAGGTTTCATTGCAATCTGACTCACCTTTCTCTTGACATGCTCTGTTCTTCATGAGAGGAAAGTATTGGTGGTCTGAGATTACTTGGCTCAATTGTCAATGATGTAGATCGTCAGAGTTAGGTCGTAACATTTTAGAGAGCCCTAGTTGAGCAGCCTGTGAATTGGCATGAAAAGGAACCGCTGACACCTGAAAAAGGAATCCAAGTTGACATCTAGCTTTACAAAGTTGAGCTTAATTTGAATGTGCGAGAGCTTCTCAATCCAAATATCCATCCTCATCGTGTGTGAGAGTTTGTCGAAACTCTAATTTTGATTGAATTTCCGCAAATTTGGCTTTGCTTTGCTTTCTTAATGGACACTGGTCTCAAGCGGTGCCATTATACTACGACTCTACGACTGTACTCAAGCATGTTTTGGTACTGAGTTTCTTGAAGTCTACTCTTGGATTCGAAAGGTTTCCCGTTGTTCTTTTCATTATTTAAGAATTTTGACATATATTGTGGAGTCTCTAAGAGTGCTGTGATCTTTTTTGGTCACCAGGTATTTGCACGAAGTCTGTGCTCCACCGGTGGTCCACCGTAACTTCAAGTCTGCCAATATCTTATTAGACGATGAGCTGAACCCTCATGTTTCGGACTGTGGACTAGCTAACCTTGCACCATCCGGTTCGGAGCGTCAGGTCTGTACTCCACACCTCATAACAGAGCTTTGGGGATGCAGTCACTTTAATTTCTAGAGACACAAAGTTGTTAAATATTTATAAATTAGAAGTTTCGACTTAATTTATAATTCCCTGAGCCCACTTTATCTGTTTCATACACAAAAATGGATTGATTTTGTAAGCTGACAAGTGCATCAACTTGTCATATGGCTACTGTTGGCAGGTGTCAGCGCAAATGCTGGGTTCCTTCGGTTACAGCGCCCCTGAATATGCCATGTCCGGAACTTATACGGTCAAGAGCGACGTTTACAGCTTCGGTGTTGTGATGCTGGAGCTTCTCACCGGGCGCAAGCCTTTGGACAAGTACTTACCCCCTTTCGAATCTCCATTTATTGATTGCCTTGTGGAGTTTCTCTCTTGAAGATTTCTCATTTTATTTAATTGAAATCACCCAAGGTGACCAGAGAGCGTCCATTTAGATCAGCAGAAACCCCTGAAAAAACAACAAGCCCAAATTGACTCTCATGTTATTAAGTAGGTCATATGTGGTCTTTCTTTTGTCTAGTTTTACTTGTTGTGCATCAACACATGCAACATCCTGCTTTTAATGAGTTCAAGTTTGACCCCATCTGACTTACAAGTTGTACAACATGATCGATCAAATAGGTCAGTTTAAATCCATGAGACTTTGGTTCCTCAAGGTTAATTGACCTCCGGTTGCTTAATCGACTGACCCGTTCACTGATTGCAGCACAAGGCCAAGATCAGAGCAATCTTTAGTGAGATGGGCGACACCCCAACTTCACGACATTGACGCTTTGGCAAGAATGGTGGATCCTGCGTTAAGGGGCATCTACCCTGCTAAATCACTCTCTCGGCTTGCGGATATTGTGGCCCTCTGTGTTCAGGTATGCTCCTCTCATGCATCAATTTCAGCCGAATTTCTAACCAATGCCTGAAAACTTCAAGGAAGGGAGATGAGTCAAGTGCTACATCTACTTTAGGAACTACCAAAACGAAGTCTGTTGCTATGGAACAACACCAAACTGAAGTTTCATCAAGTTGCAAGGTTTCATTGAGAGAATGTTTGGATGTCATTAGGATATTAATAGCAAGAACACATTATTGAAAAATCTTGCGGATGAAATCGAGACACAGTTTCCATTTTACATTACAAATGATAGACTAGGTAACGTGATTCAAGTAGAGCCTCGTCATGATAACTACCTCCACTGGCTTGGCATGTTATTTCTCTTACCGAAGCTCTACTTTCTCGTTACCCAGTCCATAATGCTCAAAGACCGTGCTCTCTGTACCCAATGCATGATGGACACCTCTATTGAAATGGGCTCCATTAGTAGTTCATTTCATATTCCCGTCTTTATAATATTTGTTTTTTCCGATTTAGATTTTTAAATCATTCATTTTTATGAGATTGAGCCGTTTCGATGAGATTGAGCCTTGGTGTGATTGCAGCCTGAGCCAGAGTTCCGTCCGCCCATGTCGGAAGTGGTGCAAGCGCTGGTGAGGTTGATGCAGCGTGCAAGCCTGAGCAAGCGCAGGTCGGAATCTTCCTCAGGAATGGAGCCGAACGAGCCACTGGAGACCTCACTTTGACGTGGAGCCATCTTTTCATTCTTCCAACAGTCAACAAGCAGGAGGCTCCTATGATCTCAATTCATCACAAGCTTTTGAATGATCAAAAGAAATCTTTCAAGGACTCTTTCAAGGAGGGTTGGCAAACTGTGGATTTGTCCACGACAGCCGGAGAAATCATCTTTCAGGTCGTCTTCTGTGGAGGTCGAATGGAGCCTATGGAGGCCAGCGTTTCCATCTCCTAGTAGGGTGAGTTTGTGTGCCATAGATCGAATCAACTGTTTTCTAATTTGATACATGTCAACCTCTCAAGCTGGGGTTGAGGTGCTTGGAAGCCCGTTAGTAACTAGATTGTCTCGTAGTTGGGCTTGTAGAGATTCTTTAGTTTCTGATCATGCAGATGTAAGAGCTAAAGAATGTCCTCTACGCACAGCCGAACTCATTCTTTAGGAGGTTTTTCAGGCTTACTAGCCTGCTTAAGCGTCTTAGTGGTTTTGGATTTCTTCAGGGTAGCACTACTTAATACTGTCATGATACGATCTGGACATAACATTATTAAGCAAAGGGATTCATCCCTAGTGGTGTAGAGAATTCTGCATCCTGTCAGAGCTGAAGCAAACTGAAGTAGAGGGGACATGCTAGTGTTGGAACAGCCGAGCTCATTTGGTTAACAATGTTATGGTGCTTCTTCAATGTACACGCATTGGCTTTAATATAATAGTGATACTGAATCACTTTGAGTGAAAAGCCGTCCGTTTGCAGTCCCTATTAAACTTACTTTGTTGGCTTCATGTGATCATTCTGGTGTTCAGTACCTGTTGCATTTCGATTTTATTCTTTTATTGCATGGAGCTATAAGTGTTTTCGTAATTGATATGATTTTTGGATTCAAAGATGAGAAAACGTCCGTCTGATAAAACTAATTATTCTAAGAAAATCCATATCGGTGGCTGCATAGGTTAACCCCTAAAGGCCCAAGGCATTTTCTGGGTCTGAAACCACTGAAAACTGCCATTTCTGCTGCAATCACTCCCTAAAGCAAAAAAAACTTTTAAAAATAAATCTAACCATAGGATCTTGTACTTCACTTGTCTTAGATCATGTAGAAAAATTTCATGAAGTTTGACTGCACAAATTGGAAGATATTAGCATTTGAAGTTGGAAAAAGAAGTTTTTTTGAATTGTGGCTTGCAATTTCAGATGACTTTGACAGACATTTATGGGTTTTTTCGTACTACACACCATAGAACTACAAAATTTTATGTTGAACATTTGTGTTGAGAGTCCGGGAAAAAAACTTTAGAATGTCAAAACTTGATTTCACATACAAAAAAATTGTTAAATAGAAGTAGGTCCAAAATTGAACAAAACACTAAATCATTAATAGCTCTTAGGTGAAATTAAAACACCATAATCCCAACAGTGGGATTGTTCATGCAAACAAACATAACTTTGTCAAAAAAAAAAACTTGAAAAATTTGAAAATTGCATTAAAAAGTGAATTCTATAAGTTTTTTTTTAAGATGCTTAGATTGCCCAAAAAAACAAGATTGTCTATAACTTTCTTGTTCTGAGTTCAAATAGAATGAATCAAACCTTCAAATGTAGACAAAAACATGATCTTTGAAAGAAAAAAATTAAATAAAAAACATTCAATTTTTTAAAGTTTTTTTTTCTGCTCGGCAAATTGCTTTTTTGACTTTGGATGGCATAACTTTTGCTCCCGAGCATTGATTGAAAAAAAAAATTATAGTTTTAGAGAGCTAATGTGATTTCCTATCTTCCAAAAAAGTTTCAAAAAATTAGGTCAAAATTTCAAGTCACATGAGCCTGCCCCAAATCCCAAGTGTCCCCTGAGGGGATATTGGGCCTTTAGGAGTTCACTAAGAAATCTCCAAAGAAGATAAAGTCTTGGAATGTGATCTGACATTTCTAACTCTAGGGGGAGTTGTAGTACAGTAGAACCTCTCTAAAGTGATAAAGCTCTCTAATGAGAATATTGATTACTGGTCCCGGACTTGATTGCATACAAACTACATGAATGCAAATGATCAACCCTCCCCAATGTAATAATCTCTATAATGTAATGTGTTAGATTGGTCTTGACCCTATTATTTTAGAGAGGTTTTGTTGTAATATGTAAGGAAGCCTAATACAAATGCTTCATCTATTGTAGTGATCTATTCAATACATATGCATATAATAATGCATATAGTCAATAAGATCAAAACTTACGGATGTAATATACCATATTTTGTAAAACATTTCAAATAATTTTAAGTAAAAAATATTACCTCTATTTTTGAAAAACATCTGTGTTTCTTTAGTAAAATACAAAGGAAACACAAGTCTTTTTGAAAAAGAGAGGGAGCAATATTTTTGACATTTTTGTTATATATCACCAATAAGAAAACAAAATGTCAATTTTGGTATTGTAAAATATATATTTTTTTTTGTCAACATTTTCATTCTGGTACGAAAGCGCAACAATTGGCAACAAGTCAATTATGGCACAAAATGATTCATCATAATAAAAAATGAATGGATTTTTTAAGGACGTTTTCTAAATAATCAAATTACCACAAATGGAATAAGATAATGTTTTATAAGGGTTTTAGCATCAACAATATTATTTGGTGGTATCAAGGATAGTCAAGCCGTGGGGCTGGACAAAATGAAGCGAGAGCGAGCATAAAAGGAATGACGCAAAGAAACCGTGAAACCAGAGAACACAGCCGGGAGGGCCCGACACCCTTGCCACCTGAAAACACTTTTGCATTTCACATAGGAGCCACATAATTGCCATTCTTCACGCTCATTACTTGCACAAACTTAAATTCAACAAGGAACAAAATTTGATTTTCACAGAAAATGAAGATGTACGATTTCTTGTTATTTCAAGTCCTCTTGGTTTTCTCAGTATTACCTATGCAATGTGAAGTGCTAAGTGCCTCAAACTTCGTGCGACTCTAGCCTCCAATTGATTGACCACATATAGGACATGGAACTTCATTTTTTATCCATGTGTAAATCAATTTAGAGCACTAACCTAATATTTTAGTAATCTTAACAAACAATTTTATCATGAGGCGTAGGACTGGTCTAGAAGCTTCTTGGATCTCTTATCTGTAATTCGCTTAAGACATGAGAAATTTATGAGAAATTCATAGAATTCCATCTTAATTTTGTCCATTCTTAGAAATTAAAATAAGGTATCCACCAAGCAAAATTTATAGTTTTTCCCAAACATTCCACCTACATTTGAAACCTACCCATCACCACCCCACCACCCGAAATTCTCTTAAAAGAGTGACCAAACCGAACCACTGGTGGACCAAGTCTCTCGAAGTTGATCCAAGTAATACATGCACTGAATACTTGAATGCAGAGGTTACTGATCGGTATGACACAGACAAGCCGAAAATTTTCTGCAATTCGCATTACTACCGGTGGTTCCTACCCTCATTTCTACAGATGAATGCTTTCCCGCAGGTTACAAAGCTGTGGAGACAAAAGTACACATTTTTCACCTTCGTAACGCTTCTGTGATTCTAAAATATGTTCCTAGAGAGTACAATCCTTTACTTCTCTCAGAACAAGAAATAATATTTGATGCCTTCAACTACGTACCTTCAAATCTCAAAATCTATGGAGTCGCCAGAACTCATCGTCTCTGCTGCCTCAAGCTTTTGGTATAATACAGAGGTCTTGGGAGACCGTGACTTCCTTGTTGCAGATGGTTTTCGCTTTGGAGGTGTTGATTGTCCTTCAAGACTTTCAACCTCCAAAGGCTGAACAGTTGAAGGCTTGGACGAGCGTGATTTCTTTGTCGCTGATGCTGTTCTCTTTGGAGGTGTTGATTGTCCTTCAAGTCTTTCAAACTCCAAAGGCTGAACAGTTGAAGGCTTGGGCGAGCGTGATTTCTTTGTCGCTGATGGTTTTCTCTTCCGGGGTGTTGATTGTCCTTCCAGCTTTTCAACCTCCAAAGGTTGAACAGTTGAAGGCTTAGGCGAGCGTGATTTCTTTGTCGCTGATGCTTTTATCTTTAAAGGTGTTGATTGTACTTCAAGCTTTTCAGCCTCCAAAGATTGAACAGTAGAAGACTTGGGCGAGCGTGACTTCTTTGTCGCTGATGCTTTTATCTTTGGAGGTGTTGATTGTACTTCAAGCTTTTCAACCTCCAAAGATTGAACAGTAGAAGACTTGGGCGAGCGTGACTTCTTTGTTGTTGATGATATTCTCTTTGGAGGCGTTGATCGTTCTTCAAGCTCTTCAAGCTCTGATGCTTGAAGAGCAGCAGACTTGGGCGAACGTGACTTCTTTGCTGCTGGTACCCTCTTAGAAGATGTTGGCTGCTTTTCAAACTGTTCAACCTCTGATACATGAAGAAGTGGGGAGAATCTGGGCGAAATTGACTTGATCGTCGTTGATGATACTCTCTTTCGAACTGTTGTCTGTTCTTCGAGTTTTTCAACCACTAATGGTTCAAGAGTGGAAGGCTTGGAGGCACTCGAAGACAATTCAGCGGTAGACTTGCGAGATCTGCGTGGCTTAGGAGAGTGAATTTCCTCGACAGACAGAGAAATTTCCTTCAGTTCGAAACTCGTCGCGGTCTGTGTCTCACCCGCACTTGCAGATGATTCCAGCACACGAGTGGAAATGACTGTCAACTCTTCCTCTGATTTGGTGTTACTAGGAGCAGCATGACCAACTCGTGTGACACACATCCACTCCCTAGGCCTTAACACGTCATCATCTGTACTACTCTTTGGAACATGCCATGAGCCTTTTCCAGATTCCTGAAACATGCAAATTGAAAATATCACTTCAGAAGACAGCACTCTAAAAGATTGTAACCAAAATGACAATCATCCTAAGGCTTTACATACACGAAACTGACGAGAGGACCACGGCCACCAGTGAGAACCCTGACCCGAAATACTCTTAGGGGAAGGAACACAGGCAAGAAGCAGAAATTAAACGTGAACTTACGCCTAGATACTGCATAAGCATATAGTATATTTGAATTCTATAAGGTCAAATACAAGATGAACCAAACTAACCTAGGTCTGAGGCTAAAGCACTGAAAGGGACAAGCCTTGCACCTGGATCACAGTAGAATAAGGCGGAGGCATATGGAAAGTAAGGCCATCCTGGTTGATTGTGAATCGGACCTGAAAAAAACGCCGAATACCCTATCATGAGTCCCGATCTGCGACCTAACCGTTCAATAAAGAGTACAGAGCAAAAATATATGAGAGAGTTGCAGTGTTGGAGCTGGTACTGGAAAAAAATCACAACATCAGAGCCAAGAGTCTAGTACCTGATGACGCTCTTTCCATTTTGGAAAAAAATCATTCCCGAGCAGCGAAAACAAGTGGTCTCGCATTTCATCATTGGTGACTAGTAAGCACCTGTAACGTACTGCCGCATATAACCAATACCTGCAGCATGCCAAGCTCAGGCTTAGTGTCAGCACAGACCTGGATGATTAGCTAGACCATTATGCTCAAGAATCTCTAAAGGGAATCTAATGACTGACAACCACTAAGCGGAGTAATGTTTGCACATACCAGTCATCATTTGACCCAGTCGGTGTGGTGTAAATAGAATTTGCATCCATCCATTTATTGAGAATTCTCGTAGCGAATGAAAATGCTGCTGGTCCTCCTTTGGTTCGTCTATGATGTAACAAAATAAGTGGTTCCTTCTCGATGCCTAACTTCTTCTGAATCCCATTAACCACGTTGTTCAGCTGCAACCAGGCAGATAAAGTCTTCAAGTTTAGATCAACGAGTCCCTAAATATGTATCCCACAATATTCTAGACTCTTGGCCATTTGATCATCAGTGGCAAATTGACACAGCACATTTGAAGGGACTGATCGGAAGATAAAACCAATGCTGGAGAGCACCCCCACATAATGTAACATAGAAATCAATAACTTGACGTACAAAAAGAGATCAAAGACATACTTAATTCACCCACATCCTATCATGTAAGAATATTGCTTACAAGGCCAGTGTAATCAGTACTACCGTATTGACAGCATGCTAGAACAACGTAATCAACCAAACAAATCCAGCAAACAACGTGCAGACCCGGGTGTAATATAGAATTCACCTGGTAGAAATTGAAACCACCTTTGCCACAGTTTGAATTGTAAAGACCCACATTAGCACCATCCACAATAGCACCAAAAGGTCCATGACGATCAAGCCATGCCTGCACGAGCAGTCATAACCAACATCCAAAATCAGGTATAAGTCCATCGCATTCAAAACCCTGTAATCAAACTCCATTTCATTCACAAGTTGAAGTTATGGTCTGGAAAACAAAAGAATAATGCTGCAGTAAACTAAAATACCATGTCGAAAAATTTCCAGTCAGCACAAAATAGGATGCAGATTTGAAACAAAAAAAGCAGAAATTCTTACTTGAAACTTCTTGAACTCATTATTTTTGGCCTCTCGCTGACACGCCAACTTTGACAAAGACTGCGCAAAAATCTCTGTTCCTTGAGGATCAAGATCAATCGTGACCAGTTGCTCCCCACATTCTTGACATACACCATGTCCATCGACAATGCTAGATTTTACTTCCCAGGAGCCTTTCCCAAGCCACCCCAACCCATGCCACCCACCTCCACAGATTTCAGTGGCTGACTTCACAGTCTCAAGATTCGGCAACTTGTCCCAGTTTGATTTACCAGCACTTATAGCAGCACTGCTTGTGAACCACTGCTGAATCACTTCCACAACGGCTGGGGAAACATCCCTCACTGTTGTCCGGAATCGATGTAGGAGAGAATAAACCTTGTCCTCCAGCCCTAAATCTACGCTAAGTTTCAACAATGCTTCGAGTTCACTTTCTTCAAGAGCGACACCGGCTTCTTTCATATGTTCGTCAACTTCAAAGGCCATTTTGGCATTCTTCAATTTGCAATAGGTATACAAAGCTGGAGCATACGACCTAAGTCTGCAGCAATGAGCAAAGAATTAGTAGTCACAAAAAAACATAAGAGCTTGCAGGGCAAGCATGTGATGGGAACCGCACTCGTAGAGATTCACCTTGTGAAAAGATTTCAGCAAACATATGACGACGCAATTGAATAACTGAAGTTCTAATAAACTGGTCATCTCACACATGAAATTGTGAGGTACTCGCAAAGTCTCTACAGTTGCTCAGGTGTACTATATAGCTACTCACAGCTCAACATTGCATTGCAACAAAAGTCGTAAACAATGTCAATTGAGGTATATAATGCTTACCTAGGGGTCAATTCCGCCTCAGCCATCTGCTTAACCATCTCAAAGGCAAGATCTCCATCTTCCTTAGCTACAGCAAGTCGGGCAACAGCAGTGAAAGTGGCTTCGTTTGGGGGAACTCCTTGTGATTTCATTGTTTCATAAACCTCAAACCCTCTTTTCATGTAAAAACTCCTTTCCTTCTCCGACAAGACTCCAGACTCAGCTGCTGTATTATTCTTGGATTTGATTTTGCCACTGAGTTCATCCAGCGGACCTCTAGTCTGATTCTGCTGCTCACTACCTGGTATGCCATTTTTCAGTTCAATGTGCAGGATCAAAATTATCATCAAGGACTCTCTTCTCGCCTAAAGCATTGTCTCCATGATCAGCTCAATGTCTATTACAAAGACAGTGACAATTGCATAATAAGGTGAAAAATGGGCACTAATACTCACCTCGCCTGTCATTGCCACTTTTCTGCGGCTTCAATGAGTTACTTGCAGCCGACGAACACAAGTACAGTACAATGTTGTAATTATATTGATTGAAATTCCCCTTCCCATCCGCATTGAATTTGTCATAAATTTCCAGTGACTCCTTGACATCAGCGTACTTGGAGCACATATCAAGCTGTCTGCGAAGGTCTTGCTCAGGTGCATACTGTTTATTCCTGTCCCGGGGTGGCTTACTTCCCTTTGCGTCACCAGATACAGGCTGCCCATGATTGTTGCCATTACTTGCTTTACTATCAGAGCCAGCCTCTCCTCCACTTACAACCTGCACCCGCTCTTTGAGACATGCCAATCACAGTTCAATAATATACAGATTAGAAAGAAATCGAAAACTAGAGTATATCAACTGTGAATATGCTCATTTATTGGGGATTTGATGAGCAGATTAACGCATAAGTCACCAAGGACTCATGATTTTAGAAAGACCAAGTCGATTGATCATATTGTGCAAATTGGGACCAAATTTATATCACAAGAATCAGTGAATAATATTCTATGTGTTGGTAAAGATAATAATAATATAAGAAAGTCCCAATATCACCTACTTAAAATTGAAGAGTAAAAGATGACGCCCACTGTGGGCTTCTTGGCCCTTTAAGGATTAAGAGTATACCAGATGGTTGAGCTTGACTCCTGGAATTGTAGGAGCGGCTGTTAGAATTGGGTGCCCTTTTGGGAGTGTCGAACTTAGACCTAGCCTTGTCAGGAATCCGCTTCACCTTCACTCTGGAGGAATCTTCGTCCTTCAGGTTCCTGGAACTTGCGTCCTTGTTCTCAGCATTCTTGTTGCTAACACCTCCTGAAGTCACACATGACTGCCTTATTACAGAATCCATACTCCACGGCCGTGAAGTCCTAAAACCCTAAACCCTATAACTAAATTCTTGCCAAAACAGTACCCATGGCGGTATCTGGCTCCAATTCTTTCATTGAGAAGCATAATGCAGCGAATCGCCACAAACGGAGAAAATACGTACACAAAAGGCACCGAAAATTCGAATTCAATATGCACAAAACGCAGTCACTCAGGACTCAAATCCAAAAAACGATTATCTTGTCAAGCATACACTCTGTCTAGGTCTAGCTCTCACTCTTTCATGCTTGCGCAGTTGCGATGGCTGAGCGAGCTGCTGCAAGTACGATTAGAACATAAACCCTGTCGTACATTTCTTTTTCTTCCCCCACTTCCCAGCTCGAGCACATTGTTTCAGAGAAATAGCTTGCCAGGAAAGAATTATGAATCTAGTCCATCCCACATTGCAAAAGTCAATTATAGAGTATCTCCATTTCCAGCTGCCTGGTTAAACCCTTCTATCCAGAGACGAGGTTTAGCAAATTGGAGCCTACCCGAACGTGGCGACCGCTTGCCAGTGCGTGTCCCGTGCTCAGTCTCAGCACCATTCGCTGGGGTGAAAACATCCCCATCTTTCGTCCAACTGCTGCCCACCACCCCGTGGTCGCTTCGCGAGTTTCGCAAGCAGGCAAACCCGCTCCTCCCTATTTCCTTCCCAATCCTCCATCCGAAACTTCCATAAAATGCAGGCACGCTCACAATTGCACGACGTCCAGAGCCAGTGAGGTAACCCGGGTTCCAGGACCGTCTACATGGCTGGTGCAGGCTGCCTAAAGCTCCCCGAATGGAAGTGCATTTGCGAGCTGTGAGACAGATGATGGAGGGGGAGGGGAGAGGGGGAAGGAAAAGAGAGTGCAGAAGGCGGTAGCTGGGTGCGGGGCCCATCCAAGCAAGCTCCATTCACCATAGCCAAAATCGTGGCCTGCAAAACACGCCACAACATGAGACGGAGGCGCAGAAAGGTGTAAAACCCAAACACCGGAACGATTTCACTAGACCACACTAGCTCCGCAGGAAGACGAAGTTCTCAGGAATGGGAACTTGAGGGAACTCCAGATAAGATTTGCGTCTCACTCTTCCGGAGTGTTGAAGTTCAGTCAGTTATGTGGGATTTCAACCAGGTCCTCCGACGACGTGCAACTAAGCTTAGAAGTTACATAACAAATGTGATAAACAAGGCGTACAACAGAGAAAATGCACAAAACTCTATGTCTTCGTTGTTGGACTGTCCTAAGAGAACTCTATCAAATTGAAAGAGTAGATAATCACCCGAACATAAAAGAGAGATATTCAGTGATATGTTCAAGGGTATTTTCTCACTTGCAGAGCTACTAATAGATTACAAACTGTCTTTCTACATTCCATGGAGTATATAGGGAGTTATCAACACTAGATTTATTGTGCACCTACTAGACAGTGGCAGTTTTGACTCTTGCTCTTACAACTTCCTAGAGCATCTCCACCGGTTCTCCAAATATTTTTTCGGAATGTGTGCTGTGGCGTGTGCCAGTCATCAGATAGGCCCCGCCTCGTTTCCGGGTCCCCCACCGGAAATAGGATGCAGGCACATCACAACCCAATTTCCAAGGCAATTCATTAATGAGTTTGGAATTCGGAGCTCCCTCATTTGTGTAGGGCCACTAAATTAATAAATTAATTACATTTTTGAAAGCTCTTTGTGTCATAGCATGCTAGAAGTCAAAAGTGAGAGACACGGGAAGATGAAGTGTTTTGACAAAAATTTCAAGTGGCCGGAGTTGACAAATGCTACAGGCTACTATTGGTGGGGCACTAAAAATCTTCCGGGCATGCCACATGTTAGACAAGGGCACTGTGACGTGCCCCGGTGGAGATGCTCTTAGCTTTAGACTCTTCGCAGTTCATTAAATTATCAAGAAGTAAATTAATTTCAATATACACCACCCGCCTGTGCCAATGCTACAATATAATATAAAAGTAAAAATAATTTTCTAATTTTCTAACTCATAGAAACTTCAAACTCAATATCTTTTTGGTTGTGAGTCGGAATGCCACAAAAGAAAGTCCATGCACTCCTTCTCGCAAAGGGCTTTCCTACGGTGCCAAGAATGTGACTACGGGACGCACAATTCCGGAGATCTCACCATAACAAACAAAATAAACAGATTCATTTTAGGTATAGATGTGCATTTGGGACAACTAGGCTAAGACAAGAAAGATGTCTCTGTGCAATTTTGGAATCAAATTGTATTGAGGATTGAAGGAATACATATGCTAGCTAAAATGAACAAGGTAGAAGAAAGCTCTGACAATGTGAAGGGAGAGAAATAAATTCCAAGTATTGTTATAGGTTGGTGTCAATCAAAGGCCTATTCATTTGGGTCCATGGCTCCATGCTCAACCTCAATGGTTTGAATTGAGTGACTCTAAAACTACATCTTTCAATTACAATAGGGAAGTGCTATATTTTATTGAGGACCAATATATTTATAAATATGGTATGTATGATTTATTTATATTAAGGTAATAGGCTTTTAAATCAAGCATTTATTTAGAACCACCCCTACAAAAGGCCCTGAAACAATGCACATGTTTTTCAAAATGTATAAGTTTTCACTATAAGAAACTGGCGTTTTTTAAAACGTCAGAAAAAACGTCATCTAATGTCCATTTTGACATGGCTGTCATCAACATTGATGTCACCTAAAATTGCATCACGCCGGACATGCAAAAAACATGACAAGATCTCAAAAAACATGCAAATTTATGGCTTTTTTTTTTTTACGTCCTACGAAACAGGGTCTTTCAAACTCACAAAATGAAGGCACGTGGAGGCCATGTAGGCAAATTTTTCATCTACCTGTTTTTTTCATCCAGCCCATTTTTTCATCCAGTTTATTTTTCATCCATCCCATTTTTCATCCAATCTGTTTTTCATCTAATCCTTTTTTTTCATCCAACTCATTTTTCAACAAATAATTAGTCAACAAAAATTAATCAATAAAACTATACAATAAAAAAAAAATAGAATTCACCAAGAATTTAAAAAAACTTACCATTTACCATCAAATTTATTTTGATGACCAAATTACAAGAAAATGAACATTTTCAGGGTCATATTTGTACCCATTCTTTGTCCATGGTGAGACAAATGATATGGGATAATTAGCCTACGTTGTCTCAAACATCCAGTCCAACATCCAACCCGTTGTTTCAAACATCTGGCCCAACGTCCATCCATCCATTTTTTATTTTTTTTCCAAAATATGCCACGTGGCTACCCTTCTCTAAATCTACTTGCTGACGTGGCAGTTTATGTTGTATGTGACGTTATATAAAATCATGGCTACGTCGCAGTCAACATCGTCACAAACATAACCATCTACAATGATATGGTTGCGTTTGCTGCAAAACACGTACACGATTTCTGCAAAACACATACATGTTTTCTGCAAAACACGTACACGTTTTCTGCAAGACACATACATGTTTTCTGCAAAACCTGTACACGTTTTCTGAAACATCTGACGTTTGAAAAAACATGACGCGTTTTTTGCTCATGCAGCCAAAAATGCCAGTTTCTTATAGTATTTTTTGAGCCTAGAAAATGTCATTGAAAGTGAGTGGTTCAAGATAGTCAACAGTCAATGCGGACTACCACTATGTGTAGTATATGACTCATTACTACATGATTGAATAGCCTGGACAAAAATTCAGATGACAATAAAAAACAACATTAAAATGTGCTGACTTTTCAGATTTTGGCCAAACAAGTGATATACAAGTGTCTTCCTAATTTTTTAATTTTTAAAAAATTTCATTGCAAAAAGAACTTGCTCAGTTTTTGACACTCTATTGGTGCTTGAATGGACTTTGTTGAACACTCACAACATCTTCTTCATTGATTTCTAGACTCTCCTTGCTCCATTGAAAGCCACAACCCAAGTGATCATCATTGTTACCTATGCGCATAAATAGCACCCTATGTACTTTTGCCTTCAAAAAATTATAATTTTTTCAGTCAAAGTCAAAAATTTACCAAAAAAATTGTGATTCTATTGTTTTCTTTTCTTCCATCTACCAAAAAAAATCTCAAATGTTTGGGCAGCCCGCCTTAACCTCAAATCAATCTTTCTCCTTAGATGGTCAATTACTGAACCTGTTACTATAGTGGCAGTTTGTAATTCTATAAAGATGGTTGAATTTTTGTGAAGTAGTGAGTGAGGATGCATAATTTATAGAACAGGGATGATCTCTAATGATGAAGGGAGGTTGGTTGTATTCTATCAAAGTTTGTACATGGAGTAGCATTTTTTTTTGTTTTCTAGTTAGTAGAGTGGCTTATATCCTAGAATGCTTGTAGAAAAAAAAATGGATAGATTCATCCATATGTATATGTTCATCCACACAATTGTCTAATATTAGTAATTTTCATCTAAATATTAACAAATCTAATTTTGCGCTCTTACTAATAGGATAAATCAATGTATCTCATTTGATAAACATTCAAACTTGAAAGTTGACCACCAATAGCTTAACCTCTAAAAGCCCATTGTCCCTTCGGGGGACAAATGGGATTTTGGGCAAGTACCTACGAGCTGGTTTTTTGTTGTGATGATCCAAAAATTTTATTGAAGATAGAAAAACCTGCTAAGCTTTGTGGGAATATAAATTTTTTTTCAATCGGTGTCCAGGAAAAAAGTTATGTCCAAATAAGCTGAAAACAAGGGATGGGGGGCAACAAAAAAAAATTTGCAATTTTTTATTTTTATTTCTTATAGATCGTATTTTTGTCTATCTGGAAAGCTTTGATTCATTTCATTTGGATTTTTTATGAGAAAGTTATGGACAATCTTGTTTTGGGGGCACTTAGAGCATCTTCCTGAAAAAATAACTTGTAGAATTCATTTCTGAATGCAATTTTTACAATTCTTCAAAAGAAAAAGTTCTACAAGGTTTAGTTTTTTTGCTAGAACAATCTCAACATTGGAAATAGTGCTTTTTAATTCCATATAAAAGATATTAATATTTTAGATTTTCCTTGTATCTTGTACCTACTTCTACTTAATAATTTTTTTAATAATGAAAATTAAGTTTTTTTGGATTCTTTTTTTCCCGTAGATTCTCAACTCAATTCTCTACTATAAATATTTAAAATTCAAAACTCTGTAGTGCAAAAAATTTAAGTAAAAAATGTTCAAAGTCATAAAATCTAGTCCCACAATGTGCTGAAAAATTTGTTTATTTTACTTTAAATGCAAAATATCTTGCAATCTATGTGGTCAAGAATTCTGAAATTTTTTCCACACATTCTCATACTAGTTAGGTGTAAGATAATATGGTTAGATGTGCATAAAAACATTTTTCAATTTTTTTAAGTCTTTGCTATAAAAATGACAGTTTTGAGTGTTTTTTGGCAGAAAAAAGGCCTCAGGCCTTTAGGGGTTAAGGGCAAGCTGACTCTATATATTAATAATATAATTGTTGCAACACCACCCGGTTGCATAAGAGAACATAATATTTTCTTTATTTTCTTAAAATTGGATTTCAAACTTCATAATACTTCCCAAATTTGGTTGAATATTTGGAAGAATGAAAACATGACTATGAGACATTGGATTGTGACATTGTGCACTTTTTATGACAGGTATAATTTAATTTAATACCACTCATCTTTATTTTTGGGTACGTGATTCACTTCAATTGCTGCTCTTCATTGGACTGTACAGCACTCTAGTAACTTACTTCTCAAAGCTTAACCCTGAAGCGCTCCGACGTTTATATTTTGGACAATGAATAGAGGGCTTTGAGTCACTGTTTTGTGCAATAAACTTCTCATTGATCTTATGTAATACTTGAATCCAGAAAAGACAACCTTCTTTAATGACCAAAGTCATGAAAATATGATAAATGATATTTCTATACAAAGATATAAGCAAAAATGTGCAAAATTTAGAAAATGATTGAGACGTTTAGGGGTTATAAGGCTCATAACATTTGTGTCTATCACTTTGTTCACTAAAGGACCATTGTCCCCTCGGGGGACAAAATGGATTTCAGGCAAGTTCCTATGACCTCAATTTTTGATGAAATTTTTAGAAGCTTTCTCATAAGATAGAAAAACTTATTAAGCTTTGTGGGAATATAATTTTTATTTCAGTCGGTGCTCAAAAATTATTTTTGTCTATATATAAAGCTTTGATTCATTCCATTTGGATTAGTAATGTAAAAGTTATGAACAATCTTGTTTTTGAGGCATTATAGTTAGAATCATCACTATAGTCAAAATCTAGCACTCCCCAAGAGGTCACTTCCTTGAAATTTAGCAAACTATTTGAATTTATAGGATATTTAAAAGAAGGCTATAAATAATCAAAATATTTATAGATTTTATATTATTTAATAGAATTTATATTTAAAGACATTTAAGGAATATTTTGTGAATATTTTCTAAAAGAATCTATACAATCCTATTTTTTCTTTAAATTTATATAAATTTTATCTCTAGTGAATAAACAATACCATATCTTTGAATTCATGCAGTTTTCTAAGTGAACGCAAGAAAAATCTCAAAGCTAGCAACTAGTAGCACAATTGCTAGTACATGTCTATTAAATCTAGCAACCATCATGCTTCTGTAGAACTTGTCTCATAAATCATGGGCATGTATCCAATAGTTAAGGATGGCTTCAAGTCCATCAAACAATGTACCAAAAAGTGGTTGCACACCCCTGTGAAGCCTCCCCCGAGCTGAGGAAAACAAAGAGCCGTTGATTATATGCATTAGAAGAGATTCGGGGGGACTAAAGGGCCGTTTCAGGCCTGCTCCTCCGATGTTGTTCCCTTGGTAGATCGGAGAACATCGGCTGTTAGAATTATTATTTTTTTATGTTTTTATTTTTTTTTTAAATCGAAAATGAAAAAAAAAATTGGTGATGAGGCAATTGTTCCGCCATGTCACACAGCAGCTTTGAGGCTGTTCCTTTGACCCTGGCAGCTCAGAGAATTTGCAGCCCTTCAAAGGGGCTGAAAAACATCTAATGAATAAATAAATTCAACCCCCTGTCGTCAATGGATTGCCGCCCCCTTCGAAAAGTCAATAGCCTTGCGATTCAAAAAAAAAACAATAAATGTAAGATTTGACTTGAGGAAGAAAAAAAATGAAAAATGAAAAATCAACAACCATGCAATTTGAAAAGAAAACAAGGCACCCCTTCTCAAAAGTTGACAATCTTGCAATTCAAAAAGAAAACACTACCCACCCTTGAAAAATTAACAATCGTGCAATTTGAAAAGAAAACAAAAGCCGTGTGGTTTAATTTGACTTGAAGAAGAAGCTATTAGTATTTGTGCGCGCATGCCCTATGACTTACTTGGTGGCAATGAAGTTTATCAGCAAAATGATCACACCTCTCAAAATTCCATTTTAATTTGATGCAATTTTATTTTCTTAAGAGTAATTCATTCCTTTTGATTATAATTGTAGATTTCAAAAAGGGTTTACATTATACCTAAATAACTACATCATCAATTGTGAAGGTTTAAGAGACCATAGTTGAATTTGCTTATTAATGCTACATTGCAACCATGGCGGAAAAGTTGATAACAGAGAAGTTGACAATTCTAATAGGAAGGAAGAAAGTTGAAGAAAAAACTCCTACACCTCCACAATAAGGTTTAAAAAAAATTGAACATCAAATTTACATATAGGTTATTTAAAATGTTATTTGAACTTAGCATTTTGAAATGCATTTTAAAAGTAGAAATGACAAGAATTTTTTTTCTAATGAAATATGAATGATAATTGTTTTTTACACAATGGTGATGATTACTTTAAATCATATTGTTACCATCTTGATATTTGATGTATTGAATGGACTACAATTTATTAGAGTTGTTGAATTGAAGTACTTAATTTTTTATTTAATTTATTACAATACCTAAAGAACATGTTTTTGGAATGGTGTCATTGTACATCTCCAACAATACTTGTAAAAAGATGAATATTGAAAAAAAAATAGACACCAAACACAGTGTACATTTCAAATATGATACTAATGTTATCAAAGAAAATATAAAATAATTGGAAGTTACATTTGATATTTAACTTGAAAAGATTCATTGATGGTAATTTCTAATCATTTAAATTGTTTTATATTTTACAATTAAAAAAAATATTATATATTATGACATGCACTTAGTATTGATATATTATTTTATATTATTCAAAGACATTCAACTATTGAACTTAACTAAAATATATTTGATTTGATATTAGTTGTTAATCAATATAAAAGAATGACTATCCTATTTTAAATAGATGTTGAATTTATTTACAAAATTCTCATGAAGATTATCTTCTTTTTTGATATATTATTGGCAATCAATATGTGGGCAATTACAAATGAACTTGTTGTAATGGAAGTTCGAGAAGCTATTGAAAAGGTATAGAAATTCAGTAAAATAAATATTCCTCTATCTCAAAACAATCTTCTGGTTGGACTATATATTTGGGATTTTTTTCATGAAAATAACATTACTCATTTCAACCCATTTTGAGCTATAAGTAGAGTTCAACGCACTCTTATTGTCCTAAAACTTTGAATTTTGTAGGCCTTTTCAAAGTGCAATATTAAACTTATTTGCAATAAAATTAAGGGGAAGCAGAAGATCATTTTGGGACAAGGAGGGAGTACAAGATTTTATTAAAATAACTATATTTAGTCAATGCTTGAATATATTATTCTACAAAGAAAAAAATATTAATTATTGCTATGAATTTGGGAATCTTGTAGGAATTGTTTTGGGTGAGGCACGGTAGCAACTGGAGTTAGTGGACAATGTCATTGTGCTGGATGATATTGAAGATAGAATTGCATGTCCTACCTCGAGTCCTATATGGTTGGTAGAGAGTGATGGTGAGGGCATTGCAAAAAATGCATCTACTTCTATTTATATTCAGTTAATTTACGGTGACCGTGATGCACACAATAGTCTTTTAGTGTAATTTTGATCATTGAAACACTTCTCCTATTTTGTGTAAAAACGTGTTTCATGCAATATAAGGAAATGAAAATCATTTCCGGCCAATTACAGTATGCCACATGTGCAAAGTTTATTCTCTAATTACCTACTATTGCATTAACTATCAACTCTCTCACAATGTACTGTGAAGTAGCAGTAACTGCCTAACCACACAAAGTTACTATGTTATCTAGAATTACAAAATGAAGATGATACTTATGAAGTTGTGAGGGCCTTTAGAATTACATCAAGCAACATCCAGAAGTACATTTGGAATTATGACCAAAATGGTGCAAGACACCGCCAGACTAATTGATTCAACTAAGTAGTGTCATATGCCTTCCAACAATTACTTACGATTGTTGTGCCGCTTTCAACATACTCCCACAATAGATTGAGTACGGTTTTTTTGGTTCTGTCAAGAACTATACTTAAAAAGATGGATCTTATGTTCCTTCTCTCAACCCCTTCACATCCATTGTTTGTCTCTTCTTGCTTCTCTATTGTATTTCTTCTTTCCAAATTTGCTCTCATCAATCTCTGCCATCCATTACAGAAAATCTGGACTCTCCAGAGGGCTATTTGGGAGAGTCCAGATTTTCGGCGGGAGTGCAAATACAGGGAAAAAAAAAAAAAAAAAAAAAATATATATTTTTTTTTAATCGGCAGTCCGACGGGGCACCTTGGCTGACTGCTCATCTTACACTGACTGTTGCAGCTTTTCGGCTAATTTTTTCTCTAATTGCACATTGGCACACACCCCAACCAGCCCTGTAGTGAGTCCAGATTTTCTCTAATGTTGCCTACTCCACCTATCTTTCTCATTTCTTGTTGTCATTAGAGAGAATTTGGGCCCCATAAAGGGCCGCAAGTTCCTACAAGTTCTCCCACAAGTTCTACTGAGTTCCCCATTCTGGAACTGTGCTACTGCAGCAGGGTGATATGGCCGAACTTTGGCCACATTAGATTAAAAATAAAAAATAAAAATGAAATGAAATTTGGAAAAAATAAATAAATAAAAATAAATTAAATTAAAAATTGAAAAGACTATTCGTATAGCCCGTACCAACATTCACAACATGGGGACAAATTGAAGAGCAAGCCTGAAACGGCCCTTTTTTGCCCCAAAATCCCTTCTAATGTGTAGAGCTTTATTGCAAATGTTTGTACAAAAATTGTACCTATCCACCAAGGTGTTCTTGTTTGTACAAGAATCCATTATTGTAGATCTTCCTTGCTCCAATTGCACATGGTAGTAAGCATTCTCACTAAAAAGAGAGCAAGAAGTAGAGAAGAAAGTGTCTTTTTTGAGAGAAAAAGTAGCTCTATATCCCTTGTTTGTGCATCTCCACCTATATCCATCACTCTTCAATTCATTAGAGAAAATCTGGGGCCTTTGGAGGGCCGCTCTACAACCCTCCGAGGACCCATAAACAATGTTTTTTTGGATTAACTAATTTTTTTTCCATTATTCCCGTTCACCTTCAATCCCGATGTTGGATGCTTGTCAGTGGCTGAAAATCCAAGCAAAAAGTGTTGAATAATTAGGGTTAAGATGTATTAAAGCATCATAATTTTGACTGTTAAACACTTTCTACTTAGATGCATCTTTCTCTCAATCCAAATTGTAGAAAAAAATGCAAGCATCCAAAAATAGTCGAGTGGCTTACCATTAAGAATTTGTTTTATGCCAATGTGAAAGACTTATTTTGTAGACAATTGAAGTGTTTGAAGATGAGAGGAAAAGATCTTTATAGAAGTGGGGGTAGTGATAGATAAAACAATGCATATGGGATATGTAAATTGGATTGAGTAGGAGCTCCACCTCTCAAAGTTAAGTGAAAAAAAAATTGTATTAAAAGCAGAATTTTGGGCCTCATTTAGGCATAGTAAAACAACTTTTTTGAAAAAACTTTGGACTAATAAAAGCTAGATGAACAAGCTAAGTTTTATATCCAAAAATCCTTTTGTGAATTTAAGTCTCGAATCAAAATTTATGGACAAAATTTAGACTAGATGCTTGAAAATGTCAAAGAAAATGTCCAAAAAATGTTCCTTCAAACATCCGATCTGAATTTTGTCTGTAACTTTTGATTGGAGACTTGAAATCACAAAAGGATTTTTGGTTATGAAACTTAGCTTGTTTATCCAGCTTTTATTAGTCCAAAGTTTTTCAAAAAAATTGTTTTACTATGTCTAAATGAGGCCCAAAATTCTGCTTTTAATACAATTTCTTTTTTTCACATAACTATGAGCGGTGGAGCTCCTATTCATCCTAATTTACATATCCAACATGCATTGCTTGCCCTACTACAACCTTACTTGTATAAAGAGGTTCCTATTTTCATCTCTAAATACACAAATCCAAAAGCCACTTAAATTGATTTAAGTAGATTGGACTAGATAATTGGCTTAAGTGGATAATTTCATTTTTAATTTTCAATTAAAAACCTTGTTTAATATTGGCCTTTTTCTTTTTTGAGATTTGGAGTTTATTCCAATAGTGAACCAAGAACAAACGACGGTCAGCTTGTATTGGCTTTTTTTATTGTGGAAATTGGCGACAGGCCTGCTCTACCTGACTAGTTTAGCAAAATTCACATCATCTGACTACGCACTTCTAACAATTTTCGTAGGAAATCTACCTGTGATTTAATAGATTGGATGGTCACTCAGGAGCAGCCTTCCAGAAGCCTCATAATTCTTCTAATGTCTTGCCTTTAATTTCTCTCTCCTCATCCTCATCCTCATCCTCATCCTCATCCTCATCCTCTCTCACAGTTTCTCTCAATAGCGATAAGGCCTCTCTCTTGGATAAAACGCAAGGTGCTCTCTAGGGTGGTATTAATCCCTGAAAAATTAGCCTACATAAGCTGAAATTGGGCCTCCATTGAACCTACAAGTAGAGCTGCAAAAAAAAACTTGCAAAACATGCTCCAAAAAACTACAAAACAAAAGGGAGTTCTATGGAGGAATTGGCTCCTTTTTATAGACTTCAAGATTTTCTTAGAAGTCTTGTAGGAGAGAACCCCAGTCACTCCTGATTGTGGTAGAGAGCCCCCTGATTGCGGGTCACAATCACCTAGGCAAGTCTCCACACCATGATCATACCCACATAGAAGCTCACTTGGACCACTATAGGTATGTACACACTTAAAATTGGATAACAACAGTTATAAAATTATAATACCTCTAACAAAGACAAAAAGGTGCAGGTTTTAAGGAAATAATTTTTTAAAGTTGGTTTGGGATTGGTTTGACATAATCATGTTCATCTAAAGTTATGAGTCATTCACACCTAGGGTATAACATTCTGAAAACATCACAAAGGTTGCATATTCCTCCCCAAAGTCCTAATCCACAAAATTTATCTATACCATGGAGAATAAAATAAGCTTCGATACCAATGAAGTTTCACTATTTGTTATTATAAAATATTTAATGGCAGAATTAAGAAAATGCTTCATTGACAATTGTAGGAATGAAGGGTTGGAGACGTCATTTTTATAGAAAAATCCATTTTCCATCATGAATCTTCAAAGGGTATGGGAAGATGAGAGCTTAACCACTCCATTATAGAAAATCTAGCCCCTGTGGAGGGTTGTTAGGATTTTAGCAAATGTGCAATTACAATGAAAAATTAAAAAAAAAAATTTAAATTTAAAAATTTAAAAAATAAATAAATAAATAAATATATATATATATATATATATATATATATATATATATATATATATATATATATATATATATATATATATATATATATATATATATATATATATGTTTCATTTTTCTTACAAAAGAAATATTTAAAAAAAAAGGATACATTTTTTTTAATCGAAAATCCGATGGGGCACACGGGTTGACTACTCAGCTTACAGATTCTCAGATGGCTTTTTGGGCTAAGATTTTCTCTTATTGTACATTTTTGTACATTCTAGTAGCCTTCTTGTGGCTTGAAATTTTCTATAATGATTGTCAAAACGCATGAATTGCATTTGAAGTAGAAATTCAAACCTCATATTTTTTTCAAAAAACTGTGAACTAAAGAAAGTTGGGAAATCAAGTTATAATTCATCACCAAAATCCATATGATATTTCAAGTCTCCAATCAAAAGTTATAAACAAGTTTTAGAAAGGGGTTAGAAGGGACATTTTTTTTGACATTTTCAAACATCCTCTTTGAATTTTGTCTATAACTTTTTATTGGAGGCTTGAAATATCAAACAGATTTTTGGAGATGAATTCTAACTTGATTTCCCAACTTTTTTTAGTTCAAAGTTTTTGAAAAAAAATATTCTACTATGCCTAAATGAGGTCTAAATTTCTATTTCAAATGCGATTTTACTTTTCACTTACCTATGAGTAGTTGAGCTCCTACTAATTCCAATTTACATACCCCACATTGTTTGTTCTCCCTCCTGCCACCCCATGTGCATATAAAGAGCTTGTCTCCTCATCACAAAAAACAAATAATGAATGCCTTTTGGTGCAAGTGAGGTAGTTCATGAATTTCATTTTTGGCAATGTTATGTATTTGCCCATATCTCCTTGCATTATGAAAGATTGTTGTTAGTGCTTAAGAATCTATAAAATTGAAAGATTTTAACTTACGTAAACACAATTTACAATGTTAAAGAGTTATGAAGAAGTCTCGTAAACACCGCTCTAATAACCCTTGCCAGCTTTGCAGCCATGTCAGGTTCGGCAGTTACAAAAGAACGATGGTGTGAATGCCTACCAAAATAATCATGTATAAGGTAAACTAGCCCATTGTAGTCAGATGACCCATAGTGGTCACCTAATGACCCCATGATAGTTTTTTTGGCCACAATCAATGTCTAACCTGACACCAATAGAGTGACTAGTGACCTCATTAGGAATACCTACTTTTTCAGTGTAAATCATTGTAGGAAGTGACTTTTCATGGCCTTCTACATTAGAAATTATTGTGACCACTTTAGGTGATTAAGAAGAGCATATTACTGTGACTCCCAAAAGTAATTGGCCACCCTTAAAAACGCTCTCATAAATTGAGAAATTGGAATTTTGAAGTGAAATTTAGACATGTTGTACAAAAGGAGTTCTACCCTCATGCATTAGGAAAAGTTTTAGCCCTTGAAGGGGCCGCGAGTTTTGCACCCCCGAGGTGCAATTAGGGAAAAAAAGAGAAATAAAAAATTATTTTTTATTTTAAAAAAGTTGGATGCTGACATGGCACTACTGGTGCCACGTCAGCGCCACGTCAGATTTATAAAAAATAAAAAAAAATTATTTTTTTAATATTTATTTTCAAAAAAGAATATTTTTTTTATTTTCTGTAATTGCACTGCGGGGGTGCCGAAAATCAAAAACTCGCAGCCCCTTGCAGGGTTCAGAATTCTTGCAATGTGTAATTTCATTTTAAATGGACTATGTTTAGACCTATTATTAATTGAATGAAATTTCTATGGCAAAAAAACTTTTTATGAGAAGCCAAATGTCCCATTTCTTTTTATAGGAAGAATGTACATCTTGACTAGAATCACATGTTACAAGTTTCCTAAATTTTGGATTTTTATTGATTGAGATCTAATTGTTTAAAATTTGACCCCAAAACTTTGTTTTTTTAATTTTTCACTCCAAAAATTGCAAAAAGATAAAATAAAAATTTACAATAATATAAAATAATTATATATATCTGTGTAAAAATTTGTTTTTTTCACTTTAAACATAGATATCTTGCAATCTGTGCGGTCAAAAATTCTGAAATTTTTTCCACACATTGTCATACTAATTAGGTATAAGATCGTACGGTTAGATGTGAAAAAACAACAAATTTCAATTTTTTTACTCTTTGCTATAGAAATGGCAGTTTTGAGTGTTTTTTGGCAGAAAAATGGCCTTGGTCCTTTAGGGATCAATACCAGGGCTTCTTTTTTTGGCAAAATTTTGCCAATTCTGATAGAAATAGACAAATATAGTGAAGTCCCTCCAATTTTAATGCAATGGCATGCTGCCAAGAAGGCAGGTTCTACATCAAAAAAGAAGCGCTGGTTAATACCATTGTTGCAAAGAAGGCTTGCTAAGTCCAAGTGTGCACATACTGTACCTTAAGCCTGACAACCTCAAAACAAAGGTAGAGAGAGACCAGAAGACCACTCTCTGTACAAACATTGACTCAAAAAATTACCCTACATTCATCCTAGAAGACCTTCAACTGAAACAGGTACTCTCCCAACAGTTCGGAACCCCTTGTGCTCTAAGACAACGTCTAGCAGTGGGAGAAGTAAGGACCGCAATCAGTTGAGCAAGTTTCTCTCGTCTTCGACTCCAATGACACAGCAACACTCAACTACCAACTCACGCCCCTGTCCACTGCACCGAAGAAGCTATTCACCAAGCGCGTGAGAAACATACACCCCATCCACAATAACAATCCGGCGAACTTGCTTAACCCCTAAACTACCAAAGTCCCCTCGGGGACACTTGGGATTTCGGGTAGGCTCGTGCGACCTGAAATTTTGACCTGATTTTTTGAATTCTTTTTTGAAAATAGGAAATCATATCAACTTTCTAAAAATATAATTTTTTTTTCAATCGGTGCCCAGGAGCAAAAGTTATGCCACCCGAAGTCCAAAAAGCAGTTCGCCGGGCAGAAAAAAAAAACTTTAAAAAATCGAATTTATTTTTTCCAACTTTTTTCCCCCAAAGATCATGTTTTTGTCTACATTTGAAGCTTCGATTCATTCTATTTGGACTCAATATGAGAAAGTAATGGACAATCTTGTTTTTTGGGCAATCTAAGCGTCTACACAAAAAAACACTTATAGAATTCATTTGTGAATGCAATTTTCAATTTTTTTCAATTTTCTTTTTTTGACAAGGTTAAGTTTGTTTGCAAGAACAATCCCACCGTTAGGATTATGGTGTTTTAATTCCACCTAAGAGCTATTAACGATTTAGTATTTCATTCAATTTTGGACCTTCTTCTACTTAACAATTTTCTTATATGTGAAAATTAAGTTTTGACATTCTGAAATTTTTTTCTCCAACTCTCAACTCAAATTCGCAACATAAAAAATTTAACTTTGTGGTGTGTAGTGCAAAAAAAATCCACAAATGGCCGTCAAAGTCATCTGAAATTGCAGGCCACAGTTCAAAAAAACTTCTCTTTCCAATTTCAAATGTTGATATCTTCTAATCCGTACGGTCAAACTTCATGGAATGTTTACCACATGATCTAAGACAAGTGAAGTTCATGATCCTACGGTTTGATTTCCAAAAAAAAGGTTTTTTGATTTAGGGTGTGATTGCAACAGAAATGGCAATTTTCAGTGGTTTTGGAGCCAGAAACTGCCTTGGTATCTTCGGGGTTAACGAGAGAATATTAACATACTATTTAAAGTTGTGTACGCTTGAAACCCGTACTAGCTCTTAACGTACAAACGACAGCTTCCGATTAAAAAATCCTCGCTGCTTCAGAGGGAGTGTTGACATACGATCGAGATTGTTAGGGTTTCATCTAGTCACTATACAATTAACCAATATTAATTATCCACGATGGGTTAGGTTAGGACTCATGTACTTCAGCTCAGGACCCTCCTTGGGTTCATTATCTTATGATAAACTCTGCCACAACGCACAACCTATTTTGTGAACACAAAACTACGACCTCCACATTACCATAAGGTAGCCTGCTCTAAAAGCGACCGGCTTCTTCAAATCAACCCTATAAAATGGTAGTAAATGGATATGAGGTGGTCTTTAAATGGATCACTTTAGTCATTGATTGAATCTAGAAAAAAGTATTCTTTAATGCAAGAGCCAATCATTGGTCTTGATTTCCTCAAATCACTTTAAAAGTTGTAAGTGGACGCATTTTGGAAGACCTAGGGTCACAAATAGGTACCTACAACAGAAATCTTTGAAAATTCATAACTAATTCAAAAATGCTTCAAAAAATATGAAACCACTTGGGTTACGTTTGTCATCCATTTTTCTTTCTCTGAAAAATGAGTGAAAAATATTCCTATTCATGCAATCCTACGGAAAAGGCGGACCAGCCCTTAAATGGTCGCTTTTAGAGCATCCTACCTTATATAAACGAATCTATTCAGTACCCCAATGGCCTACCATCTCAACATTGTTGCTGCCCTTGCTGATCTCACCATTTTGCTGCATGTTCATTTTCCATTCAAACGTAGGGGTCGACGGTCCATAGGGGACAATTTAATGTGTAGATTACCTCAGCTATCGGTGAGCTTGAATTACTCTGTAGTTGTGCCATGCCAAAGATTCATATTTTGAAATAACTTCTAGTTTGTCTGTCCATGACCTCTAATGCATTGCACAAAGGACGAGTTTCCTTCGATTTACAATCTTCCTGCTACTTTAATTTGGTAGTTCTTGCGTGGGTACTAACAGAATTTGTTGTTCTGCATGAGCGGGAAAGTTTCCTCTCAGGTCAGGGCTAAACAGATGTACTTGCAATGGTATCTAAATGATCTCAAAAAATCGACGAACGTGTAAAACAAACTAGTGCATAAAATTGTTAGTGCTGATGGCCATCAGAACTTTGTTCATGTCCTCCCATGTTCTAACCCGGGTGTGCTTGAGATGCAAAGTATACTCTTTTAACCAACTTAACCAGCGACAAGCAGTTCTCGTCTGCGGTTATTTGCCTACGCTAGGTATACTGTTGGAGATAAAGAATTTGGGGAAATCTATGAATCTTAATATCTTGAAAGGCATTCCAGGTTCCGAGTTCACTCAAGCCCGGGTTCCCGCTCTTTGTCGATCCTGATGAATCTTCAAACCCATGTACCTGGATACAGATACATCCACCATGAGCCAGCCTTCATCAGTTCGAAGTAAAGCACTGAGTGTAATACGCAATTGCATACACAGTTTGAAACAATATATTATAAGATCTAAGTCAAAACGTACAACGATAAGCGAAACTTTGACACGCAAGACTCCGAGCATATGCATACGTAGTCAAGTCTGCAAGTGCTAAACTCTAATTTTTATAGTTGATGTCCATTTTAATTACCTGCCGAGCATCATTACTGTTGCTTGCGGATTTGTCCCGGGCGAGGAGGTGAACGTTGACCCATCAATAACTCTGAGACCGTCGGCTCCAATGACACGACGCGAGTCCTCATCAACAACACTCCCGGCTCGACATCCCCCGTGGTAATGCCAGATAGTGATTACTGAATGGCGACACCATTCTGCAAGTGTATCCGGGTCTCTCTTATTTGGCACGAGATTGCCTATTAATTCCGCGTTGTTGAGAATAGTTTCAGGTAGGGTTGTGTAAGTGAAATTCTTCATCTCCGTTGTCTGAAGCATTTGCTGCACCACTCTCGTACTCGCGATGCAAGTGTAAAGATCCTCTGGTGCCGAGAAGTAGTTGAATTGAACCAGGGGGCTGCCTTCAATATTTGCCTTATTCAGGGTGAGATTTCCCATCGAAGTAGGGCCGTCCACCTTCTGCAAGATCACGCCAGCTTGTCCCAGAATTTGCTGTATTGTCGGCGACAAGTTGAGTAGTGCCTCAGCATACTTCTGTACGAGATCCTCGCTCCTAAACCATGGCGCCATTATTCCCAGAGATCCTACTTGGGCCAAACTTACTTGGCTACCACTTGCTGCTTCAATGAAGCTTCCGAAGGCTGTTATGCCGACTGTTTGAATCAAAGAGATTTCAACTGGACTTGGCGACGGAACATATATGGCATTCGCAGGGTTATCAGCCATGCCCTGCCCAACTCCTGGCAGGTTCAGAACGCTAGGTATGCCGAGTGGCAAGAGGATGTCCGCATCTCCTACCCCACTCAACATAAGCAGGTGTGGGCTTCCGATCGCCCCTGCGGCCAGCAGTACTTCGCTTTCTTGGGCTCGACGCAGGATTGCCTGGTGTTGAATTCCCATGTGGTCTGAGAATAGCACCCCAATTGCTCTGGGTGGGCTCCCTGCAACTGAAAGTGGAATTCGAACGCTTATGAGACACGAAGAGAACAGAGGCCTCACGGAACTCAATTTAACCACGCTACCAACAGTAGTCTGTTAAACATCGGCTAGCTGCCGCCATCACCTCAAAATCATTGATTCAATTTGGAGTTGCATTCATCTGGTTTACACGATGGCATTGCTACATCTAAATAAGTGCAATTAAAATCAATCGATTGGTAGCTCGAACCAGCTAAACTCAAGCGTGATCGAGTGCTACAGGTAACGAGAAAAGATGCTTCTAGCAATTACACACATTAAATTATTCAACTTCAAAGATATGATACCTTTAGGAGCAAACAGGATCCTGCGTACGTTTGCAAAGAGAAGGACCGTAATGTTATTTGGGTTTGCGTATTGAAGGAGGTCAGCAGCAGTGTGCCGTTTTCCACCATCATCAAAGATGGAGCCTCCAATTTTTGTGCCTAGCACATGCTCGTACGTGGCTCCATTATCTGGACCGACTCCTACCTCCAAGAGTGCGTTTCGTACTGCTGTTTGCCATTGCTGCAATCGAGGGAAACGTGCCACAACAGCCTCAACCCATGAGTAAGCGGAGGCAACCATTTTAGCATCCCAACCTGCTCTACTGACATATTCTTCACTGGCACGACTGTAGAAGCCAGCATTAATCGCGCTTCCTCCTCCGAGTACCCGGGCCCGCCTGTTGAAGACGCCATCCACTGACTGGAAGCTCTGTACCGGCGAGTACCAGGTGTTTCCAGGAATGTTAGAGATGAGTCTCCCAAAATTCGCGGCATTCTCAATGTCAGGGTTGCCGTAAGGTGTGCTTCCTCTTTCGAGCAACAGTACCGAGTAGTTAAGCGACAAGGTGGCCGCCAGAGGACAACCCGCAGTCCCTCCACCAACGATTATGTAGTCAAAATCGATTGCAACCAGTGGTGCACCCGAAGCATTCTTCAAAAATGGATAATCTCCACCTGCTGAACGCATTCCCACTGCGGGGATGCTTAGCATTGACCATTGCTAAGCATTAGAATGAACTCAAACCAGGATGAATTTGATCAATTAACCCGGGTTGAACAATTGAAAGATATAATTATCGTGAACTTAGTTGTGTCATAAATCAGAAGAATTTTCTTAACAAATTAAACATGCTCAATATTTTATAAATTGAATCGAGTTCACTAGTACTGAAGTTGTTGGTAATTACGTGTGCATGAATCCCAGGACGAATCAGCAGCGTTAGCCTAGTAATTAGACAATGAATTGGAACACGTGTACCAATTTTGCCACCACCATATAGGGTGCACAATCTTTACTTATTGTGACAGTTGACTATATTTAAAAATTCGGTAAGGCGTAGTCGTTCCAGAGCTCAGATGAACAACACACCAGCTGCAATTGCCGGAGGCAGAAACGAGAGCGAAGCAATCACCAGCACCATCAGGAGGGCAATCCTCCATTTACCAAAGCTGTCCATCCTCTCGGATATCTTTAAACTGCCGTTCTCCTCCCTTGCAATTTAGAATCAGGATAATCTAGGAAATTCTTTCTTCACCTCGTTCAGCAGGTCTCATAATGTCTCTATGATAGGTATATTAGAAAATACAGTTCCAGTTCACGCAGTCGCAGCCAGATATACGTTAAATGTTCTGCAATTCATGATTGAAAACATCAATTATTTCTAAACCTCTTCATGAACGAAGCCTCGATCTGAAACGCTGCAACAGTGAAACTAGCATATAACACTCATGTTGTCAGCACAGAATTTATCGAAGCCATACTCTGAATTTTACTCCCTGATAGGACCGAACTGTACCGTATTCACGCGCGTGCTCCCCACAGTTGAACCAAGTCACTTTCTCTAGATTGTGTCAAACTCTACATCCTGCGATTTACTTTTCTCTATCAATCACAGGGCATCTATTTAATCGTCTGCAGCGGACCAGAAACTAGTACATTGTGCTACATATTGAAGTTACCCGCACAAGTCTACATTATTCCTCCTCAGGCCTTAAATACCTGTCTGCTGATGAAATGGGAAGATATGCGAATAAGCTCGTGAAGAATAAATTGAAACTTTCTTGAAAATTTGGACCAACTCGCTCCGAATTAAATTCTTAATTCAAGCAGCTATGAGACTGAATTAGAGCTGATACTCGAAATGGAGCAAGTCGTTTTCAAACTGTGTATAAATACATAGCTATTCAAAACTCACATGCATGTGCAGCACTTAAGCTCCTCACGAAACTTGCTAATGCGTGCCAACCACTGCGCTCAGAAGTTCATCAGCACAAACATCCTTGACAACCCAATAGCCAAGCCAAAAATACCTGTGCTGATGAGAAGATATGTCGCATTAGAAAGAATTAGATATACGAATGAGCACCGAGAGATTATCTATGGCTCCCGGATTGCCATTCCCGGTTCACAGTTTGTCAACAGGGAAATGTGTGCCACAAATTTTCCCTGACTGCTGGCTCTAACGTTTTCTTGATTACAATACCTCAAGAGAGTACCAGCAGTTTCCCAGACGATTTGCACCAGGACGAAGAAGCTCATGAAAAAGCAATTGAAATTTCTTGAAATGCTGGACAAGCTCGAAAGAAACTGAAGCGAACTTATTTTTTCTAGAGTTTGAAGCCCGGGGACAAACCTTTGTTTCGTTACGGACCAAGGTGCTTCCAATTTGTGAATGCAGAGCTATCAGCTGCTCACGAGATGTGCAGCACTAAAGTTCCTCACGAAGCATTGAGAATGCATTCAAACCTTTGAGCTAAGATCGAGTTGAGCATCCCCGCGCGCTGGAGCTCGAATTCAAAACTGACGTGGAATTGGGCGGGCTGGCAAGTCTTGGGAGCCTATGGTGCCGAAGCTGTCACTGTCATTTGGCCAATTCTTTTGCTTAGTGGAGCCGCCCTTTGTTCTTCTTCCATAGAATCAGAAATTTCCTACCCTCAGATGACTTGGAGTCTTGGACAGGTAAATAACCGGCAAACCCCATGGCCATTTTACAGTCACCCTTTAACCGTCTAGGGGTCCTCCAGCAATTTGTGAGATATTAAATTAGATTGGAATAATAAATAACATATTTCTGAAAGTACACTACATAACTCACAATCAGGAGATTTTCAAAAACGTGGATGCTTTGAAAATAGTGAATACATTCATTGAATAAACAAAATTTTGTAGTGAAGGAAACAAAGAATTTATTTAGCTAAATGAATAGTTTTTAAATTTTCGGTCAACAAGATTTGGTGTAAAAGAATTTAGGAATTGTCTTCTAATTATAATTAAAACCAATTAGACACAATAGACATGAATACTTTTGAATTAAGATGCAAAAATGAAGTCAATGGCAACAACAGCATCTAAGTATAGCAAGGTCCAATAAACTTATAAATATTTTCAGTCAAGTTTTCACTAGAAAGTTCAACAACTTCAAGATGTTCTAGTATGCTAAAAAATGAACCGATTTTGAAACCGCAATTTCCATTAGAAGTGCAATTGAATTTCATAACAAGTGAAAAATGAATAATTTAAAATCATACACCAATTTGGATTTCTTTTATACACTGTCAACCATTTCACAGACAATCTTTGAAAGATAGTCAAAGATTTTTTGCAATGGGGTGAAGAAAAAGCAAGAAATCATACAGGAAATTCAAGTGGTATGGGATCGAGTATTTCTAAAGCAATTGTAATGGCTCATTCTAATATGTATCATTAAATACAAGTTGTAATTTTAGTAAATGGTGGCAACAATAGATGGTAGATAGTGTATACAAAACATCAAAAAAAATTATAATTTTCAATTACATATGTGTACACTTGTAAAGAATGATGATGAAGTAGACTTTAGTGTGATTTCAACAAAATTTACAATTCAAAATTCCATTCATTTTTTATTATATATAGACCTCCCAAAGTTCTCCTAATCTTTGCTCAAACTATTGGGATCCAAAAATTTATAGGATTGTTGAACCCTATTGTACAGTCGGATACAACAATCTTACGATTTTTTGGAACTTGCTGAGATTTGGTGAACTTTGGGAGGCCGGCGTATGCTAAAAAAAGAACAAAATTTTGAATCGTAAACTACATTGGAATCACATTCAAGTCTGCTTTATCATCATTGCAAATACAAATATGTAATTGAAAATCATACAAAAAGTTTGATACACTATCTATCATCTAGTGTTGCCACCATTTGTGAAAAATTACAACTAGTAGTTAATGGTCCATGTTAGAAATGAACCTTTCCATGTGCTTTAGAGATACTTGATCTCATACCACTTGAATTGCTTGTATGATTTCTTTCTTCTTTTTCACTTAAATGCAAAAAAACTATGACTATCTTCCAAAGAATCTCTATGAAATGGTAGATAGTGTATAAAAGGAATCCAAATTGTTGTATGGTCATTAGAAAAAAAAAATAGCCCTCCGGAGGGCTGCTCCAGATTGACATGGCCAAGCTATTTTAAGCTTGGCTTGCAATCTCAAAATGGTTGCTGGTGAGCAGTCAGCTTTCGTACATTTTGTTTTTAAAATGAATTAATTAATTTTTAAATATTAATTTTTTACTCGCGAATCTCGGTTCCTGCACCACTGTCACAACAAAAACTGTAGCGTAGAAATAAGGCAAAAAATAATTTTTCAATCCCAAAAAACACTATTTAAGGGTCCTCTGGAGGGCTGTGGAGCAGCCTTTGGAGGCCTGAAATTTTCTCTAATGTTTTCTATTATTCATTTTTCACTTGTTATGAAGTTGAAGTGCACTTCATTGTGATTCCAACACAATTTGCAGTTTCAAATCGGATCATTCTTTAGCATGCTAGAGCTTCTTGAAGTTGATGAACTTTCTAGTGAAAACTGATTTGAAAAAATTGTAAGATTGCTGTACTCGACTGTACATTGTCCCCTTTTTAGATGGATCCAAATTCAACAAACAATCTCAAATAGTATGGTTGATATCCAACTTTCTCTCAATTTTCATCTAAAACCAACTACATGTAGAAACAATTGATACATGATTGCAAGTCATAACTTTGAATTAATGTGCAAAAATGAAGTCAATGGTAGTAAAAACACCTAAGTACCTTTCCTTTGAGATGGATCAAAATTCAATGTACAAGTGTATCTCAAATAGTATGGTTGACATCCAACTTTCCTTCAATTTTCATCTACTTTTTGTCCAAATGTTCACACAAATTAAATCACTTTCATACAAACTTTATTCCAATAAAGCTAAGAAGTCTGACACCACCCAAGCATTCCATTAGATAGTAGTACCTTAAAATGTTGGACTGTATTTAAAACGAATTCTTATTTTTTGCCTAATCACAAACTAAATTTACACATGAAACCGGCCTTTAGTCTCATATTTTGAACCTCAAGTAGATTATAAAAGTTGTCATTCACGAATGCTTCTATTTCATGCATCACTCTACGTTGCTTCAAAGTTCTCTATGTGTTATTTCCTATTGAATCTGCAACCTATTGTAAGAACCTACAACATATTTCGCTTCACGTTTTTGAAAATTAAACTAGAAGAGATTTGGAGGCAAGGGAGGTCCGTTTCAAACCTGTTTACTTTGTTGGGAATTGCAAGAAGTAGTCAGAATAAAATAATAATAATAATTAAAAAATTAAAAATTAAAAATTAAAAAAATAAAAACTTGAAAAAAATGTGAAAAGATATTTAAAAATATCAAAAAAATTATTAAATATTAATTTCTAATATGGCATTGTCTCTAATGTTAGAATGGCAATTTTCCCAAAAATTGTAAAGTTCAAGAACTCCGAGGAACTTGTGGGCTTCTTTTGCCCCTCTAATCAGATAAGTTATAACATTGAATACCTGGCACTAGGTTTCCCCTAATTCGAAGATATCATGCTTTTCATGATATCCGGGAGAGATTTATCAATTAATTCAAGAACGTAGTTGGCTAAAGAGCCATATAGGACCATTTTGTTCACTCTAGGGGGTCCCTTTTTAAGAATGCAAAAGGGACCATTGCCTCATTTTTAAACAATGTTAAGGTAGTCTACTCTAAAAACAACCATCTTCTTCAAATCAATCCTATAATTAGCTCTAGAAATCAATGGATATGAGGTGGTCTTTAAATTGACCTCTTTAGCCATTGAGTGGATCATGGGTAAAGTGTTATTTATTGCAAGAGCCAATCATTCTCCTTGGTTTTCCCATATCATATACAAGTTTCAAGGGGGAATGAATTTTGGAAGACCTACAAGTTACAAATTGATGCCTACAAAACAAATCTTTAAAAATTCATAAGTAATTCAATAATGCTTCAATTTGTTACAGTCTCTGGCAATACGTTTCAGTGTCCAAGAGTATTGATTGTATGTCAAGTCCTAAGAAAGCTTGCGCAAAAGCCTCATTCTGCATGATATTCTTGAACAGGGTATTTACGGGTCTTTTTTTATTTTCAAGGATTCTAAGGATAATTCTTATTCTAATTTCTGAGTCACTATCTTCAGTGGCAATGAGGCCGCGCACATGCCAAAGAAACATGGCGGGTGCAGGCTTGTGTCTGGCAGAACTAGCCACAACGGATTTGAGCCCCACCAGTGCCAGATACCCCCCCCTTGCAAGTTTATCTTGTGGTGGGGATAACAAGATGATTTTTCACACTTTATTGGTTTTGAGGTCTTCCAATCCTTTGGGAGAAGTAATGCATCTGCCAGCCCAAGGTAAGGTAGGATGCTCTAAAAGCGACCATTTAAGGGTTGGCCCGCCTTTTTCGTAGGTTTGCATGAATAGAAATATTCTTCACTCATTTTTCAAAGAAAGAAAAATGGATGAAGAATGTAATACAAGTGGTTTCATATTTTTTGAAGTATTTTTGAATTAGTTATGAATTTCCTAAGATTTCTGTTGTAGGTACCTATTTGTGACCCTAGGTCTCCCAAAATGCGTCCACTTACAACTTCTAAAGTGATTTGAGGAAATCAAGGCCAATGACTAGCTCTTGCAATAAAGAATACTTTTTGGAGGGGTTCAATCAATGACTAAATTGGTCCATTTAAAGACCAACTCATATCTATTCAATACCATTTTGTAGGGTTGATTTGAAGAAGACAGTTGCTTTTAGAGTATCCTACTTAAGTGAGCTCTTCAAGCAATCTTTGAAGAGCTGGTTGCCTTTTGGAGGTAGTCATGTAAACAATTGTCAGTGGATTCTAGTAGTAAGAAAAATGGAATTGGGATCTATTACAACTCGTTTCATATTTTTTGGACCTCTTGCGGAATTAGTTACAATTTTCCAAACTTTAAACGTAGTGATCACGGATATGTGTCATTCACTTCAAATTTTAACAATAAAGCTTTGCAGGTATTTAAACTTTCAATTCTTTGCTCTTGCTATACTGATGGGATTTTGGAGGTGCAGGGATCGTAGTTCTTTATTTATCCTAAACCTCCGTTTGATCACACCAATTTCGTAAAATGAATTCACCTACATTCAAGATATTGTTTGGTTTGTTTTCTTTTTTATTTGTTACAATTATCATACATTAAATAAGATTGACAATTCTCATTCATGTATTATTAGTGTTCAAGAAGAGTTTTGCTTATTCACGTTTTTTCTTGCTTCATTTACAAAATTGCAGTGCTTCATTACTTCACAGTTCATGTGCGCAGGGTAGGCTCTTATTCATTTCAGTCTCAGGTTTTCGCAATTGAATGTTCATGAAAAGTGCTTTTCGAAGTTGAATTTGCGCATCTAACATGTGATTTTGAAAATAAATGATCTGTTTTTTTCTATACAAGCTTTTTTGCAATGGTGTTCTTTGAGAAAACTTAATCTCTATTGCTCAGGACTATTGGAATTAGTCTCCAATGTAGTACATCTTGGAGGAAGTTTATATTAGGAATTCTGAGAAGTTACATAAACCTTACCAAATTGCTGTTTTCAGTGGTTTATATTTTTGAAAAATTCTTTTTAAGTTTAGTTTGAACATGAAAAGTCCTATTTTAAAAACTTGATTATGATTTTTCAATTCAAGATTTTGTGCGAGGGTGTCCTTTGCAATCTTGGCTTTCCGTAGTGTTTAGGGCTCTTGAAAATGAGAATCCTGAAGAAAAATTCACGTTACAAATTAAAACGTTTGAATCTGAGCCTGAAACTGTAAACCGAAAAAAAATCAACTCGCGTGGTGGGGCGGCAGGTGCGTAGGGAGGAGCAAGCGCCACCACCCGGCAAGTCCGCGTTGGCCAATGGCACCGCACCACCTAGCCAAGCGGTTGGCGGTTGGCATGGCGCTAGCAAGGCATGTGCGCTAGCCCAGTACAATAGTCATCAAATGCCAGCGGTAGGAGCGAAACCAGGGTCCTGGAAATTTTTTTAGCTCTACCAGTTGATTTCCTCCAATTTCCATATGGAACCGATTTTCAAGTAACAAGTGAGGTTACTTACTCTATTTCTTACTCAAAATAAAAAAATTTATAATTTTTTCACCATTTTTTTAGCCGATGTTTTCAAATTACAAACAGTTTTTTCTCAATTCAACCGGCTAGCTTTGAACTAGCCGCCGGTTCTTCCCGGACCCTGAAATTTATTATTATTATTATTATTCTGCAAAACCATGGTTCAAGATTGAGAAGCCTAGAATTCATGAAAGGCATACCTTGTCTAGTAGTATTGTCCATAGAGGACAAATTGAGAGATGTTGCTTAGAATGTTGTGTGTGGTTTTCATTGTATGCGATTGGTGTACCAACTAAACTTGGTGATCAAGGATTTGTTACTTGATCCTGCATCTGAAGTATACCATTCTATTGGTGCCAGCTCATGGAAGAAACTACGGAGTATTATGACCATGCAAGTGGCTTACATGTGTTATTGTAAATTAAAAAATGGGCATTTTTAGGTAAGTAAAAATGGCACTATTGAGTGGTGTAGGTGTAGGTTTAGGAATCACAATAGGACAATAGGATCTTGTACGTTTTTGGAGCAATATCATAAGGTAGAAACACCCAATAGCATCCCTGTAGGTTTTGAGTGCTTCCACCTTAAACAATGTGCTGTTTTTGGATGAATAAGATGATCATCATGGAATAACTTTTGTATGCTTTTGGGATAACCCTACTCATAAAATTATTAACTGCCTTGATTTTCTCCCCCTTGGTGGAGGTATCATTTGCTCCTAGATACTTGGGAAGCATTAAGTTATAATGTGAAAGAAACTATTGGGTGGCTAGTTGGATAGGTTCCTGTGAGTTGGTAGTTGAGCATTGGATTTCAAAAAAGTGGCTATCGGAACTTGCGAAGTTTCAATGCTGGGAGGCTCTCTCTTTCCAGGGGAGCAAAAGGGACCCCCAACATTGGTTAATGTTAGCAATGTTATGTAATGGCATTTATAGATTGTAAGGCAAATCATTGAAAATTTCACTACAAAGAATATAATTTCAATTGGTATTCATAATTAAAAGTAGATAGAGGTTTAACCCTTAAAAGACGGGTTGATGACTATAGAAATCATCCTTTTTTTGGTATCATGTGAATTATTGGTTAACAAAACTTGAAAACACTTATTGAAAGTCACTATTATACAAGACCTCCCCTTTTCGCACAAACTTTTGAGGATGAAAAGTTGCACTTTTTGTCCTACATAAAAGGATTCATTGTCATTCATAGGTTGAAAATGGTTGTGGTTTCCTACAAAGGTTTAAACTATGGGTCTAAAGAATTGTATGTCAAATGTTGCAAATAATTCCCTTATTTCTCAAAATGGCCATTTAGTATGCTTAATTTATATTGGTAGTCATATCTATTGTCATTGTGAATTTCAACTACATAGAATGCTTCTTCCAAAGTCAATGTACTTTGACATGCAATGTATGATACAAAATAGTACAAGTGTTTCATGCGATTGCCTACTAACTCACACTAATTATGCAAATTTGTAGGTGCACTAATATGAACTCTTGGACTCTCAATATATTTTTTCTAAATAATATCTCATGTTTGCTAGTCTAGTACATGCATGCAAATGAGTCAGCACTTGGCTAGTTCACTTGACTACAACAAAAGGTACCATGTGTCACATATCTGTTCATTTGGTCGTGCAAGCTAGATTTACCTTTAGGAAAAACATAGGAATTTTTTATTTGCCACAAAATTTATTTTTTACAAATTTTGAATTCATATTTGCAATCAAAGGCCCCAAATTTGCTCGGGGGGAGGGGGGCTAGAAAGTATACCTAGACACAGCTCAATCATACGGGGCTTTTTTTTTTTCTTATATCCCCAATAACCCCCAATTTACCTTGCTGGTCCCACCTTCGTGGGAAGGATTTTTTTGTTTTGTTTTTTGAACAAATGGGAGACCTATTGCATTAACGCGGGACGGATTTAGCGTCCTGCTTCGGTCGTAAGCAAAACTGACGTGGCATGGATTGATATCCTTCGTGGATGCTTCCCCTGAAACACTTCCTTCCGTCACACATGCTCAATTGAAGCTGCGCAATCCTCGCTGTGAAGGTGCAATTCTGAGAGGAAGCTCTCTGTACACAATCGAAACTGCGTTCTTCGTCCATCCTAGGCAATTTCTCAGGCAATTTTTCACTGCCAGAGTGTGAGCCAATTCTCCTCAACAGTGGTGGGTGGCTCGATGCGCAGTCTCGCACACTTAGGGTTTCGGGAATGTTGTTGAGCTTGGATTCCCCATTTGAGAGCAGCATTTCCATTTTGGGGTGACGACGAAGTCCACTGGTTAGGGTCGGTTTACTTTTGACGTTGTTAGGGTTTGGTGGAGGAGGGTCAATGGCCTGTGGGTTACGCTATTCCTCACCCTTGCATTTGGGTGCTACCGGAAATTATACCTCGTTGAAGGGACTCAATCCGTGCTCGTCTTCGTTAGCACCGTCTTCGTCTTCTCCGGTACGTTGCTCAACCCTTGTGTGCTTGAATCTTATTTGAATTTGCTGAAGTTCGGTGCATTGTTACCGGAAAACGGAATAATGCCGTTTTATTCAATCCTCCGATTTGTAATTCAGTAATAATCTGAACGCTTTACAATCTTTGTATGCATCTTACTTTCAGCATAATCGAAAAAAAAACAGTGGAAGGCAATCAAAAAGGTAATTTGAAAATGCTCTAGAACTGAAGTTTCTGTATTTTTGGAACCCTGATTGTCGGTGACTTAGATATGATATGAAGATGATAGTATGTTTGATTTTTGTGGGCAGCCTTCAGTGGTCGAGATAGTGTGCAAGAAGAGAGAGCGGGGCGACTGGGGCGAGCGAGAATCCTTTGCGCCGTATTATGTGACGGTGGTTACTCCTCCACCTCGGAATCTCGGCCTTCACAGTCTGCCTCCAGTAAGGACCATTTTCCAGCTGAGAATTGCTAGCCCTTGGCATTTGAATCGTCAATTGCTCGGTGTAAACTGATTCCCAGTTGAACTGTACAAATTGGAGCATGTGTGTCATTCAACCTGTGTTGTGTTGCATTGGCAGAACACGCAATGTGGGGAGACAGTGGAGGTCAAAGGGGAACCGTATGTTGTCTCTGGTGTCACGTATCGTTACCAATTGAGGAGAGGCAAATATGAGCCAAGTGAGAAACGCCTGGATGTGCAGTCGCTGAGTCGATACTTTGTGAACCTGTACTTTGACAACCTGCTGGACACTTCATAATCGATATGTCCTGGACTTGAGATGTACAATAGAGGCGTTCTTGTCTTGCTTGGCACTTTTCCGGCGCAACTTCGGTAGGTCAAAATGGCAGATCTTCTGAAAGCACCACACAATGTGCAGTAGGCATTGATAACCCAATGATAACATTAGGGTTTCTTTGAGAGTGAGCAGAAGGGATGAAATCATCTAGCGAAAACGATTGGAACAGTTTATTCCTTGGAATCGTATGCCTGGATGCTGAATGTGCATAGAAAGGTTTCAAGTTCTGACTCTTATACTACTGACCCGTCTTTGGATATTCTCTGCTGCTGGAGAAAGAGTAAGAAAAATGGCTAAAAGCAAGAATTGAGTTCATGCTTTTTATATTCTGGACGCGTTTTGAAATAATATAGTGCATGGATCCACGAAAATGTCTACCTAACAAAACGATCGCAGTTGTGACGACAGATGAGAAGATAGCCGGTTGGACGACACGCACGACGCCTCCAACCTTGGGTATCTTTTCAGTAACTTGCCTCGTTCTATCTACCAGTAGAGGGATTAGGAAGAAGAAGAGTTAACACATTGGTCGATATTCTGGTTGTTTCCTTTGTGGGGTAACCTTGTAAGAAATCTGCGAACTCACCTCGGTTCAGCTTGCCGTCATGATCCTTGTCAAATTCCTGTAATTGCCATGCCACGCCGTTCGAAAGCTGGCAGCATCTTTGTCCATGTGCAGTGCAGGATCATCACAGCAATCGGATGCTGTTTTCGTCACCCTAAATGGCTCTAGCTTCTCATGAGCAAGTATAGCTTGAACATGCTTTCCACGTCTTTTTTCGTTGGAGGCTCATTCCAGAGACCCGGAAGTTTCTTGTTCAACTCACTACCAAATGGACAAAGACCTGGTATGAGCCTCCAACGCGGTATAAAAAAGGTCAAAGCGAGATTCTATGCAATCAGCGTGTAGTGAATTTGCAACCCTGGAGTGCAAATTCTATTCCTAATTGCTTTCTATGATAGGTAGGGAATAATCCAGGGATGATGCTGATAAAGTATCCATGGAATCAAAACTGTGGAATGTACAGAACTGTTACAGCTGAGAAGTCACGAATGCTCACTCACTTGTACACAAGCAAAATGGCACAATAGAGATCTTGAAGCCCTACTCGGCCTTCATCAGTTGCTGAAACGACTTTCTCCCAAATTCGATCCACAGCGACTTCAACTTGCGCATTGTATTGCTCGTTTGCTGTTTACCTACAACACCTCGACACATCATTGAGCTTTAGAGATTTCCAGCCATAACCAGGAGATCTTTGAGGTCATGATGGGAGCCACCTTGGGACATAGTTAAAATATCAGTAGGGAGTCATGGTTGTGGTCCCCCCACTACATCTCAACGAATAGGACCTCTTCACAGTCCTTCAGGTAGCGCTTTCAACGAGCAGGTTGAAATCCAATTCATCAAACATTGGAGACAAAGAATGGGCAATGAAAAACTTGCATGAAGAATAACTGATGAATGCAATTGTGATTGCCACCTAATCCTCGATTTTTTGTGCCAGGAGAGTTTACTTATCAAGACAATAGGAATGAAGTACAAGGAAGTGAAGAAATTCAACAAATCTAGAAATTCAAGAAGTTCACTGTGACTCCCAATGAGCAATATGAGCAGTTCGGGAAACCCAAATTTGCATGAAATGCTGAAAGAATCAATCTCCGTAGCAGGTGGTGCATCCTCCTCCTCTCCATCGGGTGCCCAATTTCCGCATGAAACACGTTCTAGCTGGTTTTCCTGAAGATGGGGCTTAGAAATCGGAGACGACGCTCACATCGTCACGAATGTTTCCCAACGTCACGTGCTTGCGCCCGGAGTAGATTGACCGCTTTGAAGCATCTTCCTCAAAGGGATCGGCACAGTGAAACTCTCCCAGATTACATCGAAGTGAATGTGTATGCACAGAGGTGTTTAGGTCACATCTCTTCAATGCAATCAATTCCAACACACTCGAATCAATAATCTCTCGCTTGCATCCCATGATGCTCTGATTGGGGTGATGCCCAAGTTCAGAAATGGGACACTAAGATCAATCCGCCTTTGTTGCAAAACATGAAAAGGTTGGGAGCAATTCGTCGTCAACTTCGAAAGGAGGAGCACTCTCGCTGTAGAGAGAATAGTTTTATGAGGACAAAGCTTCGTCAAAACCCGCGTTAGGGAGGAGATGTTTCTGAAGATCGACGCTCGAACTGCATCATCGCAGACTGGCAAGGACGTTGAAGAACCACTGATCTGCGCAAAAGTGCACAACAAGCTACCCAATTTCCTTCGATGTCAGTGGCTTGCTTTGGCTGTTGCACAACACGTATTGTTTCTTGAAGTAGAAGTCTGGAACTCTGGATCACTGGCTCAATCGGTGTTACTGTTGCAGTGATCCGGGCTTATTCCCAAGAAACATCTTGAGCAAAGGAAAACTCGTTTTCCGATGAGCACGATCATGTCCGAGGAGGTTACTGCGAGTTACGCATCGATCTTGTCCTCGCGCTAGGGTTTGGCGGGATACAGCAAGCGGCATCTGTAGAGGTTCGTGAAGCAGAAGTGGTAATAGCTATGATGATCAATATTGGCCATTTTTTAGCTGTGGCTGGTGTACAGGGCTTGCTTTTGAAAAGTGATCTCTTGGAGGTTACCCTCCAAAAGATCAGTTTTCCTGGTGTCTCTTCGTCCCTTCCGTCACCCCAGTTACAATAGCATCTGCTGGAATCTCTTTCCATTGGTGATCCTAAGATGGTTATGTAAAACTCCCAGGTTGCTCCACCTCCTGTTCTCATGAGCCAATTGGTATGGTCCCAAAGGTAAACAAACCCTCGCCACCTTCATCCTCTCTGCTTGGCATCAACTGCGCTGCTTGGATCGCAGTAGAATCATCACAGGATTTCAAAACTGTCATATCTGAAATAGCTGTGAGTCACGCTGCGCAGTACTATCCGACACGCGTTTGGACTCTGAGAGAGCATACCTCACATTGACGCTCTTGTCACGAGGATTGTTCTACTTTAATGCAAAGACGACAACGGTGGTCACAAGAGACTTCAAGTGGATAACAACGCCTCTCAGAAGAGAGCTCAGTAGTCCTTGATTAGGTGATTCAACACTTGCTCTTTCACTCTAGGTTGCTCATGGAGATCTTGGAAGGTACATGTATACTCCAAATGCAATAACTTACAATGAAGGGAAGATCTAGCTGCTTAGATGTGTAAAATGTCCAAATGGGCCGCGGTGAGCTTGCCAATTCACAGACCTGAAAGAAATTTCTGTGATAAGATTTTGCCGCTCCGGAGCTGAGGCAAAATTGAGTAATAGCTTTCTATATCTCGCGCATGCCCGCATATTACACGATCCTGACGTGCATAGCGTTGTGGTTATTCTATCATGGTCTCCATTCGATTTCTCAAATTCATCTTGCTCTTGTAAAATGGGATAGAGTATAATTTCGCAGCGGACTATGAGCCACTCTACTGCGTGGCCCATCTCAAAACCCTGAGTCACAGAATTTACGTACGGTTACAATCATCTAAGTATGTAGGTTGAATCGGGGACAAGGTGATCAATCGAATTGATCATTTTCAAACCATGAATCAATGGTCCTTCAAGGGCTAAATCTCGAAAGATGTAGTTGCCTTACAGATTTTAGGTTATTTGCTTGCTTTGTAGTTAGGGCACCAAGAGAGTGGTTGCATGCCGCGCCATGTCTGCTAAGAAGGAAATGAAGTCCTTCAAGGCTATGTTTTAGCTAAAGTAGGGGCTCCATTAACCATACTGTACATTTGATTCTCAAGAGACCATCCAGGTGGATGTTGATTTGTGGTAAGTCTCTAAACACTCAATCGATTGGCATTTAGTTTCTTGCAATTGATTTTTAGCTTAACACGGACTAAATGTGCAAAAATTTAGATGACAGAAGTATCTACATTGTTGTAGGGAAAGGCTCAAAGTTCACCTGGATGGTGAATGGAACCTCTCCCTTGCTGTATGGTGAATGGATACTGTACATTACAATTGAAATTGGCTAACCCTTGCTATTCCTTGAATGTGCACAGATGACATGTTCCAGAGTTCTTTGAGCACAGAGTCGGAGCTTGATGAGGCCTCCTTGGAGTGGGCAACGGAGCAGTGCGCTGCGATTCCACGGCGACCTAATAAGAACCATGCGCTCTTCGATCTCTTCCGCACTCGCTTTGGGAAAACGGCGCGAGCAGTAAGGGACTTCGTCACATGTAGCTCCCCCCAATCGAACGGATTCTTGGAGGACATGGCGACTACGACTTCTCAGGGAAGTCCCATCGACCTGCAAAGCAGCAGCCTAGATGAGTCCACCACGGACATGCCCAACGGGCAGCAGGCATCGCGGGATAAGTCTGTGTGCGATGTATGGTCAGTTCGAAATGGGATCTCGCCTCCTCGCGAGTTTGTGCGACATCGTGAGGCGAAGGCCAAAGCACGGCATCCTAGTCTCGGCCACTGGAGAAATTCTCATGGGCAGGTGTGTCCACATCAACTTTTCTCTGAGAATTAGGCTGCAATTATAGTTTTTAGGTGTGAAGATTGTTTTTATCAGTTTTCCTGCTGAAACATTCCTTATCAAATCGGCTCCAAAACGATTTACTACTTGATCCATTGAATCATGCTGCTGAATGTTTCTCAAAACATTTTTGGTAGGAGCTTCTGACATCTCATCCCTGTTTGATAGTTTAGTGAAGAAATCAGGTATCCAAGATCCTGTGATATTATAGTTATCTTCTTCTTTGGCACTCATCTTCTTACATCTTCAAGATTTCTAGAGATGTAAGAAATCCTGACCACCAAAAATATTTCTTACTTGACCCCTCGGAACACATGCTGAATGTTTCCCATAATATTCTTGAAAGGAGTTCCTTACATATCATTCCCATTTGCTAATTCAATGAAGAATCTGGGTATCCAAGATCCTGTGGTATTTCTTCTTTGGCACTCATCTTCGTACATCTTCAAGATGTCTTGAGATATAAGAAGATCCTGACATCATTCACTTCGATAGCTCCGGATTGGCACTTGTGAGGAAGCAGTAGTAGAAGTAACATGATCGTGTTGCACACCATTCCAAGCGATGTTGATTGAACCCAAATCATATTCTGTTTTTCTACGTGTTGTGAGATCATCAGTAAGATGCGTGCACTCCGAGAGCTACTTAAGAATTTTTTTGTCAAGAGTAACAGTTTGGACTTTACTTCAGTGGACTTGTAATTTTCAAGCGAAAGTTTTGTGTAAATCTTTGATGTCGTTCATTGTCACATGCTGAATGCATATTCTGTCCCTAATGGATATGATGGACAAATATGTGCCAGTTTAATGTTACGATGCTCGTATTATCTTGAGATGCCTTGCAGGCCGCTGCAAATGCTGAGGGTAATCGCCGGGCCTGTGGCGCGGAAGTGACCTCAACGTCAACTTGTGGGCCCAAGTTGCCCTCCAACTTCTTCGAGCTCCCAACGAAGCAACGCCTTCGCGCTTTGAAACATGTAATCCAGCTTGATTGAATTGTTATGGCGCATCATCCAGTGAGAATCAATAATAGTCTTAGGTCTGTGTTACAGTAGATGATTTACTGATCTCCGTTGTGGTCGCACATGACAGTTTCTAGCAGAGTTTGTTTGCAAACCCATTTCGGAAACGTCTCTCCAGGCCAACAAGCAGCGACCTCTGTGCCGCCTCATGGCCACAGCACGAATGGTAACGTTTTAGTCTTCCCTTTCCTTCAAGTTGAACATGATGCATTCAATCAATGAGTTACACGTATGAATAAATTAATAAGGTCTTGATGTTGGGCTAATTCGTAATCCGCTGCAACTATCTCCCAGATAGTGTACAAGCCTGAGCCAATCAAGTCAGTGGAGGCCGTATTTCTTGCACTATATCTCACTGTAAGTATTGCCTAAACTCCGCTTTCTGAGAAGTGAAGATGCGGCATTAACCAGTCAGTTCAAGGTGATAATCAGCGACTTTCTAAACATTTTCTCTGCAGGCTGGACTTCTTTCAGTGGAGCGGACGCCACTTTGTTTTAAAACTAAGTTTGCGGATGAGGTACTGAGTTTCGCCCATGATTTTACCCCTTCTCATCTATTTGTTGCTTTGTCATTTCCAAGTCAATAGTTCAAGCATGTGAAACTCTGGGAAGAAAAAATGGGCAGGTATCTCAGCATATCGTGATTCTGGTGCAACACAATGGCAAGTATGGTGCTTTTGGGATCAGTCCAAATCCTGATCTTATGACAAAGGATTTCCAGTTTGACAGGTATCTTACTCACATTCGAATTTAGGCTTCGACAGAAGTAGATGTTATGAATTTGGTTGATCCAAAGGTAAAGAAAGCCGAAGATCTTGGAAAACTGTCATTAGAGAAGCCGAAGAGAATGGAGCACGTGGTTATGACTTATAACCCAACTCCCCTCGAAAGATTTCCTGTCACTAGTACATTATGAGCTTTTTTCTTGAAGTTTCTCGAGCTGAGAGTTTCGACTTGTTCTGTAAGGAATGTTATATGATCTCTGTTTTTCTGTTTGCAGCATGTCTAGCATCGTTGAAGACTACCTGAAAGCGTATAAGGCGATTGCTCACAGTGTCTTGAAAGTCCGGATTGGCCTCCCGGTGCGTAAATCCTATTATCCTGAATATGACTTTAAAGGCAAATTATTGTATACAGTACCCAAGAAACGTATCCTCAACTTCCAGCTACAGCCTTGATATTATTCCAGAGTAGGAATTGCTATTGGGATGCTTGAATTGCTCTGGTAGTGGACTAGGCGGGTGTTTGCTCCCCTGCTTACTCAAGTTCGGCTGCTGTGTATTGTAAACTGAAAGGACATGGTGGCAGGTGGAGCATGACGCTATGTCAACACATTTTATCTGTTGGCGACATCTTTGTCTCTCTCCTGATGTGAAATCATGGGCAGAGGTAGTTCAGCAGTACAATATCTCATTCCCTATCTCGGCACTTTAGGCCGTGTTTTCTGCACAATGATATCACAGTTGTTTTATTTCTGTGAATGTTCACTAGTTTTGCACTCGCTACTTGTTTGAGCCCTATGTTTCGATCAAAGAGTACAATTGCATAATTATCACGCTTCTTCACCATGTACACATAAGCTGCAGACAGGACTTTGGATCAAGAATTGCAAGCTCTTTACGTGCATATTACCTTTTGAAATAGACCTGCTGCTTGTTTATTGCTAGCCACGTTCCTGGATGGACCTATTTCTAATATTCTTGGTGGTGACGGTTGTGATCCAACAGTGTGTTGTGGAGATCGAAAACCATGTATTACGAATGAGGCGTTTGTGGGATTTGTAAGTTGAATCTGCCAACCTTCTGAAACTTTTGATTCTCTCTAACTTGAAATCAAACCCTAGCCATCAGAAGAAAATGTTGCTGATTTGGTCTCTGAACTCCATTCAATTCCCATGTATTTGACCATGTGTGTTAGCAGTCATTTTCATGAAATCCCTATCAAGATTTTGAGTCTTGCCGGCTAGCAAGGTACTTTTGTCAAAGAATACATCTCTCATCATGCCAGACCAAAGTTGCCCAGGGGTAGTGCAATAGTGAATACAAGAAACTAAGAGTCTTAGAGACTGAAAGACTACGAAGTTGCAATGGATTGTGTCCGTTTGTTTAAAAAATAAAAATAAAAATAAAAAAGACTACGAAGTTTCTCCTAAGAGTGCATTCACACCCAGAGGATATCTTAACTTGAGAGGGAGAAAATAATCACCACTAATTAATGGAGAGGTGGAGGAAGTTCTGGTGGGATATTTCGACCCCTTTTCTTAGAGAGATTATTTTATACCTCTCCAGCTCCAGGTTATTATATTCCCCCTGCATGTGAATGTACCGTAATGTAGTATGAGAGGGGTTTTAGAACCATAATTATCACATTCTGCAAAAATTACAATTCAAGCATATCAGAAACCGTATCAGAATAATTTAAAACTTCATGGCTCTATGTTCGTTACCTGTACTCGTTAAAATGGTGCGTTTGAAAGCGCCAAATTGTGACATTCAATTGCAGACTCTTAAGTGCCAATCTCTCTGCAAATTTTGCTAATATGACAATCTGCATAACTAAGCTAATCAATTTCTGTGTCCAGATGGGTGCTAACTGGAAAAGGAGACGATCCTCACAAGGCCAAGATGGCGAGACGAAAGATCCTGGACCCCACCGTCACCCCAAAACCTATCAAACCTCCCGAAAACAAACAACCCCCCGTCGTCACCGAAGCCGAGACCCCCGTGAAGAAGCCCACCCGCGCTTCATCCCACCCCCCACCACGCCAATGGGATGCAGAGTCCACCGGCAGCAACACCACCGACTACTGCGAGCACTGCGAGCAGCTCAAAAGGGAAGCGCCCCCCTCGGACACGAAGCGCGCCAGCGTGACCACCGTGAAGCGCATCAAGACGACCTCGGCGCCTCACAATAAATGCGCCCAGCAGCGAAGCTCCACGCACACTTCCAGCACCGAGCCACAGCCACAGCAGCAGCAGCAACAACAACAACAACAACAGCGAGAATCTTCTTACACGGGGACGCTGCTGGCGTCGGCTGCGGATCAGTTGGGATCATCGCAGCAGGAACGTTCCACCAAACCTTCCGTGCATTTCCAATCGCGGGCCCTGAACCATGTGTCCCTGGCGGCCACGAAGCGGATCTTGAAGAACTTCGTGCACAGCAGTGTGCTGCAGCCTTCGCCGCCGAGAAGGTTCACTCGGAGGAGTCATGGCGCGCGGGAGTCCATGAGAAAGCTGGCGCACCCGAAGGTGATGCCTGCGGGGGAAAGCGTGGCGACAAGGAGGAAGGTGAATGCAGGCCCTTTGTACACTTTCGCTCTTGCTCAGCCGAAGAAATCTAAGGCAGGCTGACTGAAGGTTCAGTGAAGGGAGAGGACGCCTTCTTTCGTCAAAAGAAGCGTTTCAGTGTCTTCCGTGTGGACACATCTTGAAACTATTGTACAATGAGATTAGATTAGCAAATTGTAGTGAAAGGTGCTGCAAGTAAGTTATATCAGGTAGTTTGCTCTAATAGCGACCATGGTCAGAGCTTCTGTGGACGGGAAGAGTTTGAGCTCATTTTTCAGACAAAGAGAAATAGATGCGGCATGTAACAAAAGTGATTTCATATTTTATAAAAATAAGGTGCAATCAGAGAAAATGTTCATTCATAAATCAGATGACGTCTCACAACGATGCAAAACTTCTTCTTCCAGCCTCACAGAAAATTCACCCACCACGGCAATAAAGCGTGCAGATTTCAGAACAGAAATCGTAACATTTCAATTTATGAGTAACAGTGTGACGTCGTAGCTCATAGCTGAGCTGGTAGTTTATTTCTCACTGACATTTTATGTACAGCATTGTAAAGAACTTTGAGCCAAACGGCTTGCTCAGCAACACCTGTAATATGATACAATTCAATGATACATACAACGGACGGAGTGTCAAAATTTCAAGCTTCTATCGCTTCTAAGTTATGTCAGTGTACATTCACGTATCCTCAATCTTCATTCGCCACCAGCAGTGTCTTGACCGATGCCCTTATTTCAAACAAATACAGACTATGGTTGCAGTCTTGGGTGCCACCTCCTCCGCGTGCAGTCGCTCCCACCATCCTCTCCAGCTTCCAATTCTCACAATAGTCCTCTGCACAGAAACAAAACCAAATAAAACATTATAAGTTGGCGCACACTAAGAAGTCTCTATAATTTTTCACAATATTTCTAATCAAAACCACATCATACCAAAACACATGACCTCATAGTTTCAAAAAAGAAACAAATTGTGGCAAACCATGACAAAACACACGACCAAAAGACTCAGAAGAACAGAAAAGGCTCACCGATCATCCCACCATGCATTACAACATGACTACAACTTTCAAAGCAAATGTTCACTGGATGCTAACCTGGAATGATGTCTGTTGAATCTCTTCGAGAGAGAACTCCGGTGCATTGGCATGGTGATCAATCGATCGACCACTCATGGACCAAAAGTGAAAAACATGATTTGGTTGGTCCTTCAAGGTTTAGGAAGTCTTGTATCACACTGTCTGTCTCGAGGAGAGTGCTGGTGGGAGTAGCAAGCCTGGGGATCGATAGCAAGGGCGGCTCAGAAGAACGGCGCCCGCGCGGGGTGGCCCTGTTTGCGCGGATGCATGCGCGGGCTCATGGATTCGCCGTGACTCTCCGGTGTGGACGGGCCATGGAATTGCTCCATCCAGTCGTGCGTGAACGCGGGTCCTGATCCGAGCACCGACATGGGCGACAACAGGCCCGCGGCGTCCTCCATCGACGATTTCCGTCTCTTAAACGCCGGAATCTCCAGTCGCAACGTCATGGGCGAGGCCGAGGGACTCCCGCCCCGCTTGTGCACAGCATGCTTTTTCGGCGTCGAGGGGAAGAAGCTGCCTCCCCCGGACTTGGACTCGTGGTTTCCGGAGTCGATGGCTCCTCCGTCGCTCACCGAGGGCGCTAAATGGCTATGGCCGTCGCTGCTGCGGGTCCAGGAGTCCGTGGACGGGGAGAGCGTGAGGTCCGGGTCCATGTCCACGTGGATGCCCACCAATTTGCAATTGATGGAGCAGAACTTCACCTGGTCCGCCAAGCTGCGGTGGCAGGTGTCGCAGTACTTGGGCGCGCCCTTGCACAGCTTCGGCTGCGGGCGGCTCTGCAGGAACACAATCTTGGCGCTGTTAATGGTGTACGCCTGAATGTGGGAGATGTCAAGGTAACGCTGGATGTCCACCATGCGCACCACATCGCGGTGGGAGGCTTTGCGCACTTGCACGGCAGCGTGGCCAGAATGCCACTGGCTCAGACCCTCCGGGCAGTAAGGGCCGGAGCAGCAGGAGAGGCAGAACTGGTTCTTCTCGTGCTTTCCCGTCGTGTGCTTCTTGCAATGTCCGAAAAACTCTGTTCGCAGTAATTGGGGCAGCCAGGTTGGACCCTCGCGAGGTAACTCGGTGTGCGCCATCTCGCCCATAAAGTCCATCTCAAAGATAGTGAAAAAACAGGGGAAGCAACCTAGGATCAATTGGAAGTGAATTCTCAGACGGCAGTGTTCGCAGCTACTGGATCGTCGATATTGGAGTTGCTAAGCGCTTAGATGCGCAACCGAACAGACAGTGCACAAATGCGCGAAAGTACATCACATTATCGGACTCCAAATTTAGACTCCGAAATCGTCCAAGTCTCAGGATCGCATTTGCACCCACATCGCCTGTGCTCCCAATGCCAAGGACTGTAATAAGAAGTTTACAAATTCACAAATTCACAAAATCACAAACTTACAAATTTGCAATTTGTGATCGAAAAACATATATATCAACCCCCCAGCTAAAACAGATATCGATTCATCACTTCCCAGTGACCCCGACAGAGCTAGAATCTCAGCAACCTCGTAGAATTAGCCCTGCAAACTGAATTGACCCTCCAATTGCGTCAATCTAGAAAGAACTCGAAACAATTGTTGACATCAGAAAGAACTCGAAACACTCGCAATTGCCAACGTACTCTCCCGGAATCACTTAAATTAGACTCAAGCGCTGCATTTCAATTCCAGACATTCAACTCGCCTTAACAATGCTTTGTACAAAAATCACTCAGCTCACACAACTACTAGCGATCGAATGGATTCTATCGGAATTGGAGCCTGAATCGAAACCCGAATGGTGGCCCAAATGGTAGTCCGAACGGTAACCCGAATTCGGACGCTTAGGGTCTATTTAGTCAATTGAGGTTCAGGACATCAATGCGAGTGGATTAGCGGTGGGAGAATCTGACACACTGGAGAGTGAAGAGAAAATTAGGTGAAGAGAGCCTGCATTGGGCGTAAAGCAGAGGCGAGCGGAGACGGCGACGATACGAGAGGGCCATGTGGCGCATGGAGGGGCGACGCGTGCCAGTCTGCAAGCATGGGGCAGAGGAGCAAAAGATTCTCGATGCCTACCGGGGGGCCTGGTCACCCGGGGACTGAATGTTTGCTGGCTGCCCCGTTTTGCCTGCAGGGATCGTGTGTTTCCTTGTGTGCGTTCTGGCTGGTCTGCCGCCATTCATGTAGCATGTGCCTCTTTGCCAATAATACTACGACACGAGCAACTTAACTTCTTCTTGTAAAACCGCAATAATTCGCTTGTTTGAATGGACTTCAGTAGCCGACTGAACCCTTCGTGAAACCCACGAATTGAGTGGCTCGACTATTATATTGCAGTAACTGACGGAAGCGTTACCGAGGTAGACTTTCCAAACCGAATTTGCAGAAGAAATTACTCGAAAGTTGTGAAGTACGAATGTACTGCGTGAATGAGAAAGGGAAAAAAAAAAGGGGGGTGCCTGGGGATGAAGCAGCGTGTTTTTTGTGAGCATGCAGTAACTGTCAAGCGGCGGGTGTCACTGCGTTGGCTTAAATTTGGAGATGAAACGGCAATTACAGTACCAGCGGCCTGGCCCACACAGTGAGGCAAAGCACGGATTGATATAATCAGTGGAGAAGTCTAATAACTTATGCATGACAAGCCAACAAATGAACCCACCAACTTAATTGACAAAGCCCTCCGTCCGTCGAGTCCTCAACTAAGCTTATTATGCAATAACTGAAGCTTTACCAAGGCAGACTTTACAAACCGAATTTGCAGAAAAAATTCGTCAAAAGTTGCAAAGTACGACCGTACTGCCTGTATGAGAACAGTCAGCCAGGGATTGAAGAATAAATTACCAAGCGGCCTGGCCCGCCCACCAATTGATATAATCGATCTTTGGAGAAGTCTACCTTACCTTGAGTGTGCATGACAATGAAGCCAAGCAATGCAGAACCCAAGGCGGAATGCCACCTGTCCAGCGGATTGCAGCTCCTGCATGGATTGCATCCACATACTGACCGAGCTTGGAAGCCACTAGGCCCGGACAGTCCCCGCAGCTTATTCATCAATCTTTATCTGCACACGACGACGACGGTGCCCACGGCGATGGAGCCAGCCAGAAGCGATGCTACAGTGCGGTGGAACCGACTGTAGACCAGGGACGTAGTTGTCACTCGCATATTGAACGCTGGGCTTCTGGAAGACCCGGCAACGCACGTTTTGGGGGAATGGAAAGAATCCGAGAAGATGAGCATCTGGTCACCGAGCCCAATCTCCACATAGGAATGGTGGTACAGTAGTACAGTATCCTTCTTGTTCCCTGGAGCATCTGCAACCTTGCACGCTAAAATTGGTACGCTGCACGTCAGTCGGGTCTGGAAAATGCCCAGAGCCGAGGATCAATTTTGGATGCACCTGAAATAAGCCAAGTTTCAAAAGTCAGAGTTTAACCCCTGAGGCCCAAGGCCATTTTTGGGGGCCAAAAAACACCCAATTCTGCCATTTTTGTAGCAAAGAGTAAAAAAAATTGAAAAATGTTTTTTTTCACATCTAACCATAGGATCTTACAGCTAACTAGTATGAAAATGTGTGGAAAAAATTTCGAAAATTTTGACTGCATAGATTGCAAGATATCTGCGTTTAAAGTGAAAAAAACAAAATTTTCAGTACATTGTAGGACTAGATTTTATGACTTCAAAAATTTTTAACTTAAATTTTTTGCACTATAGAGTTTTGAGCTTTAAATCTTTACAGTAGGAAATTGAGTTGAAAATCTAGGAAAAAAATAAATCCAAAAAAACTTAATTTTCTTAACTAAAAAAATTGTTAAGTAGAAGTAGAACTAGTGTGGGTCCTTTATGTAGCTTAGCTTTGGTTTCTCATTCTTTGGTGTTTTGCTCTACACTTATTCTCCAGGGCTAAGCGCTCGGCTTCCGCCGTTTGTTCTGGGTTCATTTCTTGGAATAAACTCCAGGTTTCAAAAAAAAAAGAAAAAAATCCCATCTGAACAAACTCGGACTCCACATATGGGCAATTGCTTAAGTGGTTGGAAATGGGTCGGTTACCTTCCCTTGCATAGGGAAAATTTTGCATTGCTCCATACCATGAGCAGAATCGCTTACCAGAAAGTGGTCGGCTCCAGCTTAGCAAAGCTCACGGCAAAAGAGCCCACAAGCCGGGGTGCCAGGTGGAACAGAGGAGCGAATCTCTCCGAGTCAGCAGTGCCAGCTAGGTGGTCTGTCCTGCCAGGTGGTGCTTCCTGAAGTGAGAACGGCTCTTGCACTGTTTTGGGGCGCACTTTTTCGTCTTTCTGGGGGTGTCTTTCTTTGGCCACGTCACCATGAACTGAAGTTGCTTGCGAATTGAGACCAAACCCTGACTCGGTTTGGACGCAGGGCGCTAAAACCCGTCCCACCAACTGGACCATACCCCTGGGGAAAATACAGGAATTTTTTATTTTCCACATGATAAAATTTGCAAATTTTTAATTCATTGATATTTGCAAGCAGAAGTCCCAAAATTAGCTTAGGGAGGGGAAATGCATAGTATAAACACGGCACAAAATATTGGGCATTTTTTTTACTAAATTATCCTGCAAAACACAAATTCACCATGCACGCCCCGCTTTGTGGAACAGGTTTAGTGTCCTGTATTTGGAACTCTTCTCCAGCATATTGTAGAGACGGAGACATGGAAACTAGACCTAATTGCATCCCAATAAGCAATTGAATATTGCTTCTATTATTAAATTACCTAATATTTTGATGGATCTTGTTGAAAGTGACAAGAATCTTCTACATTCCCTTCTTATGCACTTTTGGGACACCATGTGAATAAACTATGAATTTACTACCTCCTTTTGTGTGTTCTTCACCTCCTCCATGAAAATGATCCACCCGATTTATAACAACACCTCAAACAATGAGACGTTTGCCTAACCATTGGCTTTGTCATGCTGCTTTCAAACATTAGAAGGGATTTGGGGGCCTTGGAGGGCTGTTTGAGGCCTGTTCCCAAATCTGGCCCAACTCTATGAACACCGGTACAGTGCTATCATAATTTTTTTTTGGCCAAATATCATTTTAAGCACAAATTTTTTTTATTTTTATTTTTCAAAAATGATGTGGCAGTCACTGTACCACGTCAGCCAGCTGCTGCAACTGCATTCCTACAGTCTGGGAACGCAAGGGAACTTGCAACCCTCCAAGACCCCCGAATCCCCTCTAATGCAACTAGAAATAGGTGCACCAAAAAATAACTCTAGGCCATCATGAATAGAGGTAGTATATTTTAGGGGTTTGTTTTAAAATAGGGTTTGAATTAGGTGCAATTACCTTATACTACAACCTTTCTGTAGTAGGACATTGGCGTAAATTAGGAATCCATTCAACTTGGATCCCACATCATATACATTTGGGTGAACACAAATTACAAGACAACTACATAACATTGCTTGAGGGGAGACTTTGTAGTTTATTACTACCTACTATAACTGAAGTTAGAGAAGTGAGTTACAGTTGGATTAATTGTGGAGAAATGTCATTTAGTGGTTATTGTTTGTTTGGGCTTGGCGAGGACGCTGAGGGGATTAGTAAGGAGAAGTTAATTGTTTTCAAGTTGGTTTTCTTTGCAATAAAATGCTTGCTGAGTATTTCAATGCAATGTTGTAAATTTTTTTTCACCCCTAAAGTCCCAGAAGTTTCCTTAGAGGAATCTTGAAGGATTAGACAAGTATCTATAATCTCAATTATAGGCAAGATTTCTGAAAACTTTTTGCAAGATAGGAAAAGTGATAAGCTTTATAGGAATAAAAAAATTATTTGAGAAAATAATGTAATCAAGATTTGTTTTTTAACTCAATTTTTATAATTTTCAAGAGTAAAGTTGCACATAGTTTAGTTTGAGCACTTTCTAGATCAATCTTACCACTGGAACTAGTGTGCTTCAATTCTAACTTAGAAGTATTAGCAATTTAGTTTTTCCTTCTATCTCATACCTACTCCAATTTAATAATTCTTTAAAGAATGAAAATTGTGGGGGCAAGGAATTCTTTTTCCAAATTTCCAATTCAATCTTTTAACATTAAAAAAAATGAAATACACAATCTGATCTTCAAAAATTTCAAGTTAACCCCTAAATGCCCAAGGCACCCAAATGTGGTTTTTGCAAAACTTTGAAGTTAAATAAAACCTAACCAAGTTGCTATTTTTAGTAGGTTATATTTTTTAAAAGTTCTTCTTGAAGTCTAGTTTTAGCATCAAAGATCCAATCTTGAAAATAAATGATAGTGATTTTTCTATTCGTGATTTTGTACAAGGGTACCAGTGCAATCTTGACTTCCCGTAGTGTTGAGAGCTCTTGGAAATGAGCCTCAAATACACTAGATCTTGGAGGAAAATTCGCATTCAAAATCCTTTCAAAAAAATTATAGAACAGATTTTAAGAAGCCATAAATTGATTGGGTTATACAAGTTAGGTTCTTTAACTTCAATTTTTTTGGTCACCAACTTTTTAGGTTTGACTTGTGAAAAGAGGGTTGAAAGACTTTTACATCACTTTTGCAGTTTTAACACCCTTATGGTCAATTATTATAATCTTTTGCTCCATAACTGATACTATTGTGTTTTCATTTCCTATGAGATCTCTTACATGTCTAGTTTGAGTTTGTATTGTTACAATTACTAAAAACTAATACAACTTATCAAAATGTTGGCATTTTATTCAAGTTAGAGCAAATTCCAAGAAACTCAAAACAAGCCTTGGGCATTTAGGGAGTAAAAGAGAATTCAAAGCCTTATACTCTAATCAAGCTAGGAACAAAAATACTCATTTTTTTCACTCTAAATACTTATATCTTCTAATAAATATTCACTATAAGAAATCCGTGTTTTTTGGGATGTTTTCACTATTTTTTGGAACGTATTTTTGTGGACATTAAATAAAACAACCCATGTTTTTATGTCAACAATGATGTTTTATTGATATTAATTTTTGACATAAAAATACAGGTTGTTTTATTTAATGTTCACAAAAATGCATTCCAAAAAATAGTAAAAACATCCTAAAAGACATGGGTTTCTTATAGTGATTGTCAAAGATTTTGAAATTTCTTCTAGACATTTTCATACTAGTCTATATGCAAAAAAATAATACAGAATTTTTATTGTTTATATTGAAAATGGAAATTATGAGTGGATTTTGATTGTCAACTTTATGAAATAATATATATTTATATTTTTGTAATTTTTGTAATTTATTGCAAATGGGTCTACCGGCCTAATGTCACCCCATACACGCAATGTTGTTATCCGATACTAAGAATCCATTAGAGCTACTTAGACCTCATATCACTCTTAGAGCGCATATGCTTGACTGCCTTAACATGAGTCAATATTGCAGTAAATTTCATTTGGATTTAGTTATCTCATGCCGTTAGAGGTTCACAAATTGTCCTATCAACATTTTTTAGTATATTTTTAAAAGCTCATGACATGCATTTTTAATTATTAAATGATTTGCTGTGAGCATTTTAACCTATCGATCTCTGTAGTTTGTATCAAATACCCCTCTTCTAAGTATATTTGACTCAAATTGTAGGAAATTAAATTTATACATTATTGGCACAAAAGAAAAATGATGTTCACATCATTCTTTTATATTGGAATCTTTTGGATAAAATTTTCAAGTAAAAAATGACAAATTTACTTTAATCTTTTTAGGTTTTCAAATTTTCACTAACTAAAAATTTGTTCTCCACCATGTCTTGCCCACAATGTAATCAGAGGTGCATATTAAGTTGGAAAATATCATATAATCAATAGATTACATCCAATTGAATATATATTAAGGTTGTTTAGCTTTTATCCAAGAGCTCACAATGAGAAGGCCATTACATTTCTCTTATGGCTAATTAGTACTAGAAAATATCAAAACTATATTAGGTTGTGTGAGAAAATATTGCAAAATCTTTTTTTTCATGGAAAAGTACATTTTATGCAAAAAGAATTTAAAAGAATCATTTTCTATTGTACTAAGTATAAATGGAAAAGTGTATTAGACCATCATAGAAATGTGTGGAAAACAATTGGAAACTTTGACCATGTAGAGTGCAAGATTATAGGGTATGAAGTCTGAAATTAATGATTTTTTGGCCTTGTCCAACCTTGGTCAACAAACTTGGATTCCTCTTGTGATGACATTTGACACAATATGTAGTTTATAATATTGCATACTACATCGTAATAGGTATATATTTGCCAAATTTTAGAAGTAAAAATAGGATTTTTTCAAGTTCTCATTAGAGCAACCAATTCACACTCCAAAAGCTTTGGACTACATAGTTGTTTTTTGATTGCACTAGCAATTGGCGCTTGCTATGCTATGCATTCATCATTAGAATTTTTATGTATTAGATAAAATGTAGAACAAAGATTTCAATAAATCTTCAAATAAAAATTACTAAAATCTTTGTATAATTTTGTTTATAAGTAAGCATATATTGAAATGTACAATAGAATTTATTGAATGATGAATGAAATATATGCAATGGTGAATACTATAAAAGATACAGATTTATTGTAATGCATTTAACCCCTAAAGTTCCATGACTATGTTCTCACCAAAAACGCTCAAAAATAGCCATTTTTAGTACAAGTATCCAATTTTTGAAAAAAAAAGTTTTTTAGACACATACAACCATAGGATCTTGTAGTATGGTGACTTGAGAACATATGTTAAAAATTTCAGGAATTTCCACAGCGTGGATTGCAAGATATAAGCATTCAAATTCACTAAAACCATTTTTTTGGCCTTGCAAAAAACAGGGCAGCAGCACTTCACAAGCTCACTTTTCAGTGAAAAAATGTCCAAAATAATGGTGCTTCTTTGGATTCTTTTTCCTAGACAAGTTGGCTACATGCTTGAAAATTTTCACTTCATTTGGAATTGTACAACATATAGGAAAAATATAGTAAGTAGTAGAGAATGATTCAAAATACAAAATTGTCAAGAATTTAATTATGGAATTGAAAAACGATAATCCCAATGCTGATAATGTTGTAATAAATCATGAAAATCCTAGGATTTTATTTTTTTCAAAAAATATTGAAAATTGAGTATGATAAAAGACTTCAAAGTTTATTTTAGAGTAGAAAATCCATAACTGCCCGAAAACTTAAAATCTTCATAACTTTTGACTCATTGATCAAAATGGGATGATTCAAAGCTTTTTACCTATATATTACTCTAGAAAACTAATTTCAAATTTTTGTTTTCAAAAAAAATTATTTTTTCTGATCTGCCCGGATTGCCCAATTACAAAAAAAAGTAACATATTGGGTCATAACTTTTTACTCGTATTTCCAAATGTCATAAAATTTGGTGCATATGAAAGATATTCCTTGCTCCCACCTTCTATTAAAATTTCAGCCAAAAATATGGAAATCTCTAGCCGTACGCAGCTGCCCAAAAATTCTATACGGACAAAAAACGCATGTTGGTCCTTTAGGGGTTAAAAGTTGACTCAATTGTTACAAACAATGGCAACCCATAAACTTGGTGAATTGAAAAAAAAAACTTGTAAATTTCAAAAACTTCATGAACAACTTAATTGTTGTGAAATCCAAAATTGCTTCAATTGAATAAATTTCTCAAATCATTTGGTAGTAGCAATAGAATTTTGAAATCATAAAAGCTATAAAAGTGATATTACAGAGGCGATTGCAAACTACTACTCTATTTCTGTAATATAACATTGTGTGAAAATATTATTTTTATGTATGCATGATTGAAAATATTTTTACAAAATATTAAAATTAATTATTTCAAAGGCTTATTGAAATCATTATCATGAATTCTATTCAAATATATCAAAATTTTACTAATATGTGATACAATGAATGTGTAGCATAGCAAGCATGAGCCCCTATTATTAATGGTAGCATTTGTGATATTACAGAGGGAATTATGATTTTAGTAGTATGACTTGATTGAAAAAGAGAACATATTCTTACAAAAGCAGTACGTTTCCTCAACTTGTATCAAATTGAGTTTGAAAACATCCATCTAAAATTGACAACATATGAAGTCATCCGAATTTTTGATTATTCCTTTTGAGGGACAATTGTCTTTTAGGAGTTAAATTTCTTTAATAAATTGTAATTTTGTAAAGGGCTAACAATATACTAGAGTTGGCATTAGATGAGATTCAGGGTCTTAGAGGGCTCCGAGTTCCCCTGTTGTTTGCTGCATTTCCAGACTGCAGGAATGCAGCAGCAACAACTGGCTGATGTGGTCAAGCGACTGCCACGTCATTTTTTGAAAAAAAAAAAAAAAAAAATTTGGCCTAAAATGATATTTTGGTAAAAAAAAAAATTATTTAAAAAAAAATTCTGACACACCTGTATCGACATTCATTGAATCTGGGCAGATCAAGGAACAAGCCTGAAACGGCCCTCCAAGACCCCCAAATATTATCTAATGGGATGCTTGTTACAATTTTAAAAAAAAGATACAAGGACTAGAGGAATCCTATTTAATGATGTATTTTTCATTTGCATTTAAGCACTTGTGTGCAACTTTAGAGATCTTTTGCAATTCATAAATTAAATTAAATGAAATAGAGCTATTCCACACCACTGTGCTCATAATCTTGTTATACACAAAGGGGTATTTAAATACACAATTAGCACTAGTTTTGCACTTAAATCCAAGCTAGAACATTCCCACTTCTATTCACATCTAGTTTACAAACCTTTACAAAAAAAATTCAAAATATTTCTACCTGTACAATGTGTTCTTAAATGCACATTTGAAAAATAAAAAAAACAAATACATATATACTTATTTGAACCTTAAAACCAATCTAAAAACTTGAATTTGAATTATGGATGAAAACTCATTATTGATTGAAATTTTGGATTATTGGAGTATACATATTTTTAAGAAATTTATTTTTTGAATAAAAGATTCACATCTATAGATCTTTCTAATCTTCATACCAACTAATTGCACCAATTAAGTGTCTTTCAATTAAATTCAGGCAATAATTCAACAATTGCACTACAAATAGCATTAGCAAAAAACAAATGAAAAAGGATCAATGGCTTGAAAAAATATTGACAGCTAATGACGAATTTTTGAATTAGTTTTTGGCAAAGCTGCCATATACATATGGTAACAAGTTTTTTAGGCAATGATTTGTTTCTCCTGATAGACAAAGATAGAGAAGATAGGAATGATATCAAGAAGTTTTATAAAAGGTGGACAAGTGAGGCGTACCTTTGCCATTGTTAGAAGAACTTGGATAGAAGTTAAAAGTATTAGAAATGTAAATATGTGTAAGACCTAGTTAGTACAGATGATAGTATAATATATCTAATATGAAGAACAAATGATGCATGGTTTGGGATATTGCTCAGTACTATGTAACTATCATGCAAAAAAATGTTGGTGGACAAAAAAATTATTGGCGGATTTTTGAATTATTTTTTGGCAAAGCGTTGAAAGTACTCTCTCTCTCTCTCTTCATGCCTTAGAGCTACTATATCAATATTCTTATTGATATTGACTTGTAGTCTATTGACCATAATAACCCAAGGATTCATGAGGCAATATGCAGAACCTTCTAACTACTTGCACATGATGCATAGATGGTATCCATAAGCATATTGCACCCAACATATACTTAAACGCCATACATACTCTACATGGTGAAGTTTCCATGTCTCAATGATTGTTGTACAAAATTGTCTTACTCGATCATATATAATTTTGAACTAGACAACTGCTTTCTTATTATTGCAAATTTTAAATTCATCAACAACACTCGTAATTTCATCCATGCATGAGATCTAGCTTCATCAAGACTTTCAAACATTCTCTTGCCTAGGATAAGTAGTTACATGAGAAGATAACTTGATTAATTAGCCATTGGCCAGTAGAAAATGGCAATAAAACAATGCCAAGGAGATTAGTCCGCAACAACATGATATATGGCAAACAAAAAATGATTGTTGATGGACAATCCATAGATACTGCTTTACAACAAACACATTTGTAAAGGTCATGATGAAGGAATTCACACAGAAAAGTGCAACAAAAGGGGTTTACTTCCAATAGCACTTTTGTGACATTCCTTCAAGACCTTTTTTCTCGTTCCATAAGATTCTTATATAAGAAGGCAATGAACTGCTATCCCAATCCAAGGCTCTAAGCACAACCTTAGTCTCGATTCCTCCCAACCTCTTGAGAAATAACAAGCCATGGACATCTTTCAACGTCATATCATCATTAGCTTTGTCCTCGTAGGGCATGACACCTCCTCTACCGGCCTCTTTTGTTTCTTCCACACTCTAAGTCAAAATCAACGCATTAAAGCCAAGCTCTATAGTGAAATCATCAACTACGCCTAAAATCCTAGAACCGCAGAAATCCTATCGATCTCCTTCAACGTACTAAAGAAGTTGCAATTCCTTACGGTTGCGGTTACAAATTGCTTGATTTGTTCCCTCCCATTCTTTTGGACATAAAAGAGGTTATGCAAGACGGTGTACTTCTCAATGGTAGCATGATTAGGAAAGGCAACCGAGTGACCTACAATGTGTATGCAATGGTGAGGATGCCCAACATTTGGAGAGAGGATTGCAATGAGTTCAAGCCCAACAATGGCTAAAAGATGGAGTGTTATGAGATCTATCTACGTCAAGCAAATGTTCTCTCGACTATGATAATAATGATGCAATTACATAGAAGATAAGATGATCAATTAACCATTTGCAATTTGAAAAAGGCAATGAAACAATGCCAACAATATTCGTCTGCAAAAAATTGATATATGGCGGACAAAAAATGATTAATGCGTGTTGCGGACAACAAAATTACACACTCCTTGTGAACCCTCAACAACAAGAGTGAAAACACTACACACTCTACAAGATTGGCGGATTATTTGTATATGCTTCATTTTGCTCCATTTCTATAGTGTCAAATTATCAAGTTTCTACCTAACTATCTAGTTGTATTTTGGGACTATCTACGACTTGTGAATGCAATTGTAGCTTCAACATCTATTTGGCATCAAAGCTACAACTCATCAAAAAAAAATGTCTACATCACAACTCAATTGCACAAAGCACCAATCATGAGAGATGTATCACTCATATCACTTAAGTCATTCTACTAATTTTCTCATTTTTACGCTTCTAAATGTTCATTATATCCTGTGGCATTATTGGTTTTCTTTTGTAATGGTTGAGAGTATACCTAATGTGGGAATGCAACAACGAGTTAACTTCCTTGAGATTTTGTAAGCTCTTTCAAACTGATTACATTTAGATTATGCTGGTTAGTACTTTTCTAATTTGTGTCATTAGAGAAAAAAACAAGCCCTCAAGGTGCCATGAATTTGCAACAACAGGAAACAATAGGGAACGCCAGTTGGAATTTTTTTTTTTTTTTGGGTCAGTCACCAAACTGTAGTGCCTAATTAGCCCATGATAGATCAATAAAATAATTGGAAAAAAATTGAAAAAACTAAAGAAATTAATATTAAAATAAATCTAAAATTACAAATTTTGAAATCTGCTGCTGTTGGCATAAGGGGTGCTATGTCATACTGCTATTTTGAATTATTTTGGAATATTATTTAATTATTTTGTTTTAACCTTATTATCTTATTATTTTGGAATATTTTTTAAAATACTTTTAAAATACTTTTAAAATATTTTTCTAAACCGTTTTTAAAATGTTTTTTTAATATTTTTTTAATATTTTTAAAATATTTTTTAAAATATTTATTTAAATATTTAATAAATATTTATTTAAATATTTAATAAATATTTATTTAAATATTTAATAAATATTTATTTAAATATTTAATAAATATTTATTTAAATATTTAATAAATATTTATTTAATTATTTAATAATTTAATAAATATTTATTTAAATATTTATTTAAATATTTAATAAATATTAATTTAAAAAAATTTAAATTCTTTTAAAAAAAATTTTTTAAAAATTTTATAAATTTTTTTTTAAAAAATTTTAAATTTTTTTTTTTTGATATATTATTATTTTTTTGAATTTTTTTGAATTTTTAAATATTTTTAAATTTTTAAGTATTTTTTAATATTTTTTATTGATGATGAACAATGGGCATTATTCATTGAGTTCCATTGAAGGGAGCTCCTCAAAGGGAAACAACCCCTTTGAAGGCTCATTTTTTTCTTTATGAGTTCTTTTCTCACCATCATTCTCCATTATACACCAAGATAGATATTCCTTGTCCTTTATGAATGTGAACGGCCTTTGTATGAATTTGAACGGCTCTTGGATGAATATAAACAGCTTCTATCGGTTTGAATGCATTTTAACCCCTAAAGGACTGGTTGTCCCCTCGGGGGACAATCTGGGTCCGGGCAGGTTCCTACTGTCTCAATTTTTAGAAATAGTTTTTGGAATTTTTTGAGGTTGTTATATTTTTTCAAGAGCTTTGTGAATATATAATTTTTATTTTAGTTGATGCTCGGGAGCAAAAGTTATAGCACAATGAGCAAAAATAGAATTTGGCAGGCAGCACAAAAGAAATCACAAAAAGTCAAAGTAATTTTTTTTTCATTTTTTTGACTCAAAGATCATATTTTTGTCTACATGTGAAGCTTTGTTTCATTCAATTTGGACTAATTATGAGAAAGTTATGAGCAATCTTAATTTTTCGGGCAATCTAAGCATCTTCTTGAAAAAATAACTTATAGAATTCATTTTTGAATGCAATTTTTAGAATTTTTCAAAAAAACTTGTTAAACAGGGTTAGATTTTCTTTCTAGAATAATCTCACCGTTGGGATTATTGTGATTCAATTGCATCTAAAACCTATTAACAATTTTGTTTTTTCTTCAATCTTGAATCCACTTCTATTTAACAATTTTTTAATGAGTGAAAATTAAGTGCTTTTTTTCCTAATTTTTTTGGAAGATTCCCAACTCAACTACTTAATATAAATAAGTAGAAATCAAAATCAATAGTGCAAAAAATTTGAACAAAAAAGACAAAAAATCTAGTCAAGCAAGGTGGAGAAAAACTTGTTTTCTTCACTTTAAATGCATATATCTTGCAATCTAAGTGGTCAAAGTTTCTGAAATTTCTTCCACATATTCATATACTAGTCAAGTATAAGATCTTACGGTTGGATATGCAAAAAAAAACAATATTTTAAACTCTTTTCCCTTTGCAATAGAAATAACAATTTGAGTGGTTTTTGGTAGGAAAATCACCTTGGTCCTTTAGGGGTTAACATTTATTTGTTAGTGGCATTTAAGTGGAAAAAAGGTCCTACATGCTTTCAGCTGATCAGAGTTTTACCTTTGAATTTTGTAGGTACCTTTAGTGGCTCATCAAGGCTGTATAAACAGATTCCGCACAAAGCCAAATATACAATTTTAAAGAAAAAATAATAAAACAATGTGAATATAAAAAAAAAATTCCTACAACCTTTAAGGCCTAAGTTAAAAATTTCTTAAATCATCTAAGATATGGTTTCCAAATTTTATTGTGAACGATGCACTAGAATGAAGCACTCTTATTGTATGTTAAGTTATGAGTTTCAAGCACTTGGAGATTTCGAAATTATTATTTTTGGATGGCCACGTAGCTTGCGTAGTCGTGGTCCCCCAAAGATTGACTTCTAAGTCAACTTCAATGTGCGTTTAAAATGTACGTTTTAAAAATCTATCAAAGTTTCATTTGGTAATGCATTGAGACCAAAAGAACTTGTGTACTTCAATTGCAAAACTCCAATAGTAATTTTTAACCCGTAAGTGCCATAGGAACCAGAAATGTCCACACATAGTCTGGAAGTCCAATTTGAATGCTGTAAATTTTTTGCATCCAATGTCTGAATTCAATAAAAATTTGTTAATAAATCTGCACTCTCTTCTCTAGTTAGTGTGGTAAACTTTTCAAATCAATCCAAGATGTGCATAACATTGCTAACCTTTGCTGGGAGGAGGCTTTTTTCTCCCCCCCAAAATCAGAAACTTCTCAACATTGACAACACAACAACATAGTACTTGTATCCAGACAATGAGGTTCCCAATATTATATTTGAATTTTTTTCCTAGGTATCTTAGGGGGGATTATACCTCCACCTAGGGGAAAGCACCTCAAATGGTTAATAATATTCTATTCTAATTTTTTGGAAGCCATTCAAAGTTATAGGTTCAATCTCAATTTACCAAACTCCATTTTGATGGCAACAACTTTGGGGGCTCAAATCTCTTCATCCAATGTTTATTTTCAATAAAATTTGTTGCAATATATTTTCCTTGAAGTCTAATTATTGTGGTAAACTTTTCATGTCAGTTCAAGTTATTTGGAATGTTTGGGAGCAATTCAAAATTCAAAATCCAGACATGTTTGGATTATTGTGAATTTTGGTGGCTTGTTTCTTCTTCATACAATATCCATTTCCAATCATTTTGAAGGGAAAGTTGCGTATATTAGTCTAGTTTGTTTAGTTAAATTTCATATCAATCCAAGAATTTATGAGTGACTAAGAAGCATTTTATTAGGAGGAGGTCTAGCCTTAGACGTATTTTTTGCAACTATTTTTTGGTATTTTTCACATTTCAAAGTCATTTTGGAGATACAACAAGTCAATTGAATGATATTTTCTTTCACCAATGTATTTGTATGCTGGTTTTGAAGCACTTTATAGTTTAAATTTTTTCTATTTTAGTAGGTTTAGAAATCAAGTTTCACCTCTAAATGTATCATAAGGACAATTTCAATACTTTTTCAACACTAGAACATTATAATCTTGCAATCTATGCATCCAAATGATTCCAAATTTGATTCACATCATCTACAGCACATTCACTACAAGATTGTATGGTTGAGATTTTATACCTTGGTAACATTTAGACTTGTAACACACCAAAAGCAACAATGTTTTTAAGCACCAAAAAGACTTTGGGCATTTAGGGGTTAAGTCTATTGTAATTATTTTTTTTACAGTGCAATTGAGATGAAAGAGTGACACAATTATTGTCCTAAATTGGCCTGCCAGGTATGATCATCCACATCAGTACCCAAAGTCTTCATCAACCGAGTAAATAATATGTTAGACTTTGACGGCTCACCACATGTTTACCTCACGTATTAAGCAATCCACAATAAATTCATAAACACTCCAAAATAATTACAAATCTTTTTTTATTAGTGAAAGAAAACCAAACTGAAAGCTGTCAATTATTATTGAAACTTTGGAATTGTTTAAAAATGTATATATGGAGGAGTTTTTTTTTGGAAGAAAGGTGTAAATTAAAAAGCTAAGAGGCAGGAAAAAACAATCAATCAGGGTCACGGGGCCTGTTCAGCCCAGGGGCAGGCTATATTTGGAGGACTTACCAATCCCTCAAAAAATTGCCAGTTTATTTAGGGGTGGTTTATGGTAGGAGGCTCAGAAACCGCTCATCTAAGCGCTGGTCTGGCTTTTTCATGTACTTACTTGGATGGGAATATTTTTAGCTCATTTTTCAGACATAGAGAATTAGAAGAGGAACCTAACACAAGTGGTTTCATATTTTTTGAAGCATTATTGAATTAGTTATGAATTTTCAAACAAGATGTGTCATAGGTGCCTATTTATGACCCTAAGTCTTCCATAAACCTCTCACTTGCAATTCTAAAAAAAGATGGGAAAAGCAAAGAGAATGATTGGCTCTTGCAATTAATAATGCTTGTTTCCATGATTCATTCAATGACTATAGAGGTCAATTTTAGAACCACCTTATGTCCATTTCACAGCCATTTTTAGGGGCGGTTCTTAATGCCCGCACGATTTCAGAGCCTCCTACCATATACCAAGGTCAAAGTAAGGGCCACTTCACACTACAATTGCACCAGTCAGTCAAGAAATTTTGGTCAAGACTTGGTTATTTGACGCAACTGGTAGGATGATAGACAAGATGGAAAGACAATAAAATAATGTAGGAAGAAGTCTTGATGAGTTGTAGTATAAACATCAATTGGAGAAGTCTTCCAGACAACTTCACAAATTGAAGTCTACTAGCAAATTTCAACAAGAGGAGTGTTTTGGCTAGCCACAGCAGAAACAGTAACCCCTTATGATCCCTATGGTTATATTTTGTACATTTCAGGGTTGCAGTGAATTTTGAGAACTATAAACTTTGACATCTAATAATTGAATTCAATAAAAACGTGCTGGAAAAAATGAACGTAATTTTCTAGTTTGTGTGGTAAAATTTTCAAATGAATTCAATATATATTGAATTTTTGGTAATCATTTAAGTAAATGGGGTTCAATTATAGTCACCAAAGTGCATTTTGATGGTTGTAACTTTGGAGCCTGTTTCTCTTTTATCCAATGTCCTTTTGCAATAAAAATTGTAATTTCAGATTTCTCTTCAAGAAGTCTACTTATTATAGTAAAATTTTCATTTCAATCCATCCTCATATTTTGAGCATTTTTGGAAAAGATAGTCATGGTCTTGTAGTCATGAAAATGGATGTTGGTGAATTAAAACAAAAATCTGTGCACTAAAATGGTACCCAAAAGTTCAATACATTTTGGAATAATTTGAAAAATCAACAACAAAAACTAGAAAACATAATACAAATTTTTCAACAAGTTTTATTGAATTTGGACATTAGATGCAAAAGCTATAAATCTTCAAAGTTGACAATAGTCCAAAAATGTCATATTTGTTACAAGAAATAATATTTTAATGAAGTTACAGTTTTCTAGAGGCCAAGTTTCTTGTCCAGGGTTCGAGGCCGTCCAAGAAACTTCAACTCAAGAGAACTTCCCTTATAAAAGTGTTGCTACATAGGCAATAATGTCATTTTTTAATCCATACTTGAGGTTCTCTTTTAGAAAAGTCTTGACAATTTGTGTAAATCCAATTTGATAAAGAACACATTGATTTGCTTCAATTGTATTGCTTCATTTCCCTACAATTCTTGACCAATGTACTTCTCCATTGTAGTTTAAAGCGTCTCTAAAGACGATATGCATTCAACGATGTCCCCAATTTGGAGGAGTGCTAGCATGTGAACATAGCATCTATGAGTCCATGAACCTAAAAGTCTATACTATAGACAAATTCTATAGTTATAAGTGTCTATGTTATAGTTACCTATGTTATACATTAGAAAAAATCAGCTTTCCGTAGGGCTGCTCCAAATTGACAAGCCAAGCTATTTCAAGCTTGGCCTATCATTATGAAAAAGTACCCCCGGTGAGCAATCAACTTAGCTGACTACTCGCGCGAAACAGTCAATTTTTTTTTGTTCTCTTTTTTTAAGATTATTATTATTTATTCTATTTCTTTATTTTTTACTCGTAAAACTATGTTCCTGTGCCACTGTCACTGCAGTTTCAATTGCGTAGAAATAGGAAAACATTGAATTTTTCATCCCCGAAAAACAAATTTCAAGGTACTTCAGAGGGCTGTGGAGCAACCCTTCGAAGGCCTGAAATTTTCTCTAATGAGACTCTTTCTATGTGTACCTATGCCATAAGTGCATATGTTATAACACCTTCAAATGGTTGTAGATACATATCTACAACTAGATTCAAGGCTTATAGGCTCACATCTCTGCGCTCAAGCATTGACATTGTTGCCTACTTTGTTAAATGTGATCACAAAATATAAGAGCTTATGAAAAAAAATGGTAATGATATTTTGTATAATCTAGGTGTAACCCATGAGAGACCACAAGTAGGCAGGTGGTATTTATTTATTATTAGATCTAACATAGTAATCTAATAGTGAGAATAAAATGCTATGAAATTTTAGTACTTTATAGTCTCTTAGAATTTTTGACATTAGGCCTAACATAAAAATGTGGGCAAGAAAAAAACTCTTAGAAACTAAAAATACATTCACTACTACTACATGAGGTATTTTTAATTTAGTCAAAGTAGAAAGATTTTAATAATGACTATTTGTGGCTTTTAGGAAGATTTTCACTAGTATTTTATAAAAACACATTTACTTCTGATTTGTTATTTTATTGAAAATCTTCCTACTAAATACATACTTAACCCTAAATGACAAGCCTATAACCACATATTGAATGAATTGCAAAATCCTCATACTAAGTATATTCCCATATTTTGATTATTTATTCTTGACTTTTCTTTTCAAAGATGAAATTACATGTTATCTATAAGTCATAAGATTATAGGATTTTTTCATAGAAATAATAATTAGAAATAGGAATTAAACGATCAAGTCACACCTTATTAAACTTTAATACTGTTTTTTTATATTCTATAATAAACTTGGAATGATTTTGACAAATTTCATGAAGTATAACTCACTGTTATTTTCAGATTTTTTGTAAAATTTTGAAATTACTATAGTTTTTGAATGAAAAAGTAAAGAAAATTCATATCTAATCTAAAGTTAGCTCATAAAATCTGAAAATTTCTCTATGTGTGTATATAATATCGTGGAATATCATGGAATAAATAATTTATTTTATATTTTTATAATTATAAAATCAATAGACCATGGTTGAAGACCGAAGTTCAAATTGCAATAAAATATCCTTTTTGGTACAATGGCCAAAATTGATAATAAAATCATCTTTTGAATAAAAAAATCACTACACTATTATGAAAATGTGTACAAAAATTAATTTTAGCCCATTGGATTGTGTAGATTGAAAGATTATAATGTTTGAAGTGAGACAAAAAAATTCATTTTACTGATATTGCTAAATTAGGTCAACAACTTTGAATCCTCTTAAATTAAAGTTTTTGCTCTACACAAAATTGTACTTCTATACCATCATGTAGAACAGCTTGTTAGGTAAACTCATGCACAATTTTAAAAGCAAATATAGAGTTGACCTTCCTCTAATTAAATCACACTGCAATGCATGGAAGTCAAGTGAGTTGGCAATACATTAGTCAATTTTTGATGGTTTTTAAGCAATGAGGAGATTTTCAGGTGATTGCAAGAAACACTTGTACTATTTGTTGCGTTTTGTCACACCCTAGTTTTTTATTTTTGTTTTGGCTATAACTTTTGTGTTGTAGATCTAAATGACTCAAAATCTATAGGAAAGCTACTTATAACCATAGTATACTTTACTTGATTTTTGAGGATTTTTCAAAAATAATTTACTACTTTTGAACAACCCTGAAAATTTCTCACAATGGCTGATTTAGGGGGGTTTAGCACCATTTAAGCGCAAAAAAACGAATTTTGAGCTAAAATTTTGAGAGGATGGTCTCTTAGTAGACTAATAGCTACAATCCAAAGGAAATTTAAAAATACTTATTTTTATGTGGTGTAGAGGTCCACAAAGTGAGCTTCTTTCTACATTTTTTTCCAAAGATACAAAACAATATTTTGCTGAACTTTTTGGTCAAATCTTATCAAAAAAAAGTCTTCTCAAGTATTCAATTTTTATATAATTTAAAAAAAAATAATCCTACTTTTTACAAATTAAAATGTTAGAAGAGGTATTTTCTTCATTAGACTTTTGGACATAGAATTCACATAGAATTCGCGTGAAGAAAATACCACTTCTAAAATTTTAATTTGTAAAAAATCGGATTATTTTTTTTTAAATATATAAAAATCGAATATTTGACAAGACTTTTTGGTGATGAGATTTGACCAAAAAACTCACCATAATATTGTTTTATATCTTTGAAAAAAAATGTAGAAAGAAGCTCTCTTTGTGGACCTCTACACTACATAAAATAAGTATTTTTAAAATTCCTTTGTACAGAGACCATCCTCTCAAAATTTCAGCTCAAAATTTGTTTTTTTGGGTTCCAGTTAGTGCTAAGAATCCCTAAATCACCCATTGTGAGAAATTTTTGGGGTTGTTTAAAAATAGTAAAGTATTTTTGAAAAATATTCAAAAATTACGTAAAGTATATAACAGTTATGAGTAGATTTTTTGTAAATTTTGAGTCATTTGGAGCTAAAATACAAAAGTTATGGCCAAAACAAAATAAAAAAACTAAAATGTGGCATACCACGTTAAGTGTTTCTTGCATTCACCCTTTCATCCTAAAATCTAAACAACAAAAACTTAGAGACAAACATTTGCAATGTGTAGAATTCTTTTCAAGAATTTTGAAAATGTAGATTTCAAGATAATAGTATTTGCAATTAGACCCAAACCAATTTTTTTCAAACTTATCCATCAAGTTCAGTAGAGTTTTGATTCTTAAATGACATTTTTGCTCTTAAAGCAATAGTATTTTTTTTAATTATATATTATATCATGTTTGTTAAGTACACGTCAAATTTTAGAATTAGATGAAGAATTTATCAAAAAATGCCATAACATTCAGTAACATGTGTTGATGTTGCCTTGTTTCTACAGTGATGGTGTGCTTCTACATCCTCCACATGTCTAATTCATCAGTAGCTATTGATGAAGCACTATTGGAGTGTAAAATATACCACACCATCATTATAGAGCTACTAAATATTATGGTCAAAATTGTCTAAGGTACCCAAATTTTTTTCAAGTAGCATGATGTATGCTCTAGGTATTCAGTTAGATTTTTTTAATTCCCACAAAATGAATGAATGTCTACATCTTGTGTCAAATTTTCAAAAATATCAGCGTTCATTTCTTATTTCATCATTCATCACCAGTCCTATCCGAATTCCATTTTTGACTTCATCATCACCTACCCAACATTTGGTCCCTCAAGGAGTAAAGTTAGAGTAGAAACTACACTTCATTGTAGTCATTTCATTAGTTGGTCTCAAATTCAGAAAGATCAATATTATGGCTCAAATTCACATCAAGAGCACAGAACTTGAGGTTGACAAAATCCACTACATGTTGATCCATGGATTAAGCAACTTGCTACGTAGATGAAAGTCAACAATACCACAAAGCACCTTTTTGCAAGTGTGTTCAACCAAGTCCCCCAAAATATTGAATGAAAATTTGTTTTTTGACGTCTCCTAGAAATGTTGTGTCATCCAATGGCCACACTGGGGCCACCCAAGCATTCCAGGGCTAAAGCCCTCCATCCATGTTGTGCTCATGATTCTCTAATTTGGCTATGTAGGATTCCAAGTGGGCTAGTTTGCATCCATGAGAATTCAATCCGCAATTGAGAATTCAAGAGTTCTCAAGCTCTGCCCTGCTCTGCTCATGGTGGCCAAGAGAATTTGGAGGTGCCTGGGTCGGACAAGTGCTACTTCGAAATTGTGCCCTTTCCATCGAAATTATCGGCAGATGCTTTCAAGAGTTTTAGGGCAATCACATGTTCCGAACATTGCATGATTTCATTTGTCTAGCTAATTGGGTGTTCTGATCCAGAACAGCTTCGAGTTCCTCTCGACTTCGTCAACAAAAGTGAATTAAGGCACAACAATCTCGCCAAGAATCTGCCGAAACGTTGTCTGCTTGCCTGGAAGCGTGGACTCGATCGGTGGAGTACGTTTAAGTTTAAGTTTAGGCCGATGGAACTGATGATTTCCAGGCCCTCGCTCTTCCAAACTCGTGAACCTTCCACATATATAGTCCAGGTGTGTATACAGTACGTGTGCACCGGTCCATTGGCATGGGGCGACCCATCCGTCCTTTTCTCAGATGATCGAGGAGACGGACACTTGTGGATCATTCAAGGATTCCACAGGAATGCCTCATGCATGCATTTCTCGAAGGGAGTAAAGTTAAGTTAATGCCGAGGCTGCTTTGCTCACTCGGGATTCTGGACTCTGGAGGGATGGGCTTCAGTACTTCGATGAGAGACGCCGTGCCACTTTGACTCTGGCCTTCAGTTCGATGAAAGGCTTGAAAAGTGAATGCCTGCCTGGGTGGAGGAGGAGAGTTGACTGAAAGGGCCTGGCCTGGCTGTTGGACTTTCAGCTTCGGAGACAATCAGGCAATGGCAGATTCCTCAGCATCCACAACTGGGGCCTTTTGCATGTGCCGCTCACCCACTAAGTTCGAGCAAACCCTGTCGTTTCTTCATTCAGGAGATCCGGAGCTTGGAGCTGTGTTGCTGCTCACTGAAATTGAATGAAAATGAACTAATGTTGGTAAGTAATCAAGGCGGCCCCACGTTTTGTTATTTGTGACTTTTTTCACTCACCCTATGTATTAACGCTATTTTAGGGAATGAAAATCGATGGGGTTTGCAGTAGTGACCCACCAAGACGAAATAAAAACAAAAAACAAAAAACAAAAATAGGAGCTCTCTCAAGATTTCTTAAATTATAGTTCAGGAGCTTTTAACTAAAAATGAGAGACAAGAACTATTGAACACCTACTTTGGTTCAAAAAGTTAAGAAGGGGGGGTAGTTGCAAGAAACACCAGTCTAGCCAGTTATGGATCAAAACAACCTTAATATTGGAGTATTGTGACTTTTAGAATAGTAATTTTTTTAAGTGAAATAAAACATGGATAAAATGTAAAGCATTCAAAGTAATATTTATGTGAAGATTCAAACCTAGAAAATTTTATCTCTAAAAGTTATGCACATTCAAAGAGTGATGGAAAATACAAGAAAATACACCTTGGGACTTGATTTTTAGAAAATAGTAAAAAAGTTCAAAAAGTTTTTAAAAAAAATCTATTTTTTTCTAACTTGAAGATTCTTTTTCTCAACCATTTGCATCTTCAAAAAAAACAAAAAACTATATTCTTTGCATGTGTGCAAAGGTAGTGCACTTTGAGCACAATCATGTGGAAGGTGGACAATTTATTATTTTTGGAAAGTCTTTTCGTAGGCTTGTATAACTTTAGAAGAATTCTTTGTATCCCAATTTGCATTTTTGAGTTGAAAATAGTATTAAAACCCCTCAAAATGGACAAAGTAAACATTCAATTGGGGGCAATTTCAAAATAATAAAATAATTTTTAAAATTGAAAGAAATTGTACTATGTTTGAAACTACCACATGTAAATTCATTCAAATTTCATGAAAAAAAGACATACAACGCAAAAGTTATGAGCAAAAATGTATTTGTCCAAGGCCAGAGGGACACAAAAAAGGACAAGTGTTTCTTGCAATGACCCAAGGAACTTGTGAAGTTGAAAGGCCTTGCCACAAGCTCTTGATAGTCTTGCAATGTTCTAGGAGACCTATCACAAAGATGACAAATTGGGAAAGTAAAAGTCATATGCAGATGATCCTATTCTTACCAAAATGCAAGGATATGACAATCACGGGAATTGATTCTCTAAGTCTTGGTTCAAGGTCAAAACCCAATTTTCTTGGGTTGCAGAAGGTGAATAAAAATATCAAATGTGAGACTAAGACCATCTGCAATGCTGTCACAGTATATGGCCTAGTATTGGTATAGCTAACTTTTGAACGCTAAATAATTAGAATTTGAAAATTGTCTTATTGGAAGCGCATCGGAAAGAACTTGGAAAAAGAACAAGAAATTTTAAAATTAGACATTGGACAAGTACTTCAAAAACAAGGTACAAATCTGAAATTACAGAGGTCTTAGCAAATCACGGTTTCCAAAGCAACATTTGGTCATTGACCCTCCACATTTGACGATTTTTAGAGGGTCAATGGCCAAATGTTGCTTTGGAACCCGTGATTTGCTAAGACCTCTATAATTTCAGATTTGTACCTTGTTTTTGAAGTACTTGTCCAATGTCTAATTTAAAATTTTCTCGTTTTTTTTCCAAATTCTCTCCGATGCGCTTCTAATAAGACAATTTTCAAATTCTAATTATTTAGCGTTCAAAAGTTAGCTATACCGATACTAGGCCATATACTGTGACAGCATTGCAGATGGTCTAAGGACTTCAAAATGTGAAGGCCAAAGTTCCAACTTTAAGGCCCAACTTGTCTCATGTATACTATTTCGTAGCAATTAATTCCCAAAAAATTGGTCAAAAAGTCAAAAATCCATTTGAAGGGCCCTTTTAGCATCAAATCTACATTGGATAGATTTGGAAGAATTTCAGACTACTAGAATGTTGTGTGTGGTGTTTTTCTCCTCATTTTTTATTCATTATAATTATTAGGGCTTAAAAGCCGAGTTGGATTTCTATTTTTCAACTTCCAAGTTCCACTTTTTTGTTGCCAAAACTCTCAAAAATTACTATTGTATAGGTGTTCGTGAATGATGTGGGACTTGGGATGTAATATAAAGCCTCAAGTCCCAATTTTCAACCCTCCACCAATTAGATTTTGAGAATTCAATGGGATTTAGGACACAATAGTACTATTCATTTTCTATAAATAATACAATAACCTTTTAATAGAGAATGTTGTGGAGCCATTAAATTAGGAGAATGTCCAATCATTCTACTCAATTGAGTCCACCCATATTTGTCCTTCTTTTTTTTTTTCTTTTTTTTTTCTTGAAACACATGGACAAATTCCAATTGATAAAGGAACAAGTACACAGCATATTTGTCCTTTTGGGGTGTGAGTACGGAAACGAAAAGCTTAACATTGAACACAAGGGTTATCGATTACTCCTGGAGGAGTATTATCCTGTTTTGACTAGTCAATGAAACAGTGAGGCAATCGTAGTTTGTTTGCTTCTAAAACAAACAGGCATCAATTCCATTACAGTTACTTTAGACAGAAGTATGACACAGTCTTTCAGAGTTCTTTATGTGACGGTAAGAAATCAGAGGCCAATTTGTACACGCCCCTTCTTGGCACTATTTATAAACCATCGTGATTCATCGGCATACAGCATTAGCAAGGCCTGGAGTAGCGTTTGCGCAGCTGGTGTAGTGGTATCATAGTACCCTCCCACGGTACTGACCGGGGTTCGATTCCCCGGCTGCGCATTTTGCCCTTCTCTTTTGATCGGAATCGGGGGGAAGGAAAATATGGAGAGATTGCTGGTCAGAACACAGTTTTGAGGTGGCCATGTTTCGCTAGTCTAGTTGGCTACGGTGGGTGGGTGCTTGCGCTCCCCGAAACGAATGGTATGAATGACTTCTTTACCCTAGTTTTTTTATGCTTTGTTCTTTGTTAGTATCTTCGTGTGACGTGGTTTTTTTATTGGGCTTCCGCTTGTGTTTAACCTCAGTGGTGGTGTTCAATCTTATCAACATCAGAAACACTGTCTCAACTGCAAATTGTAGTTCGTGTCGTTATGATTCTGTGGATTTCATTTATGTGTATCAAAGCTCGGCCGAGTTTTCTGTTGAATGCTGCATTGTCCCTGGTTGCATCGTAATGCAAAATCTTGATGTTTGCTTCTGTGGTGATGAAATGCATGCAACTCTGGACATCCTCAATGCAGCGATTATCGGGTAATGTCGACAACTTTGACTGTTAACTCATCTGCCATTTGCCATTTGCCATTTCTAGGTTTTACAATCAAAATTGAGCACCATTACGCTGTTCCTATTGGTAGGTGGGGCGAGACCTCCTTGTATAAACTGCAGTGCTGATATTCTTGCAATTCATACTGAGAAACTGATGTAGTGTGCAGTACATCTAAGAATCTACATGTAATGTTTCCCGACTGTTGCAGTTTAGGATAGAAACTTGCTGAAGCTATTTGCGTCCCTTGAAGCATCTTCACATATGTAGGATTGAGATCTTTGGGTACAAGCAGTCTATTTTTTATTTTTTATTTTTTATTTTTTTGGTAGAGCGACTTGCACCCTGGAATGTGTAAGGAAATAAGGAAAGAAGAATCATCCACCAAATTATCTATTAGTATTCCATCAAATATTGACGAATTTAGCATTTTTTTGAGAACTGTTTGGCAACTTTATCAAACAGTTTTCGTTGTGGTAAAGGAGCCAGTGTCAAAATCAGTAAGATTCAAGCCAAGATTCGCAAAAACAAATTTGACTCTTGTACCACAAAGAAAATTTGTTGAGATAAACTCTTACATCACTGTGTATCAAATTCTTATACAAATTTCAAAGTGGAGGGTGTAGACCGCAATTAAAGATACAGTAAACAGACACATTTCCATTCAAGTCCGATACATTTAGCTAAGTCATTCATGCTTACACCACTTGCTAATTGAAGATCAATCAAGTGAATTATACGAAATGAGTTACTGTTGGCAACAGGGGTCTTTACAGGAAGGAGACGGGGTAAGTCTATAACAGTCTCAGTGTTCTCTTCCTTATGTCATGTTTTTCGGCTGTTGCTGCTCAGGATTTGAGAAGTCTGTATCATCAATATGCTGGGTATCTTGTTCTGCAATCCTGGGACGTTCTGGACATTCTTTACAAAAGCCTTTACATCTTTTGAGATTCGCCTAATTGCAAACAGCTTCTGTTGCGGAGCATTCCTCAACCTGCAGGTGCTCCAATGCCCTCACCTAATTTGATATTGCTAAACCATTGTCCTTGTTCACCTTGCACTTTTGTATCTGACGTCTTTTTTTAGATATAAGCTGTCTGCTTCTCAATTTGAAGCCTCTCTGCTGGATTGTATTTTAAACTTGGGAATCAGGACTATATAAGAAGAGGGAATCGTTTCCAAACAAATTTTCGCGACCAGACTTCAGAAGCCTTTACAAGCCGTGAATCTATGATGTAGCCATTCTAATTGTTGCATGCCGCTATGCAATACTCGTATTGTGTATTATGATGCTTGATATGGGTTAATAGCATTGCAGGTTCCAACATTTAAAATATTCCCTGCTTTCTTCATATGGAATTCACTTGCAGCTTTGCTTAGCACTATATTACCTTTGAAATGACTGCTATTTTAGAATGAACTTGGAGCCCAAGAATGGATGTCTGCCCTACCGAACATACTTCTTCCTGTGGTACACACATTTGGGTCTTTACGTTGCCTCTTAAATTAGGTTATCTTAAGAGCAACCTCAAGAGGCAAGTCAGTTTAGAATCAATGATCGATTTTCACCTCTAGTTTGTTTTTCAATTCTGCTGGAGGCGGGATTCTGTAGTCAGCCAAAATTGTATTGTGAAGTGCTATTGTTGATTTTTGCTTATAGATGGAAAACAAGATGACAGCCATGTCTTTACAGAATCCTGATCTTTAGGTACTATACTCGATCCCATTTCAATCCTCAGTGGCCTTTGCCTTGTGATTTGGGGAATTCAAGGAAATCGAAGTTTGGAAACTTTCACTTCCAGTTCCAACTCCTGTGATATATAGCATGTCAACACTCCTCCCCTCTTGGACTAGCGTTTTTGGGTACTAATGCACAAGAAAACTGATTTGGAGACATTTCACATGTCTAATTATTATGGTTTGTTCTTCGTTTAACTTGTGATTTTGTCTCATGATTATGAAGACACACATTTAGTACATCTAACTGCCTAATCGGTGAAACAATTTTCACAATGTCTGTAAATCAATGGCAACTGAAATGTTGTGGAATTTCAATAATCAAGAGAAATGTGCATATGTATATTTCATCCAAAGATCAAATTCCCACTGACACCGACACATACATTTGGGAGATGTAAGCTACTCTTGGATCTCCCATTATTAATTCAGTTATGGACTGGTGCTTCTGATGAAGGTCGAGTGGGCTACTGTGTGATTGCGTTGTAATTGTTCTCTACCTTTTCAGTACAACAGTGTCTGTAACTAGAAATAATAATGGTTCCCAAGGTACTCACCATGTGCTCAAAGTTGGGTGTCCTGCTTTGCTGGTGTGAGTTAGATCCTGCAGAATGCTAGATTGCTATTCTGAAACACTGGTTTGAGTTCCCAATTAATCGATAAGTCTCCTGAAGATCTTATGCAAGGTCTCCAATTTATTCAACATATCGGTATAAAGCTGTTTGTTGGATTTACGCAGTAAGCTGTCTCCTTTCCATTTCCGATGAAGTACTTAGGGCCAGCTTACATGTGAGCCCGGCAAGCGTGGAAGGAGGAGGAGAGTTCTACCGATTTCCTTGTATCTCACATTGTAGAAGGAACATAAAAGTGTCTTCTATATTTCAGCATTATTGACCGCACCCACCCACCAATACATGTAAAGAGGCCCTCAGATTTCCTCATTAGGGCATCCTTAATAGACTCCGGAATTGACGCTGCCAAATACAACTCTAAGTTTTCACTCCTTTGTAATTAGAACTTGAAATTTCTATCATTGGAAGCACATTCAAAAGTACTTTGAATAGGTACAAGAAAACTCAAAGTTAGATGTTGGACAAAGAAAATAAACCACTTCAAAAGCTAGCTAAAAGACAAAAATTATAGTGGTCTTCACAAATCACATTCATTCCAATTTGCAACCAATTTGGAGTGAAATGTATTGTACATTGCAGTAAACACTATAAAACTAAACATCAAACCAAAACGGAGGGATTACACCTTAGTGAAAGAATGAACACAATCGATCTTCTCAAATTTTTGACACATGAGGTGGAAAATGCACCCCATTGTAGGAGAATAATTATTTTTTCAATTTAGTAACCAAATTGGAAGTTATGCCGCCTAAAGTTTTCACACAAAGCAATCACCTTTAGACAACCTCTACAAAAGCCTTCCTTCACTTTTAGAATTTGACATGTCATAATTAACATAATCTAGTAAAGCAATTGTCCAAAAAATCACTATTGATAGTTCAAACCCTTGTTCCGAGAAGAATCAAAGTTTGTTGACCTTGTTGAGCAAGCTAGGAAAAAAATTCAATCAATCATCAAATGTAAAACATTTCACTGTAGCACCAAATTAGTCTCTTTTTGCTTAAAAGTAATCTCTAAAAATAATAATCTTGCATCTTCTATCCTATAAGTAGAAGTGCCTTAGTCAAAATCAATTGTAGCTTTCAAAATATCCATATTTTACGTTCAATTTAAACTTGTCAAGTTCCAATAGCAATTACAACTTCTATGTATGAAAATCCAAGTTACACAATTTAGTTTGTTTTTCAACCCTCAATGGCTAATTTGATTGAAAATTTGAGTTTGCAATTGGTCTACTAGGGCTAGATTCATTTATTTTTTATTTATCACTTGTACATTGAAAATGAACCAAACGAACGCAAGATGAAACATGGCATCAATTGATCTTCATCTTTTTGCCTTGACATCTCTTCTTGTTTAATTCAAATCATTTGATTCGATTGTACATTTGAATTCATGGAGTACAATTACTCTATAGAAATTTCTTTAAATTTCTTTAAATTTTTTATAAACATATTTTTAGGAGATAAAATTGAAAATAGAAGACACATAAACAAAAGATGAATTTTCTCATAACCACCTAACCTCATATAATAAGAATGTATAACTAAAGCTCGTTTATGTTTGATATATCCAATTGAATTTGGAAATGATATTTGACAATGCAGCCGTGGATCCTTAACCCCTAAAGGATCAAGGTCTTTTTTCTGCCAAAAAACACCCAATACTGCCATTTTAATAGCAAAGAGTAAAAAGAATTGAAAAATGTTTTTCTTGAACATACAACTATATTATCTTACACCTAACTAGTATGAAAATGTGTGGAAAAAATTTCAGAATTTTTGACCGCACAGATTGCAAGATATCTGCGTTTAAAGTGAAAAAAACAAATTTTCAGCACATTGCGGGACTAGATTTTATTTGACTTTGAACAATTTTAACTTAAATTTTTGCACTATAGAGTTTTGATCTGTAAATCTTTATAGTGGAGAATTGAATTGAGAGTCTAGGGGAACAAAACATTCAAAAAAACTTAATATTCATTCTTAAGAAAATTGTTAAGTAGAAGTAGGCATGAGATAGAAGGAAAATCTAAAATATTAATATCTTTTAGATGGAATTAAAATGCACTAATCTCAATGGTGAGATTTTTCTAGCAAGCAAACTAAACCATGTGGAACTTTTTTTTTTTTTAAAATGCAAAAATGGCATTCCGAAATGAATCCTACAATTTATTTTTTCAAGAAGATGCTCTAATTGCCCCAAAAACAAGATTGTCTATAACTTTCTCATAAAAAATCCAAATGAAACGAATCAAAGCTATCCAAATAGACAAAAATATAATCTATAAGAAAGAAAAAAAATTCAAGTTAAAATTTATGCAAATTTTTTTTTGTTGCCCCTTGTCCCTTGTTTTGAGTTTATTTGGACATAAGTTTTGCTCCCGGACACCGATTGAAAAAAAAATTATATTCTTAAAAAGCGTAGCAGTTTTTCTATTTTCAAAAAAAGTTTCAAAAAATCACAACAAAAATTTAGCCCGTAGGTACCTGCCCAAAATCCCATTTGTCCCCCGAAGGGACAATGGGCCTTTAGAAGTTAAGGAGTTAAGGAGTTAAGACTCTCTGATTATGCCTCTTGCAAGAGACCACAACCTCATAATAGGCAATTTCATGATGTCCATTGAAAGGTGAATGAAAATCACTACAACGTGTAAAATAAAAATAAAATCGGAGGGATTAAGATTTTGACCCCTAAAGTTTCATGACTATGTAATCACCAAAAACGCTCCAAAACTGCCATTTCTAATACAACTACCAAATTTTTAGAAAAAAACAACTTTTGACACACGTAACCGTAGGATCTTGTAGTATGATATTTTGAAAACATGTGGTAAAAATTTCAGAAAATTCCACCGTGTGGATCATAAGATATAAGCATTCAAAGTCTTGAAAACCATTTTTTCAATCCAGCGAAAAACCGGGCAGCTGCACTTTGCAAGCTCACATTTCAATGAAAATTGCCGATAAAGGTGGTGCTTCTTTGAATTCAGTTTCCTAAACAAGTTGTCTATATGCTTGAAAATTTTCACATCATTTGGAATTGTACAACATATAGGAAAAAAATAGTAAGTAGAAAGAAGTAGAAAATGATTCAAAATACTAAATTGTTAAAAATTTAATCATGGAATTTAAAAATGCCAATCTCAATGGTTGTAATGTTGTAATAATCAATCTACATACTAGGATTTTATTTTTTTCCAATAACATTGAAAATTGAGTTAAATAAACGATGTTAAATTTGTTTTTAGAGTAGAGAATCCATAACTGCCCGCAATTCAAAAAACCTCATAACTTTTGACTCATTGATTGAAATGGAATGACTCAAAGCTTTTTAAGTATATATAAATGTAGAGAACCAATTTCAAAAAAAAAATTCCGGGAAAAATGACTTTTTCTGATCAGCCCAAACTGCCCAGTTACAAAAAAAAGTAACATATTAGGTCACAACTTTTGACTCGTATTTCAAAATGTCATGAAACTTGGTATAAATGAAGATATTCCTCGCCCCCACCTTCTATTAAAATTTCAACCTCAAATATGGATATCTCTAGTCACACGTACCTGCCCAAAATTTCTATACAGCCAAAAAACGCATGTTGGTCCTTTAGGGGTTAAGATTATAGCACTATGTAGTTTTATTGAGAACCCGGGATCAACAATATTTTTTAGCAATATTTTGCTAAAAAGTGATACAACTTTTTTTGGAGGGAATATTAGGCGATATACTCTCCAATTTTTAGTAGATGAAAGTGCTGATTTGCTACATATTCTAAGGACAGTGTCGCTCCTTTTTGGTTAAAGGTACAATCTTTTGGATGAATAATTGAAATTTCATTTCCATTTTGCACGTTTCATCAATTACTATAGATGTACACAACAGCATCACTCCCACGAAGATCACTATTTGCACTGCCCCAAATCCATGAAACCAAAAATATCCCTGCTTGGGATTGAGTCTTCCTTGACTGGAAAATCAACCTAGAACAAGTTGGAAAACTCCAACATGTTAAGTACAAGAAAGGACTTGAGTTACAGGGACATTCAAGTGAACAATGGTCTCCCTGTTACTCAACCATACTCATTGCCCATAAGGACGTATTAGAAGCCAATATTTCAGTCCTTTCTGCACATTTTTGAAGTTTCATTCGGAACACAAACCACAGGTATTGAGTACATGGAATATTGAAGGAAAACTAGGGCATTGAAAACAGGGCAATGGATCAAAAAATGAACAAACATAATAAAGCTGTTGATCAAGAACAGCATACAGCTCGGATGAGAACTTGGGCATGTAACAGCAGGAAAAAACAGATCAATGAAATTCAAGAATTTAATCAAACTCACAGACTCTCCATGCTCTTTGCTTCAATTTGCTTCAACAAATTTGTTTGCTGTAGAAATTAAAGTGGTTTTTTGTGTATTGAAGGAATTTTTATAGTTAAAGCGGGGTTACAAGTCCATTCCCTTCCATTCCCTTCCATTCCTAATTGAGCAGCTCAACATCGATTTCCGTCTTTCTTTTCTTTTTGAAACACATGAACCAATTCCATTTTTTTATTTTTATTTTTTCAAATAACGGTGACCATTGCATTAAAAAACACAGAAAAAAGAAACAAACAAACTGGTTCAATCCGGTTCAAGCGGCCGCAGGACCAATTCCATTTTGAGTTCGGTCTTTCAAAATTGTCCCCACACTAAGTTAAGCTTAAGTTCCAGCCAGCCAGCCAGCCAGCCATAGCCACCATGCTAATGAGCTTAAGATTTGTTTGGTAATTGTGTAACTGTCCCTAACTTAACTTCGTTGCCTGATCAGTCAATCAGACCAAAAGCCTCAACTGATGTTGATTAGAGAAATCCTGCTCAATTGCAAAATCTGTTCAGCACTGACTGGAGGTCAGTCAAATTGCAGACTTGCTGAGCTCCCAAACAAACTTCCTGCAACTTAAGTTAAGTTAAACCAAGTTAGCAAACCAAGGTGGCATGCCTCTGGGGTGTAAGTTACAAACTAACTTATATGATCCCAGTCTAGATCACACAATCACAAGGTGGGGAACTGGGAAACCCAATACCATGATCAAAACTTAGATTAATTTCTAATTTATCAAAGACACACTATTTTTAATTAGTACAATCTGAAATAGTAACATTCAAGTGTGTATTAATTTCAACCATTCTCTTTTTTTCATTTATTTTGGTAGTGGTAACACTAATTTTGATGCATGCCGGATTGATTTTCCTCCTTCCTAAGAGGATAAATCAATGTATTGTACTGTACAGTTGGGTACAGGAACCTTATGAATTTTTGCATCCTGTTAAGATTTGGTGAACTTTGGGAGGCCGGTGTATGCTCAAAAATGAACGGAATTTCAAATTGTAAATTGCATTGGAATCATACTTAAGTCTACTTTATCATCATTGCAAATATACATATGTAATTGAAAATTATACAAAAAGTTTGATGTTTTCTATACACTATCTACCATCTAGTGTTGCCACCATTTGTGAAAATTATAACTAGTATTTATTGGTCCATATTAGAAATGAGTCTTCATAATTGTTTTAGAGATACTTGATCTCATACCACTTGAGTTTCTTGTATGATTCTTGCTTCTCCTTCACCTCATTGCAAATTTTTTTGACTATCTTCTAAAGATTCTTTATGAAATGGTACATAGTGTATGAAAGACATCCAAATTGTTGTATGATTTTAAATGATTCATTTTTCACTTGTTGTGAAGTTGAAGTGCACTTCACTGCAATTCGAACGCAATTTGCAGTTTCAAAATCGAATCATTTTTGAGCATGCTAGAGCTTCTTGAAGTTGATGAACTTTCTAACAAAAACTACCTGAAAAGATTGTAAGGTTCCTGTACCTGACTGTACATAGACACATCTCATTTAGGTGGTGAGGGTGGGCTTGGAAGCACCCCCATTGTGGCCATGCTCCTCATCCTAGTGAGCCTGCTTGTGTTTCCATGCATCCAATGGCCGCCTTGCATTGCCGTGATTGTGTTTGTTTATAGTAGTTGGCTTTCTTACATTAGAAAGCGGATTGTAGCTTATTGGGGAGACAAAACTTTGGGTTCTTTTAACCCCTAAAGTTCCAGGGCCATTTTTTTTTGTCAAAAAACACTCAAAACTGTCAATTTTGTTGCGTTCATCCAAGACCACAAAAAAAAACGTTTTTTTAGAATCTAACTGTAGGATCTTGTACTTCACTTGTCAAAGATCATGTGGTAAAATTTTCATGAAGTTTGATTGTATAAATTGAAAGATATTAGCATTCAAAGTTGAAAAAGAAGGTATTTTTGAACATTGACTTGGAATTTTAGATGACTTTGACCTCCATTTGTGGAATTTTTTTGTATTACAAACTTTGAATTTAAAAAAAAAAAATTGAAAATGTGAGATGAAAGTCTGGAAAAAAAATTCAAAAAAACATGCACTTGATTTTCATTCTTTAAAAAATTGTTAAATAGAAGTAGGTCCAAGATTGAAAAAAACACTAAATTGTTAATAGCTCTTAGATGGGATTGAAACACAATAATTCCAATGCTGAGATTGTTTAAGCAAGCAAACACAACATTCTCAAAAAAAAATTGTGAAAAATTGTGAAATTTGCATTCAATAATGAATCCTACAAGTTATTTTTTCAAAAAGATGCTTAGATTGCCCCAAAAACAAGATTGTCCTTAACTTTCTCATTATTAGTCTAAATAAAATGAATCAAAGCTTCACATGTTGACAAAAATATAAATTTTCAGAGAAAAAAAATTTAAACTTATTTTGACTTTTTGCAAATTTTTTGTACTGCCCGCTGACTTCAATTTGAGGCTTTTTGTGGTATAACTTTTGCTCCCGGGCACCAATTGAAATAATTATTATATTCCCATGAAGCAAATCAATTTTTCTATCTTATGGGAAAGTTTAAAAAAGGTTTCACTAAAAATTGAGGTCACAAGAACCTGCCCGAAATCTGATTTGTCCCCCAAGAGGACAATGGGACTTTAGGGGTTAAATCACATCTACAAATTTTACAAAACAAAACATATTCAACATGTTTGGTGGATGGCGTGGAAGGCGGCCACAATTGGCCTTGAACTAGCTAATTTGTATTCCATATGTGAAAAAGAATCGGGCCTTCGGAAGGTCTCTTCCCTTTGCAAACTGAATTGAGCAGTGAATAGTGCTGAATAGAAAAAAAATATTTGAATGTTTTTTTTAATATTTTTAAAATTAAAATCCAACATGACGTATGGTCTGCCACATTGGATTGCAATTTATTTTTGTAAATTGCCAATTTTTTTTTTTTAATTATTAATTAAGGACTTGTTTTTACTGCTAGTGCACAAGTGGAGGCCTTCCGGAGGCCCCATTATTCTCCTAATGTCTTTTCCTATGGCAATGCTCTTAATGTCTCCTTTTACAGGTGGACTTAACCCAATACCACTACTAAGATGGGTACCCAAAAGAGCTTCTAATATGTGATCCTTCTTTTATAAGGTGGGTTCTTTGAAACAATTTTAGTAGAATTGGGTTCCCTAACTTAGCATTATGTGTCTTGTCAAACTTTGGGCTTGAAGCCTCAATTGCTTTCCGCAATCCATTTTCTATTTTTCTATCTCTTTAATTCATAAAAACTTTGAAATTCAATATCTTCAATTTTATAAGTCAGAAGGCCATTAAAATTGTGTTATCTACCCTTTCTCCTCAAAGGCTCTCTGACGACACAAATGCTCCCCAAGTGGCCCATCACTAGTTTAAGAGATTTGAACGTTCATCACAAACAAAACAAACATCTATTTTACTAATATAAGGTATATGACCTGTTTCTAATCAAGGCATAATTTGCACAAAATAGGGTGACCTATTTTTATAAATGGAAATAGGATGTCGACCATGGCCTTCATTATTGTGTGGCAAATATCACATTGATACCTAATGAAGTTGCTAAGATCAGTTTTTAGTTTTGTGCTTCTCGGAATTTATAGATTTGCTTATAGATTGTGAATAAGTCAGATTATACTCTACACTTCCTTAATTTCTACTAATTCTAAACTTGATGGAAAACTACCAAATAAATAGTGTAATCTTCATTATTTCTATTCCCTGACTAGAGAAAAATGATCCCCAGTCATTGCTCAATTGAACATATGCTAAAATGCTTAACCTTGTGAAAAATAGGTTATATACCTTTGTATAGATTTATTATTATTATTTATTATTTATTTTTTAAACACATGGACCAATTCCATTGCAAAGGAACAAGTGCAGCAAACCAGAGGCAAGCCTCAGCAAGACCTTTGTATAGATTTTGAAGAACTTGCAATTGAGATACTAGGTGGTAATCACTCCTAAACTGCCAAGAAATCAGTAGTGGTCAAGGTGAAATTTGTCCCTCGCCCTTCCAAAGGGTGGCTTTCAAACTTCCCCAAAGTTCTTCATAGCTCACACAATGAAGTGCCCATATCTAGAACCAAGATTTGTACTCACTCATTGTATGATTTCCTGAATGGTTCCCTTGCTCGCCCATCATTTGCATTCCAAGCCAAATAACTTAAGGTAGAAGCACCAGTAGTCAATCATTTAAGGAGTTTGGAAGCAGATTGTGCACAGTATGAGGTGGTGGAAATTTTTCTCATGTAGGAAGATAGGAAATATGGAGATTGCAAAATTTTCAGAATTTAATTCCCCAAATTGAAATTACAGTGAATTTTGGGAGCCAAAAAGTGCATTTCACTAGTAGGCAATGCCTAGAGTCTTCCAATTCCGATCATCAAGGATGCTCACTACTTTGGGACATGTGTCATAACCATATTAGTCGCAATCTTGAAAAGGACATAAAAACAACACTCCAAACCTGATTTCCAACCTAAGGTTGGAAATAGCGCACCTTCAGGTTGGGTACTGGGCATGGTCGACAACTGGTGCTTCTACCTTATGTGCACCTGGCTCTTGCAACGAAGTTTGTATAAGTTACAGGTAAAGTGGCATAGATTCGTGGAAAATTGGATACATGTGCACTGCAGGAGTCTTGCCCGAATCTTGACATTTAAAAAGACAGGACTGTAAAAGCAAACTCACTCCACCAAAGTCATGAGGCTGGACTGGAGCAGGGATCCCAAAACTGGCTAAATTTCACTCGATTTCTACTTAATTTTTTCATGCCCACAGTGTAAATTTTTTTTTAAACTTCCAAAAATGAACATTTGGCTAAAAATCCTGAACCCGTTCTGAGATCCCTGGGCTGGAGCATGATTGAGGAGGAGTTTGCAGTTCAACTTATCTTACCAGGGTGCATGAAGTCCACAATTTGCGTAAGAAAATCTTGCAAAAAAAGAAGGTAGTTGACTGATCAAATTTGTAAGTGGTACACTAATTAAAATGGTTGGATAGGTTTGAGGGCTTCTGTGATTACTTTTGTGATCTATGTCATGATCTGAGGATGAGTTACTTAATTAGTTATTGTGCATGATAGTCTGCTTGTAATCTGTCCAACCATCCAAGAGTGACTCCAAACAGGGCAGGGCAGGGGTTGCCACTAACGCACACCAACCTCTGTAGAAAACTTAATGAAACTTTTTGTGTCAATTTGTCAAACACCCACCCACCCCTAGAAAACAGTGGTAGTGAGCTACTCTTGGTAGAAGAATCTCCTCAATTGAAGAAGAAATATTGAATGACGAGTACGAGTATGTGGAAATTGGTCCCGCTCTCATTTTTGGTTGCATTGCCAATGGCAAGCATGTAGAAATCCTAATTGAAGTCTTTTGGGTTTGCTGCTTCAGTGCAAGAAGAACTCTGGTTGTCACAGAGGGAGTGGGATAAGGTAGAAGCACCAGTTGTCGACCACGCCCAGTACCCAATCTATAGGGTGCGCTATTTTCAACCTTAGGTTGGAAATCAGGCTTGGAGTGTTGTTTTTCTGTCCTTGAACGATTAGAATTGGAAGACTCTAGGCATTGCCTACTAGTGAAATGCACATTTTGGCTCCCAAAATTCATTGTAATTTCAAAAATGAAGTGGACGCCTATCACAGATGGAATGGAAGTTCTACAAAAAATGGAAACCCACTCCACCGTTGCTTGGTGAATTTCACCGGCCTTTGACTCTACGTGGAAGTGGCCCTAAATCCATTGCTTCAGTGCATCAATGAAGTGGACACCTTCCTACAAAAAATAAAAGATAGAAAGATTTAAAAAAAAGCTCTTGTTTAACACCTAAAGTTCCTTGACCATACTTTCACCGCAAATGCTCCAAAACTGCCATTTCTAGTACGAGTTCCAAATTTAGGGGAAACAAAACATTTTTGGACACATATAACCATCCATACCTAAAGTTTGATTGTTTGTTTTGTTTTGTTTTGTTTTGTTTGTTACGTTGAGATCTTTCGTGCGTTCCCTAGCCACCTGCTTGGTACCGTCGGAAAGTCCTCGGTGAGGAGGGGTGCACTGGCTTGGTTTCGAGGCATTTGGAGCTACAGTGCGGAACTTATTGAATTTTGAAGTATTTATGGACCAAAAAATTAGAAAATTACTTTTGATTTGATTTTGGTCGTATTCTTGGTACCATTGGAAAGCCCTCGGCGAGGAGGGGTGGACGGGCTTTGTTTTGTGGCGTTTGGAATGACAATGTGAAAGATATTGAATTTCAAATTTTTTATTATGAATTATGAATTGGAAAATTAGAAAATTATTTTTCCTATGATTTTGGTTGTGGCAACAACACAGTGCACTAGTACAATCTTGTAGTACACTGGTTTGAAAGATGTGAAAAAAAATTCATGAATTTCCATTGTGTGGATTGCAAGATATTAGCGTTTGAATTGACGAAAATCCTTTTTTTGGCCTTGCAAAAAATACGTGCCGCTGCACTTCATAAGGTCACATTTGTATGAATAAATGTCCGTGTTGGTGGTTCATCTTTGGATTTATTCTTCACGGCAAGTTGGCTACATGTTTGAGAAATTTCAGATCATTTGGTATTGTACAACATATAGGAAAAAAATAGTAAGCAGAAGGAAGTAGAAAACAATTCAAAATACTAAATTGTTCAAAGTTTAGTTATGGAATTGAAAAATGCCAATTCCAATGGTTGTAGTCTTGTAATTAACCATCTACATCCTATCATCCTATGATTTCATTTTTTTCCCAAAATATTGAAAATTGAGTGAAATAAAGGACTTTAAAGTTTATATTAGAGTGAAGAATCTATAAATGCTTGCAAACTAAAACTCCTCATAACTTTTATCTCATTAATCAAGATGGAGTGATTCAAAACTTGCCACTTATATACAAATTTAGAAAACCAATTTTAAATTTTATTTCTATAAAAAGTGATTTAAAAATCTATCCGGACTGCCCGTTCAAGGAAAAAATACATATCATACAATTGTTCTTTACCCATGTAGTCAAAAACTATGAAAATGGTTGGGCTTTAAAGAAAAAACTTATCCCCATGTTATGTGAAAATTTCAAATAAAAAAATAAAAAATTCTATTTGTAGTAAGCTGCCAAAAATTGCTATGTTGTTCAAAAACACAGCTTGGTCCTTCAGGGGTTAATCCATAAAATTTCATGAGTACCGGTGTATTTATTCCTAAAAGACTAGTTCCATGGTTGTATGGTCAAACTTTGTTTTTGCTAGTTGAAAATACGTCCTATTTGACACATCCAAGAGGACTGAAATATTCAAATGAACAAAAAAATAATGTCAATTCAAGCAATATTTGCTAAGTCATACTTTTGTACAATTTTGAGCTCAACTTAGCCTTTCAATCAATACTCAAGTTTTAGTGTAATGTTTTTGTTACATGAGAACGTGTATTATCTACTAATGTAGAAAATCTCTATTGGTTTTATAGTTATAGTAACTTATGATTGTTTTTATTTTAAAATTTTAAAATTAAATCAAATTCGTAAAATATAACAAAGACAATTCAATTAATTTGAATTTATTGAAGAGTTAAAATTAGCCTTAAAGAATTGTGTAAAAACTTTCTAATAAATTGTTTCCATTTTTATCACCTAAAACTTCCGCAGATATGATCTCCAAGGTAAAATGCTACAATGAAGCTAAATTTAGAATTGATACAATTGATTGATAATTTTCTTAAAATTCACATGTGAATAAACATTTTTTGTACATGGTGTTTTTCAAAGATTTTTTTTTGAAAAAATCAAATTATTGTGATTTTTTAAAGTTTTATATGAACATAAAATTATATTGACTAGAATGTGCATTAGAATGATTTAGAATTTTGAACCAAAATAAAGATTAGAACAAAAAAACAATATTCTGCAATTTAAACTTGAATTCAATATTTTTTATACGAATGAAATACAATCAATACTATGTTATTTGGATTTGAAGATACAAAGCTTTTAATTGTAGTTGCTCACTGAATTTTTGGATTTTTCCTAAGTTTTGTAATGAAGAGGAAGATAACTTATTTTAATTTCTTTTCTAAGTTTAAATTAAAACCATAAGTGGATAGTTTGAAAGTTATAATCAAGTTTGACCAAGGCACATCCGCTTTGGGGATGTGGGGGTAATCAAATCACTATAATGATACTCACAAAATTGAAATTTCTTTCACAAAGAATTATTTTTCTATTTTTTTCTTGCATATCCTATTGTAGGATAATTTGCTAGACTACCGTAGCATGAAAATGTGAAAGAAATATAAAAAAAACTTTGACAAAATGGATTACAATATGTTAATTTCCAAAGTGAAACAACATTGTAAAATACAACTCAAAAAAATAATTTAATGATGACTCTCAAGCAATAGTTGTAAAATATTTTTTTACAGATCACATCCATATAATTAGATCAACTAGTTTATAAACCAATATTTTTCAATAAAAATTTGAAGCCAAAAATTAAAAAATCGTTCTAAAATTGAATATAGATTAAATATTTGTGATTTTCTCAAGAATATTCTCAAGATTAAGTTCAAAATGTAAAGTTCTAATCATAGTGACATGAAGATTTTTTTATAACTTTTATTTAAGTTGTTTTTGAAGGGCAATTCTTTTTAATTGAAAAAGTTATTTTTTGAGACCACATCTATCAATACGCTCTTCAGTTTTAGAACATTTACAAAGCAAAGTCTTTATATTCACAAATGTTAAAGAACTAATATAAAAAAATTCTAAAAATTTGATGGATGAAAAACACATTTTTTTGTTTTTGGGATCAATGTTTGCATTCGTAGTGCTTCCCCTGAAAAGGCTCCATGATGAAGCCACAATATGGTCTTTGCTAAGAGGGTCAAGTGGTCAACAGTGTGGCGTTATTAGTTAGAGAGAAACGCGTGGGTCTTTAGCCAACATACATGGTCTCAGACTAAACTAGAGTAGCTTATTTGGAAAGAGACACTGGATCATGGGAGGACAACTTGGCTTCGGACTTCTCGCCTCTATGACTAGTTCCTGGCCAAATTACACAAACTCCTCTGCAAATTCAAGAATACCTAGCTTTGCAACCCGTTCTTTGGAACTACACTGAACAATGCAGTTAGGTTGCCTTAGACTAATATCTCGACATTCTACACCATACCAATATCCGAATTATTGTAGAAGGATGCGGAGATGTGGGAAAACATGTGTGCTACATGGGTTGGTACATTGATTCATGGCTTGGGATTAGATAATGGCTTGTACCTCTATTTGGACAAGCCATGAGTCACGAGGTAACAAAAGATAATTTCTTTGCGGTAAGGCAACCTAATTGTCAAGGCAACCCAATTGCACTATTTAGTGTAGGTAGGATAGAGTCATCATCTAACACTTAAAGAAACCCACATATGAGTTGTGTATAAACTAGCATTCTTTGTGACTTCTTAATTGTTGGACATGTCATTCTTTTCTAGGGCTTTAATAACATTCAAGAGCAGACTGCAAGAATGCCTTCTCCTTGACAAAATGGTGTGGAATATCCCACACATTTCATCTGTTGGATGATATGGTGTGGAATATTCCACACCATATTTAGCTAAAAAACACCTGTCAGCTAACAATGACATTGCATGCCGACATTGATGAATTTTTGTGGATGTGGCCTTAGGGAGGGAAATGGAGCCTCCCTGAAGGCTAATGAATGTTATGTTGTCCTCATCTTTCTACCATTTGTTCTTGGTTTTCTTGGAATAAACTTTGGTTTCAAAAAAACAAATGTTTGCATTTTTGACACATTCAAATGGAATGGAATTTCATTGCAAAAAACAAAGTACTAGCTGCTAGCCACAAGTGGCCAGGTCAAAAGAGTTTTTAACTCCTCAGCATGGATATGCATCAGTTCTACTCTAAGTTAGATGTACCGGTACTTCATTGCTGTGTGCCAATTACATTCACACAGGTTTTATGATTAACTGGAGTCCCAAAATTATTGTGTCCATGCACAACTTACATTAATTAAGTCTAATTCCAAACATGCATCAAGTTAAACTAACAGTAGTATCTAAAGTTAAGTTAAAGGCCATTGGAGACCTGCAATTCCACCCAGATGCCAGAAGAATTGCTGTACAGGAAACTGTCTTATAAATAAATGTCCAATGCCGGTTAACTTACACTTGCTAAATGTCCAATGGATGGCGCTAAGCTGCTTCACAGTTTCGCCCCTTCCTGACCTCAGAATTTGCTCTCTAAGCTTAAAAGTTAATGAGTTCATCTTTCCTGGTGCTCTTGCCACAAAGCCAGAGCCAAATGTATTAATGCAAAGAAAGATTCTCTTCATTTTGATGGCAAGGTACTCACTGTGCATTGATTGTTCCCTTGGGATAGATTGCTTGCGGAATTTGAATGATCTTTAAAGCTTAGCAAGCAGGGTGTGCCTGGCAAACGTGCTAGAAAGCCAGGTAAGCAATTAAGCGTAAGTTTAGTTAACTTTGTTGTACACTCATCAATAACGTCTCAGATTAATCCTGATCTCAAACAGGCTTAATCAAGGCTCTTGACACAAGCAAAGGGATAATCAATGTTGGTGAGCAAAGCCATGTTCACATTCTGATGATGTGCTAAGCTTAATTGTGCTTCAGTACATTTGCAAATTTTTCTTTTCTTTTCAAAGAAGCGGAGACCATAGTAAGGGCCTCTTCACACTATGGCCGTCCAAGTCGAGAGTCCATCGTTTCCACCAATCATATTACAGGGTCCGTTGGTTCCACCAATCATATTGCAGAGTCCCACGGCCTCTCGACTTGGACGGCCATAGTGTGAAGAGGCCCTAAGTTATATTTGCAAATTACAACCCCTGGAATTGAAGCTTTGGACTCTGAACTGACCTGAAAATGGAACCCACTCACTTGATGTTGGAGTGGCAATGCTTGAAATGAAAAAGAATGAAAAGTTTAGGACTCTGAAAATTTAAAAATTGCCGCCAAGGACTGGTTCCTTTGGTTCTTTGTACTGTTTCCGCATATCAATGGGAATTGTCCATGTGTTTAAAAAAATAAATAAAATGCTTGAAATGGTAAAGAAACTGGTACAACATTTTCGATTTTCACTGGAAGCTTTGGTCATGCACGTTAACCCCTAAATGCCCAAGGCCTGTTTTGGGCTTCCTAGAATTTGCTCTAAATTGAACAAAATGCCAACATTTTGATAAGTTGTATCAATTTTTTTTGAATTGTGACCGTACAAATTCAAACTACACATGTTAGAGATCTCATAGGAAAAGAAAACACAACAATATCACTTATGGAATGAAAGATTATAATGTTTGACCATGAGGGTGCTAAAACTGCAAAAATCTTTCAATCTTCTTTACACAAATCAAGTCTAAAAAGTTGGTGACCAAAAACATATGAGGTTAAAGGGCCTAACTTGTATAACCTTGATCAATTTATGACTTCTCAAAATCTACTCTACAATTTTTTTTAAATGAATTTTGAATGTGATTTTCTCTCCAAGATCTAATGTATTTGAGGCTCATTTCCAAGAGCTCTCAACACTACAAAAAGTCAAGATTGCAATGGGTACCCTTGTACAAAAACTTGAATAGAAAAATCACTATCATTTATTTTCAAGATCAAATTTTTGGTGCTAAAAGTAGACTTCAAGAAGAACTTTCAAAAAATATAAACTACTAAAAATAGCAACTTGGTTAGGTTTTATTTAACTTCAAAGTTTTGCAATCACCAGATTTTGGTGCTAAAAGTAGACTTACAAGAAGAACTTTCAAAAAATATAAACTACTAAAAATAGCAACTTGGTTAGGTTTTATTTAACTTCAAAGTTTTGCAATCACCAGATTTTGGTGCCTCGGGCATTTAGGGGTTAACTTACTTACACACAAACTGGTACCTGCAGGAACTCGGAACTCTTCTCCATTAGCTAAAAATCTCATTGTGCTGGTGCTTAGATTATCGGCTACAAGTGCACATGTTCTGGTAAAGAATCCAATTGAAAGTTTACAGCAACAACTAAAAGTATTTTGCTAAAAATGAGTGGATACTCTGGTAAAGAACTACAAGTACTACATTACAGCATCCTTGGAGTTTATTTTTATTTTTTGAAACACAGAGTTTATTCCCAGAAATTATCAAGAACAAATGGCGGAAAGCCAAGGGCTTAGCCCTGCAGAAAGACATCCTCAGAGTATTGCCACCATTTCTACACAGAATAGTGAATTAGGTTGCCTTAACAATTAAATAGGTTGCAACTGTCTCAAATTTCATGCCCAATCTCATGCCTCGCTCAGTCTCTCAGGGACTAGAATTCCAAGGTGAACAATGTTGTCATGCTCTTGTTTTGATGTCAAATTTAGCCCTGAGGAAGTTCCAAGAGCAGTCCAGGACAACAATGTTCCCATGGCTCTAGACCAATGTCTGAGTACAACCACCGGTGAGTTCATTCTTAGCCAGTGGAATTGGGAAGCATCAGAAAAAACTGGTGAAAATAACTATAATATTTCTATTTGGATTTTAAAAAAAAGAGAAAAAAATGGACTTGGTACTTGAATATACTATCTAATATGGAAATTATACGAAAATAGCGAGTAAAACTCAAAAATATTCCAAACACTGCTCTAGACTCTTGGGTGAGCAATATGCATAGCTTGGCCAACATCCGAGCGAGTCCCTTGAGCAAGAGTGGTGATGTTCTCAGTCTACTTGGCAAATATATTATTAACTTGTGATTTATGTGGAATTAGAACTTGAGAATATTATCCTTGGAAGCATATTAAAAAAACATTTGATAGGAATTGTAAGACTATCCAAAACATTATTCAGATCATTTATTCATAACATTATTCAGATCATTTATTCATAACATTATTCAGATCATTTATTCATAACATTATTCAGATTTATTTATTGTATAAATAGGAAATGACAAAAATTTATTTCATACTAATTTATGAAAAGCATGCAAAGAGACATTCAAAGAGTTTTTAATTTATTTAAATCTTCCAAGTTGCATCATAGTAAAGGTTGAGATTTAATCTATTAGATGAAAAATAATGCTAATTCTTTAATATTGGTTTGATTTAAAATTCATTTTTTTTAATAATAGATTTGAAATTTTTTCAATACTATTAAAATGATAGATTCAATCATAAGAACATGATGTGAATATCATCAATGCAATATTCTTATATGAGCACAAGTACAAAAAGTATTCATTAAAATTATAAAAGAATGGAGTTATCCATTAGGTACTTCGTGCAAGTTTTACGTGGACTCTATATAATTTTCCATCGACCAAAAGCTTTGAGCAAAGTTTTGATGTAGAATTTAGTGTAAAGTTTTGAATTTCATACCCTTTCTTTGCACTTTTGCACTACATAGCGGAATAGCGGATCGTAGCAATAACAATCTTAATCCATTGATCTACAAAAATGACCTACTCCACATAGTTCACATTGAGTGTTGAGAGGTCAATCATGAAAGTTTACAAGCAAGTAATTTCCCACTGATGGCTTGATTAATTTGGAGCATGTATTAGTGTGACTTGATTAAGTTGGAGCATGTATTAGTATCACTTGATTAATCTGGAGCATGTATTAGTGTGACTTGATTAAGTTGGAGCATGTATTAGTATCACTTGATTAATCTGGAGCATGTATTAGTATGACTTGATTAAGTTGGAGCATGTATTAGTATCACTTGATTAATCTGGAGCATGTATTAGTGTGTGGATTAGACCTTGCCGTGTTAAGAGGTGCAGTAATGATGGTACCATGCTCTCAGGTACTTGCTATCATTTAGAGCTTTGCCAACACAAAAAAATGACACAATGTGGAGAATACATACTCTCAACTGCCTAATGAGAGTGCACACCTTCAGTAATCTGGTTGCTCAATAATAGGAATCTCATTTACCTGTTTCAAAAAAAATTAAAAAAAATAGGAATCTCACTCCCACGCTGAACCATCCGCGATAACTGGACTAATTGTATTTCCCTCTTTTCAAATAAAAATGATGGATTCCTTGTCACTTTTCAAAGGAAAAAAATAAAAATAAAAAATAGGAATCGGAATCTCACTTTGAGCCAAATATTTGTGAGCTTTTATGCAATACATCTATCTCAATGTGAAGAAAAATAAATAAATTCTATGCGTGTGATACCTACATGCCCTAGGCTTAGTAACCCATTACGGGCAGAATGACTAATGCACTATGATATTGTTATTTGAAAAATGTAGGAATAAACAGCATTACATTTGAAAAAGTATTTTGCTAACTTCATGTGATTTTAAAAATTATATAGAAGGGTGATATTTTAGGAATCCCATTTCAACCCTCACACATGCTTGTTAGGGTCAGAAAATAGATGTGGTAGGGTTTCTACCAACCCATGCCCAATCCAATCCATAATGATGTCAATACCAACTACCAACTTTAACTACCATAATGAATTTAGTTTCACTGATTGGAGCTAAGTGAATTGATGACAAGTGTAATTAAATATAGATTCTGCTATTTCAGATATGCATTATTTCATATTGTACAATCAACTCTCTAAAGTAAACAATCAATTCCTTCATTTGTATTTTTGTTTTCCAATGCAAAGAAACCTAAAATGGGACTTTTCCTAGATGTCCGTAATGGGCACTTAGACTGTAATGCGGTAGTTTGCCTTAGTGCAAATGAAAAGGTTGTCTCTATTTTGTGGTTGAATAGAAGGCCCGTTTTTCGAAGACCAATCACAAATGAATGGTCGCATGTCTAAAGACACATAGAAAGTAAACAAATAAAAGTATTGTTATAAATGGAGTTTATACAATTGGAAATAAAAGTTTGGTTTCAAAGATTAAGAGGAATGTAGGGCGTTGAAAACATAGTCTCCTATAATCTTTCATCTTCTATAATCTCTCTGATCCCCAAGTTTTCTTTTTTCTTCCAATAATTTCCAAACTCTAAGCAATAAAATTTAGAGGCTTCATGTGTTTTCATATAAAAGTATATAAAAGTATTTAGACATGAGGATGGGTTGTTGAGGTTTTGTCAACCATTGCTTAATAAAATACAAAATGTAAAGAGGTCATTAAGGTATTAAGTGAATTGTATGGTCTTGTGGCAAATGAATCATAGAAGGTGATGGCTATGAAGGTTGAGTTCATTTTTCTAGTAAAAAAAAGAACTTCAATCATTTTTTGAGGGGCTCACGTGAGTGAAAAATTTGTTTGTTTAACAATACCATGATCAAGAAGACAATGGGAGAAAATTTATAATCTACATTCTCACTTTGTAAAAGGTAGACTTTCTACTAAAAAATTTGTCAAAAATTATAGGAAGTTTGGTGATAAGAGGAAAGCAATATTAAAGGGTCATTTAATTTGGTGCATAACTGAGAAGTTTGCACTGGTGAATTTTGTTTTCCTAAGTGGAAACTAGCTCTTATTTTTACTTGTACCTCGATCCGTCATTTTAAGATTGTGATTGACATTTTTTAATTTTTTTTTCCCTTCTTTAGATCTTTCTTGCATTCTCTAAATGAAAATTAAAACACAAATATTTTTAGGTATCATAGTGTTCAAAATACCAGATATATAATAGATATATGATATAGAAAAACAAACTACTATGATATTTAATTACTGTGCTAATTCAAGTAAGAGTACACAATTTGAATCCTACCCCTAAAACTGACTAATCTAGATTCTAGCCAATAATGTGCATTTTCTAAATATGAGAATCTAGGTTGATTTTGGCACATCCATAATCATTATTTTAAAAAATTAATTGATTTTTCATATAGTACCACTAGTAGAAACATGGATTGTGTAGACTAGGAAAATGATTTATGAGAAGATCCACATTACAAATTTCAACTCTAGTGGGTCTTTTGGTAGCCATTTTTCTAGTCTAGTATATCTTTCTTTTCTTATGGTAGTGTGGCAAAAAACTACATGCTCAACTAAAAACAAGACCCAACAAAAGCAAAACCCAACTCAAGCTTCAAATTCCAACTATCATTTTGTTTATAATATAAAAAGAATTACACTAAATCAAATATCCTTGTAGATAGAATTTATACAAACCTACCCATTGGAAGTGCCTCAAAATTGAATTTTTTACTTTTTGACCCATTTTTTGATATATACTACATCTATATAGTAATTGCGGCATATATTTACATAAGAAAATTTGAGATTTAGAATTGGAGCTTGATCTTTATAATATGAAGCTTCAAGTCCCCCATATAATATGGTTTAGAATCATTCACTTTGCTCCCCGAGTCCCACTGAATTCTTAAAGTTTGATTGGTGGAGAGTTGAAAATTAGAATTGGAGGCTTCACACTACATCCCAAGTCATGAGTCCCAGCGCTCCAAACTGCGTGCATGGCAGCACTTATAGGAAGTTTTGGTGCCAAGAAGTAGGACTTAGAGTTCAATTTGGATCTAGCAAAAAAACAGAGACTCAATTTAGGCTCCAGTTCCTGAAGCTACTATTTTGAATAAAATTGAGGAAAAAATACAATGAAAAAACATCCTTGTAGGTTGAAATTATATTATAATTTGTCCAATGCAAATTTGAAGCTAACAGTGCCCCCCAAGTAGATTATTGCTTTTTTGATCCATATTTATAGCAATTAATTGCTATATAATATTATACAAGAGACAAGTTGGGACTTAGAGTTGGTATTGTCGCCTTTACACTGTGATGTTCCAAGTCCCACATTTGATCTTTTATTCACCTTCTATAAACCAAGGGAGTTGAGATTTGACCTTGAATTGGGACTTGAAGAATTAGGACTTGGGACATAGTGTAACTTACAAAAATATCATTTTATGCACTCATTGCATGAGTGCTTTTTTTGGAAAATATATCGCTCCAAAGCTCTACAGTACAATTTTTTGAGAGAATATTCAACAATCGATTCTCCTAATTGCAAGGGATGAAATCACTCAATTGCTACATAATCTACAGTAGGTGACAATGTCAGACACTTTGGGATGAATATGTGTGGTTTCATCCATGTCTTGTTTGCTTCATCCACGTCAATAGGAGTAAATACACCGCTCTATTAATGATTGCTTTCTGCGCTGCCTCGATATGAAAAACAAAGCATTGCACCTGCATTGCACTGTCATTGATCAGCGTGATGGCAGGGCTCCAGACCCGGGACTCCCGAACCTGTCAACATTCCATTGGAATGTGTAACGTTAGCTTCGATCTGACCACGGAATGATTCGCCACGGGAAGTAAGTTCAACCATTCTCACATTCTTCGGGCAATGCCCAAATCCTTCGGCAGCTGCAGCAGGTTTAAAAAATATATTATTATTATATGTATTAAAATTTCAATGTTCAATTATCAATTGGATATGTACACAGAAAACAGTGAAATTGGGTTGCCTTAACCCCTAAAGGCCCAAGGCCTGTTTTGGGCTTCCTAGAATTTGCTCTAAATTGAACAAAATGCCAATATTTTGATAAGTTGTATCAATTTTTTTTGAATTGTAACCGTACAAATTCAAACTGGACATGTCAGAGATCTATTAGGAAAAGAAAACACAACAATATCACTTATGGAGTGAAAGGTTATAATGTTTGACTATGAGGGTGCTAAAACTGCAAAAATCTTTCAATCTTCTTTACACAAGTCAAACCTAAAAAGTTGGTGACCAAAAAAATATGAGGTTAAAGGGCCTAACTTGTATAACCCCAATTAATTTATGACTTCTTAAAATCTGCTCTACAATTTTTTTAAATGAATTTTGAATGTGATTTTTTCTCCAAGATCTAGTGTATTTGAGGCTCATTTCCAAGAGCTCTCAACACTATGGGAAGTCAAGATTGCAATGGGTACCTTTGTACAAAAACTTGAATAGAAAAATCACTATCATTTATTTTCAAGATCAAATTTTTGGTGCTAAAAGTAGACTTCAAGAAGAACTTTCAAAAAATATAAACTACTAAATATAGCAACTTGGTTAGGTTTTATTTAACTTCAAAATTTTGGGTGCCTTAGGCATTTAGGGGTTAAACTCCGGTGTTGTCTAGAGCTTACCACCATAGTCCACTCAACTATAGGATCAAATGACCTTGTTGTCATATGGAAACTTAAGAATTTATTGTGAAAAGGACCATGTTAATTCTTATAGGGTCTACCTCCCAATGGTGTCAAGGATGGAATTTGCCATCTAAGCCAATGGTGGAACACATGAGATGAGATTTTGGGCCTTTAAAGGGCCGCAAGTTTCTAAACTGTTGAGAATGTAGGAACTACGCCACATCAACAATCTGATGTTGTCGTGAGACTGTCATATCGGATAAAAATATTAAATTATTTTTAAATTATTTTTGGATTATTTTTGGATTTAAAAAAAATTTCATATTTTTTCATGTTTTTTATTTTATTTTTTATTTTTTAAATTTTTATTATTTTGGTAGCGTACTTTGGTTCACAACAAGGGGAACATACCTAAGACAGCGCTTCCCTTGCCTCAAATCTCATCTAATGGCGGTTATTTATAGGATCTACCTCCTAATGAACACATGAAGGATGGAATTTTGCCATCTAGGTCCATGAAGCTTAGATAGTTGGTTCATTTCTAATAAATGCTTCACTTGTAGTAGTAATTTAAATTATTGTACTTGAAGATCTGATTTAGCACTCAAGTGCCAAAATTGAATGTTCAAATCAGATTCTTAGAGGTCAGCATCACCTCACATCTTTCACAAGATGACATGTGACACTTTTTTCACAAAAATGACTTAATTTATGCCAAACCTAACCTTCTTATAGGGTAACCTTCTTCTTAAGATCAACATTCTACCTATATCATATCTAAAAACATGACTACATTCTAGGATGATAGAAAACGGGCCGTAGGCTTTGCTCTTCAAATAGTTAAAGAATCCCAGATGTGAAAAAAACGATACATGAATGGGAATGGGTGCGTCTATCCCTGATTCCAATCAATATGCCAAGCACTCTGACGCCAGAATGTCAGAATGCCAGAATGCCAGTATCCCAATCTGGAAAAGAAGTTCTCCTCCAAATATACGATATCCTTTGTACCTAAACCGTATACGAAAACATGAGGTGAATTTTGGACAGAAAATCTGAAAATAGTCGGCTGCTGAACAGAGACTGGTCCAGACTGAAGAGCCACCGGCCACCACCACGGCAGGAATGCCATTTCTTTTTCTTTAGGGAATGCCAATTGGGTCCCTGCACATTCTCTTGATGATGGACAGAAATGGAATGCCACCTCCAAATTCTCACCGTATGTACACCGAAACTGTACCCCAACACCTCGGTAGCCTCTAGGTCGACACTAGACAGACCTAGGAGCAGCGGTTTCCAGTGCGGCTGCTCTTTTTCTTGGCTGCTGCACTCTATCATATATACACCCTCCCCCACCATCTCCAGCACTAGCTACCTAGCCTGTGACGTCTGGCCTACTTGCAAAGTTGCACGCCAACTTGAAGAAGCTGATCAGTATGCTGGAACAAGCTAGTCATCACTCCCTTTAAGTGTCCAGAGGTGGTACAGTACAAAGGCAGGGCAAGGCTTCGCAACATTGAGACTTCGATCTTACGGTAGGAGAGACGTAGCGCATGCAATACAAACATACATGTACGAGTGCCTGCACTGACCAGGTGGGTTGAGTCACGTTGTTGATTTATAACATGACCCCGCATGCGTCTCTGCAGCTAATTCCCCTTGTGAGCCCAGCCAGCCAGCCAGCCAGCCAGCCAGCCAGCCAGCATTAGGGTCTGCAGGCGCGTGAGCCCTGAGCAGTGTGTGTGAGAGAGTGTGTGTGCGGGCGTCTCTGCTGCTGCTTCTATTCCTGGATCTGCTCCCGCGCGTGTGGTTGTCCGAACGAGCACTCCAGGGTCCAAGGACTGGTGCCGGACACTGAGCCGCAGGGCCACACTTGCGGAGGTTACGTGCAATCCCACTCGCATGTGTGGGTGTCGTCTGCAGCTTCATTCTCTCTCGGCTTCAATTGATCTGTGGCGGAGGTCCATTGGTTCCTGCTCATCTCATCGTTGCTGCTTGCTTGCGCATGCTAGTTAGCTAGCTGCTTGCTGGCGCCAAACTTCGGGTTCTCAAGTGCTCCATCTCGTCGGGAGAATCTGGTGGTGTACATGTGGTAGAGGGTTGTCCTGGCGCCACTCTGAGGACTCATCGACCTTCAGGAAGACTATTCCAGGAGCTGGCTAGCAGTAGAACTTGCATGCGAATTTGCATGTGACCGGCACCGTTTGTTGGTGAGAGTCGGCTGGCGCACTGAACTAGCTGGTTCTCGGTTAAGTTCATCTTGAAGTCCATTTTCTCACTTCTAAGTTGTACTTCATGAACTCGCTCTGAATTAAATTGGAGCTTGAGTAGGTAGTTCTTGCAAAGATGACATGGTAGAGCTTGGCATTCACTGCAAATACTCCAGATCGAGTTCTGAATATCCAACGACGAGGCTTTCTGGAGTACCACAAGATAGCTGGCCTCAGCGATCGAAAGGTAGTCTAAGCGCCGTTGAGTAAACTATACCGAGAGTTAGCAATTACGTTTGGTAGGAGTTGTCGACTATGGCGTTACATGATATCCTGGGAAGTACTTTGCTGGTGAAGCGCAAATGGCGTGACGTTACCCCTGAGAGTCTCCCCGTGAAGAGAGAAAAGTGGCATAGCTTTGAGAATACCTCTGATGAGCGAGGCAGCTGGAACAGTCACACTTGCTTTCGGTGCTCAGCACCAGCTGCATTCAACCGTCTGTGTGATGTGTGCCTGTCCCCGACTGTGGAGGCGACGACTTCGGATTGCTCTTTCAATTCCTCCGTGGAGACGAGCTTCCCAATTCTGGAGATGGACTCCCACCGATCTCAGGGGGACCAGTTCTGGTGCGACAATCTCAGCGAGTTGAGCCCCACCAGTACGTTCAGCTTCCTCGCGGGCTACGGCGAATCCGAGTCGGAGGTCTCACCCATCCCGCACTTGCTCTACGACTGCGACTCGCCGACGGAGAGCAGCGCCGACATGCAGACCGACCTGGACGGCATCGCGGCGGTGGTGGGGCAGACCATCTTGTTCGGGAACACACGAGCTTGCGAAGCGCGTCAAGCTGTCTGTTCTTCATCTCTTAGCACGCCAGCAGTCTCGGAGCGTACTTCATGGCCGTCGTCGGCTCCTGTACTTCAGGAGGAGAACCAGCGAGTACCACCGAGCTCGTTCCTGAGCTGGAGCTTCGGTCCGTCGCCACGAAATGAGTTCCCGAATTGCTACACCGCTGATAATCTGAGATCTGCACTAGATAATTTCTTGCCTATCCCGGACAACATCCTTACGGTTGTGAAACCATCTCTCGAGAGCAAGTCTCGGTTTCTGCAGGAAGCGCACCGAGCTGCTGAAATTCGGAACCCGAGAGCAGTTTCTGATGTACCGAAAGGGTCTGCAACGAAGTGTGTTGTGACCACGGGCCGATCTTACCGAGGGGTGAGGAAGCGACCTTGGGGTCGCTGGTCTGCGGAGATCCGCGATCGGATCGGCCGGTGTCGCCACTGGTTGGGGACATTCGATACTGCTGAAGATGCGGCCAGAGCATATGACAGTGGTAAGCAGAAGGAGCCTTGTAATAAATGCTTGTGATATTGCTTATGATGTATTTGCAGAGGAATTGTGACTATACCCGGCCACTGTTGTCGTAGTTTGACGCTCTTAATGCTTTACATTCGATTACTTTGAGTTTCTGGCATGTTTACATGGGATGTGAACTTAACATCTTGTCGTTTTGTCCAGCCGCAAGAGCTCTTCGGGGTGCCAAGGCCAAAACCAACTTCGGTCCCCCACCAGGCAATGACGACCACAGAGGAGTACCGAGGATCGGAGTTCCGCTGCCTCCAGCTGTACGGAAGTCCCAGCCCGCATCTCGTGCTAAAGCCAATCCGAGAACCACTACAACTCGACCAGTCAAAAGCACCAAACCAGCATCGAAAACGAGTAGCGCAAAAGACATGACGATTCGCTTGAGTAACGAAGTCAGGACTTCGGAATTCATGACGCATCCTCCGAAGAAAGGCGTGCCTTTGCAAAGTGTGATGGCCACCCAGTCTGTTACCAACGATGCTGTCGTCCCTCGCAGGTCAGAGTATTGTGGGAACTCTTCTGTGGCCAGATCCCTGGAACTGGACTTAAAACTTGGCTACTGCACTTCCAAATCGTGTAGCTCCAGCCTGGAGAGCACACAGGAATCGACAGCAACGTATCAGTCACCGGACTCGTGTACCTTGACTTCTTTTCCTCCAGTTTCGGGATTCTATACAAACTCACTTTCGCCCGATTCCTCTCCACTGTCGTGTTATCCTTGGCGCTAGCATGGCAGCCCGGTCGCGGTGTACCGCATTGGAAGAAAGTTGGTGATGGAAGAATTTCCGAATCTTGATTTGAAGGATCTATCTAGAGATGAAAATCCAATTGGTAACGAGCAAGCAAGCTAAAGTTCATGTGCATTTGCTAATCATTGGTGCAAGCGCCCTGGTGATGAAGTCTGACGTACGTATTACCGGCCCCGCAGTTTCAGATTGATTCCTGCCAAGACCGAGCTCGATGCGTGAAGCTCCAGTTCAAGATCGATCGACACTCTTACGGGCAGATAGAATGTGGTGCCCAATTGGCAGGGATGCATGATTATCTTGGTGATGAGAACTGTCTTGTACCTCGTTACTTATCACTCGATTTATTTGGATATATAGCATATCATGTAGTACCAATGCGGTGGGCAGCGCTCAAGACGGTTGTTTAGTGTAGCTGAGCACTCTTGCCCATAACATTGTCTCAAAACTGTTTCATACGCTACAACGATCGGAGTTCCCGTTCCGTGTAAATAAGGATGCTTCATTAAGCACCATTAATTCTTTACTTAATTATAATTATGATTACGAGCTTGTGGTGGGTATATAACTATGCCATACTTGATTGCGCATCCGACAGTCTGTGTCTCTGGCCGCCATTTTGGTCTACTTTCTTGCATTTAGATTCGGCTTCAAGTGCATTGTTATAGTATGTTGGCCATACATACCTTTGTCATCATACCCGATCGTACTCAAGCGTTTTATTAAATGTTGTCTCCACTATGCTTTCTTTGTAGCATTCATGTTGGTTGACTCGGTCACGTTTGTACTTGCTAAATGGACGTCGATCTAGTGTGAAACTTCTTCGTTTTGCTTGATTCATGGTTGCTACAAGTACATCTGCAAAGTCCAGAATTTCAGACTGTAATTATGGAAGTTTACTAAAACAAGCAGGGTCTGGAAACGAATGCTTAGGAGTTAGAAATAGTGCAACCTTCATTTTTAGTAACGCTGGCGATCAGAAGTCAATTGAAAGTTCGCGATTCAGTTAATGCAATGCATATCGGAGAGGTAGCGTAGTAAGTGTACAAGCAACCTCTCTGCCACGTTTCCGAGTGGTTGTCACATTTCAGATGTAAACAGTTCTGGTCACAAGCGTCGCAAAGAAAGATTTCAGGAACCTGAATTCGAAGGGCAGAGGCCAATGCTCTTTAGTTTTTGCCTTTCTTGCTAAGTCGACTGATCTTGGCTGACTGTGTCGCAATTAGAAAGTCGAACACAGATTGCTTGACTACTTCGGAGTATGCAAAATGGATGTAATCTTGGCTGCTGAACAGAGATTCGGAGACTCCACATCAGAGCTGATACAGTGGTGGTATATGGCATAAGATCACAAGCTACTACAGTTTAAAACTTCGATTTTGTTCATCTTCAAACTTGAAGGGTCGTGCCAAAGCTAGCCAACCCGACAGCCAGCTTTTGAAGCGTCGTGGTTGAGAACCCATGTGTACCTTGAGATTGATGATTGCGGTGCTCGTGAAGTCCACTACAAGACACTAAAAAATCTCTTTATTAAGTTTAAATCAACTACAGAATTTGCGAGCATCGGTTTTCGTGATGGTCACAATCTCGACTGTGGGGCCCAATTCAACGAATTTGTATCTGTGCATTTAGTAGAGAACGGCAGCTTCAAAGACTTGAATTGAGATTCTGTGCCTCTGATCTCAAGATATCTGTTTTGGATGTTCTGGTAACAGTAACTGGGACTGAGGAATATTCTAAATTCAGTACCGGAACAAATAGTCGAATTTTTAATTTTTGTTGTTATTGCAGGAGATAGTGTTCAAATAGGTCGAGCCGTGACCCAGCAAACCCGTGAGTTCGTCCACAGCCACTGTGGATCCGACGCAGAGCGAGGGAGAGCGCGAACAAACGCGAGAGCCCCATGCAGGACATTGTTGCGTCAAATAGCAAGTGCATTCTAAAATAGTCACTTTGATTTATGTACTTCCCGAACGTTGGACGAATAGCCCGGCTTTATAAGGTTGGAGGACATGATGCTAAGTTAGATGACATGGACCATGATTTGCATTATTATGGGTTACAACCCTCTCCGTCTTGACCGTCTCAACCAAAGACTACTGGACACATGTATGTGATCATTAATTGCCCAAATTACCACCAGACGTACTGTTATAGATATACGTAGAGTAACAAAACTGTAATTGCCGAATAACGCTGTGAGCACAGTACCACCCAAAGGTGTGCTTCATGTCTAAAAGCATATTTTGATACATTGACTGTGCCTTATATATAGCATGAAGACAGAACTGGTGAAATTATCACCAAAGAGAATATCCAGGAGAGAATATTTTTCTCAGCGCTCTGAACAATTCTACAGTGCCGGGCCGTTGCATGAAGTTAATACACCCTAAATTCGAATTCAAAACAAGTAAAATAAAATCATATCCTGATGTTCCTTGTGAATATAATATTGTCGCAGTCTAGTGAATTCTCGGGGGGTAATTTGATGAAATCTTAAATTAGCGAGCTCTCGAAAAGTTCCTCCCAAACATGCACACGACTTGATTAGAATGCCCGAGAACAAGCCTTCGTGCACAGAACACTGGTCAGAAAACACAGCCAATTAACCCACAAGACAAGGAGACAGCTTCAATACTGATATCTCTCTCTTTTGAACTTTCCGAACAAAACACCTCAAGAAGCGGCAAACCCATTCCCAAAGCCTTGGTAAATTTGAGTTCCCTCCCCTGCAGATATATATTCCTGAGCTGGCTCCGAATATTCACCACCAGATTCCTGTTTCAGTAAATATCAGGAAACGGGGAGAATACTAATTAAAGGCCCACCAATAAATCATTCGCTGGGACGGACACTGGGGATGCATCTACTGTACTGAATCCCAGCATTCCAGCCCAAAAGTTGCTAGATTCCATTGCAATAGATGGAGGTGGCAGTCTGACACAACTTCAATGCAGACAGGCAAGGAGCGTTCACGCATTGAGACGCGGCAGGGCAGGGAAGCAGGATAGAGTCGAAGATATAAATGTTTTCGGATGGAAATTGGGCCATCCAGCCATCCCTGCAGCCGCCTTTGGAGCATGTGCGGGACTGCGGGGTTTTGAACCTCTGGATGTAATTAGCTTAATTAGGCGCCACCGCCCCTGGGGAGAGCAGTTACCGTAGTAGTTACTAGATTACGAGTTGATTAATCTATATTAGAGGGACGCTGATGCAATGAAGGCTTCCGTTCAGTACTAATTCATGAGGGATGGCAAGCCCTGGAACTCTTTCAAATCTGAACGGTTGAGTGTAAGATCGGTAATTAGTGATACCACTTACACAGAGGCGCACCTTTTTTTTTATATTGGAAACAGCAACAACCGTTTTCTTGTGTTTTTTAATGCAATGGCCACCGTTTGAAAACAAAAAAAAACAAAAAAAAAACTGGTTTTAGTCTAGTTGTGTTTTTCTTTGGGTGCCAGGGACGGACAGAAGCCGGTGATCTCAATCCAAAAGAGTTCTAACAATTGCTAAGGTATTCCAACGCATTAAAATATGAATTGTTTGGAATTGTATTGTTATGTACTATTTTTTTTAATTTTATATATTTTGGAGAACTATTAACCTTTGAAGTCCCAAGTGTTCCGTTAGGGTATTATCGAAGGTTCGGGTATGCTCCGATGATCTCAATTTTTGACTTGATTTTTTAAAACATTTTTTTGAAGATAGGAATCCACATTAGCTTTCTGGGTATATAATTTTTATTTCAATCGGTGCCAAGGAATGAAAGTTATGCCACCCTAAGTTTGAAAAGTAATTCCCTGGGCAATACAAAAAAAATAAAAAATAAATGAAAATATCTTTGTTTACATTTTGTTTCTCATAGAAAATAATTTTGCCTAGATGGAAAGCTTTAATTTATTTCATTTGGACTAGTGATGAGAAAGTTATGGAGAGTCTTGTTTTTTGGACACTCATAGCATCTTCCACAAAAAATAACTTGTAGGATTTGTTTATAAACTCAAATTTTCACAATTTTTCAAAGAAGAAGTTCCACATAGTTTAGTTTGTTTGCTGGAACAATTTCATTATTGGAATTAGTGTATTTCAATTCTATCTTAAAACTATTAACAACTTAGTTTTTCCTTCTAACGCGTACCTCCTTCTACATTACACTTTTTTTTAAGTAAAAATCAAGTGTGTTTTTTGAAATATTTTTTCTCCAACTTTCAACTCAATTCTTCAACGCAAAAAATTAGAAATTCAAAACCAATAGTGCAAAAATCTTAAGCTGAGAAGATTCAAAGCCAAAAAATCTAATTGAATAAGGTACAAAAAAGCTTGTTCTCTTCACTTTAATTGCAAACATCTTGCAATCCACAGGGTCAAAGTCTACGAGCTTTCTTTTGCACATTCTCATACGTAGTACTAGTCTATTGCAAGATCCTACAGTTAGATTTGGAAATGTAAAAATAAATTATATTGCAAATAGACTAAATGACGATTTTGAGTGGCTTTTGATGAAAAGGGGTCTTAGGACTAAACTAGAGACTACCCCCTAAAGGCCCAAGGCCTTTTTTCTGCCAAAAACACCCAAAACTGCCATTTTCTTAGCAAAGAGTGAAAAACAATTAAAAATATTTTTTTTGCACATCTAACCATAGGATCTTACACCCAACTAGTATAAGAATGTGTGGAAAAAATTTCATAATTTTTGACCGCACAGATTGCAAGATATCTACGTTTAAGGTGAAAAAAACAAGTTTTTCAGCACATTGTGGGACTGGATTTTTTGACTTTGAACATTTTTAACTTAAAACTTTTGCACTACAGAGTTTTGAGCTTTAAATGTTTATAGTGGAGAAGTCAGTTGACAATTCACCAAAAAAAAAAATTCAAAAAAACTTAATTTTCATTATTAAAAAAATTGTTAAGTAGAAGTAGGTACGAGATAGAAGGAAAATCTAAAATATTCATATATTTTAGATGGAATTAAAATGCACTAATCCCAATGGTGAGATTGTTCTAGCAAGTAATATAAACCATGCCAAAAAAATAAATTTGAAAAATTTGAAAATTTGCATTCAGAAATGAGTCCTACAAGTTATTTTTTTTCCGAAAAGATGCTCTAATTGCCCGAAAAACAAGAATGTCCATAACTTTCTCATAACAAATCCAAATGAAATGAATCAAAGCTTTCTAGATAGACAAAAATATAATCTATGAGAAAAAAATACGAAAAAGAAAAAGAAAAAAAAGTGCAAATCTTTTATGCTGCCTGAGCTGCCCCCCTTCCCCTGTTTTGAGCTTATTTGGTCATAACTTTTGTTCCCAGGCACCAACTGTGAAAAAAATTATATTCCCACGAAGCTAATCAGCTTTTCTACCTCCAAAAAAAGTTTCAAAAAATCAGGGGAAAATTTCAGCCCATAGGTACCTGCCCAAAAATGCATTTGTCCCCCGAAGGGACAATGAGCTTTTAGGGGTTAAGGTAATTTCACCTAATTGTGACTTGTTTGCACAACTGTCCCATCTGGATTCTTGACTAAAATGTGTAACTTCCATACCTGAGAGTCTAGGGTTGATTTTAGATACACCTATTTTCAACACTTTAAAAATTCATAGTTTATTTTTGTAGAGTTCCAAAAATGCATTTGAAGATAATCTAGAATCTCTTTTCAAATACCAACAAAATTCAACAAAACCTTTTACAATACAATAATAGAGACTATGCTCAAAGCCTTATATGCATTTAGGTTTTGTTAATGAAAGAAAAGACTAGCAAATCCTCAAGGAATTTTATCAATTAGATAATATTTGAGGGCATTAGAGGACCGTTTCAGGCCCGTTTCCAAATCTGGCCCGATTCTGTGACTAGCAGTACGGGCTGTTCGAATTTTTTTTTTTCACTTTTTTTTCAAATATCATTTTAAGCAATTTTTTTTTAAAATGACGTGGCACAATCTGAGCCACATCAATTAGTTGCGTTCCCGCAATCCAAAAACGCAAGGAACTCTCCGGGAACTCACGGTCTCCCAATGCCCCAAAATGTCATCTAATGTTACTTTCAAAAATAACATTCAACACATGCCAAATTTGAAATTTTATTGTACCAAATTCTTTTCAATATAGGAAAATTCTCCCAAAAAATTGGCATCTACTATAGTGTAGAATTGTAATCCACCTACCTTCACTTTCAAGTACGGCATTGGAATCATTCTTTTGTAGACAAAATTATGATTTTTGTGTGTGTCTACAAGGAGTCTAACCAATTGAATAGTGATACGTCTAATATTTTTTTGAATCAAAATAATTATTTTTGGAAACATGTGCATATGTATGTCGTATGAAGGTCCAAATCACTAGTCTACATTGCCATTGGATTATGAAAATTGTTTATTTTTCATGTGATAGAATCTTGAAGCATCTCATTTCTATGAGGTCATGTGATAAAATATTAGATTATAAAGATCCAAATGCAAACAATTTTTTAACTTGCATAAAATATCCCACACAAATGGGCTCTTACGTTTAAGGTAATTAACCCAATACAGTTAATAAAAGAACACAATTTTGTTGTTGAGAGTTTAGGATAAGGCTTACTTGTTTCCATCTTGAATTATACCTAATGCAATCATTGAGACGTGGACCTTCTATTCTTTGGCAATTTTTGCTTAAAATTATTTAAATTTAGCACTTAATACAACTAAATAAAAAAAGTAGGAAAAGTTGTGGATGAAATAGTTAAAAAATCTCCAAAATTATATATACAGCTTGCCAAATTCTAGACGAGGTTTATTCATTTTATATAATATTATGGATGACATTAATATGTGATGGATCAATCTTAAAAAAAGATTATTGTTTTGATGAACTTACATTGCATGTTGTACTACCAACAAAAAAAATAAAATATGAGAGCATCCTCAATCTTGGCACTATAGTGGTACAGCCTAGGTCTGGTGAAGAAGTCCTAAAATAAACAAAGTGGAATGGGTCGCGGTGTCTCATCCCTTGACATTACCCGGAATTCTATTTGTGATGGCCTAGTTTTTGTTTTGACAACACTGGCATAAGTGCAACGCAAGTGCTCATTTGTTTTGGTAATAGCACATCTACAATGAATAGGTAATGAACAATTATTGTTATAATTGTGTTGATTGAGGAGTGCATAGCAGCCTTTAGAGTACAACAAGTATTGTGAATTTGTCATGTGAAGGCCTCAAAGTGATATGTAGGTAGCAAGGAAGATGGTAGGTGCGTTGGACCAAGTTTTTGTTGTCAATTTGGAATCCCAACTTGTCGTTGCCATGCCTCCACAAAGACCAAACGGAGGGTGCACTTCCATGTTGGGTGGGTGGGCAAAAATGGCACTACAATCCAAGCCGCCAATCCACCCACCATTATATAAACAAGACCCTAAGGTAGGTGCATCCATTTCCGTCTGTTTATCGCATTTTGTCAATATGTAGCATAGGCACACATTTTTTATTTTAGAATGTATTGCATTCGTACATGATGATGAAATGGGGTACATGGACAGGAATGGGCTCGTCTACCTTAGTGCTTTGTTTGGAAAGCAATAGACACCGGTCCATCCGTGAAATTAGCAGCTGCCATACTTGTCTACCAATATCGGTAAAGCATTTTGATTGGACTAAGAAGATTTTTTTGGAAATCCAACTTGTATATCTGCTCCTTGTAAGGTCGGACCACCTATTTCCAACCAGGAACCAATTCCCAATTGGTAGTGCCCCTATTTCCAATCAAGGCTTATAATGTGTTTTTTACTCTTTTTTAAGTTTGGAACGAGTAAGATCATGACACATGTCCTAAAGCATGCAAAAAGTAACAAGAAAGTAGATAGTAGGAAACTAGTTCCTGAGTGATCGGAATTAGAAGACTTTATAGATTGGGAAATGATTCGGAACACTTTTTGGCTCCCAAAATTCACAAAAATTTCAGTTTTGCAAAAAGAATTATGAAAATTTTGCACTCTCAGTATTTTCTATCTCTCTACATGGGAAAAATCTCCATCGCATTCAACTGCTCACCATTTGCACCACAAGAGCTTAAGTGATTAGGTATAGGTGGTCCGACCTTAGGTCACTAGTGCTCACCCATGCCCTCACATAAAAGTGCAAATTCGTGTTTAAAAAGAAAAGAAAAAAAGAAGGGCAAATTCGTTTTTTTTTTTTTTTTTTTCTTTCCTACCGTGTCTGAGTGAGGATGCTCTAAAGTCTCAACCCTGCACTGATGATCCTAGCTGGTAGTATGGTGTAAACGGGACCCCAGATTCCAATTAAATTTTTTCTATTTCTGAAATGCTTGTCACGGTGGTAGTTGTTTGAAGTAGATTTCTGACAACTCTCGTCCAACTCGGGATTTTCGAGCCCTTTGGTTGGTGCAGAATTCCAATCATGAAGATTAGAATATATAATCACAGCAACTGCAATCCTTCCGCGTCGGTATAATTATCAGGATTTTAATTAATGGGAAACCCTTGGGGAGGGAGAGCATTGAGCGTAGCAAATCCGAGCTTGATTCTGGAATTTAAAAGAAGGTAATCAACAAAAGAGATTCATGTTTCATAATTCATATGATCAGAAAGAGATTCATGTTTCATAATTCATATGATCAGAAAGAGATTCATGTTTCATAATTCATATGATCATACAGCTACTGTAATTTAAATTAACTTAGTAGGATGTTTGAGCCTCAAAGAACTTCAGTTCTGTTTTTTCTGGAAATAAACTCCGGGTTTAAAAAATAAAAAAAAAACAAAAAACACTTCAGTTCTTCAAAACATTTGGGCCATCAATGGAAATTGTCCATGTGTTTCAAAAACACAGACACACACACACACACATTTGGGCCGCAATTCAAATGGGAAAGAATCATGTCCGTTGTAAGTAAGTCTCGACGGATTTTGTACAGTGAAGTTAATCGATACAGTATTAACACATTCTCTGGGTCCGAGCGTCCACATTACTGTATCTGCATGGTACCTCGATCAATCTAAGTTTGAAATCTACACCCCCTCCATTAATTATTTCTCGATTGAACTTAGATTTCTCAGTGCACTTAATTAGATTGTTTCATTTTTCAATTAAGATTCTTGATTATTTGGAGAAGATTTCAACTTTATAGAATTTTGTGAGATTATGCTGATACAGTGATACTGTTACTGTAGAACTGAACCCTTCCAGCTCCCGGAGATTATATTCTGTTGTCTCTGTCTGTATTGGGGTAGACTAGCGGTTAGTCTAAAATATACGGTACTCCGGCGTAGTTCAGTATTTATCGTTCCAAAATTATAAAAGTTAGTATTTAGCTTCATTTCTTCTTCTTGATCAATAGAAAACTAATTGAGACACAAGGAAGCTGACGCTTCTCAGTGGTCATGTGATTGATATTCAAGAATACGCATCAGTTTGTTGTGTCAGGTTTCTTTTTCTTCAAATAAAAAAATGCAGTAGTTATTGAAGAATACCCTAGGTTTAGATTTTTCTAATTCTAGTCTGATTATAATTTTTCGTACCTTGTGTTTTAGTTTTCTTTTCTCTTTTTTTTTTTCTTTTCTTTCGATAACAAATGGATGGATTTTTTTGGGTTTTTTTTTCAAAGAATGGTGCCCATTGCATTAACCCCTAAAGGCCCAAGGCATTTTCTAACTAAAAAAACACCCAAAACTGCCATTTCTAGAGCATTCATCAAAAAAGGTTTGAAAATGTTTTTTTTGGGAATGTAACCGTAGGATCTTGTTGTTAACTTGTATGAGAATATGTGGTAAAATTTCGTGAGGTTTGACTGTACGGATTGAAAGATATTTGCATTCAAAGTCTTTTTTTTTTTTTTTTTTTCACTGCATCCAAAAATTTAGATGCCTTTGACCACCGTTTGCTAAATTTTTTCCAATATAGACCTTGAATTAAAAAATTTCCTTATGGGAAAACATGTTAGGCATGTGCCAATTTTCAAGGCAATCCAAGACAAGTAAGACATTCAAAAAAATTAAAATTTACCACAGTGTCCCAAGAATTGACAATATACTAGGCCATTTTTGTATCAATTTTCCCATCACATATTTTTAGATATAGAACATTTGAACGGTGGATTGAAAGATGCACTTATACTTGAGAAGTAGGAAGAAACAAAATGGAAAACCTCAAAATCTCTAACTTCTAGAAGCTCCTAAAGCCTAATGTGACCTCCCAATAGGCACAACAATAGCCTAACTTTCCTCTCTTGCCACCTTTGCTGCCCCTTGGGAGTCAAAGGCAGATTGCTGAGGGGCAGCAATAGAATGTACTGAAATTTTTATTCAAATGTTCATAATTTCTTAAGAATAAGTCGGATTTTGACGAAAATTGTATCCACGCGAAGCTTTTGAGAAATTACATGCTCCAAAAAAGTTTGAAAAAATCATATTGAATATGAAGTTTGAACAAGCTTGCCCAAAGTCCCAAGTGTCCCTCGAGGGGACACTTGGGCCTTTAGGGGTTAAAAAAAACATGGAAGAGAAACAAACAACTGGATCAATCTGGTTCAATCGGCCGTATCAGCCTAGGTGGGAGACAGAGAAAGATGCCACTGGGGCTTGTGAAAGCTACCAAAGCAAAAAAACTCGTTTTTGCACCAAGTATCTTGAAAATCTTGTCTAATGATAAGCTATTTGTCTTCACTACATTGTTGGTACAAGGAGAGGGAGTTGTTTCTTTGAGCCATGCCGGCAAAAATGGTATCTTTCCAAGCTTGAATGCAAACTTGGTAGGTGTCGATGTGTTCTCCTTAAAAAACAGATCTATGGTAGGGGCTGTAAAGGGGACTTGTCTCTAAAAGCGATCTGGTACATTTTTGCCTCTGACATGTACTAGAAGTGTACATTTCAAGAGGGGGTCGCTTTTAGAAACCATTGTGTTTTCAACTTCAAAAATTTATAACTAATTCCATGAAGGTCCAAAAAATATGAAACAACTTGGGTTAGATGCCAATTCCATTTTTCTTACCACAAAAATTTACTAAAAGTTATTTCAAACATTTTAGCTTTCCAAAAATGTAAATTAGCTCTTAAAGGGTCGCTTTTACAGCCCCCTACCTTAATCCTGGCACACAACAAATGGATGTTTTAGTTTTCAATTTGAAGGTTTGAGTAATGAGTTGGATTTTGTAGGGTTGTTGCAATAGGTGAGGCTTTTAAAATTTCACCACAAAAGTTGCCAATTGCGAGATTATGATTTTAGAATAACAAAAAATAGTTTTTTGTTTTGTTTTGTTTTTGAACAAATGGGAGAATCCGCTGCATTAAAAAAATAGTAATCAACAACAAAACGGCAAAGCCACACGGCTGGACAATGAAGAGATTACAAGTAAAATGCCAAAAGAAAACAAAAAAAAGGCCCTAAGGGCAAGCTACACTATTAGACAAGACGGAGGGCCCTCCCTATTCCAAATGAATCTCCCACCTTCTTTGGTAGCCAAGATAGGTGCTTGGAGCCAATTTTTTTCAAATTCAATCCAAATCAACCCTGCTTGCTGTGGTCCTTCTCGGGTCGCGTTAAATACCTTGATGTGTGCTGCCCGTCTTGAGTCTATTAACGCGGTCCATAAGGCTTTGTGGATGCGTTTGCGGGGCCACACACTATTTGTAAACACTTTACTATTTCTAGATAACCACATGATCCACAGTGATGAACCTCTAACTAAAGATCAAATGGTTTAAATTGCTAGAATCTACGTGGAAATTTGTCTCCAAAAAGACAATGTCTATTACTAAATCTCATATGCAAGATAAACCTTAACCCCTAAAGCCCTGAACATGCTTTTTTGGCAACATAGCGTTTTTGGGCAGCTCACTACAAGCAGAGTTTTTAATTTTTTTCTTTGAAATTTTTAGACAACATTTTCCCAAGGAGTAGCTTTAAGGCCCAAAAATTTTCATAACTTTTGACTACATGATTAAAAAGTTATTGCATGATATGTCATTTTCATTGCTCGGCAGGCAGCCTGGGCAGCAAAAAAAATTTCTTTAAAAATCACTTTTTAAAAAAATAAAAATTTGAAATTGGTTCTTTAGATTTATATGTACACGGGAAGCTTTGAATCATTCCATTGGGATTAACGAGTCAAAAGTTATGAGGATTCTTAGTTTAAGGTAGTTTATGGGTAGTTATGAAATCTCTACTCTAAAATAAACTTTGAAGTCCTTTATCTAACTCAATTTTCAATATTTTTGAATAAAACAAAAAACATTGGGTGTATATTGTTTATTACAACATCACAACCGTTGGGATTGGCATTTTTCAATTCTGTAATTAAATTCTTGACAATTTAGTATGTTGAGTCATTTTCTACCTCTTCCTACTTACTATTTTTTTCCTATATGTTGTACAATTCCAAATGATCTGAAAATTTTCAAGGATGTAACCAACTTGCCTTGAAGAGTGAATCCAAAGAGTAACCACCATTTTGAACATTTTTTCATACAAATGTGACCTTGTGAAGGGCAGCTGCCCGGATTTTTGCAGTGATTAGAAAGGGACTTTTGTCAATTCAAACGCTATTATCTTGCAATCTACATGGTGGAAAATTCTGAAATTTTTTCCCCGTCTTTTTAAACCAATGTACTACAAGATCCTATGGTTACATATGTTGAAAAGCGTTTTTTTTCTAAAATTTGATACTTGTATTAGAAATGGCAGTTTTAGAGCGTTTTTGGTGAAAACATAGTCAAAAACCTTTAGGGGTTAACTGATCTCCATATAGATGAATGATAATGGATTGGGCATATTCCTATACATCTTGGGCGCTCAAGCAGTAATAGAACCTGTATATGGGAGTCTCTACGATGTCAGTCGTGTAGCAATTGCATTAAGTGTTGATCCCGGGTTGATACGGGTCCTCTACAAATGAATTGCTATTGCTTTATGCCATACTGACCACAAGAACGCCACTTCCTTCTGTGATCGAGTCTTGACCCATAGATCTCTTAGACTAGGTGCAAAATTAGCCGGGAGGTGGTCATTCCATTTCGAAGATATGGATTGCTTGAGCTGGGTTTGCTTGGTAAGTAGCAATCTTCATGTAGAGGTTGAGTACGTCATCAATGGGGCTCCATTGTTCCATACCCATTTGCTTGGATTGAACGTTAGAGAACATAAGTCTCCAGTGAAAAAAATAGGTTTTTTCAACCCATTATAGAGTTTAAGTTTTACGTTTAAACTTCTTGTGGATAAAATTGTATGTTGTACAAAATTAGGAAAAAAAATTATACAAAAAATAAATTGACAATGCATGGGGAAAAAATAAGAATAAAGAATCCTTTTTTTTTTCATTTTCTAAAAAAAGGCAAGTGTATGCACATTGACAAGATACAATACACAAATAATTACTCAAAGAAATATTTCAAAAATGTTGATCCCAATTTGTTTTTAAGAAAATTATTAGAAAAATTAACTTTGCAAACTACTGAAGTTTGCTTCCAAACAAGAAAAAATTACAACTTTTCAATAATTATATTAAAAAAATGATCTATAAAAGATTACAAGGATTTCTATAAAGGAGCATACAACTATATTGTCTCTTGATAAAAAAAATTGTTGAAAATATACTACAGATTAATTTTAATCAATTACATCCAAAACAATTCAAATTCAAATTCAAATAATTTATTTTTAATAGTTAAAATTGAATTTTAATATAAATTTTGACAAAGATTTAAAACATATGTTTTATCCTTCCTTGACTAGTGGAATAGGTATAACTATTTTGCCCTGAATCTTACCAATAATATCACTATATTATCCCAAGTTTGCTTAGGAGAAAAATTCATAAAAGTTGTAAGAATAACACATTTGATTAATGCATTTAAGATTTGTTATCATCTCTAACATTCGGTAAGGAATAATGATTGATTTGTTCTACATTAAAGTCATATGATTTTGTGACATGCGATCAAACTTTAGCCAAAGGTCACTACTACCTCTGTCCCACTAAAAAGCTCTTGATTTTACCTCCTGTTTTTTTTAGTAGTTTTGAATATGCATATTGGAATTTTGCTTGGGTCTAGTTTTTATTTTGGTTGCATTGAATAGATACAATGTTCTTCATGGATTGTGGTGATATAAAATTTAGACCATTCTAAATTATGCATTTTACAACATGGCCATTGAAATTTGTATAAGAAAAACATGAAATAAAATAAGGAGCTTTTTAATGGGACAGAGGTAGTAGTTGTTAACCTCAAAATTCATTTATGTCTAAATGGTGATCAAGATTGTTTAAAATTTTGTGGGATTAGTGATACAATTTCAAAGTCAAAGATTTAGTCTCTACTAAGAAAAATGCAAAATATCAAAATAATTATGTAATTTTATATACCAAATAAAAACAAATGAATGATTCGCATGCCCCTATGTTTGTTGTTGCATCTCTTGTAAGCCTTGAATATAGGAATGACTTAACCTTGCCATTTCTATGGCATGTAGTACATTTGAAATATATTGATGGATTTCTAAAATAGTAATGTTCATTATACATGAATTTATTTTCTTCTAGAGAGCAAATATTGAAGGATTTTTTTTGTAGATGACCTCATATGAAATTGCTTGATTAGTAAATACTACAATTTGCATTCTTTTATAATGCCTAGTATTAGGTTTGAAAAATCACAATGACACATAACTAATTAATATTTTAGGTGAAAATGTCTTTAGTCTTACAATCAATGCTTAGAACCATATGACAAGGTCAACGTGATGCAAAATATAAACACACTTTGATGAAAGAAGTATCGAATTTACTTTGGATGTACTAGTGGAAGAGTGACAAATAGATTTGTAATGAAGTAGATAATTCATTTTTTTATATATACGACCATCCATCTATGTCAAATTTTCAATTTGGACCTTAATTAGAATATTATGTAAAATGGGTGGTATTAATAGGAAAGTGGCAAAAAAATAGTGTTACTCAACCAATATTTTTCAATGATGTTTTTCTAAAAAAATATAAATATTTAAAATGTTGTACCAAAAACATCTTTTATTTTTATAAATGGAATTACCAAACTACACCTCAATTTTGAATTGATATCAATAAATCTTAGATGAATTTACATATAATCATATATAAAATCATATTTCATTTGTATTCTAAAAATATATAGATATAATGTAAGTTAAAGTTTTAATCTAAACTTAAATTATGTTTAAAAAGTAAAAAAATTGTCGTACCCAATTTGCTTAGCTCTAATTCAATGTGCTAAACCTACTTTGTTCAACTAATATTGCACTTGATGACAACGTTGTTTTATGAAATGCATTAAGCCTATTCAATGTCAAATTGAACCTTTATAATTGTATCTTGGTAAAGTATTTATTTGATTTTGAAATTTCCATTTGAAAAAATGAAATAGTCTTCTATGTTTAGTATCTTCTATACCAAAATCAACAATTTTTTCCACCAAAGTACAAACATAAAAAATAAAAATAAAATCTACAACAAACCCAATACTTAATATATTTGGTATTATGGACCATGGATATGTTTAGTATCTTATTAGATAAGTATTAAAAATTAGACAACCTTGCTAAGAGATTTTTAAATATTCCTAAATACTTTTGCATATTGTAGAGAATATCAATATACCTAAGAGTTTTCTTGTTAAATTTTAGAATATTGGAGCACATTTCTAGCATAAATTGTCAAATTTGCTATTTTTATGTTAGTGAAGGAAAAGTCAAAAATGAATCTTTTTTTGAAGTTCAACTATACAAATTTGTCCTAGACTAACAAATATGTGAATTTAAGGAAGGATGCTCCAAAACTTTGACTACATGGATTAAAATATTATAGTGTTTGATGTTAGAATAAAAAGATATTTTTCAATCCTATTCAATAAGGTTTGCAAACTTTAATTTTTCTTCAAGTGAGATTATCGCACTATACCTATTTTTATTGATAGTTGCATCTTAGATCATATGAGTCTTATACCCAGTAAATTTTAAAGGTAAAGAAATTTTTTTGCAAAATTTGTATGAAGCTACCCGCTTTGCTTGAAAAACTATGGGCAATGTAACTTTTGATCCATGAACTTGATTGGAAAAAATTATATTCCCACATAAGGATATATATCCACATCATGTGTTAATATTTCAAAAAATTAAATTCAAAATTGACTTCATAGGAATTTGCCAAACTTTCCAATTGGTTGTTCAATGACAATTTGTTCCTTTAGGGGTTAATCCCTAGAAATCCACGTGTCAAGAATTGGAAAAAACTCACCAAATTGCTAAAATTCAACACTCTCCAAATAAAAGGTTATTAATAAAAATTCCATTTATTTTTAAAAATTTGTAGGATTTTATTTTGACTATTAATAAGATGATATAAAAAAAATTAAAGTCTGGAAATAGAAAAGAAAAACACCAATCCATTTTTGTTAAGATTGGTTTATAAATCATAAGACTTTGTTCATCTTGTATCTTACATCATGCTCCAAAGAGCCTAATGGATATTCTTAGGCTATATACCTTATTAAGAAGAAAATTTTGTATATCCAATTGAGTTTATCAATATTTATAGTGTCAATGTTAACGTCACCTAAAGGTGTGTGATTATGTCTTGTGATATATATATTTTTGGTGATGACTATTGGAATAGTGGTCACTCTGATAAGATTGGGGTTTGCAAGTGCAGTGGTGAATAGTAACATTCAAGACATTTTTTGAGTTTTACCAGGTATTTTTTATCCCCATATTGAAATCATAATCTAATTTTTCCTCTATTTTATATCCTAAATAAAAATTGAATATATTTTTTCACCATTTTTTTCAAATGTTTCAAAATGAAACGGGATTTTTTTCCCAATCCCATTGGCTAATAATGAACTAATTGGTAGTTCTCCTGAACATCAATAGCCACTGGCATAGTGGCAATGAAGTTTGAACTTCAAATCCTTGTGTGGCCTATATTTCATTAGTCTTCAGTGAAGGCATTATCTAGATGAGCTATATGAATAGCCTTTGTAAATAGCCTTTTGGTTATTGATTTAGCAGTGTTGATAATAATGAATCTTAAGTTTTACAAAGCTTATGGTAGTCTCTGTTTAATTCCTAAAGTCCTATTGTGTCTTTGGGGAACAAATTCAATTTTGGACAGGCTCTCATGGTCTCAATATTTGTCATTATTTTTTGAAATAATTTTTGAAGATAGAAAAATATTTTATCTTTGTAGAAATATAATTTTTACTTCAATTGATGCTGGAAAATATAAGTTATGACTCAACTAAGTTCAAGTTATAGTTTGGTGGGTAGAAAAAACCCACCAAAACTTAAAATAATTTTTTCCACTCATAGATTGTACTTTCATCTACATAAGAAACTTTTATTCATTTCATTTGGATTTGTTATATGAAAGTTATGGACAATCTTGTTTTCAAGCAATCATAGAATCTTTTTGAAAAAATAACTTGTAGCTAATTCATTTCTGAACTCAATTTTCACACTTTAAAACATTAGAGGAGTTTCGGGGGCCTTGGTTCAAGTCCGTTCCTCAATCTACCCAGATTCAGGGAATGACAATACGGGCGTGTCAGATTTTTTTTTTTCATAAAAAAAATAAAAAAATAAATTACCAAAATATCATTTTAACCAATTTTTTATTTTTTATTTCCGAAAATGACGTGGCAGTTGCTTGGCCACGTCAGTCTGGCCATTTGGCAGAGTTCCAGCATTCCTGCAAAGTTCCCACAATCCGGGAACTTACAGTCTCTTAGAAGGCCCAAAACTCCTCTAATGAAAAAAATCAAAAAGTTAAGATTTCTTGCTTTGTAGCTTGTAGCTTTACCCGTATCTTTTGTAGCTTCAATCCAACTTGGTATGGATATACTTGCGCAATGAATTTTGGTATAGCACAACTGAATATATGTATGCCGGGATAACGAACCATATTTATCAGAGCTAGGAGACATCTAGTGGATTTGAGGATAATGTATGTGTGAAAACAAAGCTTGCTAAGTGGAGAAAAATATTTTCTTAAGACTGCCCAAAATTTTCACAATGTGACTTTGTCAAGCTTTTGAGGCTCTAACTCAAAATTCCTTTGCAAGAAGTTAAAGGGACTTTAGATTTGAATAGGGCCTCAAGTTAAAAAGAAGTTTGCAAATTTTCAAAGCAAAATGAAATTGCCTTCCTCTTGCTTGAGTTGGGGTCCAAAAAAACACAAAACAAATAGTTTTATTTCAATTGTTGGATCTTTATAATTATTAAATTTTCATGAAATTTATTTGTTTTTCTAATCTCACAAAAAAATGAGGATGAAAACCAAAATTTGATCATTCATTTAAGATGCCCAAATTTCTCAAAACTTGTTTTAGCTCGCAATGAGCTTTAGGAATTAACCTCTAAATTTTATAGGCCATTTTTTAGGTCAAAAACCACTCAAAACTACCATTTTGAGTGCAAACAACAAACAAATTTAAAATGTGTGAGAGATTTTAGAAACTTTGACTATATTGATTTTAAGATGTAAGTGTTGAGAGTGAAAAAAAACAATTTTTTTTGTTCCTAGCCTAGTTAGATTATAAGGCTTTGAATACTTTTAACTTATATTTTTTATATCATAGATTGTGATTTATTAATTTTTTATTTTGAAGAATTGAGTTGAGTCTTTTGAGAAAGAAATTCACCTCTCCTACAATGATTCTTTAAAAAATTGAGTTAAGTCAAAGCAGGTATGAGATAGAAGGGGGTGGAAACTCTAAATTGTTGATAGCTAAGATAGAATTGAAACACACTAATTCTGTGCTCTAGAAAGATAACTAAACCATGTGCAATTTTTTTTTAACCCCTAAAGGACCATTTGTCTCTTGGGTGGACAATTTGGGTCCGGAGGGCACGTTCCTACTTTCTCAATTTTTAGTGATATTTTCTAAAAGTTTTTGAGGTTGTGTATTTTTGCAAGAGCTTTGTGAATATATAATTCAAATTTTAATTGATGCCCGGGAGCAAAAATTATGGCACAATAAGCAAAAAAATGGAGTTCGGCGGGCAGCACAAAAAAAATCACAAAAAGTCAAAATAATTTTTTATAGATTTTTTTTCAAAGATTACATTGTTGTCTACATGTGAAACTTTGTTTTATTTAATTTGGACTAATAATGAGAAAGTTATGGGCAATCTTATTTTTTGGGGCAATCTAAGCATCTTCTTGAAAAAATAACTGGTAGAATTCATTTTTGAATGCAGTTTTTAGAATTTTTCAATTTTTTGTGTTAGATAAGCTTAGATTTGCTTGCTAGAACAATTTCACTATTAAGATTATTGTAATTCAATTCCATCTAAAAGCTATTAACATTTTAGTTTTTTCTTCAATCTTGAACCCACTTCTACTTAACCATTTTTTAATGAATGAAAATAAAGTGCTTATTTTCCTAAATTTTTTTTTATAGATTTTCAACTCAACTACTTAATATTACTAAGTAGAAAATCAAAATCAATAGTGCAAAAAGTTTGAACTAGAGAGATTCAAAGCCAAAAAATCTGATCAAGCAAGGTGCAAAAAAAATTGTTTTCTTCACTTTAAATGCATGTATCTTGCAATCTACGTTGTCAAAGTTTCTAAAATTTCTTCCACGTATTTATATACTAGTCAAGTCTAAGATCTTATAATTGGATATGCAAGAAAAAACAATTTTTAAAGCTCTTTTCTCTTTGCAATAGAAATGATAGGTTTGAGTGTTTTTTGATAGGAAAATCACCTTGGTCCTTTAGAGGTTAAATTGTTAAAATTGAGTTCATATACGAATCCAATACACTACTTTCTAAAGAACTTGATAAGATTGCTTGCAAAACAAGGAGCTTCATAACTTTCACATCACTTTTTCAAATGGAATGAATAAAATCTTTCCACGTAGACAAAAATATAATCTATAGGAAAATTTAAAAAATTAAATATTATTTCAAGCCTTGGGGTATTGTTTTGTTGCCCCCCTCGTCTATTTTTGGGCTTATTGTGGCATAACTTTTGCTCCTGGGCACTAATTGAAATAAAAATTCATATTCTTGGATAGCTAATCAGCTTTCCTATCTTGAAAAAAAGCTTAAAAAATCCTTGTCAAAAATTGAGATCATAGGTGCATGCCGGAACCTTCACAAGGGACTCTTAACTTATGACTTTATGGGTTAAGCAGATGGGGTAAGTGCTCTTCCTGCCCAACTTAGCAGATATTTGACCCACAAATCTAAATAAAATTCCATTAGCAGAGGACCAATACAAAACAGCCACTCTACTACCCAGGAGCAACTTCGTTTGCAGATGGGAATTTTCAGAAGGCCGGAGCACAACCTTCCCTTCAGTTGCGTTGTTGCAGAAAATCTTCCTTGACGCAAGCATGCAAGATTTCATTTTTGATGTGGTCTCCATGGAAGGCAACAATTCCTTTGAACAATCCAGGATCAGGTTGACGACCCTCAGTCCCTGGCTTGTCTGAATTGTCTACATTGTAGGAGAATGGTCTGAATTGTCTACATTGCAGAGAATGGTGCTGATTAGCGTAGTATCCGTCATCCTTGCACCACACTAATCCAAAGTTTAGTAAGTTAATCTTTGTTTTTCTGATGCCAACAATTGAAGCTCCTTCCAGTGCTCCACAGCTAAGATAAGGTAGCACCCATTTGAACAGTGTAGCAGTGTGGCGGCGTATGTGCAGCAATCATCAATAATAAGATTGGCAGTTCAGTTCTCTGCCATGATTCCGATGGAGGATTAACTTAACTTAACTTAACTCCATGCACGTTTCACAACTGGGCATGGATGCAAATTGAACCGGGAATGAATGCAAGGACAAGTGGATCTAAGCTAAGCAAGGCACTGCTACAGCTGCAACAGACCTTTTTCCTTTTTGCTGGCAGGAGCTTCAGTTGCTGAACATTTGTAAGTTAAGTACATCTCAACAGGGACAACAATGACAACCATGACAACCATGAGAATGCCTGTTCATGGGGATTTAGAGGAGGAACTGAAGGCAGAGCATGCACCAGGGTTGCTAATAACTTTATAAGCTAAGCTTAATGGTGGCCTGATTACTACACCACTGAACTCATCTCAGTTCTCAAGAATCTCTCTCTGGAAAGGTAGAACTATCAAGCTTATTATGTGCAGGAACTGAACTTAATGGCATGGAACTGCAGGCAAAATCGGCAGTTGCACATGCCTGCTTGGACATTGCAGGACATTCAGTTGGCAAGTTCAGTTGGCAACTCAGCCCCACTGGCATTTGCACCGCAGCATGGCAGGACACCATTCAAGCAGGCATGGCACACAGGAATCACATTTTTACCTTTTACAATCGCTGTAGTGAAGACAGGCGTAGAATTCTCTGGGAAGACTTCAAGAACACTTGGTGCAAAAACAACTTTTTTTGCTCAGGTACCTTGCACAAGCCTGAATGGCACTTGTCCCTCAGTTTATCTCCTAGGTTAAAACGTCTGAGAGAACCGGACTAATGTACCTTTTTTCCCCCCTTTTTTTTTTTAATGGCCACCATTCCTTTTTAAGAAAAAAAAGTTTAGTTGGCAACAGATTTACTTCTTTTTTTTTCCCATTTTTTTTTATCGTTTTCCTTGCTCCAAGAATTGACTGAGTTGACGCTACCACTTGATGATCATTTCAAGAGAATGTTGCGTAGTATTTAAAAATAAAATAATTCTCCAGATCACCTGTGGCTGGTTGGCTTGTACTCTACTTATTCGCGATGAAATCGCGTTTCATTTGTGTAAAAAAAACAAAAAACAAAAAACAAAAAAAATTCTTGGATGCAATATAGTTTCTGGCGGGTGATTTACATCAAAACTTCAACATATTATCTTTTTCATAATTCGGGTTTAATTATGGAAGATTTGGCTTTAGTTTTTGAAATCCCAAATGGTTCTTGAGGGGCAGAAATGGGAATTTGGGTACAGTTGTGTAAACTCAATTTTGGGTGTGATTTTTTGAAACTTTTTCTCAAGATAGGAAAATAGATGAACTTGCTATGAATATAAATGTTATTTCAATATAAGCCCAAGAGTAAATTTCAAAACTATTCAATCATGGGTAGCACATTCTTTCCATCTCTAATCTACTTCTACTTATCAAATTTTGAAGGATGAAAATAAAGTCTTTTTTGGTATTTTTGGTTAATTCTTTTCAAGACTCTCAACTTAATTCATCAATATAAATATTTAACCCCTAAAGGACCAACATGCGTTTTTTGGCCGTATAGAATTTTTGGGCAGGTACGTACGACTAGAGATTTCCATATTTTTGGTTGAAATTTTAACAGAAAGTGGGCGCAAGGAATATCTTTCATATGCACCAAATTTCATGACATTTGGAAATACGAGTAAAAAGTTATGGCCTAATATATTACTTTTTTTTGTAACCGAGCAGTCCAGGCAAATTAGAAAAAATCACTTTTTTTGAAAATAAAAATTAGAAATTGGTTTTCTAGAGTTATATGTAGGTAAAAAGCTTTGAATCATCCCATTTTGATCAATGAGTAAAAAGTTATGAAGATTTGAAGTTTGCGGGCAGTGAAGGATTCTCTACTCTAAAATAAATTTTGAAGTCCTCTATCTTACTCAATTTTTAATGTTTTTTGAAAAAAAAAAAATCCTAGGATGTAGATTATTTATTCCAACATTTTCACCATTGAAATTAGCATTTTTCAATTCTATAATTAAATTCTTGACAATTTTGTATTTTGAATCATCCTCTACTACTATCTACTTACTATTTTTTTCCTATATGTTGTACAATTTCAAATGAAGTAAAAATTTCCAAACATGTAGCCAACTTGTCTAGGAAAAAGAATCCAAAGAAGCACCATCATTTTGGACATTTCTTCATCAAAAAGTGAGCTTGTGAACGGCTGCTGCCCTGTTTTTCGCAGGGCCAAAAAAATGGTTTTAGTGACTTTGAATGCTTATTTCTTGCATCCGTGGGGTGGAAATTTTCTGAAATTTTTACCACATATTCTCAAGTCAGTGTACTACAAGATCCTACGGTTACATGTGTCTAAATTTATTTTTTTCAAAAATTGAATACTTGTACTAAAAATGGCAATTTGGGAGCGTTTTTGGTGAGAATATAGTCATGGAACTTTAGGGGTTAAAATCAAAATCTACAATGCAAAAAATTGATGTTAAGAAAATCCTTGGGGTGCTTTTTGGTTGTTTTATTGATGCAAACAGGCCACGCAATCTACCGCAACAAGAGTTTCTAAACCTTATCCTAAAAACTAGTCTAACATTCTTTTATTTCTAAGTACGTTAGATTTGTTGCAAATATGATGTCTTACTGTGACTCTAATGGATGAGAGACCCTATTCTGTCAATGAGTTCCTTAAATTCCATCTTCAACATGCGTGGAGGTTGAGATCTAATAATCAACCACAATATGAATCATGTAGAGTTCCACCTCAACAAAACCTGACACATTGTTAGGGATTTGAGACCCGAGAGGAGTCAAAGAGGTGGTGTGAAGAGGAACATAAGCCAAGCGTGGGAAAAATGTCACCAATCCATACCTTAAGACAAGCTGTTTGTTTTGTTTTGTTTGCTTGTTTGTTACGTTGAGATCTCTCGGACCGTGCGTCACCCGAGCACGTGCTTGCTTGGTATTGTAGGAAAGCCCTCGGCAAGGAGGGGTGCACGGGCTTGGTTTTGTGGCGTTTGACCTTCCGTATATAAGTTATTGAATTTCAAAGTATTTATGGATTAAAAAAATTTACTTTTACTTTTATTTTGGTCGCATTTTTGGTCCTTTGGAAAACTCTTAGCAAGGAGGGATGGACTAACTTTGTTTTGTGGCGTTTGGAATGACGATGTGAAAGATATTGAATTTCAAAGTTTTTATACGTTAACCCCTAAAGTCCCAAGGCATTTCCTAGGATTTTCTACCTCAAAAAACACTGAAAACTGCCATTTCTAATGCATTGATCAAAAAATTGTACCAGATTATTTTTTTCAAAATCTAACCTTAGGATCTTGAACTAAACTTATACAAGATGATGTAGTAAAAATTTCGTGAAATTTGACCGTACGGATTGAAAGATAATTGCATTCAAAGTTACAAGTTTTATTTTTTGGGGCCTTGCCCAAAAATTTCAGATGGCTTTGACCGCCTCTTGTGGAAAAGTTTTACTTTATGGACTTCAATTTTAATTTTTTTCGATATTCAATATCATGCTAGGCATATTCCCACCAATTTTCAAGTCAATCCAAGATATAGAGTACATCCAAGAAATTCTTGCAATGCACCTATGTCCCAAGATTTGACAACATACTATCCAATGTTTACATACATTTACCCACTACATAGTTCATAAATCCACTAATCCGAACGGTGGATTGAACTAGGTAATCACACTTGACAAGCCAAGAAAAAAATTGCTGAAAAATTCAAAAATCTCTAGTTTCTATGTCAATTTCTATTGCAAAGTGAGCTCCAAAATATGGGGCAGTTGTTGAATCATGGCTTTCCCACTGCTCCAGGGATGTTCCCTTCTCATTCCTATTGGTTCCATTGTTCCCTAAAGTTGCAAAATTGCATTCAAAGTTCCTCCGCAGGTTCCCTTTCCGTTCCTTCACGTTCCCCCTGTTCCCCCCCGCAAAGACTCCCCGCACATTCCCCTTGTCCCCCTACAGGCGCTCATGTTTCTCCTCCCGCAATGACTCCCTAGCCCAGCTCGATGCTCCCCTTCCTTGTCCTCCTTTCCCTGCCACCTAGCAAACCCCGCTGCCCTTGCCTTCTCAGGCATTGTAGCCCAGCCCTTGATTTTTTGAAAGTCAATTCCAGAAGGCCTGCCCTTGCTGCCCCTTCTCCTTCGTTTTTACAAAAAAATCCCATAACTTTTAAACCAAAGGTCCGATTTACATAAAAATTGCATGTGCGTGAAGCTCTTGAAAAACAACACGTGTGTTAAAAGTTTCAAAAATATGTGAAACAAAATGAGACTAAACAAGCCTACTCGAAATCAATTTTGTCCCCTGTAGGGACAATGGGACTTTAGGGGTTAAAGAGCTAGAAAATTGCTTTTACTTTTATTTTGGCTGTGGCAATGGCATAGGGCACACTAGTTAACTCCTAAAGAACCAAGACCTCTTTTCTGCCCCAAAACACTCACAACTACCATTTCTATAGCAAAAAGTAAAAAAAATTGAAGACTGTTTATTTTGCACACCTAACCCTAGGATCTTATACCTAACTAGTATGAAAATGTGTGGAAAAAATTTCAGAATTTTTGTACAAATTGCAAGGTATCTGCATTTAAAGTGAAAAAAAACTCGTTTTTCAGTACATTGTGGGACTAGATTATTTGACTTTGAACGTTCTTAAATTTAATTATTTGCACTAAAAAGTCTTGAGCTTTAAATCTTTACAGTGGAAAATTGAGTTGAGAGTATAGGGAAAAAAATTCATAAAAACTTAATTTTCATACTTCAAAAAATTGTTAAGTTAGTAGAAGTAGGTACAAGATAAAAGGAAAATCTAAATTATTAATATCTCTGAAATAGAATTAAAATGCACTAATCCCAATACTGAGATAATTCTAGCAAGTAAACTAAACCATGTGGAACTTCTATTTTGAAAATTGTAAAAATTGCATTCAGAATTGAATCCTACAAGTTAATTTATCAAGAAGATGTTCTAATTGCCCCCAAAACAAGATTGTCCATAACTTTCTCATAACAAATCCAAATGGAATGAATCAAAGGTTTCCAGGTAGAAAAAAATACAATCTATGAGAAAAAAAATTCAAAAAAAAAATTCAAAATTTTGAATTTTTTTTTGCTGCCCCTTCTCCCCCCTCCTCCAAGTTCCGAATTGTTTGGGGCATAACTTTTTTGTTCCCGGGCACCGATTGAGAAAAAATTTATATTCCCACAAAGCTAATCAATTTTTCTATCTTCCAAAAAAGTTTCAAAAAATCAAGACAAAATTTCAGCTTGTAGGTATCTCCAAAGGGACAATGGTTCTGTAGGGGTTAAAGTAGAAATTGAAAACAATAGACTTGGATTTGATTTGGCCCACCTGTGGCCTTTTGAGGAAGAAATGGAGGAACTTCTTCCTATTGGTACAAGTCAAACCTCTACAAGTTAGTTGATCAAGAACAAATACAAAGTCCTTGTTTCTTCTTTCAATAGTAGTAAATCACAACAATAAATCAAGCACTTGCATCAAGACCTTTCATAATGATCACGTGTTTGGCAACACTCTTTGGCCCCTTTTTAACCCCTAAAGTCCCAAGGCCATTTTTCTATCAAAAACCACTCAAGACTGCCATTTTTGTTGCGTTCACCCAAGAAAACAAAAAAAACATTTTTTTAGAATCTAATCATAGGCTCTTGTACTTCACTTGTCTGAGATCATGTGGTAAAAATTTCATGAAACTTGACCGTATAGATTGGAAGATAATAGCATTCAAAGTTGAAAAAGGAAATTTTTTTTAACACATGACTGCAATTTCAAATGACTTTAACCGCCATCTGTGGAAATCTTTTGCACTATAAACTTTGAATTTAAAATTTTTTATATTGAAGAATTAAGTTGAAAGTCTAGAAAAAAAATTCAAAAAAATCACACTTGATTTTCATTCTTTAAAAAATTGTTAAGTAGAAGTAGGTCCAAGATTGGGAAAAAAACTAAATTGTTAATAGCTCTAAGATGGAATTGAAACACAATACTCCCTCTATCCCACTAAAAACCTCCAAATCAAGCACAATTTCTGTCCCACTAAAAAGCTCAGTTTTTAGATTTCAATTGTTGGATAAGTGTTGGCCGTGCTGAACGACCTCGTGGAGGCAAGTCAAGTGATTAGGGAGCATTCTTCGCCAAAATTATTTGGCCTTGCCCATATAAAACACCTTGGACTTGTTGTGCTTTTTTAAATAGTAGTATTGACGATGGATTTGGTGACCACTTTGACACTTTGAAGAGTTGTTCTTGAAGTGGTGTAGGGATCTTTGTTGTGGATATTTAGGTTGCAATAGATGTTTTTAGAATCCCAATGTTGCTACCAACATTTAAATCATCAAGAATGATGGAGCTAGCAGCGTTTACAAATTTTGTCAAAAATGGTACTTTCCGCATGGATTTTGGGTGCCTAAACAATGGTGCCTAAGTTGGAGATTTTGCAAAGATCTAAAGGATGGGTTGCTAGTTTTTGAATGCATGTATCCCTATTTAGAAAGACTAAAAATGTAGTTAATCCTTCATGGGGAAGCTTCTTGGAGGTTTTTAGTGGGACAAAGGGAGTAATTCTAATGGTGAGATTGTTTTAGCTAGCAAACACAACCTTGTCAAACATTTTTTTTTGAAAAAATGTGAAAATTGCATTCAGAAATGAATCCTACGAGTTATTTTTTTAAGAAGATGCTCTAATAGCCCCCAAAACAAGATTGTCCATAAGTTTCTCATTATTAGTCCAAATAGAATGAATCAAAGCTTCACATGTAGACAAAAACATAATATTTAGGAAAAGGAAACTGAAAATTTATTTTGACTTTTTGCAATTTTTTTTGTGTTGCCTGCCAAGTTCTAGGCTTTTTGTAGTATAACTTTTGCTTTTGGTCACCATTTGAAAATAAATTATATTACCACATAGCTTAATCAATTTTTCTATCTTATGTGAAAGTTTCAAAAAGCTTCATAAAAAATTGAGGCCATAGGAACCTGTCCAAAATCCAATTTGTCCCATGAGGGGAGGGGAATGCTGTGGAGCGAGCGGCAAGCAGGAAGCAAGGATTGGTGAGCGTGGAGCATAAATATTGGGAGGAAAAGAAAAAAAGTTTGAAAAAATGGGTAGAAAAGTGGATGAAAGTTTTGGAAAAAATGGATGGAATTTTAAGGAAAATTGTTGAAATTGGGTGGAAAAAATGGAAGAAATGGAAGAAAATTGTTGGAAAAAACAGATGAAAGGGATTGGAAGAATTAGATGAAAAATACAGATGGAAGCGGATGAAAAATATGGATGGAAGTGGATGAAAAACATTGAAGACAATGGATGAAAAACATGGATGAATTATAATGTAGTTATCTTCAAGGTAGATTTTGCCATTAGAGTTGCTGGACCTTTCATCTGCAGCTTTCTAGTTTGCAAGAAACTGCATGAGGCTACTTTTACAAAATCATACTTGTGTGACAAAAAGAATTGAAAGAGGTTTAGATGTAAGAGGATCATCCTACGAACTTCATCCAGGAGAGGTGAGGACAAGCAAACGAAATTAAACGGCATTAATACATTGAGAACATCTGATCTCTTCTTGAAAATGCATAAACATTGTGGTTGCCGTCTTGGAGTTCCGGTCTCACGAATTACCCTGCAGTTTCAGGTTTTGGTTGAAGTCATCTAAGATTGCCAATCCCAAACTTTGCTGTTTAGGTGCTTCTATCCAATTCTGCCTTCATGGTCAAATGAGCATGTGGAACATCATTGTCTGATTCAGCAGTTTAGGATCTCAATTAGACTTCCTAAACCGCTATTCCAGAATCAAGGTTCGATTTAGCCTTGAGAGCATCAACTTCCATTTATTATCATTACATGCCAACTAGCTCACCATCTTTGTGACATTCATCATGCACCCCCTGCAGCAGACAATGCACTCATCGAAGAATATCCTAGAAGTAAAGAAATTCCTATTCAATCGGCCACAATCTCACAGAAGCGTCATTTTGTGGTAGCAAAGCCAAGCAAGTCAAAAATCCAAGAGTGCTAATCGAGGAGTATGTTGTCTGGCTGAAGAAAATGCATGACGAGTGTCACAAAGGTGTCAAGCTTGTTGGATAATGATTGAAGTACAAATCAATAGTGAAGCATCAGAACAACGACATTGAACAATCCAAGTTCAGTAAAGAGACTCTAATCTTGAATTAAAACTGAAACCTTGTATTGCATTGTCAACTACATGCACTCAAACTACTAGTGTGTAATGTCATGTAATACTCCCTGCTCGGTTATTGCAACACTATTTTTCCTAACTGATGTCTGAAACTCAAGGTCTACAATACTCACCTTATCATCACTACATTGGAGCGGGGATTCATAAGGGCAACCCAGAGCACCTCATCCTCTTTGAATACAATCACACGGCGGCAGGTGGTACAAAGCGGTAAGTTTGCCATATCACATTATCCGACTGTAATGGGCAATCTTCATGACACGTGTCATCAAATAATAAGAGGACATGGGAGATATGCTTTCCTTCTTCGAAGTGCACAATGCCATAACATTGTATATTATAAATTTATCAACGGATTCATCTAAGACCGGGAGCAGTAAGGACAAGAATACAGGGAGTGCAGTAGGCCACTTCAATACCAAATATTTGAAACAAAATACTACAACTAGTGACATGAGCCACACTGAATAGTAGGACGGGTTCTGGATTTAGGGAGCAAATAGCTTGGACATTGAGGTTTAGGGTTTAGGGGTATTTTCAACAATATTGTGCTGGAAAGGGTAGGGCACTATAAACTAAGCAAGGTAGAATTCCCATCGACACTTGTAACTTTCGGGTTTGGGTTTCAGTTTCATACACAATAATGACCCTCGTTCACTAAGTCTCCCCATTATCCAGGATTATGGGCAAACTTATTCTTATTATAGTCATGGACTCTAAGCCTACTCATCAAATTATTTCATAACACATGTCGTGAAGATTTGAGTTTCTTAATGCTTTTTTGGGGTTTAGGACACCTCATTACTAGAGGACATGTTCAGGATGTCTAATCCCACTCACTGCTGCTCATTTTTGACTGATGAAGGGCAATGGTTCAAAATGGGGAACTCATTTTTGTATTTGGCCGCCATTTTCTATTTCCAGCGTTGTTTCATTATGTTTTTCCTTGTTTTCTTACATAATCACTTGCTGGTGGATTTGGGTTGGTTGAGATGTCTTGCCTTCCAAAGTTGAAGTATGATTTGTATGAATATCTTGCCAAAGTGGATGAGGAAGTCGAGAGGAGGAAAGGGAAGCTCCCTTTTTTTGAATTAGATGAAGTGAGGGCTCTTCTATGCCGAGGAGATAGTGAGAACTTGAGTTGGACCAAGGCTGCAAATTATCAATTCTGACTCATGGAATATACTGCACGACCATCGAATACAAACACGATTTGAAGGAGTGGGTGCGGGAGCCAATGTGGTGGATAGCAGTGAAGGGGAGCTCTGAGCCAAGTCGGAGGAACGATTGCGGAGATTATGAAGACAACATTTGGCCCGAAGAAGGGGGATACTATACTGATGCTGGCATTGACATCAGTTGGGGATCAATAACTTATTCAGAATATCCATACTGAGGAAGGGGGATACACTAGAAGAAACCCCTGTTGGTCTAAGCAAAAAATTTGAGCTAAAATTTGTTGAGAACCATGTTTCCAACACAAAATTATGGGATTCCAGCGTTGGAAACATGGTTCTCAACAAATTTCAGCCCACATTTTTGGTTTAGACCAACATTGGTTTCTTCTAGTAATACTACATTGACACAAGCTTGGACATCACTTATCCTCGAGCTTTTGGTGAATTTCTAGGTCTAGAACAGTGAATAGTGAGTGATGTAGTGCGTTGTAAGCAGAATTACTATTGGCAATGGTAGTTTAACAGTAGCCATACTGATGATTTGAGTAGTCTTGCCATTGGTCACATTGTCACAAGAACCTTTCTTGGAACTTGTTGGCAGTGAAGGTGGACACAACTTGCTTGAGTTTGGTGAGCATTCGTCCAAATTATATAGGGCAGACGACAATCTGTATACATTATTGTGTTTTTGTCTATTGGAATAGCACATAACTTTTGGATGCATTCAGTGAGTTATTTCTCCGAAACATCAATTTTGTAAATGGAAATCGAGGGTAGGCATTTTATAATGGAATGTTGCTAGGAGACATGCTGTATTCATAGATTGGAAGTGCGCATTGTGCATGGAGTTCACTTATGGGGGACTATGGTTCCATTCTTTTTTATATTACGTATCAGTAACCTGAATAGTACTTAGGGTCGAGTATTCCGCTGTGTAGGCTGTGTTTTAATTTAGTGAGTTCAATTGGTCTACCCACAAGGATCTTTGAATTTTGTGTATGATTCTTCTTCAACACATATGCACATTGTCAAGGAACTTGAAGTGAATTTATGAGACACAAATCATCCCGGCAAAACCACATTGAATTTCTTGGAGAAATTCAATGAAACAACCAAGAGACTGATGGAATGTGATGAAACAACGAACAAATTGATGAGGGAGTTTTGCATGCGGTTAGGCATACCAAACCATGACTCGGTACCGAGACAAGATTATTGGAGGATAGTGGAACGCTAAAATGAAAGGGGCAGGGCGGGGCGCTTCTCACTAACAGAGGTTTAGGTTTACCAAAATTCAATTGCAGTTTACAAATCGGGGTGCGGCAATTGAACATTTGACCAAGAGATAATGATGTCAAACCATTCTAGAGCTCCGACATATATAAGTCTTCATGTATGTCCCGAGGATTATGTAAATTCAGCAGTATTGACAATGAAGCAGGAGACTGAAAGTCATACGCCATTCACGAAAATTGCATAGAGATCGTCTTCATGACAAGGAAGAGAATGCACCCAAAATCACATAGTTCTTGACGTCAGTCAGTTAGGCTAAGCTATGCTAGAAATGTCCTCAGTGTTTGACATTTGGGAATCGGACTCTACAGCGTAGTCATCCACAAATTGTAGAACATAGGGATCTATTAAGTGAGCCCTAGATCTTGGCCTTGAGTTCTTATTGACATTAACCTAGGCAACCTTCTTCGCGTATACAGGAAGCTCAAAGGATTTTGGGGGGCTAGGAAAGAAACGTGGATTTCAAAAAAATGGGAGATTTGTCAAGGTCTTCACTTCCTGGACATGCCTACAAAACTATGGAAGCACATGTCAGATTGCAATACTTCACATTGAAAATGGGCCCCAAGAGTATGAGATTAAGGGAGAACTTACTTACTGAATCGAGATGTAGGAACGATATGCTGCACCGGTACTTCCTCATCGTCTAGCTCCATAGTGGCAGTAGACGTGTTTGCTGCATCGGACTGACGACTGGTAGCTGCGCACATTCCTGGAGCAATGACTGCATCAAAAATAGCCTGATCTAGTTCAAAGGCAAGAATATGTCGACGCATGGCTCTGCAAGCTTGAATGCTAGAACCTGTCATCACCCAAAATATGAATAATAGTAAGATCAAGAAAAACAATAATGTACTCTTGATAGTCGATGAACTAAAAAAGAAAAGGAAGGACAGAATTACCAATAGCAGCGGTGCAGTCCACAATGATAGACCCTGGTTCCGAGCAGCCTTCCACCAGCATTTGTATAAATTGGCGGCCTTTCTCTTGAGGTCCCCGCCACGGTATATTGCCGTTCATGCTCATGTCCTCCTTGTTTGTAAAATTCTAAAGGATGTCGTCTTTTCCCACAGTTATGCCAACGGCAAAGTGCGAGGGGACAAATTGGAATGGAAAATCCTTCTCAGTCTTGGGTCCACATTCCTTCACCAATAGAGACATGGAAAACCGCATAATCTGTCCAAATAAAAAATTGAGATTCAATTAGCACTCGCAATTACAACGGAAGAGGTAGATTGCGCGGCTCTAGAATATGTAATTACCGTTTTAGAAGGATCAATCGGTGAGGTCAAGTGCAGGTGATTCATGCACAAATACGTGTCCAATATGCGGAAACAATATGACTGGCAGCATCCAAGCAGGTGGCTCCTGTGCGGTTTGGAAGGAGCTGGGTACATGATGAGGAGCCCGCCGTTATCGTCACTATAAGAAAAGCCTGTTTTTGGCGGCGTTTAGACAAAAATGCGTCATGTTTTTTCAAACATCAGATGTTCTAAAAAACATATACATGTTTTGTAGAAACGTGTAAGTGTTTTGCAAAAAACGCGACTATGTCATTGTAGACGGCTACGTTTGTGATGATGTCGACTGCAACGTGGCCATGATTTTATATAACGTCGCATACAACAGAAGCTGTCACGTCAGCAAGTAGACTTGGAAAAGGGCAGCTACGTGGCATATTTTGGAAAAAAAATTAAAAATGGATGGATGAACCTCGGGCCAAATGTTTGGAACAACGGGTTGGATGTTGGACTGGACATCTGAGACAACGTAGGCTAATTATCCCATATTGTTTGTCTCACCATGGACAAAGAATGGGTACAAATATGACCCTGAAAATCTTCATTTTCATGTAATTATGTCATCAAGATAAATTTGATGATAAATGGTAAGTTTTTTTTAAATTCTTGGTGGATTCTACTTTTTTTTTATTGCATAATTTTATTGATTAATTTCTATTGACTAATTAGTTTTTGAAAAATGGATTGGATGAAAAATAGATTGGATGAAAAACGGGTTGGATGAAAAATGGATTGGATGAAGAAAAACGGATAGATGAAAAAAATGGGCTGGAGGAAAAAGTTGCCTACGTGGCCCTGCGTGGATGGGAATTTTGCCTATGTGGCCTCCAAGTGCTTTCATTTTGTAAGCTTGGAAGACCCTGTTTTGTAGGACGTTAGAAAAAAACAAGCCAGAAATTGGCACGTTTTTTGAAAACACCAGACGTTTTTTGCTTGTTTTCTATGACGCGATTTTAGGTGACATCTACGTTGACTCTTAGACATGTCAAACCGGACATCATACGACGTTTTTTCAAACATCACAAAAAAGGCCAGTTTCTTATAGTGCGTGCAAGTACGCTTGTGCAAAATCAAACACCGGAATCAACCACGAGGATTTGATTTTGTTCCATTTTGGAATTCGTTCCATTTTGGAATGGGGTTCGGTAGAGCAGAGATGGTAGGCACGTGGAGCCCTTCCAGGACATCAACTATAATCAAATCAACCACGGACTGGGTGCTGAGCTTGCTGTTGAAGTAGCAATCTTTGTCACTAGAATGCTGCACAACACATCAAATTCTGAAAACCCTGATGGAAAAGGACTAAGAGGAGAGATACGGACGGAATTTGTAGGTTAATGAAGTAGGCTCAGAATGTTTAAAGTACAAAGTATATCAGCATATGAAGGAATTACCATGGCTAAGAAGGTGAGGACATCGTTGAAGGCCTTCTGATTACTGGGAAGATCACCTAGTGACAAGTTCAGAATGCACTTGTCAATGTCCGGCACGGGATCAATGTTCTAATTGGTTGGCGTCAGTCCATGCACTAACCTCTCATGAGTCAAGGAGAATCCGTTGGAGGTGTCTTTCACCTCGGCTGCACTCGTTGCTGGTTCATCCACCGGGGTCTCTGCCTTGCGCTTTGTGCCCTTCTTTTTAGCCTTCTCTTGCTCCTTCACTGCCTTGGCAACGACCCTTTTATTCTTTGTCTCTTCAATCTTCTTCTTTGCTTCTTCCCATTTCTCCTCTTTCTTTTTGTCGGCTGCCTCTCGCTTTGCGATGGCTTTGGTCCGCGCCTCCGGATTGAGGTCAGCAAATTTGTCTAACTCTGAACCAACGCCAGTGGACTCCTTCAAAGACTTCAAAAGAGCCTCCTCTTCCGGCGGAGTAGTACCGAAATTGCACTCCAGATACCATGGGCATGCCTACAGATGAGGAGTGGTCTACTTTTGCAGTTGAGTTGAAGAGAACATGCAGTCGGGGGACGATGGTGCCAACCACGTCGTAAGAAATGGAGGCAAATCAGCTTTCTCAATTGCCTTCTTCGCATATAACTCCAACTTGAAATACCTACAAACAAGAAATGACCAGAAGAAGTAACAACATGAGATACCTTGATATTATAGTAATGAAGCTAATAGGAACTACATGTCTATGGTATATCAACGGGATAGGGCAATGAAGTGAATCCAGTAAACCAAGGAACAAACAATTGCGTATTCAGAACAGACAGGAAAACATACTAGTATGGCGGTCTATACACTATAAGAAACTGGCCTTTTTTGTGATGTTTGAAAAAACGTCGTATGATGTCCGGTTTGACATGTCTAAGAGTCAACGTAGATGTCACCTAAAATCGCGTCATAGAAAACAAGCAAAAAACGTCTGGTGTTTTCAAAAAACGTGCCAATTTCTGGCTTGTTTTTTTCTAACGTCCTACAAAACAGGGTCTTCCAAGCTTACAAAATGAAAGCACTTGGAGGCCACATAGGCAAAATTCTCATCCACGCAGGGCCACGTAGGCAACTTTTTCCTCCAGCCCATTTTTTTCATCTATCCGTTTTTCTTCATCCAATCCATTTTTCATCCAACCCATTTTCATCCAATCTATTTTTCATCCAATCCATTTTTTTTCATCCAATCCATTTTTCAAAAACTAATTAGTCAATAGAAATTAATCAATAAAATTATGCAATAAAAAAAAAGTAGAATCCACCAAGAATTTAAAAAAAACTTACCATTTATCATCAAATTTATCTTGATGACATAATTACATGAAAATGAAGATTTTCAGGGTCATATTTGTACCCATTCTTTGTCCATGGTGAGACAAACAATATGGGATAATTAGCCTATGTTGTCTCAGATGTCCAGTCCAACATCCAACCCGTTGTTCCAAACATTTGGCCCGAGGTTCATCCATCCATTTTTAATTTTTTTTCCAAAATATGCCACGTAGCTGCCCTTTTCCAAGTCTACTTGCTGACGTGGCAGCTTCTGTTGTATGCGACGTTATATAAAATCATGGCCACGTTGCAGTCGACATCATCACAAACGTAGCCGTCTACAATGACATAGTCGCGTTTTTTGCAAAACACTTACACGTTTCTGCAAAACACGTACATGTTTCTGCAAAACATGTATATGTTTTTTAGAACATTTGATGTTTGAAAAAACATGACGAGTTTTTGCCTAAATGCCGCCAAAAACAAGCTTTTCTTATAGTGATATGTAGTCTCGGGCCTGAGACACCAATCTAGAGAGGTCACATTATGCATAACATCTAGGTTGTGCCATCTAATGAAATAAAATTGCAAATGGAAAAATAGATTTGTAGAGCCAATGACTATCAACTTAGACGGTTTAGTGAGGTTTCATGGGACCATGAGAGGTAACCGGACAGTTCGTCTCATGAATATATATCAAGTAATCCTTGATGATATATATCCGTAACTAAAATATAGTGAAGAAGGGCTACGTTGAATATACTCTCAATTGAGTTAATTGTATCTGTAGATCAGGCGCTGCATAGCCCCTTGGGATCCTCTGAAGTCTTTAAACAATTCCGATTTCTTGTATGGATCAGCTCCCTTGAACATCCCCGTGTACGCCTGGTCCCAAAGCTTCATTCTCCAGTCTTCTACGTACTCCTCTAGTGACTGAGGCTCTGAAGGAACAACCATGTTGATTGGAATATTGTCAGCATGAACGATGGACTCAAACATCTCCGTGGTTATCTCCTCTAGTCTACAGAACTTGAAATGATAATTGTCCTTAGAAATTAAGGATTCAGCTATTCAATTGCAAAGGGAAGTATAGAAGTCCTTACCCCTGCATACCAACAGGCCTTTACAAGGAATAGCAATAGTCTGTCCTCATTAACAGGTCGCGGAGGAAATCGGCGTGCCTCCCAAGTTGGACCAGAAGCGTTCATCCACCTGAGCCACTTAACCTTTGAAGCTGGACTTGCTACAGCCATTGAAATCATCAGGAGCTTCTCCAGAGTTAACTCTGGAATTGCAAACAAACTCCAATGCCTCTCGATCTGCAATTCATCGTATACACACATTAAGTACATTACTTTAAAAAAGAACAAGCAATAACAGATCTACCGAAATTAGGTTTCATACCTCCTTTATAAACTCCTGTCTATGCTTTGGATCCGCTACCAACACTTTCTTTGAAAGTTTCTTGCAATAATTTGAAGTGGACTCCTTAATGGAGGTGCTCATTGTCTTCACAACACCTTCCGGAGTCACATCTTTGCTTGGAGTGTCCTCCTTGTACTTACGAACTGCGCCTTTAGTGGCACTTTTAGAGTAGAGAATCTATAACTACCCGCAAACTAGAACACTTCATAATTTTCATTTCATAAATCAAAATGGATTATTTCAAAGCTTTACACGTGTATATAAATCTAAAGGAACCAGTTTCAAATTTTTATTTTTTTTAAAAGTGAATTTTCAGAAAAGTTTTGAGCTGCCCGCCAATCGTCGAAAATGACATATCATTCAATAATTTTTTAACCATGTAGTCAAAAGTTTTGAAAATTGTTGGGCCTTAAAGCTACTCTTTGGGCACACATTGTATGAAATTCTTAAAGAATAAAAATAAAATTTCTATTAATAGTGAGCTGCCCAAAATTGCTATGTTGCCAAAAAAAACGTCATTTGGTCCTTTAGGGTTTAAGCAAAAAAAACATTGTTTTACTGGGTCCTTGGAGGGCTGTGGAGCGGCCCTCGAGAGGCCCCAGATTTTCTTTGTTGGTACATTAATGTACTATACATTCAATCTGAATGTGGAAAAATAGATAGCCAAAGTATCTATGAATGGAAAATGGAAATGTTGTTCACATTTGCTTTTATAGGTCACTAGAACATGATTGTAAAAAATGTTGATAGCAAATTGACTTCTATTTCACATTTACAGACAACTACCAATAGTACAATTAAAAAAAATTGACTACTTAGAAAATGTCGATTGATACTAGCATTTACATACCAAGTGGAAACTTCAAATTCTAAAGGTTGGCATCAGGTTTTTTGGACTTTATGCTCTCTATTGTTGGTTGAATCTAAGAAGGGAATTGCATGCTTTTTAGAGCACTCTATTTGTAGTGTACCCTAATTTTGGAGTTGGTTGAGCGGTGTTTAATGTGAGCAAAGATTTGTGCAACGTAAGCTGGGACGATTTGACAACAAATACAATGTAGTCAGAGACTAATCAAAGGTGCACCAAACATTCTTGCAAGGTACATGCTTTTTGTTATTTGCATTTCAACAAAGCACCATGAGCATTTCTCCTTAACTTGTACAAGGTTGAAGAGTACCTTAGTCAATTTTGGTTGGGCACGTCTTGGTATGGAATTGCTGCAAGCACCTGTTTAGAGTTCATTGTAAGTAATTGTTGAACCCCTTTTATTCCTTGTTGCAGAAATGGAAATAATATATATGTACATAGTGGGCAGTAATTAAATGGAAGGAGTGTTAGATTTTGAAGGAATTAAAACAGAGGCTTTGACGTCTTCTATGCACAATCACACACATTCTTTGCTAAATAGTTTGTTCTCTATAGCATGAATTCTATAAATTATATGTATAGAACGATGATGAAGCAATTGAAGCTAGTTACAATTGAGAGGGACATGCATAAGCGTCGCATTATTTTTACAAAGAATTTGTCTGCTGGAATATCAGTGAAGATCTGCGACTCCATAGAATCCATGCAGAAGTCTATTACAGTAGAAGGAAAAAGTAGTATTGCAAATGCTGCAATGGAGAGTAATTTGAGCATGGTACATGAGGACACCCATGGAATTTGCGGCTCAATTGTTCCAAAATCTAAAAATGTGAGGGTTATGTGTAGTCCTACATTACAAAAAATTGTTATTCTAGGAAGGCCCGAAAGCGGTAATAGTAGTTACAAGAGAAGGTTCAACATGAAGAAGCACTTGCAAGATATGCTCATTGAATTGACCATAATCTTGGAGAAAGCAACTTCACTGGAAGAACAGAGTTGAGTTCTGTTGGAATACGTTTGTCATGGGAATGAATCTCACCTGGATGGTAGTGATTGAAAACTACTTTTGTACTATGATACAAACTTAATTCTCAAGAGGTGTGCGTACTTCATATTTGCTATGCAATTTATAGAATTGTCTGAATAAAACAAGTATGTTGCGTATATAGGAAAGTTTGAAGTATTGCAGATTATGAACAATCGATGAGGTTTGTGTTGATTCATTATTGTTTAGAGATTACAATTATCATAGAGGAAATGTGTGATGCACTTGACGTTCACAAACTTCTATTATCACTAATGTGAGTATTGAAAGGCAATAAGAGTAAAGAATGTGGAAATTCCAGGAAAGGCACTTCCGTTTGTTTGAAAACAAATTATATTGCTTCACAACATTGCTTGATAAGGGCAGTTGGTTTTGGAAATCAATTCCATCACAACAATAACGTGTGCAATACATTTGAAAATCTTGGACTTTAAAAATTGTAGAGTATAAGTGAGTTAAATGAACTTTTCATTTTTCATTTTTTTTCATTTTTTGGCAAAGTTGTTGCTTACATTTTTAGGCTTCCAATGGTAGTGATATTTTTGCAATACCCTAGCTATTACAACAAAAGCCACACAAACTAATTGAACAAATTTAATTCTAGTTAAATTTCCTTCTTGCAATATTGACAAAGACAACAATTCTTTCAAGCATACAAGATTCAAATTGAAAACTCTGTGCAAACTCCAAAATCCATCTGTACAAACTTGTACATTTCAATTCCACTGGTATGAACTAATAATGACTCCTGACGCCGCTCATGAGCGTAGCCATGAATGGAATTCAAAATTGGTGCTACCATGATTCTACATTACAATCAATGACGATTGTCTATTGTATCTACATTAAGTTCTCGTATTGCAACTGGCGAATGGTCAGTCGAAGTTTCAGTAACCATAGTTAACGACCGTGCTCCAGAATTGTAGGTGGTCTTCCTTGTCCCATAACATTCAGCAGCTTTTAGCTTTGGCACGCTTGACAAATCATTTGTCTTCGCGAGACCAGCTGCATATAAAAACACAGTACACGGTGTTCTACGCTTTGATCTATTCAAAATGTCTTCAAACAAGTTTTCAGAGCCTCCTAGTGCTAAAGCAGTTTGACAATGTGTGCTTGCGCCATCTGTACTATTTGTGGACGTGTGCCTTGGCATACCTCTAGGTTTGTTTAGAGTGGTTTTACTGAAGTTCTTTGTATAAGGAGCCGTGTTTGAAATGTCCTCAGCGTCTGCGTATCCGCAGTCAGTAGAGTGAGCTACAATCTCACTAACTTTGTAGGATCTTGTTTTGTACTAGGTAGCTTGAAAAGGTGAGGGCTGAAAGACTTCATCATTGGAGTTTGGATTGAAATGGCGGAAGCGTTGTTCTCCCTTCAAGTCTTTGACTCTTGATTCTCCTTGTCACACACCTCTGTGCGCGCCATCGTTGGCGTAGAATATTGCATCCTACCTGGAACCGTTCTTGCAAACTAATGGAACAAAATTGTTGGAAGGTCCTTTATAAACCAAAGTGGAAAAAAATGTGCGCTCGTAAAGTGCATACAGACAATGAGAACCATTCTTTTATTAGATTTTTAGTAAAGAGAAACTGTTCATAACATCATGGCCTCCACTTACTTGAATGTGTTCCACTTACAAGGCTACACTTTGTTTAATGCAATTTTCGTGCTAGAATTTCACAAAGATTGCTTTATCTCAACATTATTTGGACACTTATACAATCCTCTTGTCTCTACTATAGATAACACCAATTTCCTAGAATAGGGATTTTTTTTTTCATAATCATTGGCATTGGAACTAAATGAAACAGAAATGAGGGAATGCTTGTGGACTACAAGTGAGCTGAACACTTAAATATTCATTTAAGGTATTAAAAAGCCCTTTACATTCTCCTTTAACTTTTAAAGGACCAAGGCTTTTGGTATGCCAAGAAAACACTCAAAATTGCTATTTCTATCACAAAGAGAAGAAAAAAGTTGCAAATTGTTGTTCTAAAAATCACCAATAACATGTTTCATTCAATTAGTATGAGAGTTTGTACATAGAAGAACATAGTTTTATGAAGCCTATAAACTTCTTAAATTTGCCCTGCTCCATTGGATTTGTGAATTACAAATGTCTTTGAAAAGCACCCTGAATTCAGGATCAGGTGTCTTCATCTGCTGGGTTTTCGAAGCCTCGATCCTTCAATTTGCTAAAGGGGTGTGGATATTCTCTTGATGTACAGACGTGGGGTCGACTACTGCAGTTATGGCCATGTATTTGGCGGGACTCAAACGAGCGTACTGGATTAGTTCGCTGGTGCATTGAGGTCAGTCTAATGAATTTTTGTTTACTATTTCATGACTAATATTACTATCAAAGTCACTTCGAAGACCATGGTTTATGAATTGTCACCTACGTCTGGAAGTTGCATTGAGTTCTGTCTATTTGAAGTCCTACTTAATAAGATGGTAGATCTAGTCATCCTTCATCGAGGAAGTTCGTCCTTTGGCCACGAATGTGGTTCTTTTTTTGTTTTCTAGATATTGACAGGATGGACTTGCCGCTCCTGCAGTTTGCTGCTATTGCCATCATGTTCCGGCAAACGAATGTCATTTGGGCGATTTTTGTTGCTTGTGTCGGAGTTTTGGAGGTCCTTAAACCTCCGGCTGATTCCAACATTGAAGTTCGAAAGAAAGATTTGCAGCACACCGCATCCAGTGATGGGACCCATCGGACCCTTCCTATGGATGCAGAGGGTCCGCTAAGCCTTCGTAGAAGGCGCGCACCTGATAATTCAGCAGTCGACTACATCAGGGCAGATACAACTGTGCAAGAAAAAGATTCTTACAGCTCCAGAGGTCAAGGTAGAATTTATCACTCCCTATGTTTGAAGTTTAAAACACCAACGGATTTCAGTTTGATGGAATTTCTTTTATGAATGCTGTCTCTGCTTGAAACCTCTGCATACTGAAATCCAGTTGAAATGCCTAATTTCAGTTACATCAGGCACGTGACTTTGTCTGACAATTTTATGATTCGTGATTAACAGGTATCGTTTGGGAAGTGCACACTCTTGCAAAAGTGTTATGGGTTGAAAGGATGTCATTGCTTCAAAGTTTTAGTCCACTACTGGCGGTGATTTTGGCCTTCATCGCTTTTGTTTTCTACAACGGAAGCATTGTTGTCGGTAAGCGGCACCATTTCTTCTCACAGCATCATTTAGTGCGAAGTTTGGGAACACGCAAGGAAACTCTAGTACTTTCTGTCACTTCTATGCACCGATGTACTTGACATACTTTTTGTTGCAGGAGCGAAGGATGCGCACAAGGTGTCAGCTCACTTTTCGCAGATGTGCTATTTAGGACTAGTAGCAGCAGCAGCTATGGCCCCTGTCCACTTCACCACTCTTCGCATTTCTCATGCCGCTCGTCAACTTCAGAAACCATATGCTTGGGTCGTTGTTCTTGGGAGCTGTGCTGTAGCACTTCTCTCTGTTCATTACTTCAGGTTTGTTGACTTCTTACTGCTTCAAATTAATCTCTTCGATTTGCACTAGGAACTGCGTGATGTTTCTTGGCATTCTAAGGACTGTAAACAGCTTAAGCGTGCAACCCGTGTCTATTTTATTTATTTTAAAATGTTGAATAAATGTAATGCTTGGGAGAAGATACGTCTTGACTGATGGAAGTCTCGCATGCTGTTGTCTTGTATGTCTGGTGTGAACGCAGTTTTGCGCATCCATACTTACTGGCAGACAATCGACATTACACTTTCTACCTGTGGAAGAACGTGATTCGTGCACACTGGAGCGCCAAGTATTGCTTGATACCATTGTATATCTATTCATGGTGGTCGATATTCAACTATTTAGGTGACATTTCACCCTAACGCCTTCTGTTGTTTTGGAAAATCTTGTTTCCAGGGAACTGGGAACTTTCTTTGTTGTTTATGGCCATGTTGCAGTCTGCTACTTTGATTGGACGCGCAAGGTGACTTCCTGCGACTTGCTCTTCATCACTTGGTATTTATTTTGGGTGACTTGTTTTCAGGAAAGAATGAACGACAGCTTTGGATTCTGGTGCTGTTTGTGGGTAGCGGAGGGGTCGTTGTGCCAGCTCCACTCATTGAGTTTCGCTACTACACAATTCCTGTATACCTCATTGCTCTACACTGTGGTATGGGGCAAGAGCACGAAGATATAAAGAGTCTCATTGTAGTCGTGATTTATGTGGTGACCAATGTAACGACCTTGTATCTGTTCTTGTATCGTCCATTTCAGTGGACACATGAACCAGGTGTTCAAAGGTTCATATGGTGACTGCCAAAATTTAATAATTGGGCTCTTCAAACAGGCTCAGTGTGGAGTCAGTTCAAACAAAAGACATCACTTTTCAACGTTCTATACAACTTCTCAGAAATCAAGATACGGTACACCACTTTTACAGGACTCGTAGATAAGGGACTTTGCAGGTTTTCTGTAGTGGTTGAAATGTATGCAAGCCAAGGATTGCAATCTTGGCATTGAACTCTATAAATGGATTATACAGGTGTAAATCTCCACTCGAGCCTTTTGGAAATGCTATCGTTTACCATATGGTGCAAGCCTTTCAACGAAATATCTTTGTGTAATTTGACCTGACCCACTAGAGGAAGAGCTACAAGATTGAAGTGCTCCTTTATACCCGAGGCATCATACTTCGTAGTCCACTTAAGTTGAGTCCCTCTCCAGCTGTTGTGGAATCAATTTGAGTGGATTTTTTTGTGCTCATTGTTGCAGTGGTTTGCTTTAAGAGAGAAGCCTTGGATTGGTTAGTGGAATTTGGAGTTGTGATGTGCTGGATAAGGGTTGGAAGTGAGTAGGCAGAGGAAGCGGATGTATTGATCTTGGGTGTCGGCCTGTGTCGCAGCTACTAGTAAGGGAGTTAAATGAGGTTTGTGTATTGCTTGAGGCTTGAGCAGTATTGATTGCCGACCTTACATCTATTGTGGATTTGGGAGCAGCAGGCACCATGGTTGCAGCAAGATTTCTACATTTATCTGAATTTTTTTTAAATGTCGTGTTGAGGTTCTTACGTTCTTAGTTTCTTCCCATCTCTTTCCTCTTGCGGCTCCACTTTGGATGATTGTGAGGATTGATTATAAGAAAGCGGGCTGATTTGTGCTCTAGTTGTGAGAGGCAAAAGTTTTTATGTGGGAATCTTGTAGAGCATTGTGATTATATCACCTATGCAACTACCGCTTCATCAATTAAGAGTTTTTTGTGTGAATCAAATATAAAATGGTTATTATTCTAAAATAAGTTCACCTTGACTATTCTCTTGACAAAGTGAAACAAGAGTTTTTAAATTGGTTGGTGTTATCTTGGGAGTCATCCTTTGTTTTTCAACCTATTTTTAATTTCATGTTCAAAGAGTGTATTTAAAATTTTACTGAAACCTTTGTATCCAAATAGAGGAATCGGTCAATGATGAGTTTTCTTAAAAGGTAGAAAGTTTCAATAGATTTTTCAATAAACATACTTTGAGCACAAGAACTAAAAACAAAAGAAAGGGAAGACGTTTAGGACAATTCCTTATGATGTGCAATTTATGTACCTTTCAAGAAACTGTACAACAAAATATCTAAGATCTAAAATCACGTAGAGCTGCCCTGAACAGAAACAACTGAACTGTAGTTGCATAGGTGATATAATCACAATGCTCTACAAGATTCCCACATAAAAACTTTTGCCTCTCACAACTAGAGCACAAATCAGCCCGCTTTCTTATAATCAATCCTCACAATCATCCAAAGTGGAGCCGCAAGAGGAAAGAGATGGGAAGAAACTAAGAACGTAAGAACCTCAACACGACATTTAAAAAAAATTCAGATAAATGTAGAAATCTTGCTGCAACCATGGTGCCTGCTGCTCCCAAATCCACAATAGATGTAAGGTCGGCAATCAATACTGCTCAAGCCTCAAGCAATACACAAACCTCATTTAACTCCCTTACTAGTAGCTGCGACACAGGCCGACACCCAAGATCAATACATCCGCTTCCTCTGCCTACTCACTTCCAACCCTTATCCAGCACATCACAACTCCAAATTCCACTAACCAATCCAAGGCTTCTCTCTTAAAGCAAACCACTGCAACAATGAGCACAAAAAAATCCACTCAAATTGATTCCACAACAGCTGGAGAGGGACTCAACTTAAGTGGACTACGAAGTATGATGCCTCGGGTATAAAGGAGCACTTCAATCTTGTAGCTCTTCCTCTAGTGGGTCAGGTCAAATTACACAAAGATATTTCGTTGAAAGGCTTGCACCATATGGTAAACGATAGCATTTCCAAAAGGCTCGAGTGGAGATTTACACCTGTATAATCCATTTATAGAGTTCAATGCCAAGATTGCAATCCTTGGCTTGCATACATTTCAACCACTACAGAAAACCTGCAAAGTCCCTTATCTACGAGTCCTGTAAAAGTGGTGTACCGTATCTTGATTTCTGAGAAGTTGTATAGAACGTTGAAAAGTGATGTCTTTTGTTTGAACTGACTCCACACTGAGCCTGTTTGAAGAGCCCAATTATTAAATTTTGGCAGTCACCATATGAACCTTTGAACACCTGGTTCATGTGTCCACTGAAATGGACGATACAAGAACAGATACAAGGTCGTTACATTGGTCACCACATAAATCACGACTACAATGAGACTCTTTATATCTTCGTGCTCTTGCCCCATACCACAGTGTAGAGCAATGAGGTATACAGGAATTGTGTAGTAGCGAAACTCAATGAGTGGAGCTGGCACAACGACCCCTCCGCTACCCACAAACAGCACCAGAATCCAAAGCTGTCGTTCATTCTTTCCTGAAAACAAGTCACCCAAAATAAATACCAAGTGATGAAGAGCAAGTCGCAGGAAGTCACCTTGCGCGTCCAATCAAAGTAGCAGACTGCAACATGGCCATAAACAACAAAGAAAGTTCCCAGTTCCCTGGAAACAAGATTTTCCAAAACAACAGAAGGCGTTAGGGTGAAATGTCACCTAAATAGTTGAATATCGACCACCATGAATAGATATACAATGGTATCAAGCAATACTTGGCGCTCCAGTGTGCACGAATCACGTTCTTCCACAGGTAGAAAGTGTAATGTCGATTGTCTGCCAGTAAGTATGGATGCGCAAAACTGCGTTCACACCAGACATACAAGACAACAGCATGCGAGACTTCCATCAGTCAAGACGTATCTTCTCCCAAGCATTACATTTATTCAACATTTTAAAATAAATAAAATAGACACGGGTTGCACGCTTAAGCTGTTTACAGTCCTTAGAATGCCAAGAAACATCACGCAGTTCCTAGTGCAAATCGAAGAGATTAATTTGAAGCAGTAAGAAGTCAACAAACCTGAAGTAATGAACAGAGAGAAGTGCTACAGCACAGCTCCCAAGAACAACGACCCAAGCATATGGTTTCTGAAGTTGACGAGCGGCATGAGAAATGCGAAGAGTGGTGAAGTGGACAGGGGCCATAGCTGCTGCTGCTACTAGTCCTAAATAGCACATCTGCGAAAAGTGAGCTGACACCTTGTGCGCATCCTTCGCTCCTGCAACAAAAAGTATGTCAAGTACATCGGTGCATAGAAGTGACAGAAAGTACTAGAGTTTCCTTGCGTGTTCCCAAACTTCGCACTAAATGATGCTGTGAGAAGAAATGGTGCCGCTTACCGACAACAATGCTTCCGTTGTAGAAAACAAAAGCGATGAAGGCCAAAATCACCGCCAGTAGTGGACTAAAACTTTGAAGCAATGACATCCTTTCAACCCATAACACTTTTGCAAGAGTGTGCACTTCCCAAACGATACCTGTTAATCACGAATCATAAAATTGTCAGACAAAGTCACGTGCCTGATGTAACTGAAATTAGGCATTTCAACTGGATTTCAGTATGCAGAGGTTTCAAGCAGAGACAGCATTCATAAAAGAAATTCCATCAAACTGAAATCCGTTGGTGTTTTAAACTTCAAACATAGGGAGTGATAAATTCTACCTTGACCTCTGGAGCTGTAAGAATCTTTTTCTTGCACAGTTGTATCTGCCCTGATGTAGTCGACTGCTGAATTATCAGGTGCGCGCCTTCTACGAAGGCTTAGCGGACCCTCTGCATCCATAGGAAGGGTCCGATGGGTCCCATCACTGGATGCGGTGTGCTGCAAATCTTTCTTTCGAACTTCAATGTTGGAATCAGCCGGAGGTTTAAGGACCTCCAAAACTCCGACACAAGCAACAAAAATCGCCCAAATGACATTCGTTTGCCGGAACATGATGGCAATAGCAGCAAACTGCAGGAGCGGCAAGTCCATCCTGTCAATATCTAGAAAACAAAAAAAGAACCACATTCGTGGCCAAAGGACGAACTTCCTCGATGAAGGATGACTAGATCTACCATCTTATTAAGTAGGACTTCAAATAGACAGAACTCAATGCAACTTCCAGACGTAAGTGACAATTCATAAACCATGGTCTTCGAAGTGACTTTGATAGTAATATTAATCATGAAATAGTAAACAAAAATTCATTAGACTGACCTCAACGCACCAGCGAACTAATCCAGTACGCTCGTTTGAGTCCCGCCAAATACATGGCCATAACTGCAGTAGTCGACCCCACGTCTGTACATCAAGAGAATATCCACACCCCTTTAGCAAATTGAAGGATCGAGGCTTCGAAAACCCAGCAGATGAAGACACCTGATCCTGAATTCAGGGTGCTTTTCAAAGACATTCATAATTCACAAATCCAATGGAGCAGGGCAAAATTTAAGAAGTTTATAGGGTTGCGATGAAGCCGGACTAGCTGCTAGGCTGTGCAAACTTAGGATTTTATCAGAAATTTTCGAGAAAGGGTCCTTTAGGTGTTGATCTCATTACCCTTTGGGTTTCATAAACACACAGGGGTCCTCGATATACCGGTAATTTAGATAGGACTAATCGCATCAGTACAGATAAAACACCACAAGCCCGAGTAATACACCATTAAATTATTTTAGAGAAAGATTAATAACGGACCTGTATAATACAGAAACGCGAAGAACCAATGGAGAGGGTAAAGTGACAGCAAAAATGCTTTCGACAGCGCTTTCCTATCACTCTTTTCGGGCTCCAAATGTCGCAGTATATGGAAGAACAGTAAGGAGCACACAAGAAGAAGCACCACATTGACTGATCTCAAAACAGCCGGGTTGCATATTGCGGAGAGCGAGGAAGCGACACCCAATAATTTTGCTGCAGGCAGAAGAATCCCTGTGTAACCCAGAGACAGAAGATACCTGGAACACAAAAACGTTCAGCTTAGAAATGCGTACAAGATTTTCCTCCAAGGCTACAAATTGAGGTTTTCAACAGCATGAATTTTCAGAGCTCATCGCACTCGATGCTGGATATTCGATGCCCAAACTTACAAGCCAGGAAAGGTAGTGATCATAGGGTCCCATTTCTCCAGGTGGCCTGCACAATACTCCTTCGCTTGAGGTATGTGAAAAATCTCATCCTGACACGGAAACCGCAGCAACATCAAAACCCAATATGACCTAAAATATGTGCAAACCCCAATGAATGCAAACCTCACTTTCTTCAAATACAAACAGAATACTACCATGTAAGGTTGTTTCACAATGCGGTTGACAAGGATCGACACAGGCACCAAAGAGATGGCCAGTGCCACCACCAGTAACCCCTGCCCCGCGACTCCCTTCGCCATCGCCGATCCTCAGAGTCAATTCATGCGTCTTGGATCGCAAACCGTACTCTTTAAACCCTAAATTGCGACGCGACAGCAATTCGGAAATTGAACTGGAACCCTTCGACCCCTAAAATTTCCAAAATGCCTTCCGAGAGAGCTCCCTTCACAATGCATGCCAATCAGATCAAATCGACGAACAAATTCGGTCGGACTCCACTCTGAGGCGTAGCCGAAGACATCCGAAGCAGAAATTTGGAGGGAGATCCTTGAAGCTCCAACGAAGCTATATTGTTGGAAGGGAGCGTGTGCACTGAAGCCCAACCTAAACCCTCATCCTAAACGAAGAGCGATGCGCATGGATTGCGAAAGAGTTGCCATGGCCCATGGTGCTCAAGTGCTGAGATCAGACAACAGAGCTTGGGTCGTCGACAGGAGCAATGCAAGCCAACGTCTGTGTAAGGCAGGACGTTAAATCTGCCCCACGAAGTGGGACCAGCAGGGTGGAATGGGGGTAAATGTAAAAAATAAGCCCCCTATATTGTGCCGTGTCTAGGGTATTTCTGAACCTCTCCTTGCTAATTTTGGGCCTCTGATTGCAAATATGAATTCAGAATTTGCAAAAAAATTCATCTGTGAAAAATAAAAAAACTCCTTTGTTTTTCCCACGAGTAAAAATCCTACGTTTTTACCCTGCTGGTCTCACTTCATGGGACGGGTTTAACGTCCTACCTGTGTAAGTTATTGTAAGTCAATTTTCCTTCAAAGATGAAATTGAGATGAAGATCTTCCGGTTATAATTGTCATTATTTACATTCAATAAAATTGACCCAAAGTGATTATTTCTGCACTTCGAGGGCTCAAAAGAAACATGAATTTTAGATACGAAGCTCTATACTCATAAGTCTTAAGAGTACATGTGACAATGATTGAATTTACATAAGCCACACTATTTTGAATTAATGCAGCTTGGCATATTACTAGATTCTATTAATTTTCAAAAAAATAAAATGTTGAGGAAAAATTAGCTTTCTAGGTGATACTGATTTTCCCCCTCACTAGTAGGACAATTCAATGCTCTTATAAAGACTCAACCGTATTGAGTTCAAAAGAGACTTATGGGACTTTAGGGGTTAAAGCTTATCAAAAAGTTGGCTTTTTGTTCATTTTAGAGCAAATTCCAAGAAGCTCAAGAAACCTTTGGCATTTAGGGATTAAAGGTATGGATTGGTGGTATGGTTAGAGTGATTCATCTGACTACATATGCTGGGCTTGCACATTTGCTTTCATTAGAAGAATTCTCACTACAAGAGAAAGGGGTGTTTTAAGCATGGTCCTAGTAGTATCGTCTTTTAAGTAAGTTTTTTAGTAAAATTTTACTAAAAAGACAATCTCTCTAGTAAATTTTTACTAAAAAACTTACTTAAAGGTCATCACTTAAAAGACTATACTACTAGGACTATACTTAACCCCTAAAGTCCCATTGTCCCTACGCGGGACAAAATGGATTTTGGGCAGGTTCCTATGAGCTCAACTTTTAATGAAACTTTCTGAAACTTTCCCATAAGATAGAATAACTTATTAGCTTTTGGAGAATGTAATTTTTATTTCAATCGGTGCCCGGGAGCAAAAGTTATGCCCAAATAAGCTCAAAACAGAGGAGATGGGGCAGCAAAAAAATTTTGCAAAAAATTTAATTTAATTCTTTTAATTTTTTTTCCTTATAGATTATATTTTTGCCTATTTGGGAAGCTTTGATTCATTTCGTTTGGACTTTTTATGAGAAAGTTATGGACAATCTTGTTTTTCGGGCAATTAGAGCATTTTCTTGAAAAAAAACTTTTCTTTCACTTTGAATGCTGATATCTTTCAATCCGTACGGTCAAACATCACAAAATTTTTTACTACATGATCTGTAAAAAGTGTAGTATAAGATCCTATGGTTAGTTTCTAAAAAAAAAAATATTTTTCTGATCTTTTAGATGAACGCAACAAAAGTAGCAGTTTTGAGTGATTTTTGACAGAAAAATGGCCTTGGGACTTTAGGGGTTAAAACACCCCTTTCTCTTGTAGTGTCTGGAGCCTTTGGAGGGTTGCTCCACAGTGACCATCTAGTCTATTAAAACACAGGTAAGTCTCCTATGAAAATTGTTAGAAGTATATAATCAAATGATGTGAATTTTGCAAAACTAGTCAATAAGAGCAGGCCCGTCGCCCAACTTCCACAATAAAAAAGCCGTCGTTTGTTCTGGATTCACTATTGGAATAAATTCCAAATTTAATAAAAGAAAGGCCAATATTAAACAAGGTTTTTGATTAAAAATTTAAAAACCAAATTATCCAATCAAGTCTAATTAAATAATTTTAAGTGGCTTTTGAATTTGTGTGTTTCAAGTTGAAAATAGGAACCTCTTTATAGAAGTGGGATAGAGGTAGGTAGAACAATGCATGTGAGATATGTAAAATTATGATGAATAGGAGCTTTGCTACTCATAGTTAAGAGAAAAAAATAAATTGTAATATAAAGCAAATTTTTGGGCTTCATTTAGGCATAGTAAAATAACTTTATTGAAAAAACTTTGGACTAAGAAAAGTTGGATAATCAAGCTAAGTTTCATATCCAAAAATCCTTTTGAGATTTCAAGTCTCAAATCAAAAGTTATGGACAAAATTAAAACCGGATGTTTGAAGGAACATTTTGTTTGACATTCTGTTTGAAACATTTTCAAACATCCAGTCTGAATTTTGTCTTTAACTTTTAAAAGGAGAATTAAAATCTCAAATGGATTTTTGAGTATGAAACTTAGCTTGATTCTTTAATTTTTCTTAATCCAAGGTTTTTTCAAAAAAGTTATTTTACTATGCCTAAATGAGGCCCAAAATTCTGCTTTTAATACAATTTCTTTTTTTCACTTAACTTTGAGAGGTGGAGCTTGTACTCATCCTAATTTATATATCCCACATGCATTGTTCTACTACCACTACCCCACTTCCATAAAGATATTCTCCTTTCATCTTCAAACACACTTCAAATGTCCACAAAATAAGTCTTTCACATTAGCATAAAAAATTCTTGATGGTAAGCCACTTGACTATTTTTGAATGTTTGCATTTTTTTCTACAATTTGGATTGAGAAGGAAGATGTATCCAAATAGAAAATATTTAATTATCAAGGTTATGGTGCGTTAATACATCTTAGCCCTGATTATTAAACATTTTTGACTTGGATTTTCAGCCACTGACAAGCATCCAACATCGGGATTGAAGGTGAACAGGAATAGCGGAAAAAAAATTAGTTAACCCCTAAAGGTCAGAGATTATGTTTTCACCAAAAAAGCTCTAAAACTGCCATTTCTAGTACAAGTACCAAGTTTTAGAAAAAAAACATTTTTGGACACATGTAACTATAAAATCTTGTAGTAAACTTGTTTGAGAATATGTGGAAAAAATTTCAGAATTTTCCACCTTGTAGATTGCAAGATATTAGCATTTGAATCGACAAAAACCCTTTTCTTGGCCCTGTGAGAACTGAGAAACCGGGCAGCTGCACTTCACAAGGTCACATTTAAATGAAAAGAAGGCCAAAATGATGTTTACTCCTTGAATTCATCCTTCAAAGCAAGTTGGCTACATGCTTGAAAAATTTCTGATCATTTGGAATTGTACAATATGTAGGAAAAAAATAGGTTGTAGAAAGAAGTAGAGAATGATTCAAAACACTAAATTGTTAAGAATTTAATTATGGAATTGAAAAATGTCAATCCCAATGGTTATAATGTTGTAATAAATAATATACATCCTATGCTTTTATTTTTTTCAAAAGATATTGAAAATTGAGTTAAATAAAGGACTTCAAAGTTTATTTTAGAGTAGAGAATCTATAACTACCCGCAAACTAGAACACTTCATAATTTTCATCTCATAAATTAAAATGGATTATTTCAAAGCTTTACACGTGTATATAAATCTAAAGGAACAAGTTTCAAATTTTTATTTTTTTTAAAAGTGAGTTTTTAGAAAAAATTTGAGCTGCCCACCGATTGTCGAAAATGACATATCATTCAACAATTTTTTAACCATGTAGTCAAAAGTTTTGAAAATTATTGGGCCTTAAAGCTACTCTTTGGGCACACATTGTATGAAATTTTTAAAGAAAAATAAAATATTCTATTAGTAGTGAGCTGCCCAAAATTGCTATGTTGCCAAAAAAATGTCGTTTGGTCCTTTAGGGTTTAAGCAAAAAAAACATTGTTTTACTGGGTCCTTGGAGGGCTGTGGAGCGGCCCTCTAGAAGCCCCAAATTTTCTCTGTTGGTACATTAATGTATTGTACATTCAATCTAAATGTGGAAAAATAGATAGCCAAAGTATCTATGAATGGAAAATGTAAATGTTGTTCACATTTGTTTTTATAGGTCCTTAGAACATGATTGTAAAAAATATTGATAGAAAATTGACTTCTATTTCACATTTATAGACAACCCCCAATAGTACAATTAAAAAAAAATTGACTACTTAGAAAATATCAATTGATACTAGCATTCTCATACCAAGTAGAAATTGCGGATTCTAGAGGTTGGCGTCAGGTTTTTTGGACTTTATGCTCTCTATTGTTGGTTGAATCTAAGAAGGGAATTGCATGCTTTTCAGAGCACTCCGTTAGAAAAGAATTGAACCTCAAAAGAGGCCGCTTTGTAATGCAAAAATTTGGGTGGGAAAAGCCTTCACACTTACTAATTAGGCCAAGAATTCTATGATGAATTCAAAAATTTGTCATCATTACTCAATCCATCTCCATGATCTCTCAAATTAGTGGGTGGAAAGAGCCTTCTTAATTCACTAATTGGCCAAGAATTGCATTGTGAATTCAAAAATTTGTCATCATTATCCAATCTAACTTCAAAATATCATAAATTTCATGATGGTTTCCTCATGAAGGATGGAGCGCATGCCAAATGGTGGTTGTAATGAATCTATGATTGCTCTCATACTCATGCAATTATATGCAGTTAGTACTAAAATTGGTAAGAAAACTCAAGGACTCTTTTTGGATTCAGTTCTTTTCTAATGTATTTGTAGTGTACCCTAATTTCGGAGTTGGTTGAGCGGTGTTTAATGTGAGCAAAGATTTGTGCAACGTAAGCTGGGACGATTTGACAATAAACACGATGTAGTCAGATACTAATCAAAGGCGCGCAAACATTTTTTCAAGGTACATGTTTTTTGTTATTTGCATTTCAACAAAGCACCATGAGCATTTCTCCTTAACTTGTACAAGGCTGAAGAGTACCTCAGTCAGTTCTAGTTGGGCACATCTTGGTATGGAATTGCTGCAAGCACCTGTTTAGAGTTCATTGTAAGTAATTGTTGAACCCATTCTATTCCTTGTTGCAGAAATGGAAATAATATTTATGTACATAGTGGTCAGTAATTAAATGGAAGGTGTGTTAGATTTTGAAGGAACTAAAACAGAGGCTTTGACGTCTTCTATGCACAATCACACACATTCTTTGCTAAATAGTTTGTTCTCTATAGCATGAATTCTATAAATTATATGTATAGAACGATGATGAAGCAATTGAAGCTAGTTACAATTGAGAGGGACATGCCTAAGCGTCGCATTATTTTTACAAAGAATTTGTGTGTTGGAATATTAGTGAAGATCTGCGACGCCATAGAATCCATGCAGAAGTCTATTATAGTAGAAGGAAAAAGTAGTATTGCAAATGCTGCAATAGAGAATAATTTGAGCATGGTACATGAGAACACCCATGGAATTTGCGGCTTAGTTGTTCCAAAATCTAAAATTGTGAGGGTTATAGGTAGTCCTACGTTACAAAAAATTGTTATTCTAGGAAGGCCCAAAAGGGGTAATAGTAGTTACAAGAGAAGGTTAAACATGAAGAAGCACTTGCAAGATATGCTTACTGAATCAACCATAATCCTGGAGAAAGCAACCTCACTGGAAGAACAGAGTCGAGTTCTATTGGAATACGTTTGTCATGGGAATGAATCTCACCTAGATGGTAGTGATTGAAAACTACTTTTGTACTATGATACAAACTTAATTCTCAAGAGGTGTGCGTACTTCATATTTGCTACGCAATTTATAGAATTGTTTGAATAAAACAAGTATGTTGCGTATATAGAAAAGTTTGAAGTATTGCAGATTATAAACAACCGATGAGGTTTGTATTGATTTGATATTGTTTAGAGATTACAATTATCATAGAGGAAATGTATGATGCACTCGGCGTTCACAAACTTCTGTTATCACTCACGTGAGTATTGAAAAGCGACAAGAGTAAAGAATGTGGAAGTTCCAAGAAAGGCACTTCCGTTTGTTTGAAAACAAATTATATTGCTTTACAACATTGCTTGATAAGGGCAGTTGGTTTTTGGAAATCAATTCCATCACAACAATAATGTATGCAATACATTTGAAAATCTTGGACTTTAAAAATTGTAGAGTATAAGTAAGTTAAATGAACTTTTCATTTTTCATTTTTTTTCGTTTTTTGGCAAAGTTGTTGCTTACATTTTCAGACTTCCAGTGGCAGTGATATTCTTGCAGTACCCTAGCTACTACAGCAAAAGCCACACAAACTAATTGAACAAATTTAATTCTAGTTAAATTTCCTTCTGCAAACACTTTGCAATATTGACAAAGACAACAATTCCTTCAAGCATACAAGATTCAAATTGAAAACTCTGTGCAAACTCCAGAATCCATTTTTACTAACTTGTACATTTCAATTCCACTGGTATGAACTAATAATGACTCTTGACGCCGCTCATGAGCGTAACCATGAATGGAATTTGAAATTGGTGCTATTAGGATTCTACATTACAATCAATGACGATTGTCTATTGTGTCTACATTGTGTTCTTGTATTGCAACTGGCAAATGGTCAGTTGAAGTTTCAGTAACCATAGTTAACGACCATGCTCCAGAATCATAGGTGGTCTTCCTTGTCCCATAACATTCAGCAGCTTTCAGCTTTGGCACGCCTGGCAAATCATTTGTCTTCGTGAGACCAGCTACATGTAAAAACGCAGTACGTGGTGTCCCACGCTTTGATCTATTCAAAATGTCTTCAAACAAGTACTCAGAGCCTCCTATTGCTAAAGCAGTTTGACGATGTGTGTTTGCGCCATCTGTACTATCTGTGGACGTGTGCCTTGGCATACCTCTAGGTTTGTTTAGAGTGGTTTTACTGAAGTTCTTTGTATAAGGAGCCCTGTTTGAAATGTCCTCAGCGTTTGCGTATCCGCAGTCGGCAGAGTGAGATACAACCTCACTAATTTTGTAGGATCTTATTTTGCACCAGGTAGCTTGAAAAGGTGAGGGCTGAAAGACTTCATCATTGAAGTCTGGACTGAAATGGCGGAAGCGTTTCGTTCCCTTCGAGTCTTCGACTCCTGGTTCTCCTTGTTACACACCTCCGTGCGCGCCATCGTTGGTGTAGAATATTGCATCCTATCTGGAGCCGTTCTTGCAAACTAATGGAACAAAATTGTTGGAAGGTCCTTTATGAACCAAAGTGGGAAAAAATGTGCGCTCGTAAAGTGCATACAGACAATGAGAACCATTCTTTTATCAGATTTTCAGTAAAGAGAAACTGTTCATAACATCATGGCCCCCACTTACTTGAATGTGTTCCACTTACGAGGTTGCACTTTGTTTAATGCGATTTTTGTGCCAAAATTTCACAAAGATTGCTTTATCTCAACATTATTTGGACACTTATACAAGCCTCTTGTCTCTTCTACAAATAATACCAATTTCCTAGAATAGGAATTTTTTTTCATAATCATTGGCATTGGAACTAAATGAAACAGAAATGAGGGAATGCTTGTGGACTACAAGTGACCTGAACACTTAAATATTCATTGAAGGTATAAAAAAGCCCTTCACATTCTCGCTTTACTTCTAAAGGACCAAGGCTTTTGGTATGCCAAGAAAACACTCAAAAATGCTATTTCTATCACAAAGAGAAGAAAAAAATTGCAAATTGTTGTTTCTAAAAATCACCAATAATATGTTTCATTCAATTAGCATGATTGTTTGTAAAAAAACTTCAAAAACTTTGTCTACCCCCGTTAAAAGATATGTGCATTTAAAGTGAAGAGTATAGGTTTTTTACAATCTTCTAAGATGAAATAATTTGACTTTCAACCTTCTTACTCTAATTTTGGAATTAGAATATAGATTGGTTAGCTTTAAATCCTTATTGTGAGATATTGAGTTTAGAATTTAGATAATGAATATGACTTCTTGAAAAACTTGATTTTCATTTTTTTTTGAATTGTGAAGTAATATTGGTACAAAATAGACTAAAAATCTAAGTTATTCATATCTTTATATGGAATTGAATACCTAAAGTCCCATTCTTCCCTTTGGAGACAAAGTAGATTTTGGGTAAGCCTCTATGGTTTGTATATCTATTGTGAATATTTGAAACTTTTTGTGAAGATAGGAAGCATATAAGATTTGGGAAAATATAATTTTATTTTAATTGGTTCTCTAGAACAAAAGTTATGTTTAAAAAAAAATCCTTTTTCCAATTATGGTTGATGGAATCCCCTCACCCCAAAATAAAATAAAAGTAAAATAAAATAATTTTCTTATAGAATGAACTTTTGTACATAAGGGAAGCTTGAATTCATTACCGTTAGGAAAAATTTCAGCCCTCTAGAAGGCTGCGAGTTTGGCACCTGCCCGATGCAATTATGGAAAAAAAACAAAATAAAAAATTATTTTTTTAATATTTAAAAATTGGATGCTGATGTGGCACTAATAGTGCCATGTCAGATTTTTATTTTTTTAATTCTTTTTTAATGTTTTTTATTTTTTTAATATTTTTTTTTCAAAAGAAATATTTTTTTATTCATTTTAAAATTGCACCAAAGGGGCCTTGTAAATCAATTCCTTAGCAGCCTTCTGGAGGGCTGAAATTTTTCCTAATGATTTGGATTTGTTAAGTGAAAGTTATGGACAATCTTATTGATTGACAGTTGGAATATTTGCTAGAGAAAAAAACATTTAGATTTCATTTCTAAATGCATTTTTCACAATTTGGCAGAACAATTGTTTAATTGAGTTACTAAATAATACCAACTTTGAAATTATTGTGTCTTAAATTGTCTTTGAACTATTATCAATTTAATTTTTGGTTCCATCTTGGGCCTGCTTCCACTTAATGATTATCTAAAGAATGGAAATACAGTGTGTGTTTTTTGGAGAAAAAAATTGTAGACCTTCACTTGTCTTCTTAAACTCAAAATAAATTTAAATTCAAAGTTTGAAGCAAAAAAAAATTCCACCGGTGATAGTTGAAATAATCCAATAGTAGAAGCTTAGGTTAAAAAAGATTCTTTTCCAACTGTGAGAGCTAATTATATTTTTCAATCCATATGGATAAGCTTCTTGAAATTTTTACCAAAAAATCTTAAGCTAGTGAACTATAAACAACATGGATTTATCTTGCAGAGTTTTTGTTTTTGTTTTTTCAATTAAAGGCTACAAAAGTGACAGTTGTAGTTTCATTTGACCAAAAAATGGCCTTGGGATTTTATAAGTTAAAACAAACTAATCCCAATTGAATGATAAAGTTGTTCTAATCTAGTGAATGAATCATGTACAAATTTATGTTTTGAAATATCTATCAAAAAAAAATTCTAGAAATTAATTGTACTAGCTATGTTTTCAAAAACATGTTGTATAAGAGAAGAATTTTGTCGAGATTGTAGTTTTTTCTGAAGTTCCCTTATCCATTTTGGGATATTTTCTTTAAATAAAAAGAAGCTAAGGACAAGATAATGTACGTCGTTGGCATATAATTTTTAATGAAAGTACTTAGTATAATTGAACTTAAGTTTACTTTGCTTTAATGAATCTGCAACATTCCTCCAAAATTTTGTTTTATTCCAATCTGCGCTTTTCAACTTAACTATAGTCCTTATACAATTGATCATGATAGCTTTATGTAATTGGTCATTGGAAATATATAGAAAATAAACACGTCTTTTAACTACTTTGTTACTATCCATCAATTGAAATATCTCCAAACTATTTCAAGAAAATGTCTTCTTTATACATCCTTCAAAAGCACTATTGATATCCTTTCCTTTCTAACATTTGCATCTCAAAAATTTAACCAACAAGTATATTATCTATTCTAAGTTCTTATGAAAACATTGTTCACTACAAAAGATGGTGGTATTTCCAATAGGAGACATTAGTAAGTAATTGCTAAAAACACTTTTTTTTCTTAGGTCATGTTGGGACTTGCAAAGAGGTACTTTCTTTTCTTGTTTGTTTTTTGTATTCTTGGGGTTTTTTTGGTGTTTTTTTTTTCAAAGAGGTCTGTCAGTAGTGAAGTGCTGTTTGGTAAAGGTGCCGCGGTGGATGGAAAGCTTTATTTTTTGGTCGCCCATGGATGTGCAAGTGCTTTGAGCACTACTTTTCCTATTGCTTCCTGAAATTTATGCATGTCAGGTCCACGGTTGTTTTCTTAGAAGGTAAACAACACAATTTTTGCCAGTGTGGATGGATTTATCATTGGTGGTTCTTTCACGTTCAGTGACTTATTTCTTCTTTCACAGCAGAGAACCGTAAGTGAATCAATTTGATAATTTTCTTCAAGGGTTCACATGACACCGTCAGTGCTCAGTCGCTCACTTTGTACATTGGATATTGCATTCAGATTTACGTTGCTTTCTGAAGAACTTAGATTTTCAATTGACGTTAGATAGACTTCTGAATAGTGAAGGAAGTTTTACATTTGAACTGCCGATCTTTATTGAATTTCAGTTGAAAAAAACCCAATTATTGGAGGTTTGCACTTCCTTAGTTTGCAATTGCAGCAGGACCAACTAGAAAATGGTTTTCTCTCCCAGAAGTGACCTTGTAAAACATTTAATTAATTGCTATTCACTGTCACTGTCCCTTCACTTCAAAAATTGCTTCATCTCATAATTGTCAACTGATTTATGAAATTTTCACTTACATTCCAAGGTAAAAAAGTATTAAATTTTAATCAATATCCTAGCTTGAAATCAGAAAAGACATACTACAATCTAGACCGTACGTCACTCACAATTAATGCTGCATGCTTAGCTTTCCTTCTTCTCAACCTCACACTACTCCTTTTCCAAACAAACCTGCACTTCTTCTCTGCTTGGCCTTTGCATCTTCTCCTTTCTAAACATGCATTATCTTCTGATTGTTGCAGCTTGTTCACTAAAATCACAACTTCCTTCTATATTTCTGTAGTACTTCGCTCACACTATGGCGCCGCACCGATGTCCACCTCAGGAATAAGAGGCCGATTTGACGTATTTTGGAATCACTCTCAAGAAGTACCACTCCAAGTGCTTGGTAAGTCTGTCTTTTTACCTTCCCGATTCTCCTAATGCCGTACCGTGTTGTATGTTCCTTGCCTCCTATTCTGCGATAGTGGTTGTCTACTTTTAAAAAAAGAAAGAGCAATCCAGTGATTTCCTTGAGGTTGCCTACTACAACTTTCTTTTAGAATGAATTTGTCCTTTTTTGATCGTTGTCTTGTTGGTTGGCGCTTTTCCTCTATACTATAGGCCAACAAAAGGATACACATGAATGCATCTCATCATCACTAGAGAATTGCCATTGTTCATTTGGTGTTGCACATTGCTTTTGAAGTTAGAGTTGTCGCTTACCATTCTTGTTTGTTGGTTCCAACTATTGGATCTCCACTTTTTGATTAGAAGGTTTTGTTGCCACAGACTATTCCAACATGGTTTGTGCTTGCAAATGCTGACAAAATGGACAACAATATAGCACTTTCTTACAACGGTGGTACTTTGATGTGGCCTGTCAAACTCAAAAGGCAACTCATGAACAACAACCATGAGCATGCCTCTTTAAGAACAGGCTTCAAGGATTTCCTGAAACACAACAACCTAGCAGAAGGACAGAGCTTGAAATTCTCCCTCGTTGATCGTACTCACTTCAATGTGCCATCAATCCATTGAGGCACATTTCCATCCCACAAGGTCCTTCAATATGGTGGCAGCAGTTACTACTCAGTGAGCACTTTTCCATGATGTCTGTTGTGGTTCTCAGTACGCATCCTAGCTCAACTTGTACTCTCTGCATCCAGAAGATCAGTTCAACACTATACCGGTTAATTTGATTTTCCTTTACACCTACTATTTACTCTTTTCCTAGTTGCAAAGTGCCACTTACATGTGCCATGCTATACAATTTTATAATGAACATTCCCTGAATATTGGTGGTTTGTACTAACCACTTTGTAAATGGAATGCCATGCGAGGCATATGCTAATGATATACCTATTCATTTCAGTGAACAACCCAGCTAGTTTTGCACATTGCTTTTTGGCCTCTTCTCATTCAGTGAAAGTGGAAGCAACTCACAGACCTCATTTCTAAAATTCCCAGTTCTTCTAGGTGCATTGGAGCCTCTCATAGTGCTAGTTGAAGATGACACAATTAGGCATGTTTTTGGTATATCTGGCAACTGCATGTCCACTCTCAAAAAATTATGATTGTACATGCTTTCTTATTTGTGTCTTGAAGCAAATGCCCTCTATTCATGACGACATTGCTCATGGACATTGAACGCATGTTTCTCTAAGATAGTGACCAAAACGTGTTTGGACTCTCTTCTAGAAAAACAACTCCTCATTTTTTAACCTTCACAAACTACTTCAGTAAGAACGTCCATTTCTAAATCACTAACAAATTTGATTCATATAATAATTTGCACTTGGAACCTCTGGAAAAAAATCTTCAAATACATTGTCTTATATTCTAGCTAATGGACTTAGTGTATCCTATCTTCATCCAATCTTTTAAAATTTCATGGTCGTAGCCGGACATGCACAAGTGAACCACTCATGTTTTCACCTAGACGTCGTTGGCAAAGCTCACTTCATCCATGTCCAAGTGCTGCAACATGGCTAGATTGCAAGTACTAAATTTACTCTCTTCACATATGAGATTTGCATGTGGTAGATAAAAAAATTATTTCACTTACTGGCAAAACTATCCGTTCACCATCTGTGCATACTCACTTAAATTTGCAATTAAAATACCCCTTTCCCTTGTAGTGACTTCTTGTAATTTTGGGTCCCAAAATCACATTATTTCGGTTCCAAACTCACATTGTTTGGGTCCCAAACTTATTTTATTCTCAATTCCCAATTACATGAATTTCCAATTTCATTTAATCATCAAATAGGATAAATTGGAAATGAAGTTTGATTTTTTTTCTTAAAATTATTTCATTGACTCCAACTTAACTAAATTCAATTCAATCGATTTATCAAATGAAAGTATCCAGTCAATTCAATTCAACTTTTTAGTATACAAAAATTTGAATTGAATTGGATTGATTTCAATTCAAATTCCCAACACATAGAAATGTGATTGGAAACTAGATTCACTTCACTTCAATTTCCAAATTCTCAAATTCAATTTTCCATTTTCAAATAAAGGTAATTTTCAATTCATTTCAATTATATTCTAATTACTTTCTGTTATATAAAGTACTAAGTTTATTTAATGTGTTTAAATGCAATTTTCATACTCCTAAATCAAAATCACCATGTGATCAAATTCTAAGAAATTATATTTTGAAATCAATTTTCATCAATTATATTCAATTATATTCAATTTCATCCTCAAATAGTCTAAAGTAAGATTTACTTTCCTAGACGTATAATATCTTGAAATCAATTTTCATCAATTTAATTCAATTATATTTTGACCTTTTGCATTTTTTTTTGTTCTGCCCGCCAAGTTTAGTTCTAGGCTTTTTGTGGTGTAACTTTTGCTCCTGCACAGTAATTGAAATAAAAATTATATTTCCACAAAGCTAATTAGTTTTCCTATCTTATACAAAAGTTTCAAAAAAATTCACCAAAAATTGAAGTCATTGTTCCTACCCAAAATCTAATTTGCCCCCTGAGAAGACAATGGGACTTTAAGGATAAATAATTGAATTTTTGAAGGGTATCATATTCTAAGAGTACTAATTTTCACAAATTTAATGTGCATTTTTAATCACATCATGCATATTAGTGTACTACTTCTAATAGAAATGGAAGGTTTACATTGCACAATTTACAAGGAAAAAAGCCTATAAGTTCTTCTACAAATGCTATACCACATTTCCAAAAATAAAGAAAAATGCACGTTTTGGCCAAGTGCAAAAATTACAAATTGCATGTATTACCAGAAAGCGTTCAAAGTTGAATATTTTGTTTTAAAACACTAAATGCTTATATTATCCAATCTCACTAATCAAAATTCCTAAAATTTGGATTACATTATATAAGAATAGTGAAGTACAATTTTTTACGGTTAGCATTTATTTTTGTTTTTTCTAAAATAAAATAGCATTTAATCATTTACAAAAAATTATAACTATTACTTTAAAAAAAATTCTCTTATAAACCTAGGACATTTTTGGAAATTGAATGATAATTTTAAAAGTGCATTGTTTTTTTAGTGCTCTCATTAACAAGTGATAAAATCTTATATGGACTTTACACTACACATATTTGTAGTTCATTAATATTCATTTATCCAAAAATATCTATTCATTTTATATAATTTTTTGTATAATGTGCAAGATGGCATCAAATATAGAAGTTAGAAAAGTTAAAAAGCAAAGGCAATAAGTCCACAAGGTTAAATACTTGATTTCAAAAAATGTAATTGAATTATTTTTTGATGATGGACTAGGAATTGGATGTAAAAGTAAAGGGCATGAAAGTTCTAGATTTGAAAAATTGTATGTGCTTCCTTGTCCTAAAACTTTAAAAAGTGATTACTTTAAGAAAATATTTGGTGGCAAACCTTCAGAGGATACTGAAATCCAAATAAGTGTGAAACAACAATTTTTTATACATTATTGTCATATAATTTGTTTAACCCTAGAGCGACCCGACTCATTGCAGCAGTGCACTGAGGGCTAGAAAGTCGACATATCCTGGAGATCATTGTTGAAGAATTGCTGCATATGACTGGTGAAGTGACCGTATGATCTTGAGTGCCTGCTAGCGAGTAATTCAAATCCGCAAGCAGGTTGTGAAAAAGAATTGGGGTTTGGAAGATCATGAGCTTTGACCACCTGAAGTCCAGCGTTGACTTGGACGGGCAGCTTATAGCTTGGCAGAATTTTGTGTCAGAAGTTGGCCGCAAATGCTCCGAAAAATATGAGAGAAACTGCTGTGGAAAGAGAATGACGAGCAGAATCGGCTCATGCAATAACAGATGATGATAATTCAACTTCTGTAAAAATACAAAGCTTATAATGGACATGCCTCTGCCAAGGAAGAAAGAAAAACAAATTTTTCAAGTGACCGGACCGCTTTGCACACATGCCCGACCAAGAATATACTCATGACCGAGGTCCATGCCAGAGTGACACATGTACAAGAGAAAGTTCAAAAATCATTATAAAATGCAGCGCACAGTTTGAGAGTGATGTATGCAAGCGTTATGTACTTAATTCTGTATGCACATATGGTCTTGCACATTCCGGGAGCCATGAAGGTCCTAATGAGCGGTTTGAGCTGGAGAAGACCATCTACACTTTTTAGTTTCTTGGAGCCAAAGAACAAGTTGTTAGTGCCCGTGATAGAATCCCAAACAAAAAAGACGCTTGACCTGCACAACTTCCTTACAATAAATCTATCTTATGAGCACTTCATATTCCACAAGTAAAGACATTCATAAGAGTGTACCCAGTGTTCATCATCCCTACACAAACACCACCTATTCACAAAAGGAATAATAGGACACTGAAAATCATGCATCCTATCAAGTGGGAAACATTTGAGTATGCTTTTTTGTTTTGTTTTTAGTATCATTTCTATATACATAACTTTTGTACTTGTCACCTCTACAGGCACTAGTCATGTCCAGTCACAAATATAGCTGCCATGCACTTTCAATTCCCTAGGCTCTGATCCAGTCTTCCTCGTTGGAGTACCCGTTCCCGATGTCAGCCTGGGGCCCACTAAAAATAACGGCGACAAATTACTAGGTAGCACAAGCAATAGTTGCAAGAATGTTGATTTTTTACAGGAATCTGTATGTCCGACTCCGGTAGTGGGAAGATGACATTGGCAGAATACAAAGAAGTTTGCAAACAACAAGTCCACAGTGATGCAAGAAATGGGAGCGCAATTGCAAAAGATAGGAAAATTTAAAATGCATTCAACAGCAAGGGCAAAGCGATAATGTACTGGAGCTTTGCGACCTCAATTGCCTTCTACAATGCTGCTCGGTATCATCCATTCTGCCCTTCTCCAAACTTCTTCATGCAGGCAAAGCCATGTCAAAATATTTATCTCCGTATTTAGTCGGTCATAGTCACCAAAACATGAAGGAAAATTCCTTCATGAAGCTGTTGCCATGCCTTCCTATACTAGAGGACTCCTTATCTACAAAGTATAAAAGCTAGGCCTCCACAACAGTCTAGTAAGACGTTGATCATTTACATACCCATTCTTTACAGTACTTGACAATATACCTTTGCTGCCTACACTGTTCTGACTCTTAAAATTCAGCACCATGGACGTAATGGGGACTTCACATTCCCCACCTTCCCACAACGACAAGTTCTCCTTCAGATAATGACAAGAAGGACAGCTTTGAGCACCGAAGTCCTCCAACAACTTTGGCTACTTTGTGCTCTATTTCTGTGCTGGAATTTCTACAGATTGAGAGCCGTCCCTGAATGACCTTCCAACACTAACATTGACAGAACACACTACATACTTGAAGCACTTCGAAAATGACATCCACAAAGTATAAGGACAAACCCACTGAGACCACATTGGGAAACCTAAACAACCGACCGACTGATATCACTGTAACTATCAGACGTGACCCCTAAGCTCCTTTGGATGAGGAATGGAGTCCATTGCTGTCAATGGATAATCAACAGAACTTCCTTGCCAAACTGCACTAAGACAAGACACGGCTCACAACGACAACGTCACAACTACTCCACCAACTGCCTATCGACAAAGAGGGTAGTGAGAATGCTGAAAACAGTCGCCCATATGAAGAGGCACGCCTCCACATTGCAAACAACTCAAATTGGTGCGCGTCTTCCCAGAGCAGAAGCGGCATTTCCTTCGGCTACTAGTATGCACCAAAGAATGAACCGTCGGTGTTGCTAAGCGAAATTGTGAAACACAACCTCTTCGGACCACCCAAGGCTTGCACAAAGCTTCGGCGAGAAGAAGATAGAAGTCTATACGTTTGATAGGAACCTAAACCAAGCGCTTGCAGATGGCCTTGTAGAGGATGTAGCAGTTCACGACCGAAGTATCTAGCAAGAAAAAAAAGATCCTATGCCACCATGTGTGGCTTTGGATTTGAGCAAAATACGCTCTCCGCATTTGATCCGCTATATTGACACCCCGCATGAAATGAATGTAACCTTTATGCTCAGGCGAGGTCACAATGTCGTGGTCCTCACCACGAACTCGCCTAGGCACAGTCGGCCACTCTTCACCTAGTTGTAGTAAAGGAGTGAAGAATGAAGACAATAGAAGTACAGGCTTACGATCAACCCATAGAACGCAAGTAATTTTCCTGCTACTGTGCATACACCATGCGATGGTGCCTTGTAGAGCTCCGGCAAAAAGCTGCTTCTGAGCAAGGGCTTTTGGTAATCCGATGCGATTGCTCATGACGGTGCCCGTGGCGTATGTTCCAAGCGCAGCCAAATCTATGATTAGCTTCACGGAAGTGAAGTAGCAATCAGTGACCACCACATGACCTCGTCCATGTAGGTCTCGCAGTAACAACATGACGACTTCATAGGCCGTTTTAGCCCCCCTTGCCCCACATGCGACTTGTACAGTTCGCTGCAAGGAGCCGATATAAATGTTGAAGTCATGAACATACTTGGATTTTGCATCTGCCAATGCCCACACTTTTATGCCCCTTTTCGTCAATTTTTTTGGCAAATATTGTCGGATTGGACAGTAACTTCCCTTGTAACAAATCATGGATTCGTCCATTGTCAATTCTTGGTGCAAGTTCCAATTGAACTTACATCTCCTCCTAATTTCAGTAATGAGCCAATCCAGCTTGGCCAATTTGTCCACATGTATATTACATCCCTGTCCTTGCAAGGTGCTATCATTAGCGACGTGCAAGCATCTAGTAATATCCTCATAACGGGACTTTGACATCGTGCTTGAAATCATGTGGCAGTGGAGGAAAGAGACTTCCTTGCTCCAGTATACTCTGTGATTTGGCAATTTCTTTATTCCCATCATGAGCGATACTCCAAAAAATGCTCGCAGTTCCATAGGAGACAGACCCCACCAAAACGGTCCACCCAGTGGCAATTAACCCCTAAAGGACCAACATGCGTTTTTTGGCTGTATAGAAATTTTGGGCAGGTACGTGTGACTAGAGATATCCATATTTGAGGCTGAAATTTTAATAGAAGGTGGGGGCGAGGAATATCTTCATGTGTACCAAGTTTCATGACATTTCGAAATACGAGTCAAAAGTTGTGACCTGATATGTTACCTTTTTTCGTAACCAGGCAGTTTGGGCAGATCAGAAAAAATCATATTTTTCGGAATTTTTTTTTTGAAATTGATTCTCTACATTTATATATACTTAAAAAGCTTTGAGTCACTCCATTTCAATCAATGAGTCAAAAGTTATGAGAGTTTTTGGTTTGCGGGCAGTTATGGATTCTCTACTCTAAAAAAAACTTTAAAGTCGTTTATTTAACTCAATTTTCAATATTTTTGGAAAATAAAATAAAATCCTAGGATGTAAATTGATTATTACAACATTACAACCGTTGGGATTGGCATTTTTAAATTCTATGATTAAATTTTTAACAATTTAGTATTTTGAGTCATTTTTTACTTCTTTCTACTTACTATTTTTTTTCCTATATGTTGTACAATTCCAAATGATGTGAAATTTTTCCTGCATATAGACAACTTGTTTAGGAAACTGAATTCAAAGAAGCACCACCTTTATCGGCATTTTTTCATTGAAAAGTGAGCTTGCAAAGTGCAGCTGCCCGGTTTTTCGCAGGATTGAAAAAATGGTTTTGGAGACTTTGATTGGTAATATCTTTTGATCCACACGGTGGAATTTTCTGAAATTTTTACCACATGTTATCAAGACATTGTACTACAAGATCCTACGGTTACATGTGTCAAAAGTTTTTTTTTTCCAAAAATTTGGTAGTTGTATTAGAAATGGCAGTTTTGGAGCGTTTTTGGTGATTACATAGTCATGAAACTTTAGGGGTTAAGTCTCCAGGTCCATTTCACTCGCATATTGGTTTGTCTCTTGACAGATAGTCTCTAACATTTTGTCACTCCAAAATCGACCAAATAAAGACAACTTTGACGGCATCCGCTGGAAGGGGAAATTTGGTCCTGGAGAGGGTTTATTGAAGTGCACAGGGTCATGGACGAAAGTGGTTTGTTCCGTGTTCCACGTTTTCTCCGCAAAAGCTGCAGCAAAGGCCCGAGCTTTGGCTGCAGCACTGTCACAAGAAAGTCGCCTCACAAGCTACCTTCTGTTGCTACCAAATTTAGCGGGACATGTAGAAGGCTCGGCGGAGATGCTCCTCTGGCCAAGATTGGTCCCTTTCCTCACATGCATGGTGGGCTTTCGGTAGCGGCAGCGACAAGTTGGATAGGCACGCCCGATCCGGCGAATCTGGGAGTCTGGCGCTTAGCCAAACAAAGAAGCAAACGACATGGTTGCTGGGGTTCAGGCTGTGAAGCTACGCTGGCACTGCAGCGGCGTCTGCGAGACTTGGAGTCTGGAATACATGTTGGCATGGGCGTGGTTTGGTGTGCCGGAATTTGCGCTGACGGTGCACCGCATGCAGAGGTGGCACCACACCTCTTGCTCAACGACGCAGTCATCGAGCTCGGCGTTACCAAGAGGTCTGGCCTTGCCAGTGCTGTGAGCATGCCCGGAAGAACGGCGGATGGTAGCATTGGCGCCAGTGCTGTCCCACTTGCTTGTGCACAGTGTGCGGCAGTTGCGTTCGCTGTTGAGTTTACCGTACTCAAATTAGTCACTTCATCCAAGAGAACCTCGCGGAAGAGTTCACTGAAGGTAGGTTGAGTAAAATTCTCCACTGTGGGCGTTTATAAATTGTATCTTGAAGACTCCCTCTGTGGTGGCGGCGAGGAAATACTTTGCATTGGTGGCGTGCCTGCATCACTACAACACTGACGTTGTTCAAGAGTGAATGATTTGGGGATGGAGTGCAATTGTACAGCAAACTCGGGCAATGGAGATTCAGTAGTCGCTTGTAGTGGGTTGTACTGATCGGTGGCAATGGAAAGGCTGCATGCAGCGGAGCCTTTGCTGTCGCGGAGGAATGGCAACTAACGGTCCTCCATGTCGCCACTGCATCCGTCGGAGGAGTTGTCAAGACCTTCTTCAATTTCAAGTGAAGAGGGGTGACCAAGGAAGTGCATTTGTTGTGTGCTGCTGTGGTTCTCTATGGAATGCTCGTTGCCTGTAACTGGGGTGAGCAGAGTTTGATGAACTTCTCCATAAGGAACGTGGAGCTCGTGACCATCATCAAGCAGTACAACATACATAAGTTCTGGACGACCAAGCTGTACGTAAGAGTAGATCGCCAAGCCTAGCAGCCACTCTCCTTCATCGCTTCGAGATGCTGGATTGGGAAGTTGGGTAGCGGCTGTTGCAGGTATCCGCACGGGGATGGGGTTGGTGATCATGTGTGGAAGCGTTTCCGAGCACCCTTCTGTAGATAAGGAAGCTTGATTTTGCCACTTCAACGTCTTCGGAGCAGAGGGTGAAATATGTAGTGCGGCAGTGTTTGTATCGTCATCATTGTTGTCATCGAAGTTGAGCAGACGTGCAGGTGGTTGGCAAGCGCTTTCTATAGGATGTGTGCGCCTTTCCGTCTTCAAGCGTTTTTGCTCTGGGGCAATGTCAGTCGCCGGTTGCAACTCTTTCCTTTTTCGTGATATAGAAGCTGTAGCTCCGGTGGGCCTTGGAGGATTGTAGGGGCAGTCATTTTGACGCCTCTTCCTGTTCAGCCGTTGTCTGCCAGAGTTTTGTTGCCCTACCGTCATTGATGTTGCCTGTAATGCTTGGATGACATCCTCCCAAGGTGTATTATGCGGCCTACCAGGGGATGGCAACTTGTCATACTCGTCACTCTGCTCTACCATGTTCAGTGTCAGGCCAAAGTAGGACCCTCAAAGCGTAGTTCACTTCTTCATTGAAACCGTGAGGGTGACCCTCCGGTATTCTTTGTTTCTAGCCCAGTATTCTTGCAGTATGGTACCACAACAAGAAACGTAAGCCGCGGGGACTATTCGTCCTGTGCACTCCCTTCTTCACAGCTCTGCGGAGCAGCACTCTTCTATCCAGGAGTTGGAGAATCCGTTGAGTTTGGCTATGTGATGCACCGATTTCAGTAGTCTAGTCTTGAATAGTGCATGTGCATGCTAGAACCGCTGAGGACTCCTCATGTAGAATACGCATAATTCAAGCAGCATAATTTGCTTGTATTCTGATGTGTAAGCTTTTATGGCAATGCAAAAATTCTCCAAAGGTATCGCGATTGGGACGAGCAAAGTGCGAATGCAGAGTTCAAAGGCGAGACTCACTATAAGAAATCCGCGTTTTAGGTGATGTTAGCATAACCTAAGCAGACACATTTTTGTGGACGCAAAATAAAAAAGCTTGTGTTTTTATGTCAATAATAACGTCCAAGGTAATATCTGGATGTTACATTGGACGTTATTATTCACATAAAAACACAAGTTGTTTTATTTTGCGTCCACAAAAATGCGTCTACTTAGATTATACTAACATCACCTAAAATACGGGTTTCTTATAGTACTGGTGCTTCCAGAGAAGGTACTTGTTGTAAGCGCTCAAGCTCTTGAAACTCACTAAAGTGTTCTTCTGTGTAGCTACGTAGCCGAGTCCTCTCACATGAAGTGTATGACCTTACAAAAAGAAATTCTATAGAGCTAAGTGTCAAGAGTGATCGATAATGTCTATTGCTAATCACATCAGGTGTCACAGGGCAAGCACTCTTTCTCAATATGGAGACGAAAATTATTCATCGGAACATGTGTGCCTCTTCACAATGCTATTAATCTTCTAACTATAATGTTGTCATGGGCTATGACTACAAACTGTATTGCAGATGCTTGTTGAAGACTCTCAGTAGAAGCATGAACTATTTGTGTCGCTTTCAAAAAGTTTGAGAACATGTTGAAAGACCTCTTCTCTGATTGAGTATAAGCATGGCTTGGCAATGTCATTTTTTTATTGTGCATTGATCATGAAGATCGGCACTCATTAATGAATTTGTTCCAATATTTCTTCACATAGTTCCCAAATCTGTCCTCAATTGGTGGTTACAACATTGGAAATTCAATTTATAACTATTGTCCTTCCCAATTTCCATTTTTTAGTTCTTTTGGAATGACTAAGAGACGGCTACTTTCATTGCAGGAGCTACTTGCCGATGTAATTCCAATAATCGATTTCCATTGCTTATATCTATACATCTAGATGTAGGAGTTTAGATTGAATCATGAAGCTTCTACCGCCATTTGAAGGCGCAGCATCACAACCGCCACTTCCATTCAGCAGTAGTAAAATAATACAGTAATAAGGGTTGTTGACATCTGGCATTGTCAATTATTATACTGAGCGCTACACATCTTCCTAGAGAATGCAGCACCTTCTGCTTAATCATTTTTTATATCAACCTACCTCCATTTAAAAATGACGAAGAAAGCGAGGAAAATTTGTTGCTTGCATTTTGGGCCACTGAAAATTTTTTTTTCCGAACAGTGGCATTTTCAGCAGACTTTGCGCTTGGGCACATCAAAATTTTCTCAAAATCTCAACATGTTTCACTTCACAGATTTTTAATTGGTAGCAGCTCTCACTACAGCAGCTGCTGTCATCACTACATATCGCCAAACTTCTGTCACAGCTTCCCAAAAAAAGGATGGATGAAATTCCTTGAATCTCCGTTGTTAGCATCTGTTAGACTCTGTTAGTCGTCCACTTTCTGCACTTCAAAGCGCTTAGGGGTTAAACTGCATGGAAGAATTACATATACAAGACCCTACTCAGATTAAGTGTAGAGAATGCAAAGAAGAAAATATACATGATTTTTCCTATTGTAAAGAGTTGATGAATATGAGGTTATGCACATCTTTTAATGTGCATGATTTCAAGGAAAATCATGGTGTTTATAAAAAATTTGAATCTTATATAATAAAAAGAAATGAATTCCATTTACAAAAGAAAATGAAGTCAACACCATTTATGGTATTACAATGCAAGTTTCTATACAAAGGATTTGCAGAATCAGAGACTTTAAGGCAATTTGGTGATCAAGAAGACATACAGGTTATGCTTTCTTTTTCTAATGTTCCAAATAATTATAAAAAAGAAGGACTAGTTAAAAGAAAAAATATATCTCAAACTAGTGAACCATTGCCTTTTGGGGAAGATGGTAATTATTCAAAAGAGTAGAAAAATTATTATGCATCTGATTTAATTGAAACACAATATCGTCCTTTGTTAGTATTAAATAGAAACCATATTATAAAAGAGAATATATTGGATTTCAAACATTTGACTTTTGAAATGATTATATTAATTTATCATCCAAAGTTGTGGGAAGATTTTTCATATAAATCAATTGTAAATGAAATTAATCATTATTACCTAACATCACCATATAAGGGCAAAAGCAATCAATCAAATCCAAAAGGGGGACAATATCATTCTATATGTCATGGTTATAGTCCACATGGAGGACAAAAATCCCAGAGAAACGTGGTAATGTATTCTCAAAGTCACTTAGATAATGAAATTCAAATGAGTTACAGAGCAATGGGAGACCATATATCATCATCAATTTGGAAGCACTTATCAAAGTTTGGTAGTAGAATAGAAGATTTTTTTTTAAACAATTTTTTCCAATTAACTGTATACCTATTGGATTGGAGGGATATGAAACACAAATGCACCAGATTCATATCGAAGAACTCATTTATTCAACCGCATATTGATCCTTCTAACATGGAGGCTTCTTTCATAACGTGGTTTGTTAAAGGAGCCCCTAAGGGAGGATTATTTGGAATTTTTCAGCACTGCTTAAAATTTGACAATGAAAATGGTGCAGGCATTTTTATAAGAAGCAAAGATATGATGCACGGAACTTTACCATTTCACAGCACTTCTTTGTGTGATTCCAAATTAGGCATAGCAATGGTAAATAAAGCTTGGTTACACACAAGACTACAAAATCAATTAAAAGTAGGAAATTCATTAACTTTTAGAAATAATGAGTGGTACATAGAAGAACCTAAAAACAATGAAAATATTTAGAAGTAACTTTTAATTTATCATTTAATTATAAATCTTCTCATTTTCTATACATCCTACATATTAGTTAGAGGTACAACACATTACTCCATTGTATTAGTATTTATCAATGAAAAAAAAATAATAATATTTTTGAAATTCTCTAGTCTTGTTGTCTAAATTATAAAATAAAACTATGTGGATATCTTACATTGCCAAAAAACTATCAATCACATCATATATTAATAAATCTTTAATTCTTAAACATTTTTCTTTTTAAAGTTTGTGAAGCCCAAACTTTGAAGATTTGGATCCTAAAGTCACCAGGTTTGGGTCTCAAATTCACCAAATTTGGGTCTCAAACTCGCCAAATTTGGTTCCTAAAGTCACCAAATTTCGATCCACAACTCAACAAGTTTGGGTCCCTACCTCACTAAGTGTGCATGGGTCCCTAACTCACCAAGTTTGGGTTCCAAAGTTAGCAAGTTTGGGTTCCAAAGTTAGCAAGTTTGGGTCCCAAAGCCCCAAGTTTGGGTTCCAAAGCCACCAAGTTTGGTTCTCGAACTCAGACACCAAGTTTGGATCCCGAACTCACCAAGTTTAGGTCCCCAACTCACCAAGTTTGGGTCTCCTATTCACACTTGCTTGGATCCCAAACTCATAGTGCTTGCGTCTAAACTTTTTTTGTTTGGATATTAAATTTACGAAGTTTAATTCATGCACTCAAATTGTTTGGGTTCCAAATTTACAAAGTGCATCTCATAAACTTACAAGGTCTAGATCCCAGACTAATGAGTTTGACATGTTTTAGTTCCATAAAATACTTTTGAACAAAATGTAGACATGTGTGAATTTAACCCCTGAAGGACTATTGTCCGTTCTACGGACATTTGGAATTTTGGGAAGGTACCTAAGGGCAAAATTTGTGTCTTGATTTTTTGAAACTTTTTTGAAGATAGAAAAATTGATAAGCTTTATGGCAATAAGTGCTGAAGAAAAATTTATGCCCAAATAAACTCAAAACAGGGGAGAAAAGGCAGCAAATTTTTTTGCTAAAATGATTTTTTTTTTTTATTTAATTTTGTTCCCATAGATTATATTTTTGTCTATCTAGAAAGCTTTGGTTCATTCCTCTTGGATTTTTTATAAGAAAGTTATGGACAATCTTATTTTCCGGGCCCTAAAAGCATCTTTTTTGAAAAAAATAACTTGTAGGATTCATTTCTAAATGCAATTTTTACAATTTAAAACAAAAGATCCATGTGGTTCAGTTTTTTGCTAGAACAATCTTACCATTTGGATTAGTGCATTTTAATTCTATAGCAAGGATAATAATAATTTATATTTTCCTACCTACTTCTGCTTAACAATTTTCTTAAGAATGAAATTAAGTTTTTTTTATTCTTTTTTGGCTACACTCTTAACTCAATTCTCCACTATAAACATTTAAAGCTCAAAACTTTGCAGTGCAAAAAGTTAAAGTTAAAAATGTTCTAAGATGAATAATCTAGTCTCACAATGTGCTAAAAATTTTATTTTGTTCACCTTAAATGCAGATATCTTGCAATGTATGTGGTCAAAAACTCTAAATTTTTTTCTACAATTTATCATACTAGTTAGGTGTAAAATTCTACAATAAGATGTAAAAAGAAAATCATTTATCAGTTTTTTTTACTCTATGCTATAGAAATGGCAGTTTTGATTGTTCTTTGGTAGAAAAATGGCCTTCCCTTCTATGGACTTCAAAATGACTTGTTTTTTGTGGAAAATAATTAAAAACTTTTGTCATCCCCACCACACAGAGAAAGTGCATGCGATGGGTTTTCCAAGAACGGGTTTCTTTGTTGTGTATGCAATTGATGCCATTTGCAGTGCCGATACAATTGTGAATGGTATGTTGTTGTCCCTCCAGAAAACGCTTGTCAAGGACTTTGAATTTTCTATGTGCCGTTTTGTTCTTTGAACACTCCTCTCGTCCATGTTTGGTGTCCATCGGGCCTATTTTGTGCAGGTACGAACTTGAGAAATTGTTATTTTAAAGAAAAACATTTTGAAGTTTTCGTGGCACATACGCTATTGGTGAATTCATCTCCGGCGTAGGGAGAAGTTTTACGTTATTGGTCATTGAAGAGTTTGAGAGAGTTGCATCTCGGACTCTATGGATGAGCAGGGCCGTTGGTGCGGACCAATCCCTAAAAGACAGACATTCTGTCGCAAAGGCATTGCAAGTTGCGATTTGGGACCCCATTCATCTCCGCCATGGTTTCTAGACAGCATTTTCCGTCCCTCCCACTTGGACCCCAGGATCGCTACTCCAGTGCAAGAGATTATCATTTGAAGCTTTGTCTGTACCTTAGTCGATGTAAATGTCTTGCTTAGTCACGGAAATGAATCCTCACGTTTTTGCAGTGGCATTTTGGTAGAGAGTGTTGTGAGTGTATTGTTTTCTATTATGAGTATGAATTTTTCATTACTTTTGTATAAACTAGTATCAAATGATTCTAACGTTTAGAATAGTTTGTTAGCTTTTCCAGCAACAATTTTTACTTGTCATTGATAGAGCTCTAGAACAACAGCGTGCATGCCAAATTGAAAATTTTGACGTACAGAGGAATAAATTTTCTAGGCAAGGGGAACTTCAGGTCAGTGTTACTTTTCTTAATTTTGAAAAGGAATTGCATTGGTTTTCAAAACATAGTGTTGAAGGGATGCAGTGGTTTGTGACCTTATCCATCAACACATGAATTAGAACGTGAACCACATTGATATAAATCTATGTGAAACAAGGCAAATTGATTTCTAGGAGGGCTACAAACTGTATTGCTTTGTCTATTATTCTCACTGCGGAAGGTCCAAATGACGTTTTTTAGCAAGCAAGATGGATAAGCTTTGCAATTTTGTTGATAAATCCGATGTACAAGTCAACCTAAGTGACAGTGAGGTCTCAACCACCAAGTATCTATGTATGCATTCTTGGTGGAATTTTTGTTTCCATTAATTGTAATTCCTATGTATGAACTAGTATATGTATTAGAACACTCCAGTGAATAACTATTGCTGGCACGCTATTGCTCCACATTTCATTGTTGAAGTGTCCCTAGGCTTACACGATCACATTGGTCCTACAAATATCAAATCCATCTTTTTCCCACGTCACAAAGGAGATGCTCATAGCGGCATAGCCAACATTGAATGTCTCAATGCAGCGGTATATAAACAACACATGAAGAAATCGGCACGCCTTCATCACAAATGGGTGGAGTTTCAACCCCATCCCAATTCTCTTGATGAAACTACAAAATCCGATGATGAAACACTTCAGAAATGGGGTTTCTTGGATATAAACATTGCTCTAGCCAATATAGTTGAAGCAATGCAAAACACAGCCTCATCCTTTGCTCCAAAGCAATCACTAAATAGAGATGAACTATCAACTTTGATAGGAGAGGCAGTCTCCAAAGAAAATTTGAAACTAAGGATCGAACTCAAGTTGGGCATGAGTTAGATGAAAGAAGAATTGCAAACAGAGGCACAAAGCTATGCAAACAAGGTAGACAGTGAATCCAAAGGTGCTCTCACAGACCTGGAAGATATTTTACGCCAAAGCATGCAAGTTGTCAAGAACTTAGCTCGCCCAGCTATCAATGCTCCAGAACCCTCTTCTTCGACAAACTAGTTCAATTTTACAACGCCATCACCCAAAAATAGGGTGTCATAGTCATATACCTTAGTATTAAACCACCTCTTATTTGCATTACAAATTTTTTTTTTTTATATTCAATGTTAGACACACCAATTAAATATCCAAAAACCACATTCATATACACATGAATAAACTTCATATACCACCCATGTTGATAAACTTACACAAATTTTCCATTACAATTAAATAAAATAAAAAACTTTTAAGTTAACCTCAAAACACCAAAAACTTTTGTTACATCTAATATTCCTTCTCTATAGAGATATAAAAACTAGTCCCAGACCCATGCCCAATATACTGACAACACACCCATCTACACATATACAAAGATGTAAGATGTATTTTATACCATGTACAATAAAACTACAACCTGAATACCAACACCTAGCATCCACAACAAACATTACACATCCTCAACACAGCAACACAACCATAGACTATCCACACTTATCATGATACATTTATTACAACCAGCATCACCCACCACCAAGACTTTTATTTGCACTTATTGTTACAATTAGCCCACAATTAGAAATATGTGACCAACAACTAATATAAACACCATATCCAGATTGGACCACGTCTTTACTAGAGAAATTGATTCTACTACAAAACCCACCAGGGCGACACATACACACACCACACCCATATACACAATTTAAAGAAAGAAACCAAAAGATCATTGAACCTTCCAATTTCATTCATAAAGAACTTTATAATTTTCTTAAACAAACAAATGAACCAATAACCTTACAAGTTTTGCTTCATGAATTTCCTTTTTTACCCAAAAATTTACTCATAGAAGCATTAAAATGTAATGACACCTTGGAAGAATACTTCCACCTTCTTCCATTACCTAATTTACCATCAAACCATGCAACAAGAACACAAACAACAAAACCAAATACATATATCACCACATGGAATGCTTCATCAATTAATACAGCTCTACCAAGCCTCCATCAATTAATATCACTCACACCAAATAGTCCTGCTATAATAACAATCCAAGAAACCAAAATAATTGCAACGAAATCTACAAACTATATTCAAAATCTATTCCCACAATATAAACTAATATTTAATAATACACATGCATTAACTAGGTGTATACAACAAAGAAGATCATATGCACCAGGAAGAGGCGGACTCCTTACCTTCATACATAAAAAATACGCATACCCTGGAAACATTACAAAAATTTGAATCCCAGCCGAATTCTCACCGTACTTGCAAATAATTATAAATAAACAATCACCCACTACAACCATGGCTATTGCTCCATATATATATGCCCCCCCACACAGATGATCTACAGTTGATACCAAAAATTCAACACCACATAACTCATCAAATCTCCCTCTATCCACAATACACATACATTTTGTATAGTGACTTCAACAAAGACATTGCCCTCATTGGAAGACAAAATGAATTTAACATAACCCCACCACAAACAAAAGATATGAAATGGCGCACATTTACAGACAACCTTCAACTCACTTATATACCTACTAATAGTCCATTCTCTAGACAAGGAGGTAATAACTAAACCCACACTAGTTTAATAGATGGATACTATATAAAAGTACTTAATCATGCCCTATACACATCAACCACTAATCATAATCACAATCTAAACTCAGACCACTCACCCGTCACATTATACATACCACCAAACACTCTCAAAGCACGCTCCATACTACCAATACAAAATTAGCCACCAAGAATTCTAAACCCTATTCCACAGAAAAATATAGAGAAATTTAGAACACAATTTTTTGAAGAACACATATTACAAATAAACAAACTCACTATAACTCTCAATAATGAACATCTAACATACCAACAATGGCACATAGCATGCATCACCCTAGATCACCTCATACAAAGTATATCTAATAAAATAATTGAAAATTGCATCGTATCTCCACTTCCCCAACCAACAAATTGCACAACACAACAAGGTGGTTTTTTACCAAGAAAATTACAAAAAAAATGGAAAAAATACCTCTCTATATACCACTTAATCAGAAAAGCAATATATATAACAAAAACCATCACAAACTAGACAACACACCCAATAATAGAAGAACTACAAAATCACACACATGTCTACATCCCACCACCTCCAATACAGGAACCCAATCAACAAAAATGGATTAACCCCTAAAGTCCCAAGGCCATTTTTCTGTCAAAAATCACTCAAAACTGCTACTTTGATTGTGTTCATCCAAGAAATTAAAAAAAATACTTTTTTTAGAATCTAACCGCAGGATCTTGTACTACACTTTTCTCAGATCATGTGGTAAAACTTTCGTGACTTTTGACCGTACGGATTGAAAGATATCAGCATTCAAAGTGAAAGAAAAAGTTTTTTTCAATAAGATGCTTTGATTGCCCAAAAAACAAGAATCTCTATAACTTTCACATCCCTAATCCAAATGGAATGAATCAAAGCTTCCTATTTAGACAAAAATATAATCAATTAGAAAAAAATAATTAAAAAATTTATTTCAAATTTATATGGATTTTTTTTGCTGCCTGGTCTCCCCTGTTCTGAGGTTATTGAAGCATAACTTTTGCTTTTGGGCACCAATTGAAATAAAAATTACATTTCTAGAAAGCTATAAGTTTTTCTATCTTATGGAAAACTTTCAGAAAGTTTTATAAAAAAATTGAGCTCATAGAAACTTGCCCAAAATCCATTTTGTCCCCCGTAGGGACAATGGGACTTTAAAGGTTAAAACACTAGCCAACTTAGCTAAAAATGCAAACATACAAGCTCATAAGATTACTATACAATATACTCAAAATTGTATAAAAAAAAAAGCAATCTCGAAATATAGACAATTATATGAAAAAAGCCCTTAAAAAAAAAAAAAAAAAGTATTTAAAAACCTAAATACACCTCCACTTGATTGCATTATGGACAGGCACAATAATTTACTAACCAACCCTGAAGACATCGCCAACAAAATACACATTCAACAATCTAATAGTAATAGACCCACAACCCCAATATGCCATTACTTACCAAAACACCCACCACATTGTATGTGTGGAGTAAGACAATACTCATGGCATGATTTTAGATGGTTTCATCATAGACAAAAGAGGGACCCCCGAAACCCCTCTACACAACTACCTCAATAAAGAAACACATGACATTTGCCTAAAAAACTTAGCCAATAATGAAACACTGGGGCTAGACTTAATCCCTAATGTTATCCCAAAAAATATGCCCGAACGTTTTCGTAACCTACTTTCCTATTTTTCAAATAGTGTTACATATAAAACAAATCCTTGTATCCTGGAAAATTAGTTTTACTACATTACTTTAAAAAGAGATCCTTCTCAATTATCAAACCATAGACCTATTGCACTTACAAATACTATCTATAAACTTTTTACTAATACTATAACTTTAATCCTTTCCAAATACGGCGAAAAACATCAAATCCTCCATGATAGCCAAGAAGGATTCAGAGTATAAAGAAGTACATCACAATAGCTACAACTCCTCATAGCAGCTCTGGAAGATGCCCAATTTACAAACCAAGACATTTATATACTATATATAGACTTTAAAATGCATAGACCATGCAAGGCTCCTTGCCATAATGTTAGATTTGGATATCCTAAAGATGTAGTAGCACTAATAGGAAATATCTATTCACAATCCACAACGATATTTATAAGCAACCAATTTGGTTGTACTAAACCAATACCAATAGAAAGAGGTTCTATTCAAGGGGACATACTAAGCCCCTGTCTTTTTCTTTATTTTCTAGAACCACTACTGAGATGGCTTCCAAAAGGTAATAATGGTTATACATTTGGTACATCCAAAATAAATGTAAGCTCTACAGCATACGCAGATGACCTAGTAGCTACATCAAATAAATTCAAATCACTTCAAAACCAACTTAACAAACTAGATAACTTTTGCGAATGGTCTGGAATGGAATTAGACGTATCAAAATGTGCAGTTACAAGATGCCCAAATAAATCAAAAACAAAACCTGACAACTTGAAGACCCAAATACAAGCCATGAATATTAGCTATAGAAATCAACCAATACTAATTTTATACCAAAATGAACCTTATACATATTTAGGTATACAACTAGTACCATCATTAAAATGGAACTTGCAAACCCATATCACCACTAAAAAAGTAACAGACCAATGTGCACAGCTTACAAATTGTCCAGCCACAATAAAACAAAAAATCAACATGGTTGACACCGTAATCAGAGCTGGCATAGCCTATACCTTTTTTGCACTTCCATACTCTTTACCAACAATTAAAAAACTAGATATAAAGATCATTGGTATTCAAAAACAAATATGTGAATTACCAAAATGCATTTCAAACGTAATAGCACAACTCCCACACGAATTATTTGGCCTAGAAGCCTTCTCTATTTCAAAAATGCATATCTATGTTGCATCAGTGAGCAACTTGAATTGCCCTAAATGATCCAAAAAGACTAGAAATAATATATAAAAAAATACTCTAGTAGACTGATTCATATGGGGTAATATGCTAGTACTCTAGTTTTAAAGAGACTGGTTCATATGGGTAATATACTATCTTAAAATGATACATAAACTCTTACTACACAACATATACAAAATAAAACACATTACACTCCCTAATGGCACAAATCACATGTCACCGGAAGAATTCAAAATATACTAAAAACCCCAACTAAAATGGAAATAAATGCTTTGAACATAGCAGAACAACTTTTTTGCTACTTAAAATATACTCTTGAATGTTCAAACCCTTGCCAAAGACATCCACTACCAAGAACTTTCAAAGCACAATATATATTAGACAACCAAGATCTAAATCCAGTAACCTTAGAAAACCAGCTACACCTAGAACCACCACAACTACCACAACAACCATATTCACCTATACACATCCATATTAACTCAAATACACTTCCTATACATACTATAATAAACCATCTAACCAAAAAAACAAAAGACAAATATGAAATTTAAAAAAATAATAATATATATCTATATAAATGAACACTTCAAGATAACACAACCTATACTAAATGGATGCCACAAAGAGATCTTTTCCGTTTAATCAATCAACAGTGATAGCACACAACATCATTTTATTAACACAATACTACACAAAATAACAACACAAATACTACAATAATACCATTACGGAAAACTTTAACCATGAATAGTCTAGAGATATACGATTCACTCCACCTCCAACAATAATTCCACTTACATCTATCTCCACTACTGAATGCAACCCAGAAAAAGACATACTAACAAATATACACACCATAATAACACAAAATGAACAAATACACCTATACTTAGACACTGGTCAATACCTCATTAAGTCTATCTCAACTACCAGATTAAAATGGCTATGGAAACAATATCACACTGCTATATACAACACAAATGGCCTAGTACCACCTACACAATCATTTGAAACCAAAATCATATGGCTCTATCAAAAATACAAATATAAAAATCTCAGATAAAAAATCCAATAAAAATCCAATCAAGACATTACAACACACTTTCCCACAAAATATCCTAGATTCCATAATAACAACATTCAAAATATATCATTCATACTTCTCCTCACCAATTACCTGCTCCACACAAATCATGGAATTTTACTCTCAATTTGAAAGAGACAAAATATTTGGCTCGCTGGGCAAAGCCTTCAAACACAAATGGAAAGGTATTGGTTTTGCACACCCTCATAATGAGGAAACAACCCAACAAGCATTACATTGTGCAAGATTAGCGGCCAAAAATGATCAAAACTCCATAACTATACTAGTCATCCCAGATATAAATTGGTACCAAAAACTTTCTCCATATACTAGACCATTTGATGATATACACATTATTGTCCATTTTGCTGTAGACACTATTACATATGAAGAACCAACAATTCCCCTTGAACTAAATAAAAGACCACATACTGAACCCCTTGCCATACACATTCTTTGTACACACCACCAAAAGCATAATATCGGACCACCCAACCAGATAAATTCTCTGACATCTATCCTCCAAAATATGCAAATACCACAATAGCACATACCGATTGCTCCTCCCATACCTAGTAATGTAGCTGTAAACAAAAATACCAATTGGAATAATCTCACATATAAAACCAACCACAACACAATAATTGAATATACATATACCACCATTACCAGCATACACAACTAATCTCCAACTAAAATTCCCATCGCAATATACCTATTACATTGATGGATCATTTATACCATCTAAACAACATTCAAATGGCCACTGGATACAAGAGAAAGTGGGATATGGCATATATAATCCTTCCAAAGAAGAAATCTAGATCTCTAAAAGACTACCAGGTCTACAAACTTGTTTTAGAGCCAAGCTAATGGCCATATATAAATTACTATGTAAAATCACTATAAAATATCCAAATGAACCAATACACATATTTACTAACTACCTAAACTGTCTATATGTAATTAATACACAATTAAAGCACCCTACTATGCACTGCAACCATACAAATAAAACCATATTAGAATCTATGGTAGTAATGCTTCAAAGCCGAATAGAAATCACAACGATTTCTAAAATTAAAGCCCATATTACTATTGTAGGTAATGAACACGAAGACAAATTTGCTAAAAACGGTACAACAAAAGAATATAGATTTGCCTCAAAACCATATGAATATACACACACTATGCCATTTTATTACCAAAAAGACAAATGGCGAGGCCCAGCATATCGACCTGACAAAGGCCCGATTAGATGCCTCCAAACATACATCAACAAACAAGATCATGATAAAAAAACTACAAATATTGGCACAAAGATTTTCTAACATTAGCAAATGGACATTCAATCCTGATGTAGATAATGACCTCTCCACGGACCTCTCTAATGAATTCTGGTCTAACCCTGAAATAACAAATGCACAAAAAACAACCTTGTTAAAATTCCACATAGGCCAATATATGGGAAATGCTAGAAAACAACTATTTTTCGGGATACAAAGATTTCCATCAATCACATGTTCTATATGTAGATCACAAGATATAGACACATGGCTCTATGTACTTCTAAAATGCAATCACCAACATACCCACGCTCTCAGAATCAAAAAGCATAACAAAGCAATATGGAAACTACGAAAGCTAATTATCTTGTGGATTGTTGTTGAATGTATATGCATTCATTAAGGTATAGAATCTAGTTTTTTGGTCGGATAAAATATTGTCCCCTCATGGCTCTTACCTTGCTCTTGCGAAAGACAAAGATGTCACTGCAATGCTAGATTTAAATCGGACATCCTTTGTGTTAAAGGACTCCCCTACCAAAATAATCCACCAACTAATTAACCCAGACAACAATATTACTATACAATTCATAGAACTCACATACACTAATGATAGATTCTTGCAAATAATAATAGATAACAAAACTCAAAAATACCAACCACTAATCAATAACATCCTGGCCCAAGGATGGAATGTTGACCCACTTATTGTTATCACAGCAAGAGCTAGAGGAACAACACATACTCCATCCATGAAACTTCTTGAAAACAAACTCAACCTACCCAAAGCCGCTTTGAAACATACTTTTTAAACAATCAACACCATTGCTGTACAATATGCTGGATCAATCATCTTATATAAGAGAAAAATAGAAAACAACCAACCACTCCCAATTGAATAAGAAATTGTTTTAACCTCTAAAGTACCAAAGTCCCCTCGGGGGACACTTGGGATTTCAGGCAGGCTCGTACAACTTGAAATTTTGACTTGATTTTTTTAATTTCTTTTTGAAAATAGGAAACCACGTTAACTTTTTAAAAATATAATTTTTTTTCCAATTGGTGCCTGGGAGCAAAAGTTTTGCCACTTGAAGTCAAAAAAGCAATTTGCTAGGCAGAAAAAAAAAACTTATAAAACTTTTTAAAAAATCATTTTTTTTCTCAAAGATCATGTTTTTGTCTACATTTGAAGCTTTGATTCATTGTATTTGGACTCAAAATGAGAAAGTTATGGACAATCTTGTTTTTCGGGCAATCTAAGCATCTTAAAAAAAAATAACTTATAGAATTCATTTTTGAATGCAATTTTCAATTTTTTTCAATTTTTTTTTTTTTGAAAAGGTTAAGTTTGTTTGCTAGAACAATCCCATTGTTGAAATTATGGTGTTTTAATTCAACCTATGAGCTATTAACGATTTAGTGTTTTGTTCAATTTTGGACCTACTTCTACTTAACAATTTTTTTATATGTGAAAATCACGTTTTGACATTCTGAAATTTTTTTCCCCAACTCTCAACTCAAATGTTCAACACAAAATTTTTTAAATTAATGGTGTGTAGTGCAAAAACAATCCACAAATAGCCGTCAAAGTCATCTGAAATTGCAAGCCACAGTTCAAAAAAACTTCTTTTTCCAACTTCAAATGCTAATATCTTCCAATCTATACAGTCAAACTTCATGAAATTTTTACCACATGATCTAAGACAAGTGAAGTACAAGATCCTATGGTTAGATTCTTAAAAATAAGTTTTTTTTGGTTGAGAGAGTGATCGCAACAAAATTGACAGCTTTTGGTGGTTTTGGAGTCAGAAATTCCCTTGGTATTTTAGAGGTTAACACCCCTCTCCATTGCACCTATAATGCACACCCACTTAATTATTAATCTTGGTTACTTAAAATTCTGGTTAATGGTAACTAAAGTGTCTATTCTCAAAAGGAAAGAGTAGTTTTGCATCAATGGCCTTTGATCCATTGGACATTGGCTCATTGTCAATTCAAACAGACACTTTATTCACGCTGGCCTTCTTTGAAGACCGGAGTTTTTATCTATCTATCTAACTGTAATACTCAAAGTATCATATGAAAGTCACATGACAATAACATCCTCCGAGTGTCATATGAAGTTTTAATAATATGAAAGTTGCATCTAGTGCAGCATGGGCCTCCACAGTCCACACTCCACACACACTAATGTCATATGAAAGTCACATGACAATGACAAGGGTTCTTTTTTCGAGATGTAGGGTACAATATTTCATCATCCACAGTCATTTTGGATTGGCTTCACTGCCGGCAGGCAAGGACAGCGTGCACAATTTTTATTTTTATTTTTTGGCACACGTTGAAACTTATCATGCAAGTGGACTGCAGACTCCTCAGTCCTCACTTGCAGAGGTCTCACCGTCTACGACTCTAAGTTAGGTCTAGACGGGCCATAGCCGCCATAGCCGGCGTCCCGGCGACCGACAGGCAACGGAAGTAAAATATCATTGTGTGCAATAGCAACAGGCAGGAAACTCACAGCCTCTGAAGTGACTCACGCAGGGCCAGCTGTACTGTACAACGGTGCAGTTCTGAAACGAAACCGCACAATTCATGTGGAGAAGGATGAAAATAATAGTAACTTATTTACACACTAATTAACAACCAATTCGTCATGCAAACAAATACTCCGTAACAACTAAATAGTCCATGCTGCCTGGTGGGCCGATCGATCCGCACCCACGTTTGCGCTTCTTGGGATCGGAGGGCGATGCAGAACCCACGTATGACTGCTTCCTTCTATCCTTTCGATTGTCGTTCCTTTCTTATATAGTAGGGGAACTGTGGAGATTCGTTGACCGGAATACTGTTGCCCCCGACTGACCCTAGAAAGCGTTACGGTAGACCTATCCTTAATATTTCAATGCAATCAGAGAGAAGGAGCAAGGAAAAGCACTTCACTTTGTGCAACAAATGTCCTCCAGAAGCCACTCACTCTGCCAGTGCTCCGTCAGTGATCGATCCCCGTGACGAAGCTTAGATTGAAATGTTCTCTCTGGATTGAAAAAAACGATTGTATGTGTGCATCTGCCAGGATTTGATAATTGCAGTCTTGCTTTCACGATAGAAGTAGCACAATTGCAATTCTGCGATCGTCATAGCCATGTCTAGTTAAGCTAGCGTAGTGCTTGTGTAGAACTTTTTGCCCACTTCGATCTCTTCCTTGAATTGGCGTTGGTGTTAATTCACGATGGACATGTTGGCGTTGTTCCCGCTCGAGTTTCTGGCTAGACACCCAGCGAGAAAGCCCCTGCGGGGGGTGTTGCCAGGGAAGGACGGCACGATGGGAACGAAGCACTGTTATCCTGCCAAGGCCGGCTTGCTCGAGGAAGACGAGGGCGTGAAGAAGGCGACGGCGGCTGCTGTTGCTGCTGCAGGACTGGCGGTCTCTAAGACCAGGAAGGGCCGTGTGGAGAGAAGTTAAACTAGATTTCCCACAGAGATTTCCAAAGTCCGTTGAGCGGGCCGGGCACTTGTATTATTTTCCTTTCTGAATCACTCTGTAATTTCTAGACTTTTGAAAGTCGCACAGTGTAATATCTAGATCTGAACGTGGCTACACAACACTTGCAAGCTCTTTTGTTGGAGGTTTGGGCTATGGCGGAGATGCGGTGTTGCAACTTCACACTACTGCGACTGTACATCATTTTAAGGTACTGTGGCTCGAATTCTACCATCACTTGAATTCAAAATTTTGCTAATCAGTTTGTAGTTCATTTGGTTGTATAGTTTGACAATCTTTGTACAGTAGGAAGTGAGAACCCTTTGAAGCTGTGGAAACTTGAAACCTTGGCATCGGCTTCTAGAAATTTTAAAGAATGATTGTCTAATTGAGGTTCTGTCGCCCCTTGCTACTACTTATGTAGCATTTCTTGCACTGGAAGTAGAGGATGGAATCATTTTCAGCATTTTATCAAGTCAGATACTGTGTCGACGTGGATGTGAGATGATCTTTGTATTGACAAAGGGAAGGCATGGGCTGCAGGTCTGATGGTGTCTCTGACAACGTATAATATGGCAACGTGCTCTACTGCTCTCCATGCGCTCCTCTACTGTACTGTACAGTACATCACGGAGTCCTAGTTCAGCGTCATTTTGATAGATCGTAACAAGGTACCGGCAAAGTATCAAAGTTAATGGTTTGTAAATACACTTTTTTACGTTTGAGACTCTACATTAAATCAGTCCTGAGGCGGTAATTAAAGTATCTGCTCCTTTTTTTGAGCTCCTCTGCTAAACTTGAACATGGTGTACAACTGTACATATAATGTAAACATGGGTTTTTTGCGAGGGTTATGATATTGCTCTTGAGGTAACCGTATTGACAACGGATCAGGGTACAGTACTTCCCTCTCTCAATTGTCTTCATTTTATCTTCTGATGCCATTGCCAATTCAGTGCTGAGCTGGCGGTATGGCTATGAGCATGACTGTGATGGTTGGAAAACTACGCTGAGAATGCCTAAGCTTTTGTTGATTAGCTTTGGAGGCACTTGCCTAAGCTTTGGAAGCACTTGTTGATTAGGTTATTGATATTAAATGGTCCAAGCATGTCCTGCCATGACTATTGGTCCATCACTCTACCATCTAGAATACAAAAGTGCATTCAAAAGTGCATTCAAAGTGCAGACATTTACCTCAAAAAACTGTATCGAACTTGTTGGAGGATAAAAAGTCTCAAATGAATGACTTTTAGGATTCTTGTAGAGACAAAGAATATACCTATTCATTAATCACTTGTGAGGACCCAAAAAATCCTTTGATGACTTCACCTAAGTTTGTAGGATGGAATGTGGGCCCTAGAGAATTACCTACAAATCATATATCGTATTGAAAATTGGATCTACTATAAAGATTAATTTTTTCACCCTAATAGTCTAAGTTATCTCCAAAACATTGCTCTATTAACGACAAAGAACATAACATTGGAAGCAGTAGAATGAGATTGTCAAGCAATCGAATGATCAACGCATGCCACACAAGCTGAACTTGACAAGCAGAGCTACAATCTAAAAACTCATACTCGTTTGGAACCACATGAATTCCCAACCTAAGAATCCCCAAACCTACACTTCCAAACAGTAAGAAGCTCAAAATCACGAATTCATCTTTTATTTCAATCAACACAATTCCGTCTCCAAAGCAATTCAAGTCTTTTGGTGACCATTGCCAAAAAATACTGGAGATCTCTCCCTCCATCGACAGGAGCTCTTTGAGCTACAAATTCTCAAGGCAAGAAGAATTGAGAAACATTGACAGTTTCATATATGTGCAAATGAAAGTAACTTAGATCAATCTTGCGCAGGAATGAGAAAATCTTCTTCTTTGTTGCAGCTTTCAGCTCATCATTTGGAACTACTACCTTCAAGACCGAGTTGGAAACAAACTGATCCCACACTGAATCAGAGTTCAACGTATCTCAAAACCCTAGGCAGACAAGACGTCCCCCTGCGTTCTCCATAATCTGCCGAAGTTGAAAATAAACAAACGTAATGAGAATGAACAATTCATGAATGTTAAAGTCGATTAGCTGGGACATATATGATACGTTAATACAATTCCGCTGTATCAGAAGATCAAAAATCCCAGTTCGCCAGAAGAGAAGTCCATTACCTTATACAGTAGCATTTCACTGTGCTCATAGTCCTCACTTTCTGGGGGGAAATCCTCTTCCAAGGTCCCTTCATAAGCATCCAAAATGTTTGCAGCCATCCCAGGTCTAATGTGTAACATTAACCAATTGATTGTTACAAGTTATAAACTTGATTTTGCCCGGCGCTACTTCATACAAAGAATAACTCATCACAAAAATTCGGATACCATAAATGACTAAAAAGTTTACATATTAATAATTGTAGAGGCATTACTCATTATTTATGTGATGAGCAATAGCAAAGGAGATCCAATTAGTGCGATGGCTGGGCTTCAATGTTAACAGTTGTCTCTTGGTCTCAACAAACCCAAGTAACTCCCACATTTGCGCTTGTAAATTGCAAGATCCCATTCCTTACACATCAAGGTCACCAACTATGTAGAGAATAAGAAGATTACACTCAAGCTCAATTTATTTCTGCCCATTAAGAAGAAATTCAAAAGCCAATGATACAGCGCAATACAACATACCTGAAGCAGTGACAGACCCCTAAGGATCTGAATATTCTCTGAATCGATTCGAAGAGCACCAAATAGGATTTGATGGCCTCCCGGCCAAAAGTCCATAGACATGCCAACACACATGACTCTTCAGATCATTCGGCATAAACACAAAAGCCTTGAAATAAACATTCAGTTGATTGAATAAAATGATTGGAAGGACGGAATTGAGCTGAACGTCAAGAATTCATATGGAATTTAAGAGGAAAGCTATCCAAACTTCAGATCAGACCTACCTTTGGACAAGCTCATAAGCTTTTATTTTCCTGTCCATGCAATTGAGAGTCAAACCCTTCATCGCAAGGGTTTCTGCTTACAACACATGCTCAAATTATGAGCACTCAAACTTGAATATAGCTGAAGCAGTACAAAACCTAAAATCTCAAGCACAACCTGTAAATACAAATACAAGCTTCTCGAGTTTCCAAGATATTTTTATATCATACAAGGTTACCTCCATGCTCAGGAAATTTTTGAAGAATTTGATCAGAGCCCTTTCTTGTACAGCTTTGTTTACAGGATTTCTGAGCTCATCGCACAAAAGAGAAATACTTCATCAATTGCACAATGATGCAACACTTCAAACGTGACTACCAGAATTCCAAAAAAATTACCATACAGTAATGCGTCGAAATACACTTCCTTGTATCCAAAATGTATTCGCCAGTGACAAACCATCTACCCATTATTAGATTAATAATGGGTAGATTATTCTTAAACCTTAATTCTTCCACTTCCGGCGTTTGGGGGGCAAAACAATAAAACTTCACAGCTTCTCCAGATACTTGTGATTGAGAAAAGAATGCGAAGGTGTTAAGAAACTCGGACCAACAATGGGCATCCGCTACCACATCAAGTTTCGACTTAAAATTTAAAACAATGCCAAGATTAGATGAGTGCTTCAAGGCTCAGAAAACTATTATCACTCGACTTGGTATTCCAGTATCTTGAGATTTGACTCAGCAAAGAGACATCCTTGGTAACAGATCTCGTTTCCATTGTTAAAAAACGTGGTAGTCGGCACACAGGAATCCCCGATAAAACGTAAATTAGGTCAAATTATTGGTATCACGATGTCAGACTACAAACCCTATCCAAACTTTCCAAACTCAAGGTCGTGCTCTAAATGTGCTATCCAATGTCGGAACATGGCATTTCAATCCACACTGCAAACCAGCCCTCACACTTCCCTCCTTCACTAATTGCTAGTACATAAATCACAGTAGTAACAATCCAATTAAGCTTCAAAACAGAAACAATTCCCCTTACAGCTGCTGAAAGTCATAACCTGCGACAATTGACAAAATTCTAAACCTCTTCTTCTTCGTTGCAGCTTTCAGCTCGTCATTTGATACTACCACCTTCAAGGCAGATATGGGAGAAACTGATCCTACACTGAATCAGAGTTCAACGTAAGGGAGTCTGCTCTTAAACCGACCATGTAAGAGCTGATTGCCTTTTCGGGAAGCTAAACTCTTTGAAACAATATTCAGTAAATTTTGTACTAAGTTCTAATCCAAGTCGTTTCATATTTTTTGGACCTTTGTGGAAGTAGTTACAAATTTTTGAAGTTGAAATGCAGTGGTCACTAAAACCAACTACCTCCTAAAATGTACACTGCTAGTACATCGAAAAAAGCAAAACGTATCTCTATGTCATGATCGCTTTTAGAGCCTGCTTGCTTTTAGAGTAGATTACCTATCTCAAAACCCAAGGTGTCTCCTAGAGTTCTCCATAACTTGCTAAAGTTCCCTTCAAGGAAGCGTAAGCTCCTGAAAGGGCCCATAAAAAATAAAAATAAATTTTTTTTTTAAAAATTTTTTTTTTTAGAGGTTGCTTGAGTATATTTTACTAAAAGGAAAAAGTGCCTACTACAACTAGCAATTGTAGCCTTCTCTATTTGCACCAAATCTTGCTTCACTATTTTGTACTCTGTATCATTGTTTTACATCATTAGTACATTGTTTTCACCGTAAAAATGAAGTGTTAAATATTGTTTTAGTTGCAAAGCAATTGTAGAATGAAGTGTAGGATTATGAGAGTTATAACAGAGTTCAAAATTGAGAATGAATGTGAGCTATTCTCCATCCAATATTCATCATAGTTGTTGACTTGGACAAGTCTACACTTTGAAGAATCTTCAATCACAAAAAACAACTAGGAAACAACTACAACTATAAAATGACAGTAGTTGTTTCTTAGTTGTATTCAAGTCATTTCTCAATTGTTTCCTAGTTGTTTTGTAGTTGTTTTGTACTCATTTGTAGTTGTTTCATTACAAGAAAATTGGGTGTTTTGAGTGAGTTTTTAAGTATAATCCTAAACATAAGATTTTAAGTAATGACCTTTAAGGCAATTTTCAGCAAAATTTTACAAGAAACACATATATTTCTAGTAAAATTTTGCTGAAAATTGCCTTAAAGGTCATTCCTTAAAATCTTATGTCTAGGACTATATTTAAAAACTCATTTAAAACACCCTATTCTCTTGTAGTGTTTCTTAGTTGTTTCCAAAGTCATTTTCTAATTGTTTTCTATCAATTGTCCCATGTCAATTGTTAAAAGTACAAACCAATACAATGCTTAGAAGGAATTAAAAGTAGCAGATTATGGAACCATTAGGTTGGACATATCAGACTTGTAAGTTGTTGTACTCATATATAATGAATTATGTTAATAGAATTCTAAAATTTCTACAATCTATAGATTTCAAATTCTACAAATCACAAACAAATTGCAAATAAGTTACAAACAAATCACAAATAAATCATAGATAAGTTGCAAATAAATCTCAAACAAGTCACAATGAAGTCACAAATGAATTGCAAACGAGACTATTAGTCGCAAACAAATCGCACACAAGCAAGTACTACATAAGCAACCATGTCAAAAGAGTTCATTGACAAAGTTCCAAGTAGGCTGTCAGATGAGAAACAATCCCTTTGTCTTTTGCAACTACAATTCCACATGCGACTTGTCTACAGCAGTTGGGGGTCTCCTTGTGCTCACCAATTGCAAATATACTATATAACTTAAAAACCAATTGTTCTTTGTAGTTGCAAACCCCCTCATTTTCTTCTAATGTTTTCAATGAATAGCAATTACAAATTCCTTCATTGTGATAATATTGACTTTTTTAAAGAAGAAGAGGTTTAACCCCTAAAGGACCAAGGAGCCCACTTTGGGCTTTTTGAGAACTTGGGCAATTTCTATTGACTTCATAATTTAGAAGGTTTGCATAAATTTTTTAGAATGGATGCTACTCATCATAATCTTTGCACGTAGATTATGATGAGTAGATACCATAGAATTCCAAATAATGAAGTAAGAATTATATGGAGTTTTCCTTTGCGGGCAATAAAGGTAGAAAAATATATAAAGCTGCCTTTTGCTTTTAATTTTGAAAATTTTCAAATAAAAAAAAATATAAAGGATGCAAATTGTTTACTATGAAAGTTTCACCATTGAAATTAAGAATTTCTAATTTCTTGTAAAAGTTATTAGCAAATTCGTATTTTCTTTTATTCAATACTACCTTCCACTTTATTGTTCTTTTTAAAGATGATTATGAAAGTTTTTTTGGCTACAATTTTTTTCATACATTTTCAACCCATTTTCCAACAAATTTACTAAAACGCACAAACTATAGGATATACATGTTTTTTTCTAAAATTGTTGAAAGATTAAACTTTACCTTTTGGAAGGGCTAGGAAAACCTTCATTTTGAAGTTTAGGCACATTGAACTTGCAATCAGTGGGTTTGGATTTGTTGAAATACAAATATTGACAAAAAATTTCACCTTGATTTAGAGACAAGTATTTTGAAGTAGTTTTGAGCCTCTAAACATTTTGGTCCTTTAGGAATTAATCCACAGATCACCCTTGTAGAATATTTGACCATTTCTTGCTATGTTCTTTTTATGTGAATTTTAGCTATAAAAATGATAGTTTTTGAATTTGAGTCCAACTAATGAATTGAGCTTATCTTAGTATCTTGTACTAAACCTTTGCCTACATATTCATACCAATACAAGGACCAGTTGATACATGAAATTTTTTGTATCCCTCAAGTCAACAAATTATGCCTAGTAACGTGACTAATATCACCTTGACCATTGCTTACTTTAATTTTGGAACTTGTTGCTTTGAATCAATAGCATGCTACTATTTCATAAAAAAAAACTCCGATTTGCAACAAGCTTGGATCATAAGGTAGAGGCACAATTGTCAACCTGGACCTATTTTCAATCTGTAGAGGATACTATTTCTGATCTTAGCTGGAATAAACCTAAACAAATCCAACCTAACCTTGGAATGTTTTTTTGTTGGGGCTAATAAGGGTATGACACATGTCCCAAAATAGTGATCAAAAAAGCAATTTTTGATAGATCAGAATTGGAAGAGTCTAGAGATTGACAATGGGTTCGGAGTACTTTTTGGCTCCCAAAATTCACAATATTTTCAACTTTGGGAATAAAATTATGAAATAATTTCAATCCCCATATTTCCTATCTTCCTACATGCAAAAAATTTGCTTCATCATAAATTGTTCATGATCTGCTGGAAAATTCTTTAAAAGATCAACAATGGATGCTTCTACTTTAAATCTCATGAGAATATTTGAATGATCATCAGAAGTCTCCAAGAGGTAAGGGCCTCACTCACCTGTACCCAATACATTACATTAGAGGAGTTTGGGGCCTCCTAAAAGACTGCAAGTTCCTGGACTGTGGGGACTCTGCAAGAATGTGGGGACGCTGCCATAAGGCCAGGCTGACGTAGCCAAGTGACTGCCACGTCATTTTTGGAAAGAAAATAAAATTGGTTAAAATGATATATATATATATATATATATATATATATATATATATAAAAATCTGTGTGTGTGTGTGTGTGTGTATATTTATTTTTTTGGAAAAAAAAAAATCTGACACGCCCATACCGTCGTTCCCTGAATCTGGGCAAACTGGAGAACAGGCCTGAAACAGTCTTCCAAGGCCCCAAAAACTCCTCTAATGAAGTAGACTATTTGTTTGTTAAAACGTGCATGCAAGATGTCTTTGCCCTATGTACTCTTGTTATCAATGTCACAAGGAGAAATTAAACAATCCAAACATTAGCTAGACACTCCTTGATTCCCATCCTTGTGGCATCTGATTTCATGAAGGAAGTTGAGATCCTACCATGCTCATAAATTAAGGTAGGAGGTCCATAAAGCAATCATCTAAGCGTTGAAATTGAATTTTGGGGAGGTAAAACATCTTGAAATACTTTTCAATAAATTTTTCTTGAAAAGACAAAACAAAATGGCATGTGCTCCAAGTTGTTTCATATTTTTTGGAGCTTTGCAGAATTATTTAGTTATGAAATTTTGAAGTTGAAATGCTATAGGGCTCTAAAAGCGACTACCTCCTAGAATGTACACCATTTGTACATTTTGGTTAACTAAAAAAAGCAAAATGTACCTCTGTGTCATGTTCTATTCAAAATGCCTGATCTGAGTTCGAGCCTCCTACATTATCACCAGAGTCCAAAACAGCAATCGTCTGGAACCACAATAGTTACATAAAATTTCAAACTTGACAAATCAGCAGGCTAAAGGTGTCTAGGTCAAGGCTACAGAAGACTATAGTGGTGACTATAGTGGTGAGAAAGCATAAGCTCTCTGGTAAGGTAACTACACCTAAAATTGCACACTTTCTAAAATTGCACAGTGCATATTCTTGTCTAAAATGTACTCCCACTACTCATAGGACTCTATGATTGCTTTTAAGTACACCTATTTTTAGCACTTTAGAAATTTGTAGTTTATTCACACGGTGTCTCAAAAATGCATTCTAAGAGAATCTAGAATCCCCTTTTGACTACCACAAATTTTTTTTGATATAATAGTGAAAACCATATTGAATCATGCTAAATTGCTTAACCGTACGATTTAAAGTCAGTTATCAAAATAATTGTGTTTAGAACTGAACCAGTTGGTTTGAGACTGAAATAATCTTGTTTGGGACCGGAAGTTGGTAGACCTATTTGAACCCCTAAATGACGGATCCGTGACCATTGATTTCAAACCTCATTGTCCATCACTCAGTTTGCTACCATTTTGCAACTAGATATGTATGAAAAAATTTATACTCCCTCCGTCCCGAAATGATTGTCCCTTGAAAAACTTTTCTCAAGATTAAGGCAAAATTTGAGAATTTGGTAAAGTAATGAATGCAAACATGTAGATTAACTCTTGATTTACTCAACGGTTTGCAAAAACAGCAATATCAAGTTTAAAGTATGAACTACTTAAAGCGGAAAATTTGAGATCGCAACTTCATATGATAAATCACCCGATAGCTTATGATTTTCCGCCAAAAATTAATACTGAGCATAGCAATGCATTGTTTTCCATCTTGTCTTTGTACCCCATGAAGACTTCGTGAAGATAGTTTACGGTTAGAATTTTCTTGAGCAGCTTGTAAGCAGCTTATTATAAGCAGCTTGGATAACTAAAATTGACTATTTCATGAATTGTGTCTTTGTGGAATTGACATTGACTATTTCATGAATTGTATCTTCATCTAATTGAAACTCTTATTGTGACATAATGACTATTTCATGAATTTCAACTTCATATAACTAAATTTGAAGTAGTGGACAATCATTTTCTGGACATCTATTTTTGGAAAGATGGACAATCATTTTGGGACGGATGGAGTATTTATTTTTCAAAGATGAGAGTACATGTCTTCTTTACTTCAAACAAAATTCAGATTTTTTGGTGGAAAATTAATTTTTTAAAGAATTTTTGAAGAAAAGGTGAAGAAAAATCATATTAAATAGAAAAAAATTTGAAAGTTTCACCATAAGTGTATATCACAATGACAAACATCATGGTGTAAACTCAATTTCCGTGTCATTCTATAATTAGAAAAGAATAGACATTTAAAATACACCCAATGTTCAAATTGCAATAAAATATGCAATACTAGGAATTTTTTTCAGAATTCAAATTGGGGTAAAAACTAGAGTAGATGACCTTCATTTTGTTAGTTTGACTCAAACTCAAAAAATATCATTTTGGTGGAGAAATTTTAGATTTAAAGCAAGGAGCAATAACTTTCCAAAATACTCTAAAATAGCATATGTTGTGATCCGTTTATTTTAATAGCTTTTCATTTCCTTGAAGACAAAAATTGGAAAGAGTACAAATACAATTGGATTCTCTTCATAACCCAATGTGAAAGGTCAACAACGGAAAGGAGGATGAAAAAAATGCTTTTGAACTCTTCTTAAATCAATAGTATTATCATCGGAACGCCACGGAATGGCGTCCGCGGTGTTCCAAGGTTAAGAAGTAAGGTAGACGAGCCCATTGTGGTCAGATGACCCATAGTGGACACCTAATGACCCCATGACAGTTTTTTTGGCCACAATCAATGTCTAACCTGACACCAATGGATTGATTAGTGACCTCATTAGGAACACTTGCTTTTTCAGTGTAAATCATTGTAGGAAGTGACTTTTTATGGCCTTCTACATTAGAAATTATTGTGACCACTTTAGGTGATTAAGAAGAGCATATTGGATACACTTTTTGTTGGTTATGGGGTAGTCTATTGACTCTTTTGGACAAATCACTTCAGAAATTCAGAACTAATTCATACTTGGTCCAAAAAATATAATTTCAAATGTCCTCACTCTCTCTCACACTTGTCTTCGTGTGGAAAAACATTTGAAAATTTTCAGCAACAACATGAGGGTAGACTCCTAATTCTGACCACAATGGGCTGTTTTACCTTACTTTATTTGCCCTAGATTTTTTATGTCTGCATAACTCCGCCTAATCCAGCAAATAATTATTAGTTGTAGTTTGATTATTTAGAGTCATAAAGCCAGTTATCTCATATGTTCACAAGTCATGAATAAGAGCAGGAAGTACTTCTCATTTCCAAAATCAGATTTGGTGGTCACCTTCTAAAATTTTGAAAAAAGTATACAATTAGAAATTTAACCGTTTTAGGAATATTTTTAGAACTCATTTTAAGGTATTAATTTTGGAAGGAAAAGAATATCAACAAACTGCAAGGCTTGAATTGCACGGTACAATTTAATTAAATAATTTTCAAAAAATGAAAAATGATAAAATCTTAATGTTAAAATGAATCCAAAATAATAAATGTTCAAAATTTGATGTGGCATGAATATTGCCAAGTCAGATAATGTTATTTACTTACTTTTAAAATATTTTATCAGTATTTTATAAATTCAATTATTATTATTATTTTTATTAAATAATATTATGGTTAACACTCTGCTAGTTCAGAGCTTGGGGAGTAGCCTTGAAACGGCCATTTTATGGTCTTCTTTTCATTTGAATGGCTTCTGGTGCTATAGTCAATCAAAATATTGATGATGATGGAAAAGATAAAAGAAACAAGTGTGAAATTGTTATTGATTGCCAACTAATATTAGATTTTGTTGTCTCTGAATTTGGCTATCGGCTAGCAAGTTCTATTGTTGGCTACTAGTTGATACATAATTCTCCAAACATTTCTAAAGGTTTTGGAATAGCATTTGATCACTTTGATGTATTTGTGAGTTTTTGCTAATTCCTGTTTCTTAGTGATTTAGAATGTGATGATATTTACTTAAGATAAAGCATGCGCACATCTAATTGCGAATTTTATTGGATGTTGATTGTTAGATGATATCACTAGAGCCGGTTTGGACTTAAGCAGTGTTCCTTAGGGAACTTAAACTAGATACCTTGGTTTTCATTTAAATTTGTACTTTGCTTATGAAGGACATAATATTTCCCCTATTACTATCCACCAACTGTACTCACATTCAAAGCATGGGAATGGAATTTCATTGGTTTGGACTGTTGGTTGATGAAGGATAGAGGATATTTTAAAGTATGGGAACATGAGAGAGGTTCTTAAAGTGTTGAATTGTACTACTAGAAAGGACTCACAAAGTCTCTAGCAAGCTGGATATAATAATGCACAAATACTTGACAACATGCTTTCATCATAGAGAAGGGACTTGTTTGAATAAAATACTTAGTAGTTTTTCATTGCCATGTGTTTCTATTACAGGTCCATGTGCATGGCTTATAATAACTAAAATAAAGAAATTCATCCATGTCGCTTCCAAATAGAATCTCATGAGGATTTTTTTTTTCTTCTTGAAACACATGGACAATTTTCATTGCAAAGAGAAACAGGACACAAAACCAAAAAAACCCGCCCCGGCAATGTATTTACATTTTCACATCTATTTTTTTAACAAAATAAGCTAAAAATCAAGAGCCAATTCAAAACACCAACTCCAAATTGGCACATTAGCCAAGCCAGAGCATCCAGTGGAGTGAAGGCCAAAAGCGATCAAAGGAATGAGTATAAGGCTCAGGCCTAAAGCTTAGGCAAAAGATCCCATCTTAGGATAATCTCATGAGGATTTCAACTTCATGTTCTAAAATGAGCTATGTACGAGACTATGAACATCCCACTGCAATTTTGAACTACATTGCCCTCTTGCAAAGCTTGTAGTAGCAAGTGGTAGCTTGAGTTGGTACACTTTATTACAATTTCTATAGTCTCCTACATTATCATGTAAGGACAATTTTTGGAACTATGTAAAAACTTATAAGTTAATTTCTATAAATATTTCGATGGCCTCATTGTCTAAAATTGGGTTTTTTAGACTCATAAGTTGTTGACTTCTTTCTATTCATGACTGATAATTCTACATTGATCCTAGATATCAATTAAACATAGTTGTTGCCATATAAAATTTCCTAATTGAAGATGGTCCAATGGGTCACCAAAGGGGGATTGTGTTTTTTTAACTATGCAGCTAAAGCAATATGTTTTTTTTAAACCACTTGTTGATCTTGTGGTGATCAACACCTAAACTTACTCAAGCATGGCTCACTAACATCTACAATCCAAGAGACTTTGATATAAGTATATACATATGGCAACTTTGTTTCCAATACCTAAACCACAAGCATGCTAGAGACAATTCCAAAAGTAAATGTTTATATTTAAAAAATGTGTTAATATCTCAAACTTGAAAAGATTGTCAGCTTGTTGTGCATCTGTGTAAAAATTTCACCCTTCAAATAACATTTGTTACATTGCTTCCTTGTCTTATCCTTGCCTACATTAGCTACCTGACAACTTCATACGTGATACCACTACTTCACATGCTTTTTGTGACTCCAGAAGTACGCTTTGAACATGAAAATTATTTTCTTAGTGATACCAAAATTGGAAGGCACTTGTTGAGTCCAAAAACCCTCTAATGGTAGTTTGCTTTCATTTGAATAAGCAATAATGGTTGTTGCTTACATTGGAATTTCATATGTTCATCTACAGCCATATATTTGACTTGAAGCTTGTACATTCTACTTTTTTAATATTAAGATTAAATCAATGGTATTGGGTTCTCAAAATGCTATGTTGATTTCTTGTAAAAATCACTTATATTCAATTGAATCCATTTTATTCTTAATAATTTAGCTTTTGCTTATATGTCAATGTCATCTAAGCCACTTATTGGTTGACAATTTATTATTTCTACTACATTGTCATTTAAAATTGTTTTTTCATTCATGGATATGGATTATTTTGAAGTCAATGCTTGCAATTGTATTGGCAGGCCACCAATACTTTTCTATGAGTTCACAACGAATGCCTTTGATTTTACTTGTATTCAAGTGTGTTTTATATTTATCTTATTTTTCAAATTCTGCTTTTTAATGTTTTTCACATTGCTTTTGGGTTTATTTTTAGGTCAATAAATAAGTGGAATTGTCCATAATTTGTCAAACTATCCACAACTAGTTAAATACAAATTCAAACTTAAAAGTCTTGAGCTATGTATCCTCCATTAATTCTCCATTTATGAATGAATATTTGTTTCAATTTTTTTAAGATGAAATCACGTGTCTGATATTTGTCATAAAGTTTTTAAGTTTTTTGTAAAAATTTAAAAACTTTGTAAATTTATGAAGCAAAAGATGTAAGAAATTCATATTAAATACAAATTATGTTCAAAAAATCTAAAATTTTCATAATAGAAATATAGTATAGTATAAAACATTGCAATATAAAAAAATGTCCATGTGACTCTATATTTAGAAATTTAGTTATAAATCTTCAACTTCAAACTTCACAACAATGATTATATATAGGATTTTTTGAATTTTCCAAATAAAATAGAAATTGCACTTCAAAAGTTTCATTTTGATATTTTTTTCAAAAGCAAAAGAAATTGTTTTGAATGTCAAAATCAAGTTTTCAAGGAAAAAGCTCAAAATATTGAAATACAATAGATAGTGTAGCGGGTTTTTTATAAACTACCCCATATAAAATTGATAAAACAACTGTAATGTCTTGAATTTAATTCATTGATGTGGATATAGCATCAATAAAGTTGCACACAAAAAATCAAATGAAAATCATTCATTCTTCAATAGTTGCACAAAGCCTGGTTAACTATCAAAAAGACAAAAAACAACTTCAACGTCTTTACTAGGATCTTTAAGTAACTGGATCATTTTAGATGACTACCCATTAGAAAAAAAACACAATCCTCCGGAGGGCTGCTCCAAATTGACATGCCAAGCTATTTCAAGCTTGGCCTGTCAATTTCAAAAAGGCCTCCGGTTAGCAATCAGCTTTCATATTTTTTTTTTTTTTCTTTTCATAATTTTTTTAAGATTAAAGTATATATATATATATATATATAATTATTAATTTTTTAATCGCAAAATTGGATTCCTGTGCCACTGCCACTATAGTTTCTGTTGCTCAAAAATAGGGGAAAAAAACACCTTTCAGCCTCGTAAAACAAAATTTTAGGGTCCTCTGGAGGAATGTGGAGCAGCCCTCCGGAGGGCTGATTTTTTTTCTAATATAAGTTATAGGTCTTGTCCTTTTAAGGATAAAATTTAAGAGAGCTTAGTCGATGGAAGAGTGTTTTCAAGATTTTATTATAAAAAATGGATGAAGTGCATTCAAATGTGCTCAAAAAGCAAATTTTGTCAAATTTCTTACAATGTAACTAGTTTGATCACTCCATGCTTCATGATTTTGAACAAAATAATAAATGTTTAGGTGGAAAGATAATAAAAACTTGAAAAAATACGATTTTATGTCTCCCATTTTATCAAACTGTAAGTTGTTTGGTCTCACATCTATATTCTCCCTCTTATCAAGATCATGTCTTAGGGACTAACCTTCAAATGCTATCGAGGACATTGTGTGTTCACTGGATGACTTCAAATAGGATTTCAGGATGGAAAATAGCATTTTTTTTCATCCAATTTTTGTGTAGATTTTCTTGAATGTATTTTTAGTAAATATTATTGAATGTTCCCTCATTATGTGATTACTGACTTTTTAAAAGAAGATGTTCAATCCATGGATAAACCTTGTAATGTATTTTGGCCACTTTATACAACTTTGCATTTGATATAAACTTTAGCCATAAAAATTATATTTTTGAATTTGAGACCAATTAATGAAATGAGTTTATCAAGTGCAATTTTTACTCCAATTGGAAGATATTTAAAATTCTTAACCCCTAAAGGACCGAGGACCTTTTCGGCTTTTCCTGCCAAAAATCACTCAAAACTGCCATTTCTATAGCAAAATGTAAATAATATTGAAAAATGTTTTTTTTCCACATCTATCCATAGGATCTTACACCCAACTAGTATGAGAGTGTGTGGAAAAAATTTCAGAATTTTTGACCACAAAGATTGCAAGATATCTGCGTTTAAAGTAAAAAAAACAAATTTTTCAGCACATTGTGGGACTAGATTTTTTGACTTTGAACACTTTTAACTTTATTTTTTTGCACTACAAAGTTTTGAGCTTTTAATGTTTATACTAGAGAATTGAGTTGAGAATCTAGCCAAAAAAAAAAAGTTCAAAAAAACTTAATTTTCATTATTAAAAAAATTGTTAAGTAGAAGTAGGTATGAGATAGAAGGAAAAACTAAAATATTTATATATTTTAGGTGAAATTAAAATGCACTAATCCCAATGGTGAGATTGTTCTAGAAAGTAAACTAAACCATAAAAAAAAAAAAAATTGAAAAATTTGAAAAATTGCATTAAGAAATGAATCCTACAAGTTATTTTTTCAAAAAGATGCTCTAACTGTTTGAAGAACAAGAATGTCCATCACTTTCTCATACAAAATCCAAATGAAATGAATCAAAGCTTTTTAGATAGACAAAAATATAATCTATGAGAAAAAAATACTTAAAAAAAAAAAAAAAAAAAATTGCAAATTTTTTTTGCTACCCGCCGTCCCCTGTTTTGAGCTTATATGGTCATAACTTTTGTTTCCGAGCACCGATTGTGAAAAGAATTATATTCCCATGAAGCTAATCAGCTTTTCTACCTCCAAAAAAAGTTTCAAAAAATCAGAAAAGAATTTCAGCTCGTAGGTACCTGCCCGAAAACGCATTTGTCTCCCGAAGGGACAATGGTCCTTTAGGGGTTAAGTTTCAATATTTTTTGGAATGACTTGTGATCATGGTTTGTTGATTTCTAATTTTCAAATGGTCTAACAACTTTGGTTTATGCCCTGATGTTAGACACAATAATATACACATATGATGAAAATTTCAGATTTTTTTAGTATATTTTGTATTTGATATGAGTTTTCTTCACTTTTCTTTAAAAAATTCATAGTAATTTCAAATTTTCATAAAAAATTTGAAATTTGTATGACTTGTGGAAGACATATGATTTCATCTCTAAAAAATAAATATACCTAAATAGTATGTCTTTCATGAAATAATATTTAAAACTGAAAATCAGTGGCCCCTTGTCAGAACTCTGTACTCCTCAGTATATAACTACAGTAGTGGTTTTTGTAACTATGCCACTTACATTAACCCCTAAAGTCCCATTGTCCCTACGGGGGACAAAATGGATTTTGGGTAGGTTCCTATGAGCTCAATTTTTAATGAAACTTTCTGAAACTTTCCCATAAGATAGAAAAACTTATTAGCTTTTGGGGAGTGTAATTTTTATTTCAATCGGTGCCCGGGAGCAAAAGTTATGCCCAAATAAGCTCAAAACAGGGGAGAAGGGGCAGCAAAAAAATTTTGCAAAAAAATTAATTTAATTTTTTTAATTTTTTTTCCTTATAGATTATATTTTTGCCTATTTGGGAAGCTTTGATTCATTTCATTTGGACTTTTTATGAGAAAGTTATGGACAATCTTGTTTTTCGGGCAATGAGAGCATCTTCTTGAAAAAAACTTTTTCTTTCACTTTGAATGCTGATATCTTTCAATCCGTACGGTCAAACATCACAAAATTTTTACTACATGATCTGTAAAAAGTGTAGTATAAGATCCTACGGTTATTTTCTAAAAAAAAATAATTTTTCTCATCTTTTAGATGAACGCAACAAAAGTAGCAGTTTTGAGTGATTTTTGACAGAAAAATGGCCTTGGGACTTTAGGGGTTAATGAAGTTGAGTAGGTTAATAGTTCAATATTTTTTACTACTACAGTAAAACTTAATTAATTAGTGTACCCATTTCCATTACAACATTGCACAATTTACTTTCTGGATTCATGAAGTGACGAAATTCTACAATATTAATTTATGAAAAAACTAAATTGATGATAAATTTCAAAATGGGCCTGACGAAAGACTTTCAAATTTTATATTGTCACCATAGTGAAGAACAAGCCTCCCTGCTATGGCATTTGCAAAACGGTAGCAAAGAAAGTGATGATGGGTTGTGAGGCTTGAAATTTATAATCATGGGCTCGACTTTCCGTGACTTGGAGTCCAAAAAGTGGCCAATGATGACTTTCAGATCATTGTAGAAATGAAAAATGCACCTATTGGTCTAAAAATCAAATCATTTTTGAATGACTACCTTGGTCATAGGTCAGCATCCTTCCATGGTTAATAGTGCAAGAAATCCAAACTTGACAAGAGAAAGTTTCAGAGTGTTCAATTGATTGAAGAAATTTAATTTGTTGGAATGTGATTGCCGATTCATTCAGATGCTTGTTAGATCATCTGAGATATGTCAAAGCAAAGAGCTCTTTAGGCACTCTACTATTTGAGCTGCTAATTTAATAACCTCTCTCTCTCTCTCTCTCTCTCAAAAATTGCACAGGCCTTTATCGATCTCCTCGTGATAAAAGTGCAGACTAACCTATATCCATAACCGGTTGTTGAGTTTTCAACACTCACGTGGCACCGTCCCATTGGCAACCCATCACCATTGCCATTACAAGTTGCAACTCATAACCTTCTCTCCTCTCAACTTGCTTCCTCCACCCTTGATCACGGAGATCAAAGGTTGTGATTGAAAAGTGAACAACCGGTTATGTCCAATAACCTACTCGCCGCTACCGCGACTCGTCGGTTATCTAATACATAACCTAGCGGTACCCATGACTGCATGATCTTCAATTTGCTTTTTAAAGTGTTCACAGTATCATTGAAATCAAAGAAACAAGGACACCTCCAGTGCACTCCCAAAGTCCCAAGTGCAGGAGGCTGCCCAGAGAAACAAATCTGAAGTCAAGTGCCACTGTAAGAAAAAATTCCATGGGCGTGAGTTAGTGGTTTGGCATACATGTGAGGAAGCAGCTCCGTCACCGTACGTCCATCCTTAGCATTATGAATGAGAAGATGATTGATTACACTTTTAGTTGCATTGATTGTGCTCCCAGGGAATGCACTGCAATCTCCATCTTCCAATTCAATTGCCAGAAATCAACACTGCAAATGTATGATACAAGTCAATGATAGTAAAGAGCTAGAATCCAAATGCAAAGAGCGTTCCATGTAGAAAAGAGCATTTCGTGCCCAAAGTGAAAAACAGTCCAAAAAGAGCATTGCATGTATTCATTGATGACTGAGGTTACGCTCTGTCGTCCAACTTGACGTACTGGAGGGTCCAATGTGGGTAGTGGCATGAATTGATCGTCATTTTGTCATCATTGTCTGTTCCTTTCTTTCATAGACTAGGTAGTTGCAAAGCACGCCAAGTTATCAAAAATAATTGCAGTTTATGATCTTCCGAACCATGGGTGGTGAGGTTGGTACTTACCTGTGATTATTTTTGATGACTTTGCCTACTTTGCAATTACCAAACATAATCCAATGTAGGAGAATTGAGCCTTTTGACTTCTTTGATTGCTTAACCAATCAAAACATGCCACAACGGCAAATCTCTCTTGTATTTAGATTAGGTAAGGTGATCCGTAGTCACTAAGTTAATATTCACTGGTATTAGTAGAGGTTTCTCTTAGATTTTTCTTTCACTTGCAGATCATTGAATATCTACTTCATACCCACCCTGTTGAAAGTTTGCACAAGCAAGTAGTGAGCATAATCATTCTTAATTTGTCTCTCAACCAACCGGAACATGCACAATGGCAAAACTCTCCTGCATTGAGATTATGTTGCATACTCTCAGCAAACCGTGCTTGTGTGTACGAACCGGCACCACTTCGTGAGGCCATTCACGTACTGCAGTTTGGGTTGCAGGCAGGACGCTTCTAATATGAGCGGGTAAGTTCAAAAGAAGTGCTAGCTAGTACACACAGACTGAAGTTCTCTGTTGATTTCACTATCCATTCTTAAGAGATAGTTGTATGATTCTCTAGATTCCTACCCTACATGTGCTGTGGGCATGATTTTCTTGATAATGAAAAGAGAGCTATTCAGTCTCGGTCCCAGTTCTGCACATGCACAAAACAATTATTGAACCAAACAGATGTTAGTTATTTGTCCATTCAAACCCAGGATGATTTCCAGGTGCAATCTATTCCAGCATAAGTGCGTGACTTAGGAAAAGAAAGAGAAGAGCTACTGGACTCCTGATTAAAAACAGAAGTGTACGTGTTTTTCATATGCCTATAAATAATTATAATGAAGTTTTCATATCGTATAGTCGAAATGTAAGCAGAGCAGGAGGCAATAATGTAGTGACCAGTGAGGATAATTCGCTGTACTCCTTTATTCAATTTAATCTGAGAGGGATTCAAAAGTTCAAAAGTTTAGTTGTGGACATGGTTTGCCAAGCTCCAATCCCAGCAGACACACTAGAAGGAAGTTCGTAGGATGATATCATTCAACAATCTTGACACACCTACATTTGCGATGCGCATGAGGATGCCGGCCATTGAACTTCGCAGCAAAAATTAACAGTTGGACTCAGGTAAACGTGAGTGGGAATATCCAATCCACAAATTAATTAGGCTGTACTCACTTGGCGAAGCTGAATCTCAGAGAGTACACTAAAAACTATATTTAGTGTTAGCAACACTATTTACGAACCATGACACTAAATATCATTAAGCCTGCTAAAGTAAGTAACATTAAATGTATTTTCTAACACTAAACATACTCTATGGTAAATCTGAAATCCAAAAAATGTTTACATTTAGTGTTAGAACATATTTAAAAAATGAATTTGCAAAGGAAAAGATGGAAGACAAGAAAAATGATGGAAGGAGTAGGCTCGTAATTACACTAAATACAATCCAACACTAAATATAGTTTTTAGTGTAGTGCATTGAATTGGAGATCTCACTGACAAATTCTGAGAAAGCTGAGTTGATGTGCATTCTGAAAATCAAGATGTGCTCATTGTGCAATATAGATGGCGTTCTTTTTTTATTTTTTGGCACATAATGAGGCAATTTGTTCGAAGGCGAAGAAGGGAACAGCTGAACTAACGCCACCCGAGGATTGCAGGGGCGGAACCCACGAGACCTAACCCCACTAACCAACAAAGTAGGTTTTGCACATAGGTAAGTGTCACAATTAGGTTAAGTTATTTTAGCAGTAAGAAAATGGATGATGCCAATCTCCAAAATTAAGAGAAGATGAGGAGTTTATGGAGGGAATGAAGGGTTTGGGTGAGAGCACCATAAACCGGCTTCATCAATGCTCTTCTTTGATTCAGGAATTCAAGGAAATACTTACTTTGGGAAAGGCAGTTTCAGTATACTCCACAGCTTAGGATGTGAACCAATCTTTGCTCTTCGAAGCGACAGTTCTAATATACTACTTGAATGAGGATGTGAACAAAATCTGAATTTTCTGAAACTACTCTTTTTCATATCTTGTTCCAGTAAGTATATGCACAAAACATTGCTATTTCAAGTCTCTTTGAAAGTTACAGTTTCAAGATTCAAGCTAGTTCGAAGCACAATAGAGATAACAAGGAGTACAAGCACACATAAGAATAGTGTATATCCATAGCAACTTTGACACTAATTCTTTAATAAGCCACATGTCACACTGACATTGACATTGAATGGGAACACGTCAAAACATAAATTAATCAAAAAAACTCAATTACGGCTTGACAAACTAAGTCGGTGATGAACCACCTGCTTTTCTTATGAATGATATATTCATCTGCCCTGGTACGAGCATGGATGTAAGTGCTCCCAAACTCGATCCTACAGTAGCTGTCATGAGATTGAAGACTGATTCTACTCTTCACACAAGAGGCAAGTACTGGACATTGACAGCCATCACGATCGGATTCACAGATGGGCACTCAGCGTTTCTACTTGACACTGATCGCACTGCATGTGGATTGAGCTCTTCACACAAGCTGCAGCCTCCGATCCACTCAGTAAATTTGGCAGGCAGCTGTGTCGATGGGACTTGGGCACTAGCTTGGGCAGACTTCATCAGTTCTCACGCATTGAAATCTTTCAGAGCTGGGTACGCATCGGTGTAACGGATTTCGTAGCAGAGGCAGCAGAGGTCCGTTTCCATGGACTGGAAATGACGCAGAATTTGTCAGACCTCCAATGCACTGTAGTCATCAGTTCCGTCCTCACTGTGATCCAGCTTTGCCATGGGGGTACACTAGTACAGCTTCAGTTGTGAATCAGTGGATACCGAAAGTCACACGTTCCTCGTGCATCTCAATGGCCGGCATCCACTTTGAGCCGACGCACATGCTCAGAAAACGTGGCGGGTGCCGGCGGTTTGCGGCGGGTGCAGGCTTGCGCCTGGCGGAACTGGCTTTGGCGGAGTTGAGCCCCGCCAACGCCAGTGTGAGTAAACCGCTCGCAAACTTAACTCGTGGTGGGGATAACGAGATGATTTTTCACATTTTGTTGGTTTCGAAGTCTTCCAATCTTTTGGGAGAAGTAAATGCACGCGCTAGCTTTAAGGTAGTGAGCTCTTCAAGCGATCTTTGAAGAGTTGGTTGCCTTTTGGAGGTAGTTATGTAAACAATATTTATATTAAATATTGTCAGTGAATTTTAGTAGTAAGGAAAATGGAATTGGATCTATTGCAACTCGTTTCAAATTTTTTAGATCTCTTGTGGAATTAGTTACGGTTCTCCAAAGTTTAAAAGTAGTGAGCGATGGTATGTGTCATTCACTTCAAATTTTAACGATAAAGCTTTGCAGGTATTTAAACTTTCAATTCTTTTCTCTTGCTATACTAATGGGATTCTGGAGGTATAGTGATTGTAATTCTTTGTTTATCTTAAACCTTCATTTGATCACACCCAGTTTTGTAAAATGAATTCACGTACATTTAGGATATTGTTTGCAGGTTCGTTTTCTTTTTTATTCGTTACAATTATCTTACATTAAATAAGATTGGCAATTCTCATTCATGTATTATTAAGGTTCAAGAAGAGTTTTGCTTATTCACAGGTTTTTTGCTTCATTACGTAATTGCAGTGCTTTGTTACTTCACAGTTCATGTGCATAGGGTAGGCTCTTATTCATTTCAATCTCAGTTTTTTTGCAAGCAATTGAATGCGCGTGAAAAATGCTTTTCAAAGTTGAATTTGAGCATCTAACATGTGATTTTGAAAATGAATGATCTTGTTTTTTTCTTTACAAGCTTTTTTGCAACTGTGTTCTGTGAAAATATTGAATCTCTACTGCTCAGAACTCTTGGAAATTAGTCTCCAATGTACTACATTCTAGAAGAAATTGATTTTAGGAATTCTGAGAAGTTAAATAAACCATACCAAATTGCTATTTTTCATGGTTTATATTTTTGAAAAATTCTTTTTGAAGTTGTTGTGTGAGCATGAAAAGTCCTATTTTAAAAACGATTGATTATGATTTTTCTATTCAAAGTTTTGTGCGAGGGTGTCTTTTGCAATCTTGATTTTCTGTAGCATTCAGGGCTCTTAAAAATGAGCATGAAATACAATAGATCGTGAAGAAAAATTCACATTACAAACTCAAACGATTGAAGCTGTGAGCCTTGGAACTGTAAACAAAGAAAACTCACCTAGCTTGGCGTGACGCCTCAGAACTGCAGGTGCGTGGGGAGCAACGCCATCCGCCCGGCAAGTCCGCGCCAGCCAATGGCGCTGCGCCACTTGGCCAGGCGGTTGGCGGCTGGCGTGGCGCAGGCAGGGCATGTGCGTTGGCTCTTTGAGCATCACAAAAATAGTGTGAAGATTGGTAGACACCCAAACGTTGAAAAATATGGGATTCTCACTACACTAAAAATGATATTTAGTGTAGTATGACATTTAGTGTTTTACCCCCCTACCAGCCACAACACTAAATCTGAATTGTAGTGGATTTAGTTCATTTTTTTAACGTGTTCTAACACTAAATGTAAACCTTTTCAGATTTCTGATTTACCATAGAGCATACTTAGTGTTAGAAATTAGATTTAGTGTTACTTACTTATGATATTTAGTGTCAAGGTTTGTAATTAGTGTTGCCAACACTAAATATCATTTTTAGTGTACTAAATTACATTAGAGAAAAAATGGGGCCTCCAGAGGGCTGCTCCACAGTCCTATGAGGACCCTACAAATTAGTTTTTTTGGGCTTACAAATTATTTTTTCCCCTATATATGTTCACCTGAAGTTTCCATGTCAGGTGGTTGGTAATTGTTTAAAATCCGAATACAAAGTATTAAAAAAATCAAGGTTAAAGTACTCTAATGCATCTTAATCTTGATTTTTTAACACTTTGTATTAGGATGCACCTTGCACGACCACCAACTTGTATCAAAAAAAGGAAATGTCCAAAAAATAATCAAATGATCTCCAAATTTATTTTTGCACTATAAGAAACCCATGTTTTTTAGGATGTTTTCACTATTTTTTGGAATGCATTTTTGTGGACATTAAATTAAAACATAGGCTGTTTTATTTAATGTCCACAAAAATGCGTTTCAGAAAATAGTGAAAACATTCCAAAAAACACGGGGTTCTTATAGTATTGTAACAATGTGAAGGATTAACTTTATTGACATTTGGTGAGTTTCAAGATGAGAAGAGGAGCTCTGTATAGAAGTGGAAAAGTGGTAGGATTTACAACCCATTTTAGATATGTATCTTCACTCATTTGACAATGACTGAAGATACATATCTAACATGGGTTGTAAATCCTACCACTAATCCACTTCTATGCAAAGCTCCTCTTCATCTTGTAACTTACAAATTGATTAAATTGAAACAAATTCAATTTCAAATAAGCCAAATTAAGTAGCTATTGAAGCTAGTTGTCAAAGCCAACTAGCTTCAATATCCACTTAATTTGGCTTATTAGAAATTGAATTTGTTTCAATTAAGTCAAATTAAATCCAATTAAGCCAAATTTTGTGGTTTGCTTGGTGTTCACTTTGGACACTTTTGGAAATGTCAAGCCTACATTTTAATAGCTTTGTATGTCACTTTGCAGCAACTCTTCGAAAGGCTGAAATTTCTTCTAATGCAACCACTTGTGATTTACAAAACTTGTGATTTACAAAACTTGTGAGTTGTGATAATGCAACTACTTGTGATTCACTAAACTTGTAATAAAAACATTTCATACTCTTTTATTTCTTAACACCTAAATCATTTTTGAATTTTGCATATTTTTGCTTCTGTCTTTGTACAAATGTTTATATTATATACTTCAATTTCATCAATTGATCATAAAAAGGTTATCTTCTAATGATTGAAGTATTATTTGGGATGAATGAGAAGTTCTTTGGACTATTGTACTTACAATGTCCTCAAACATTCTATTCATTATACTTAATATGAACTTGTAAAGCTTTTGGTGTTACAAAACCGTAGTCACACCTAAAATCAACCTTTTCATTTCAATTTATGACACAATACACATAGTAGGAAAAACCTTGAAATATTTTTATCCATTGGCAAATGCTTGTCAAGTAAAAAGTAAGTGATTGCATAAATTTTGAAAACTCAATAATGCTCAAAAGTGAGGGTTGTAAGAAGATACACTCAATAGGGGTATTAAAAGGACCAAAAAATTAAAGGGACTTACTGTGAAAACTTACCTCGCAGCGAAACAAGCATGTATTCCTATATAGTAGATTAGGGTTTGGAAAGCCCGTCTACTATATTTGGCCCAACCTTCCTTTCATCTTCACAAATTGTGTAAGGTCTAGTAAATCAAAGGTTAATATGTATATAATGTGAAATGTCAATTAATTAGTACAGGTCCCCTTGATACCCCTATTTTGTGTAGAAGTGTAGCCTAGTGATCCAAAATCCATCTTATGTATACAAAATAAAGTTTTATAGAGATATTTGAAAAGTCATAGTGTATTTTGGTTTGTGTCATTGTACCTTTCTTTGTTTTATATCGAACATGTGCCAATTTTTTTTTTAGATTACATCTCGAATCTTGTTAAACTTTGTACTTCTTTAGAATGACAATGAGTTTGACCACTAGTATTTTTGTCAAAAGTCAAGCACTTGGTCAATGACTTCAAAGCCCATTAGATGCATGTATCCAAAATTGTTTTTTAAATTAAAAACACACTAACAAACAAACCATGACTTTTCAACTAGATGTCTTTCAAATAAATTTGTACACTTATAAAAATTGTTGTAGTTAATTGAGGAATTGGAGATTTAAAACAAAATTTGGACATGTTGTGGTGCGAGTAACACAATTGCATAAAATGAAATATCAAAATTACAAAATAATTTTTTAATTTTTTATAATTTAATTAGATTTATTATTGGTAGTGGAGAAAACTTTCAATAGAAGTAAATTTTTTCAAGATTCTTTCATAGGTGGAATGAAATTTCTATCTGGAATTTTCTAATAAGAATTTTATAGATTTGATTGAATAATATTATTGACAAATTATGAATCTAAATATTTATAATATTTATTATTTAATCCAAAAAATTTATAAACTATAATTTTTTGGAAGAATATATAAAATATTTTCATATTATTTTTCATTATTTTTGAAGATTTTTGGAGTGAATTATAAGAATTGTAAATATTTAGAGTCATATTTTAGTCAATGATATTTCTTTCAATAAAATTTTACTAGAAATTTCTAAAAAGAATTTTCATTCCACTTCTTAAGAATCTTGAAAAAAAGGGACTTCTAATTGAATGTTTTTTTTCACTAATAATTTTTTTTACATTATAAAAATTCAAAATTACTTTAAATTTTTTGAAAAATCATTCAATAAAAGTATCTAACTTACTCTTCAACTTGTCCAAATTTTATTTTAAAATATCTAATCAATTTCAATTAGTTATGGCAATTTTTGAAGTGAATAAATATGTAGGTGAGTCATTCTACTTCTAATATCAAAACAATTCTCAAGCAACATGATACATTATAAAAAAAAACTTCACCATCTCCACATTGCCCCAACTTCACCTTGTTGTCCTACTACTAACCATTTTAGCTACAGAATTAATCCTCGTACTTCATTTCCATCCAACAACAAGGCCAACAATCCAAAAAGGTTAAGGTAGTGGCCTCATAAGAATTAACCCGTAAATGTCTAAGGCCTTTTTTTGGCTTCTAGGAATTGCTCTAAATTGAACCATTAGTCAACATTTTGATAAGTTGTATCAATGTTTTTGAATTATAACTATACAAATTCAAACTAGACATGTTAGAGATCACCTAGGAAAAGAAAATACAACAATTATATCACTTACAGATTGAAAGATAGTAATGTTTGATTATGAGGTGTTAAAATTGTGAAAGTGATTTGAAGTCTTTTTGTCCTCTTTTAACCCTTATAGAACATTGTCAGCCCAAGGAGCATTTTGAAAGTCAACTTGCATTTTTCATATAGTTTTTGATTTTAAATGCTTTAAAACTTAACTAAGAAAATGTAGCTCCAATAATCTACTTTTCATTCTATTTGACTTTTTTCAGAATTATTAAAATTATAATTTTTGTGACATTTTGAAGACAGCATCTTGAAAGCTCAAAATATACCACTTGTAAACTTTATCTATCAAATTTATCTTGACATGAGTTTAAAGAATACATCAATTGCACCATGATGCTTTTCACTATTATTCCATTTCTTTAAAAAATTTCATACTATTTTAAGCATCTTTGTTATTACTATGATTTTTACAAAGGGATTTCTTTTAAAAATCATATAAAATTTAATTTGATATTTTTAATTACAAAAAAAGAGAAATCTTAGAAATCTTAGAAATCTTAGACATTTATTATTACATATAAAAAATATTAAAATTTTGAAATATGTGCTTTAATGTAGAAATCCAATGAAGTTTGACCAAGCTCAAATATGAAATGTCCTTTAAGGTCAATTTACGGCTTTTCAAAATCTCTTCTATAATTTTTTTAAGTGGATTTCTATTGTGAATTTTCTCAAAGATCTAGTGTATTGAGGTTCATTTCCAAAAGCCCTCAAAACTACAGAAAGTCAAGATTGCAATGGACACCCTTGCACAAAATCTTGTATAGAAAAATTACGTTGATTCATTTTCAAAATCAAATTTTTGATGCTAAAATTAGACTTCAAAAAGAATTCTAACTACTAAAATTAGCAACTTGGGTGCTAAAATTAGAGTTCAAAAAGATTTTTTTTGAAAATATAAACTATGAAAAATAGCAACTTCGTATTTATTTAGTGACTTCAAACTGTTGTTGACACCAAAATTTGTTGACAATACTTTTGGGAGTTAAGAGCATCTCCTGCAACCCTCCAAACTATTTGAGGATTCAATCGAGATTTGTCTAATTTAAAGGGGATGGCCACTTGAATCCCCAACAGTACAACTCACTAAATATACTTCCAACTAATCACAAGTCACAAATCTTGCAAAAGCAATAAGTAAGCTATGACAATTGCTAATCCCAAGAGAAAATATAGCATGTAGTGACTGTAAAGCTCTGCACCAAATATGGATTATTTGGTGTGTCTTAGTAAAGGTGGAGCCTGACAAACACTACAATTGATTGCTTATCATCCAAAAATTAAAGGAGAGGCGTTCTTTGCAGGGGTGCAGGAGATGCTCTAACAGACGCACTTTAGGAGCCAGCAGCTTTTGTTTTGCACAGATACTTCTCGTCCACTGAACTGCACCTTGGAAATATCCTGGATGGGAATGTACAAGTGACCTTCTACTTGCTTCATTGATTTGTGCATGTGCAGAGACTCTTTTAACACTCTCTTTTCATTATCAAGGCAATCATGCCGGACATACCACAGCACATGTCCAGTCCAGTACAGCAATCTTACAAATTTTTCAAGTCAGTTTTCACTACGTAGAAAGTTCTTAACTTCAAGAAGCTCTAGCATGCTCAAAAATGATTCAGTTTTGAAACCGCAAATTGCGTTCGAACCGCAATGAAGTGCACTTCAACTTCATAACAAGTGGAAAGTGCATAATTGAAAACCATACAACAATTTGGATTCCTTTTATACACTATTTACCATTTCATAGAGATTCTTTGGAAGATAGTCACAGTTTTTTTGAAAATTTGTTTTGCAAATTCTACAGTTTGGTGTATTTCTAGTCTATTGCGTTGACAATTAGGAATATCAACTTTTACATTTTTTTTAGTGCATTTCTTTTAGGACTTATGAGACTGGAGTCTTTGCATGAAAAAACTCTCCAATGTTTGCAAATAGTGCATTTTGATCCTTATTATTGACCCCTTCCAAATATTTCTAATATGGACCATCAAGTACTAGTTGTAATTTTCACAAATGGTGGCAACATTAGATGGTAGATAGTGTATAGAAAACATCAAACTTTTTGTATGATTTTCAATTACATATGTGTATTTGCAATGATGATAAAGTAGACTTGAGAGTGATGATCCCACGCAGTTTATGATTCAATACACCGGCCTCCCAAAGTTCACAAAATCTCAGGAGGCTGCAAAAATTCGTAAGATTGCTGTACCCGATTGTACAGTAGAAACAAGAGAATCGTGCAGCCTGTCCCCGAAGAATAGATAAAAGTCAATAAATAGAGAACTTCTGAGCACCAGCACTTCTCCGGAACTTAATGCATGCACGACAAGCTCAGATCAGAAACTGCAGTGATTGCATCAAAAATTCGGGATGGTCTCTTGAAAGAAGGGCCGGTTAGGCAGTACATACGCACAGGCACTGCCAGCTGCGAATATATTTGCAGCGAGAAAGTAAAGGATAATACGATAATCACGAAATGGCGATCAATTCATGCAAGACCCTGTGCACTGTGCCCTCCAGGAACGCAGGATAACTTACCTCCTCAAAGAAAAACATCAAACTATAGGAGCGACTCCAGATAGATAAAATTCAAAAGCCTGGTGTTGTATCCGGCTTCGCTTCAATTAAAAAATGCCCGAGAGGCCAGAGTGTCCATTAACTGTTCTCCTCTCGTTTATGAAATCAAAGAATCTTTACTTGGCCTAGATTGCTAGCTATCATGAGGAAGCCAAGAGACCTCCATACTAGAGCATAGAAACCTGTGCAATGTACCTGCGTGGCTGTTGGCAGAGAGAGACTGTTGGCGATGCTAGCATATGCAGAAGCAAGTCTATTGACGAGACTTTGCTGTTATACTTCATCACTGGTAATATTATGGAATCTGGTTTGAGGGGGATTCAGGGAGGGAGAGGGGGTTTGGGCTACCTACTGGCACCTAAAACTGGTGAAACATACTGGAAGTCAGATGCTTGCTACTCTTGAATTAAAATGGCAGTAAAGAGTTACTGGTCGCGCATGAACCCGCCTCCCACATAAATTGCGTCCTGTTAGAGATGAATGATAATGAATAAGGTATGACAATACCTTGAGCTTCTATTCCTACTACAATCCAGGGCAACACGATTCAGGACTGTTATGAAGAAGCTGAAATTCCCTTGGCCCTCGGAGACCCCGTTGCTGAGTGCATGCCAACCAAAAGGTCTGATGAGGTCAGAATGCTGTAGTTGCCAGGCATAGAACTCGAAAGTTTCATCACTCCATTCGACTTTGACTGATGAGAGCCATTCAGGAACAACCCGTTGGTTCGTGGAGATCCAACCGCATAACTGCCATACACCAGCATATAATGAGGAAGTAATAGAAAAAACATAATTAAGGCCGGAGAACACCAAACCGAGAGAAGTCAAATTAGCATTAGGACATGCCTGACCAATCGAAAGAGAATACTCTGTTAAGTGGGAGACACGAAGCAGTTTCCAGTTAACAACTTACTCGTGAACATTCGTCGATGATCCGTTCTCCGAAGAAGAAAAACCATTTGATAGCACCTTCGATCCATTTACTGCGGCACAACAAAAAATCGTTCATTAGCTTCCGCATTTCACCAAGACGGACTAAAAGAAAGTCTCAAAAAACAGAGGGACCTAATTTGACAAGCCATCTGCTACTCCAAGCAGATCCTGGAATCTCAGAATAGTGAGATGTGAGGGGGGGAGCATCATACGATGTTTGGCAGTGCCATTGAAACGGGCAGATGCGGCCGGACTGCCGAGACCTAGCAAGGCCTGCAACATATAACAAAACAAAAAAAATCTACTTTGAAACTGAAAACGCTGCAAAGGCAACATGGGGAACACAAAACGCAGATAAAATCCCCTCTCAATTTGCAGAAGTTGCACGCCCGATCGCGAAACAAACTATGCGCAGTTCATAAATTTGCGCGTATGAGTGCAGAATCGTACCTTCAGATCTTCGTAAGCTTGATCCAAATTAGCATTCACAAGGATGTGATCAAACAGAGTTACATCCTTGGCACGCTCAAGCTCTTGCTTCGCGCCTCTCAATCGTTTCTGAATTTGCTCCTCTGTCTCCGTGCCTCTGAGAATCAGTTGTCCAAACATGTGGGTGTTAGTACGTAAGCTTCTACATACAAGGCATGGTCACCAACACTCGTTCTCCGAAACCATGCCACGATTAGGTCTGAAGTGCAGGTAGGAACAAAACAATACAGACCCTACGTTTGCGTCTCTGTTGAGTATACACTCAACAATACAGAGTATCCAGTCTGCAGCCCATAACCCGATGGGTGCTTTCCGAGGAAGGTCGCAACAACGACTCACCTTCCCCGAAGACGTCTCTCAAGCTCCTCCTCCTCAGGAGCTGGAGGTTTGATAAAAATATAAGTCGCCTTCAAAGCGCTCTTCCGCACGAGTTGAGCCCCTTGAACGTCAATGTCCAGGATGCAGATCTGCCATGCGGGAAGAAAAACAAACCCATCAGCAACAAAGCACCTAATCGAGATTATCAGTCGCACCAAAACCAAAAAGCAAGCACTGGCACCAAGCGTCGACATGCAACAAGTGCATACCTTGCCAGCGTCAGCAACAGCCTCCACCGCCGCCCAGCTGGTCCCGTACAAGTTGCCATGGACTTCGGCCGACTCGAGAAATTTCCCGTCCTTGATTTCTTGCGCCATCACGGAGCGCGAGGCGAAGTGGTAATGCACACCATCTATCTCCTTCACGCGGGGGTTGCGCGTAGTATGGCTCACGGAGAATCCAAACTTCTCCGGGAAATCCTTCATCAACTTCCCAATTAGCGTGCCCTTGCCCACCCCCGAAGGCCCACAGATGACCACAGGCTGCGGCGGCTCCGCCACCATTACAGCCTTCATCCCCATGACGAAAAAAAAATACCCAACACCTACTAAAACACAAAGAACAATCCTCTTGCCCTAACTTCCCACCGCCTCGGAAAGGGGGAAACGAAAAGCCCCCAAAGCAGAGATCCTTCCTCACATCCACCAAAACGAATACCGCCCCACAGACACGAAATCGAATGCGAAACTTAACACCCCCAACTCAAGACCAAATAGATCCTAACGTCTGACTGTCCTCACGATGAGTATGGCGCTTGCGTCGTGAACCCCGCGCAGCCCAAGTAGACGTAGTCGACGACGACAACGACAACCCAAGTGGACTTGCACGGCGGCCAACCTTTCCCAGACAACCCAGCCAGGGGCAACCCAAGGCAGTTACCGATGGGCTCCACGCCAAAGTCCGTCCCAACGCGGACACAAAGACCAAGGACGGAAACAGGAATCTCTCCACCTCTGACCTCTCTCGTCCCGTCTCGCTCGTCGTCACCCTCCTCAGATAAAAACTCACATCTGAAAGCAGAACTGAAGTGCACCACAACCAAGTTTAAATTACTCTCTCTAAGCTTCCATGCCGTGCCCACAAGTTTGACTCTCCTGCGCGGGTGTACCGGCAGAAGTGTGCCACAAGAAGACGGAATCAACGAAGGCTTGCCTTGGGCTTTGGCCACCGTCGGTTTTCCCTTTCTGGGGCTCTTTCCGTCAGGCTTCCGGTCCTGGCGAGACGAGGGTTGCTGCCCTGGCGTGGTGACTCGAGTGGTCTCGCAAGTAGGGAGCGGGACCAGCGCCACGGTCGCGGCGGTTTCGTGTTGCGCCCTTTTTCAGCTTTTTTAATAAACCTTTTTTCTTCCCTTTTATTTTACCTTTTTTTTTACTTTTTTTTTTCATTCAGTTCTTCTCCAGTGTCGGTCCCGCCTCCATGGCAGCACTAGGGGTCCTCTTTTGTTGACTCTCTTTTGTGGTCCCTTCCTTTTACTTCGCTGCCATACGTGTCGTGCATAGGCGGGTTCTCTCGGTCGCTAATTTACAGAATCCCTCCATGTTGGCATCTTTTGTATGTCATGTATACGTTATAGCTTTTTTCCCAAGTCATGTATTGGGCTTTACTAGCTCCGTTCTTGTTTGGGGCCTATTTATCCAAAAAAACTTTGGGTTGGAGCCCAAAGAAATGGAGTGTTTTGATTAGAAGATAGCTTGGTACCTAGTTTTTGGGTTTACACCAAATAGAACTTGGGTTCTAGTCCATAATTTTTTCAGTGGAGGAAAATCTTTGTTAGAATCCTGTATGGCTGAAGTGGATAGTGGTTTCTTGAACCTAAGGGGAGTATTTTTTGGAAAGGTCTTGGAAGTATCCAATTCCGAAGTCCATTGGGAGACTTTTGTCAACCAATCCTTTTTATTTGTTTAATACTTATTTTCTAGCGATTTTTAGCTATTTCTAGCTTGAATTTGGGCCTACTCATTTTAGGCTATTCTAGGTTTATTTTGGACCTACTTCTGTCAATAAATCTGCTTAAAAAATTCAATTCAAGTGCATACTAGGCCATGACTCAATTATTTTGGTTCACACCAAATGTTTGGGCCATTACCTACTTATGGTCCCTTGTTTCAAGTATGGTACCTCACTTACAATGTTCTCATCCCTTGAAAAAGATACTACTTGTGTTCATCGATTAAAGCCTAAGTTTTTGGAGTTAACATGACCTTAGTTTGGTTGGATTTTTAGAAAATCATTTTGGTTTACTTTGTTCTAGAATAATGAAAAGTTTCTTAAAAATCTTTTGATATTAGAGTTAATCATAAAGTTCTCTCCAATTTGTACAAGCGCTATTTCAGAAATGCTTAATTAGGAATAGTAAAAGAAGTGGTTTATTGAAATACACCACCATATTCCAATAGACCCCAGTTTTGGATGGTTCAAGGTAGTTACATCCTCTATTTTTCTCTGACACCTCCAATGCCAACTCCTAGTCCCTCATTTCATGCACTTTACAATTACCACTAGTGAGAAGGTCGAGTTTTATTGTTTTAGAGAGCATTTAACCCTTAAAGGTTAGAGACTCTATGTTTTCACCAAAAACACTTCCAAACTGTCATTTCTTGTACAAGTACCAAATTTTAGAAAAAAATGATTTTGAACACATATAATCGTAGGATTTTGTAATAAGCTGGTTTGAGAAAATATAGGAAAATTTTCAAAATTTTCCACTATGTAGATTGCAAGATATTAGCATTTGAATTGACAAAAACCCTTTTTTTGGCCCTGCAAAAAATTGGGCAGCTGCACTTCACAAGGTCACATTTGTATGAAAAAATGTCCAAAATGGTGGTTACTCTTTGGATTCATTCTTCAAAGCAAGTTGGTTACATGCTTGAAAATTTTCAGATCATTTGGAATTGTACAACATATAGGAAAAAAATAATAAGTAGAAAGAAGTAGTGAATGCTTCAAAACACTAAATTGTTAAAAATTTAATCATGAAATTGAAGTATGCCAATCCCAATGGCTGTAATGTTGTAATACAATATCTACATCCTATACTTTAATTTTGTTCAAAAAATACTAAACATTGAGTTAAATAAATGATTCGAAAGTTTATTTTAGAGTAGGGAATCCATAATTGCCTACAAACTAGAACACCTCATAACTTTCATCTTATAAATCAAAATGGAATGATTCAAAGCTTTCACATATGTATAAATCTAGAAAACCAATTCCAAATTTATATTTTTTTTATAAAAGTGATTTTTCAAGAAAAAATTTGAGCTGCCTGCCGACCGTTAAAAATGACATACCAATAACTTTTTAACCATGTAGTCAAAAAGTTTGAAAATTATTGGGCCTTAAAGCTACTCCTTGAGAACATGTTGTGTGAAAATTTCAAAGAAAAAAAATTAAAATTTCCATTTGTAGTGAGCTGCCCAAATTCGCTATGTTGCCAAAAAACTTTGTTTGGTCCTTTAGATGTTAATATTTAATGGTCTTGGTATTCACAAGTAAGATGATAAAGAAGCAAAACTCAAAAAGATGCAAGCCCAATTATTGATAGGTGATTCACTATCTTTATAAATGAAGCTATTTGAACAAAAAAGACAAAAAATCTAGTCAAGCAAGGTGGAGAAAAACTTGTTTTCTTCACTTTAAATGCATATATCTTGCAATCTATGTGGTCAAAGTTTCTGAAATTTTTTCCACGTATTCATATACTAGTCAAGTATAAGATCTTATGGTTGGATATGCAAAAAAAAACAATTTTTAAAACTCTTTTCTCTTTGCAATAGAAATGACAGTTTTGAATGGTTTTTGGTAGGAAAATCACCTCGGTCCTTTAGGGGTTAAGAGTTAAATAGATAAGGAGTTAACTATTTAAAAAAGCAAGGTTGCATATTACTTAAGTTGTATTTTACATAAATGTTCTAATCCAAATGAAACATAAATGTCCTAGGGTGTTTTTCAAAGCAACATAAGGTAGGAGGTCCATAAAGTGCCCACTTAAGAGCTGAAACTGAATTTTGGGGAGGTGAAACCTCTTGAAACATTTTTCAACAAACTTTCCTTCAAAGACAAATGAAATTGTCATCCAACCCAAGTTGTTTTCATATTTTTTGGAGCTTTGTAGAATTAGTTATGAATTTTTGAAATTCAAATTTTTGAAGTTTCAAGAGGGCTCTAAAATCGCCCACCTCCTCAAATGTTCACTACTTGTACATTACAAAAAACAACATGTACAAGCAGTGAATATTGAGGAGGTGGGCAATTTTAGAGCCCGAGCGGTTTAAGAACCTCCTACCCGTTAGATGATATTTGGGGGTCGCGGAGGGCCATTTCAGGCATGTTCCCTGATCTGCCTAGATCCAGTGAACGCAGGTATGGGTGTGTCAGAAAAAAAAAAATTCAAAAAAAAAAAAAAAAAAATTACCAAAATATCATTTTAAGCAAAAAAAAAAATATTTTTTTTTTTTCAAAATGTGACGTGGCAATCGCTCGACCACGTCATCTAGCTGCTGCTGCTGCGTTCCCAAACTGCGGGAACGCAGCAGACAGCAGGGGAACTCACAGCCTTCTAAGACCCTCGAATCTCATGTAATGCTTAATGAAGTCTCTGGATCATTTTAGGTTTAAATTGACATGACCCTAAAATATTGAACTATTGTATAAGTGGATTAGAATGAAGTTTTTCTTTAATAATATAAAAGTAAAATAATCATTTTAAATATAAAGTCTTAAATATAATTAAAAATCAATTAAAAAAAATATAATTTAAATTATTTTTAAATAATACAAAATATAAAAAAAGACAATATTATAGAAATCAATTTTTTAATTCACATGTAATGTTGTCAAGGTAATAATGTATTGTAGATTGTAGTCATTAGGAAAAATTTCAGCCCTCCAGAAGGCCGCTAAGGAATTGATTTACGGGACCCCTTTGGTGCAATTTCAAAATGAATAAAAAAAAAAAAATTCTTAAAATATTAATTTTTTTTGAAAAAATAAAAATAAAAAAATAAAAAAATATTAAAAAAATATAAATCTGATGTGGCACTACTAGTGCCACATCAGCACCCAATTTTAAATATTAAAAAATAATTTTTGATTTTGATTTTTTTCCATAATTGCATTGAGCGGGTGCCAAACTCGCGGCCTTCTGGAGGGCTGAAATTTTTCCTCATGAGTAGTAGAAGTAGCACATGTGCATCTACAACATTTGTGTTACATATTTTTACTTTCAAAGACTTTGAAAAAAAGCTCCAATCCAATGGTTGACGTAGTATAAATATTGTCATATGTATATCAAAACTTCGGACAATGATAAATTGGGATGAAAAATGTGCAATTAATGCTTGAATCTACTTGAAGTACCTATTTGCCATAGCGAATAAGAATTTTTTGCCATGATTGACAACTCCTCTAATACAACCTTTTTTTCTATAGTTGATACATTTGTATATTTAATTATAGATATTTTTGTTGCTTTTGCACATTAATATATTTGTAATTGGTTTGAGGTTTATATGCATATTGAATTGCATAAAGGGGATAAATAAGTATCCAACCTTATAAGCAAGTGATTCATTTAAAACGGTAGTGAGTTTTGTTGCACTTATAGAAATGTTTTAGGTGTTGCCTATGATGTAGAAATGGTTTATCATTTTCCACAAATAGTCATGCCATCTTTAAGGAACCTTTGAAATTCCTCCTATTTGGGTATTCTGATTGGTCTTATTAGCAAGGGTGGAAATTATAATTACTACAAAATTTGATTTGGGTGGAATTGGTATAATATAGTAGGATTTTAGCCTACACTAAATTAGCCACAAGCGCGAACATGATAATTCAAGTTAACATTGACATTATGAAAATGGAGACTTTATGCAATATTCATGCCTTCTTTATATTCAAATTGAGAAGCCTTAGAAGAAATCTTCTCAAGCTCGATGATTTGTTTATCAAAAGCCAACCTTTTGATATATTATATTTGTATCCATAATCATCAATGCCCAAAATGCGACCCCTATAGTTGGACCAAAAACTAATCCAAGAAGCTTGACTAAAACTTTGATATTGAATAAAAATATATAATGAGAATCTAGGATTCTAGAAGATTTTAGTGCCAATTATTTGTATACCTCAAGAAAATACTTAGAATTTTATATTTATTCATGCAAAGTCCAAATAATATATGCTAAAGTGCTTTGGAATCCTTTTTCTCTTGATCATTAGATCTAATAAATGCATTTATGATTTGTAATAATAAGTATATGTAGTTGCTATTAGTGTCAATTACTCCAAAATATGGTAGCCCACTAAAAAATAATTTAGACCACCATTTGGTGGGTGCATAATTTGCACCGTCCATCTCATAAGCTTAGAGGCAGAAAAAGTGGCGGTTTGGGGTGCTTCAATTTAGTACAAAGAGGGCCTCAGTAAGTTACGGGGTTTAGATAGAAGCACTACTTGTCAACCATGCCCAATACCCAACCGATAGAAGTGGAGTATTTCCAACCACGGTTTGAATAGATTTCCAATAGAGCCAGATTTCCAATGGAGCTAGATTTCCAATGGAATGTGATTTTTTGTTCCTTTTCAAAGTTGGGATAAATAAGATTATAACACATGTCCCCAAGTAGTGAGCAAGAAAGCAGGAAGTAGTGAGTGGGAAGGTATTTATTGATTGATCGGAACTGAAATAGTCTAGACATTAGCTACTGGTGAAGTTGGCTCCCAAAATTCACTGTAATATCAGTTTTGGGAATAAAATTTTGAAAATTTTGCAATCTCTATCTTTCCTATCTTCCTATATGGAAAAAAATTTCACCACCTCTTACTCATTAGGAAAAATTTCAGCCGTCCAGAAGGCTGCTAAGGAACTGATTTACGAGCCCCCTTTGGTGCAATTTCAGAATGAATAAAAAAATATTTTTTCTTAATTTTTTTAAAAAAAATAAAATTTATAAAATTTATAAAAAATTTATAAAAAATTTATAAAATATTAAGAAAAATATAAATCTGACGTGGCACTGCTAGTGCCATGTCAGCACCCAATTTTTAAATACTAAAAAATAATTTTGGATTTTGGATTTTTCCCATAATAGCACCGGACAGGTGCCAAACTCTCGGTCTTCTGGAGGGCTAAAATTTTTCCTAATGGCACATGATCTACTCCAAAATTGCTTAAATGATTGACTATTGGTGCTTCTACTTTAACCTTTAAATGCCCACCGAAGCCAGAAATGGCCTACAATATTTAATACAATATCGTATGTCTGGCCTTAATGGAATCCACTGTTACTTTTTCTGCTTCTCATTAATTATACAAGAAGCTTACTCTTTTTTGGAGAGTACGGTGTGAGTTGGACAATTGTGAATGGATGGCTTGCTCTTACAGAGGCCCCAAATCCTCTTCATTATTGCAGACATTGATGGGATGATTTGTTTGTCGCCATTGAGGTTTGAAACCTAGTCTCCACCATGACAATGAGGAGTCTTTGCATTCAATGAACCTACTTTCCTTTGCATTTCCTTTGCATAGGATGCCCCCTTCTTATTCCAATGCCATCCTCTTATTCCATTTATACCCTTCATACTCCTTGTTTGATGATGAGAGCATGTGATGTTTGATGATGAGAGCATGTGATGTTTGATGATGAGAGCACGTGCTGTGATTTTTTTTCCAAGGCAGTTTATGACCCCTTTCTTATGTTTTTATAGCTTTTGCTTGAAAAAATTGCCACATGAGTGAGGCTTCAAAGAGAATTCCATAAATTGGATGGACAAATGTGGAAAGAGAAGGATAGAAGTCGAACAAATGGTATAGGTTTGGTCTTTGGGCTTGGCCTTTAAAGGCTTCACACTATGACCGATAAAAGCCTCCAAAACCTATCATTTATTGCTCATTTCTTTGGACTCCCACCAAAAGTTTGGACTCTCAATCCCATGGCCTCTCGACTTGGACGGCCATAGTGTGAAGAGGCCCTCAGAAACCGTAACCAATTCTCAGGCGTTGAAGGGTTAACTCCATGGACGGAAATGGCAGAGTGCCTTTAGTTACGCAGGAGATGTGTCACTTGTAGTCGTGTCACCGTGGGATTGGAAGGCGACGATGGGCTAACCTAATGGGGGAGTGCCAGGTGCTGAGTCCAGCTAAACTTGGGTTGTTGCGGACTGTTGCCAAATTATTCCCGCGCTCCGTCAGGCAAGAAAAAAAGATTTTTAAAGTTATTATAATTAGAAACTATACTACTGCAAGAAAAGTGGTAAATAATATTCTTCCGTGCCGTGGCCCGCCGGGCGGAAATTATTTTCTTTATGTTTAATATTTTTTTACACAACTGAACAGGAAATTCTATTCCACCTGACATGATTTCTGTGAGAGAGATTGGATATGGGTCATGTGGATCATTGTGAGGGTGATTTGACATAAAGTTCTTAACCCTTCATCCCTAAATGTCTAGGGCTTTTTTCGGGTTTGAAAACATCATTGCTTTTGAAGTGTTATAGGTCTAAATGTTATAGGTCTAAATGTTACAAAGGTATAGAAATCTCAAGTGTTCAATCTTGTAGTGTACGCGTTGGAGATGATGTGAATATAATTTGGAGTCATTTAACCACATTGATTGCAAGATTATGATGTTTTAGTGTTGAAAAGGAATGCTGAAATTTTCCTAGCAACACATTTTGGCAAGGTGAAATTCAATTTCCAAACCTACTCAAATGAAAAAACCTTAAACTATAGAGTGCTTCAAAACTAACATACAAACACATTGGTGAAAGAAAACATTACTCAAATGACTCATTGTGTTGCAAAATGACTTCAAAATGTCAAAAAATTGCAAAAAAACACACATCTAAGATTGACCCTCCTTCCACTAAAATGTTCTCAAACACTCATAACTTCTTGGCTCGATATGAAATTTTAACCACACAAACTAGACTAGTATGTACAACTTTCCCAATTTTTTAATATTGGAAATGGACACGATGTGAAGAAGAAACAAGCCGCCGAGGTTTCATTGTAATCCAAAAAATACTTAGATTTTGAATATTGAATTGCTCCCTAACATTCAAAACAAATTGGATATTTTTGAAAATTTTATCATTATAACTAAACTTCAAGGAGAATATAATCCAAGAAAGTTTATTGAAAACAAACATTGGATGAAGGAGATACAAGCCCCCAAAGTTGAACCATCAAAATGTAGCTTAATGAACTCAAATAGAACCTATAAACATTGAATTGCTTTCCAAAAAACAAAACATCTTGGATTGATCTAAATTTTTTATAATACAAACTAGAAGAGAGAGCACAAATTTTGCAACAAGTTTCATTAAATTTAGACATTGGATGCAAAAGTTATAGCACTTTGAGTTGGACCTCTAGCCTATGTGGGGAACACTTTTGGTCCCTTGAAGCACTTAGGGATTAAAGGACCTTCCATGTTCCCATTAGGTCAAACTTCATTAGTTTTCTATATTAAAACAAACCTTTCAAAAATCTGGTATTTTTCTCATGTAGTAATACATATCTAAAATTTAGTTTCATTTTTTCATAATCAAAAGTGTTGAATTGAAATTTATATGATTTTTTAGAGTGATTTCTTTGTAATAATTACAAAAATGCTTTAAATATTTATAACTATTTAGAAAAATTGAAGACAATAGTACATTGTACACTATCTTTTGAGTGGATAATCACATACATGTTCCGGTGGCCTCAAGTATTCAACCTTTTGAATGGATGGTGAGGGAATAATTATTGTACTTGTGGCATGTAGCCATCGGACAAAAATCATTTTCAATTCCTTACATTGAAACACTCAATCTTCAAATTTATTTCCTTCCTCCTCAATTCTTTTTTGCCGCGGCAAACCCTAAATTCATTAAAATTTTAATTCTATAGAAAACAAAATAAGAATGATCTAATGAGAAACTACAATTTATTCTTCATAGTCTTGCCATAATTGCTTTGAATACCCTAATTTATTACTTCAATCAAAGTACAATAAACATGTAGCCAACGCTTCCATCTTCAAAGTGCAAGTGTTGTTTTTGTAAGTGTACGCTATCAACTATTCTCCTTTGTGTTTTCAAATGCTCAATGTCTTCTTTGAGGTTTGTATGTCTGTCAAGAATCAAATTTTGTCCACAGGGAATTCCTTAAAGAGCAAGGTTGATGTTTAGTTTTAAAATTGCAACAACTTTCCGTTGTGCATTCAGACAAACATTGCACTTGTTGAATGTTTTCAAATTATTTGCACTACTAAGAATTCTACATAGTCAAAAACAGTGTTTGATGCAATATACAAGATGAGTTTATAAATGAAAGGAGGTCATGGGAATGTAACTGCCTACAAATCCGAAGTTGAAGTTGAAAAGTTCAAAAACTCAAAGAAGTCAAAATGTTCGTCAAAGGTTGCACTTTTGCAAATCTCTATCGACAAGCTACTTCAAATCCCACTCCTTAAAAACTTAGGTTGCTCTCAAAAGTTGCTCTCTTGAAAAACTTAGGCGCCTTCTCCAACTCCTTGCCCAAACGCCTACACTATCAACGGCGGTGGACAGCCCACCATCGGCACATCGACGGCCCTTGGTTTCCTAAGTGAAGCAGATCAACGGTAGGGAAGGAGGTATGGCCAGATCAACGGTAGGGAAGGGGGCATTTTAACAATGGTGACAACATCTTTTCATGAGATAGTGATAAACATTATGGTGTAATTGGTGTACTCTTTGAGTTCATATTGAGGGAAATTCGATAGAAAAGGCCAAAAGGAATGCATTTTGAGCTTTAAAGTACAATACCATCTTCAAAGTGTTACAAAAATTACAATTTTAATAATTTTGGGAAAAAATCAAAAACGAAATATAAAGTAGATTATTTGAACTACATTTTTTTAGTCAAAATCCAAGACATTTTAAAACAAGAGCTATATGAAAATCAATTTTGACCTTAAAACTACTAGTATGCGTGTAAGGCAGGTTTGTCCTTTGAAAGGGTTAACTAGCAATATCCCAACCGTCCAGTATCCCAGGAAGGGATATTCCTCATTCTCTCTTCCAGGATGCCGTGCCTGGGTGGGTTAAGGCACTCACCCTGCCTGGGCAACTTCCCTTACCTCGCTGAGTGACCGACGAATCCGTCCCGCCCGGCAGGCCTTGCAACATGAAGTGGTTTCAGAACAGAATGGCTACAGTAGGAAACGAGTAACTTACTGTGCATACAGTGTGATGTGACGGCCTTTGTCCAGTGGCCCGGCCCTGGTCTCTTTCTTGGCAGGAAACTTGCATTTTCCTGGAGAGGTAGGAAAGGCGGAAAGGGGCGGGACGGAACAGACCCCAGGGAAGGTTAACCCTTAAACGCCGCCTTGATCCTTTTTTGAATTTGGGCACCATTTTGCTTATATCTTTGTACACAAATATCATTCACCACAATTTTATGAAATTGATCATAAAGGAAGGTTGTCTTTTCAACATTCAAGTAATACATTGGATGAATGAGAAGTTAGTTGGATGAAACAGTGTTTGCAAGCCTTCTTGTTCATTGTCTAGAATATGGACGTCGGAGCACTTCGGGGTTAAAGAGCATGGTATCTAGTGTGCACTTTGCCATTGCCATAGTCAAAATAAAAATAAAAGTAATTTTCTTGTTTTTTAAATTTAAAAACAATTCAAAAATTTATAATTCCCAACATACGTCTCAACGCCACAAAACAAAGTTGGTGCACTTCTCCTCGCCGAGGGCTTTTTGACAATACCAAGCATGCAACCAGGGGACGTATGGTCCAAGAGATCTCAATGTAATAAACAAACAAAATGAATAGCCTAACTTAAGGTATGGATTATGGAAAGCCAAGACTACATGCATGCATGGCGAAAAGTGGAAACCTCTCCAAAATAGTCTCTTGTTTTAAGGAGGGTAGTAATACGTTCAAAGCATCACCAATGGACACATGCCATACTGGTGCTATGATGAAGGACTTAAAGGGCATCAAGCTTCAATACAGACTCATGGCCAAAAACAAGGGACCAAAAATTTGAAAAGTCTCCCTCTCCAAATCCCTTCATTTGCCATTGAAAAGTCATCTTTTGGAATCATAACCTTTGGATTGTGTAAATAGCCAAGAGGGCATAAGATGAAATAAAAATTATATATATACACACACACATAAACATATATATAAATTGCAATTTTTTGTTAGAATCCCAAATATTTCAATCATTTGACCTATATCCTTTAGGTGGTCTGACCACAAATCTAGGCAATCAAAATTTGAAGAATTTTGTGCTCATAGGAAAAAATGGCGCTTCTTCTCCTTGAACCTTCTTAGAGGCCTATAACCACTCATTCTATGGTGTAAGAACATCTTCCACAGACTTTTTTGATTTTAGCACATTTTGTCCCCATTTAGCCCCCACATTTTGCAGATCTTCAAAAATTCTTGTCCCCCTAGTCCCCCACCTTTGGATCTGGTGTGAATCGGGCCTCGGCATTTAACCTTAAATTGAAAAATCATGTAGAGAACAAATCTTGAAATACCATTGAAGTAGAACTTGCAAGTTTAGGCATATGCTATTTCGTTTTTGTTTCAACCTAGATTTGGGTTTGGCAAAGCTTGGTGTGTCTAATGAGGGCACAACAAAGACAAGATTTTTGGTATGTTGAAAAGGGTCTATATTGCACCTTTGACCACTTTTCAGGGTGGATATATGTATTGGATCCACTTTGGGAGGTCATTTGTGACTCCACATTGCGTTTTGCAATTGTCGCCCTTGATGACGCGTAGGACTATTGATGCTCTTGGAACAATTTCCCGTGTAATTTGGGGTTGCAAACTTCAAATTTGAATTCAATTTTGTTAAAATATTTCAAAGGATGCCTACAATAAAAACTTTGGAGATTTGGTTTCTTCCATTTTAGAAGTTGGACTTATAAGCTTGAAGAACAAGCGATTTGTGTATTGTGAATGAATGAAAATGAAGAAAAATAAAATGGAATTTTAAAATTAGTCTATACTATGTAATAAAATAGCATGATCCTCAAAACCATATGAATGACCAAAGTATATAAATTCATAGAAAAGTATCATCCTTTGTATGAAGTAAAGTGGTTAGAGCAAATTTCATGTTGTGTTTGAATAAAAACTACATCTCTAAGTTTTCTAGAGTTGGAATTGCCTTTACTAAGTTTTCATGATGTTTTCACTTGAGTCTAGTATGATTAGGGAAGAACTACATCTTAGATATAGCTTTGCTTTGTTGTCAAACTAAAAGCAACCAAGGAGTTCACTTTCAATGTTAGAAAACAATTTTTTGGAAATCAAAAACTTGTCTCCCTAGCTTTTTTTTCCAAGCCTCTTTAAAAAAATTGTCACTCCAAAACTTTCATTTTCTTTTTGAATCTATTACACACTTCCACATAAAATTCCATTTTGGAGGATCTTTTATGCAAAATTAGTTCAATGTAAGGTGCACATAAAAGTTTGCCGTAGGGCACCTCATCAATTGAATGGACTTTTGTATTTAGCTACTTGAGCTCTCTTCAAGTTTATAAAAAGACTTCTTCAATTGGATAATAATATAATATTCATTCTTCACCAATTGTAGAAGGATTCTTTTTAATTATAAAGTAAAAAATGATCAATTTCAAAATGATATCAAATTATAAATAAATAATAGCAATAATAAATCAATTAGATGTGTGAAAACTAATTGAATATAGGAAATGAAGAATAATTATTGGTAGCATTCAAAAAACCTCCCCAAATGTTGATTGGATGAAGATTGAAATGATGACTCTTTTTACTACTTAGAACCCAACCATCTTTAGGGTCAACTTACATGTGAGTCTGGTAGACAACTTTGTGCTAATTGGAGTAATAAGACAAAAGAGGCTCCACTGATTGTCTTGTCCATAATCGGTGAGCGGAAAAGGAGGACTTTATATTTCATCGATATTAGTGGACAATCCCATTGGTGGAGACTAGTTAATCTTGAGGGAATCAATTAGGGCATTTATTCTTGGTGATAGTTCGCCAGACGTGTCAAAACTGTTACCACTCTAGCTTCGTCCCTTCAAAAATTGACCTTTGTTGTGAGGCCAGCAGAGGAGACACGAGTCCAAAAAAAAAGCCTTGAAATCAATACGTGTAGAATTCTTATTGCATCCCTCCCCACCCACCATGTCCACATGAAAATGCAGTTGCTATTTGACGTTGTAGCACCCCGTGGGATGTGAAGTTTCCCCACCCACCCATGCATGTAAGGAGGCCTTTAGCAAACAACAATATAACTTAGTACGGAGTATCAGTATTGGCCAACAACATCGTCCTTGAATTTCAAGAGAACCTTTTGCTTGCCTTCAATCAAGGCTCCCTTTCACTGTATAAAGTTTGAATGCAAGTCTTAACCATGTATTCATCAGCGTTCACAAAAGTGGCTAAAGTTCGCTCCATTGCTATTAAAAAGTTTCAGGAGCTAAAAATGTATTGAAAAAAGTCCTTGAAAAAATTAGATTTTAGTCAAGATTGCAACAAAATTCCTTTCCTTCTTTCTTACTCCTGCCACGTCTGTGGGCTGCCTGATGGCCGTTGCTGGAGGGCAGCCTTCATCAGTTTCCTGTCCTCCTTCGCTTTTGTGTATGTGTCACGCCGTGTCTGCGCAAATCAAAACTGCAACGGCAGTTCAAAGAGGGGAGCCATGCCAGGGGAGTGTCAGACAGGTTTCCGTTGGAAACGGCCGGATTGTCAACACAATGAGAGCACGCCTTGCGGTGGAAGTCCAAGTTGGTGGCAAACTCTCCGCCATGCCTCCACAGACGAACACAAAATGGGGCTCTTCAACCGCTTCACTGGAAGGAGATTAAGGGCAACCCCACAGCAGACTCGTCAAGGAGGGGCGCCAAGGGTGGGTTTGGCGTGTGAATTTGAAGAGTGGGGCTTCAGTTCTCTTTCTCTATCCCATGGTTGACGTTTCAAACAGGGGCACCAAGCGGGGGTGTTCAAATGCTAATATTCATGGGTGAAAATTAAACTTAAAACAAATTTTACCTTTCATCTCATTGAAAACTACCTTGCATTGCATAAGGCCTTTTTCAAATTTTTTTGAGTAGAAGAGATTGAAGAGAAGCTTATTATGTACACATGGGGTGGTAGGAGGTAGAGCAATCCATGTGGGATAAGTATTTAGTAGGAGCTCAATCACTCATAGTCATAGTTTTTTCCAAAGTAGGAATTGTGTTAGAATTAAGATTTTAGACCTCATTTAGGCATAGTAGAATAGTATTTTCCAAAAAACTTTAAACTACGAAAATTTGGTAAATCAAATTGAATTTTATCTCCAAAAATCTGTTTGAGATTTCAAGTCTCAAATCAAAAGTTATGGACAAATTTCAGAGTGGGTTTGGAAGGGACTTTTTTTTACATTTTCAAACTTACTCTCTGAAATTTGTCCATAACTTTGGATTGGAGGCTCAAAATCTCAAACGGATTTTTGGAGATGAAATTTAACTTGATTTACCAACTAGTCTTGGTTTAGAGTTTTTTGGAAAAAACTATTCTACTATGCCTAAATGAGGTCTAAATTTTAATTCTAACACAATTTCTACTTTAGAAAAAACTTTGAGTGGTTGAGCTCCTTCTACATCTAATTTACATATCCCACATTGTTTGCTCTACCTCCTACCACCCCATGTGTATACAATAAACTTTTCTTCCCTCTTACAACTCAACGAAGGTAAAAAAGCATTTCTTCCAAAGTTCTAGACACAAACAAAGGAAACTTTATTCTAGTTGGGAAATGCCTTTTTTCCAAAATTTTCACACAAGTAAAGGAAATTTTATTGAGGTTATAATTACTTGTGAAAAAAATTTGAGGGTCAAATGGTTTATGTGCCTCAAAGATGGGGTGAGAAGGACTGTCAGAGCCTCAAAATTGGGTTGAAAAAGGTAGTCAGAACCTTTGGCAAGCTACGTGCAAGGCTCCCCATTTCCTCGTGTACTCTTCAAATTCAGGTGCGGCCAAGCATTTTTTCCCATTTAGCACGTCAGTTGTGGGGAAGCAAATAAAACCACGGCCCGCCCACTACGTGTGTGAGGCTCTTTAACGCCCTGCCGCGGGGTCACTTTAACCCTGAAAGGATGGAGCTCGTGACCATGTAGTCAAACCTCAAAGACCTGTGGAGGTGACCTCCATTTTGTTGCTATTTTGGAGTGTAATGATTTATTTTTAATTTTAAGAGATTAGATCATGTATTTGGTATGTGTCGTAAGATTTTTTCAAATTTTGTTGGGGAATTTTCAAATTATCATGAAGTTCTGAAGAAAAAATGAAGAAAATTCATGTCAAACACAAAACTTGCTCAAAAAATCTGAATTTTTTGAAAAAGAAGCAATTTTGTATTATCAAAAACTCTAATGTAAATAATGGTTTTGTGCCACTCTATATTCAGAAATATGGTCAAAATTCCTCAATATTAAGAATTTATCAATATTTAGGATGATCAATGAAGTGTTGTTTTTAAAGAATTTTTCTTAATTTTCAAGTGGGGTAGAAACTACACTTCAAAATCTTCATTTTGTTAGATTTGCTCAAAAGATAAAGAAATAATTTTGAATGCCAAAATCAATTTTTAAGGAAAAAAACTTCTAAGTGTGAAATAAATTGTACAAGTATGCCAATTTGTTTTTGACAAACTATGTTGTATAAAATAAAAAAACAAATAAAACGACTTGAACTTAATTCAACAATGTGGATATAGCATTATTATAGTTGCACACAAAATATTGGATGGAAATCATACATTCTTCAATATGAAAAAGACTATTTGACCATCCATTGGATTTAAATATATGGGCTACAACATCCTTATAGAGTTAACCCCTAAAGGACCAAGGCCTTTTTTCTGCCAAAAGACTCTCAATAACTGCCATTTCTAGAGCAAAGAATAAAAATAAATAAAAAAACTGTTTTTTTTGCACATCTAACTATAGGATCTTATACCTAACTAGTATGATAATGTGTGGAAAAAATTTCAGAATTTTTGACCGCACAGATTGCAAGATATCTGTGTTTGAAGTGAAAAAAACAAGTTTTTCAGCACATTGCGGGACTAGATTTTTTGACTTTGAACATTTTTAACTTAAATTTTTTGCACTATAGAGTTTTGAGCTTTAAATCTTTCTAGTGGACAATTGAGTTGAGAGTCTAGGAAAAAAAATGAAGTTCCAAAAAACTTAATTTTCATTCTTAAGAAAATTGTTAAGTGGAAGTAGGTACAAGATAGAAGGAAAATCTAAAATATTAATATCTTTTAGATGGAATTAAAATGCACTAATCTCAATGGTGAGATTGTTCTAGCACAAAAACTAAACCATGTGGAATTTTGTTTTTTGAAAAATTGCAAAATTTGCATTCCAAAAGGAATCCTACAAGTTATCTTTTTCAAGAAGATGCTCTAATTGCCCCCCAAAAAAGATTGTACACAACTTTCTCATAACAAATCCAAATGAAATGAATCAAAGCTTTACAAATAGACAAAAATATAATCTATAAGGAAAAAAATAAAAATAAAAAATTAAATTTTTTGCAAATTTTTTTTGCTGCCCCCTCTCCCATGTTTTGAGCTTAATTGGGCATAACTTTTTTCCCGGGCACCGATTGAAATAAAATTTATATTCCCAAGAAGCTTATCAGTTTTTCTATCTCCTAAAAAAGTTTCAAAAAATTACGACAAAAATTTAGCCCGTAGGTACCTGCCCGAAATCCCATTTGTCCCCCGAAGGGACAATGGTCCTTTAGGGGTTAACCAATGCGGCCCCCTACAACCAAGGTAGTCATCCAATACTCTGATTATTGGACTGATTAGTGCATTCTTTGTTTCTAAAGTTGTTCCAAACCTTTCATCTCCAATTCCAAAACTTTGAGCCCCAATTGCACACTCAATGTAATGAAAACTACATTAGAATGCAGTAAAACTCAATTGGATCCCAAAAAAAGGTAGGAAGTCTCAAAAGCGCTTGGGCTCTAAAAGCATCTACTAACTCAGAGGTACACTTCGCTTTCTCATTTCACCAACAATGCACATTTAAGGAGATGGACGCTTTTAGTGACCATTGCGTTTCAACTTCAAAAATTCATAACTAATTTCACGAAGCTCCAAAAAATTTGAACGACTTGGATTAGATACCAATTCCATTTGTAATTCAATAAAAATTTACGGATAAATATTTAACATTAATTTTCAGCTCTTAACCCCTAAAATACCAAGGCAGTTTCTAGCTCCAAAACCACTGAAAATTGCCATTTCTATTGCGATCACTCACTAAACCAAAAGAAATTTTTTTTAGAATCTAACTGTAGGATCTTGTGCTTTACTTGTCTTAGATCATGTGGTAAAAATTTCATGAAGTTTGACCGTACGGATTGAAAGATACTAGCATTTGAAGTTGGAAAAAGAAGTTTTTTTGAATTGCGGACTGCAATTTCAGATGACTTTGACGGCCATTTGTGGATTTTTTTGCACTACACACCATTAAGTGAAATTTTTTTGTGTTGAACATTTGAGTTGAGAGTTCGGGAAAAAAATTTCAGAATGTCAAAACTTGATTTTCACATATAAAAGAATTGTTAAGTAAAAGTAGGTTCCAAATTGAACAAAACACTAAATCGTTAATAGCTTTTAGGTTGAATTAAAACACCATAATCCCAATGGTGGGATTGTTCTTGCAAACAAACTTAACCATTTCCAAAACAAAAATGAACAAAAATTGAAAATTGTATTCAAAAATGAATTCTATAAGTTATTTTTTTTTGAAGGTGCTTAGATTGCCTAAAAAACAAGATTGTCCATAACTTTCTCATTCTGAGTCCAAATAGAATGAATCAAAGCTCCAAATGTAGAGAAAAACATGATCTTTGAGGAAAAAAATTGAAAAAAAAAAATTTCGTTTAAAATTTTTTTTTTCTGCCTGACGAACTGCTTTTTTGACTTCGGGTGGCATAACTTTTGCTTTTGGGCACCGATTGGAAGAAAAATTATATTTTTAGAAAGCTAATGTGATTTCCTATCTTCAAAAAAAGTTTCAAAAAATCAAGTCAAAATTTCAGGTCATACGAGCCTGCTCGAGATCCCAAGTGTTCCCCGAGAGGACTTCGTTACTTTAGGGGTTAAATGGGTGCTTTATGGATGTCATACCATAGAGCTCGGAATTGGGTTGGAGTCCATAATGATCTGCGTACCTTACAATAGTCCCACTGCAACACGCTGGAATGACTCTCTAAACATTTTGCACCATTGATCTTCTAAGATCCTCCAAGACCAACGGTGCAAATCATTTGAAGTTTGCTTTAGCGTGTTGCTTTGGGGCTGCTCTTACTTCGATGAGGAAGAACTCGTCAATAATACTAGTGTGCCCTGTGTAGTTGCCAAAGCCAAAACAAAAGAAAAACTAATTTTCTAATTTTCTAATCTATAAAACAAAGCCCGTGCACCCCTCCTTGCCGAGCCCTTTCCAACGGTACCAAGCACGCCCCCGGAGGACGCACGGTCCGGAAGATCTCAATGTAACAAAACAAACAAAACAAACAAACATCCAAACTTAAGGTATGGATGGAGTCAAGATTTTGAGTCAGTCGGCGGTAAGGATTCATTCAAACCCAGTATTTTGTGATTTCTTTACACAAAAAGGCTTCCACCGAAGATTCTTGGAATTCAGAGCGACAAGAAGCACGAACTTCGAAGAATAAAATTTCCGGCTGATTTCATGGTAAGGCACGCGGTAGTGGGACCAAGTAATCTAATCTAATGACTTTGAAGACTCGCAGGATTCTTTGAGTATGAGGCACACAATGACAAAAATGGCTTCGAATTTGAGTAGAGTACACCCTTTCGTATGATAAACGTACGAGTTCAACCAAGCGGCCAGAACCAGATTCATCTGGTCTTGTAGACTCAACTCCAATTTTATTTTATGTAATAACAAATGGAGACCATGAGAAAAAAGGTAACCGCCAAGCCAAGGCTGGACAAATGAAGAGAGTAAGAGCAAATGAAGAGAAAATGAGTAGCAAAAAGAAACATGAAACTAAGAGAACGAAGACCCTCTTTGTTCCACCTAATAGAGCGGTAACCAACTCTAGTAGCAAGAACCGGGGATTGTAACCAATAACTAGAAAACTTGGTCCAAATCCTATCAAAATGCTGAGGCAAGGTCCTTCTTAAGAGTAGCATCCCATCCTGTGTCAAGGAGGGCAACTCCAATTTTTTTGCTTAGAAAAATGTAGGAACTTATTATTTAATTCCTAAGAGCAATGACCCCCAACATGCACTACTTGCTTTTAACTCATGTTCACTTTCATTTGTCTACATAACTTAGTTTTGAACTTTTGAATCATTGCACACCACTGCTATTATGGATAGAGATAACAAAAATGAACAACTATATAATAGGAGGCATTTGCATTGTGAATTCCCAAGATTAGATGTGACCAAGCCTTAACCAAACAAAGATTTTCTTGAGTTAGGAGTATTTAATATTAGACATTTTTATTTTGTATTATATTAAATCTAGAAGTCATTCTTGAGACAGAAGTAATAGAGAACTAAAGATAAGTGTGCCATCTTTGCAAAAGAGCCCCGTAAAATGTGCAATCCCCATATATGAGAGCCTAGTGTCAATTCTGGTTCACCAGTTTTTAGCACTTTGAAAATTCATAGCATAATCATACAAAGTCCATAAAATTCACTTTGTCTAAGAGAATCTAAAATCCCTTGTTGGCAACCATTAAGACCCAAGGCCAAAACTTTTCACAGTTCAAAAATGGGAACCATATCAAATGCTGATTGGGGCAATTCTAATTGTTGTTACCTGATAGGCACCAAATCCTTTGAAGCTCCCCAATCGAACAATAAGAACCCGTTTCCATGGGCGCCTGGAGGGGTCCAGGTCTGGACCTCTAGCCTCCAGGAGCTGCAAAAGTCGAATGCAACGCTGGAGGGATTGGAGCTTTGACCGAAGGTCTTCTCCCGAGGTGTACGCAAGGTGAACATTTCTCAAAAATTTCCCTCCAGTTGTTCATGGTCAGCCCCTCCAGTTCCGGCCTCCATGGAAACGGGCTCTAGTTGTTTCGTCACTTTTAGGATAACTCCAATTTCTTCAATCTGCACGTTATCTCGCATTTTGGAGATTGGTCCCAGGTGCACCCAAAAGTTGGGTATTTCGGAGACCGTGCAGGCGGAAAGCATCATGGGGACCTTCAGCATGTTTCTTGATAAGGTATCCTAAACTCCAGAAATCCCGATTGCTGTGATCACAAACCGACAGACTGCAATTATGCTGTTTTGGAGGTTCAGAATTCGTCACAGCAGTTGAGCTAGATTCATCAGTTTGAATGTTGACCATTTCCATTGATTCTCATCACCCACCCAACTTGATTCACAACGATTCACAACCCGGCGTTAGTACTCGAAAGCGAATCATTCTGGGATCTTTTGAATTCTATCTTTTGAATATCTATCTTTTGAATGGACCCTGATTTCGGAAGAGAGAAAAGAACTCCAAATCTCTTATAGATTGGCGTAAATCGAGGGTCCATTCATATTGAGTCCCCATAACTAGTTACATGTAAACTCGTGTTAAGTGACACCAATGCTACGTATAATTCGCGTAAGTGACACTAATGCTACATACTGACCATTTCCATACTGCATTCGCACACCAAGATTACTTCACCTGTATTTGAGAAAGCAAATGTGGACTCTTTTGAATTGAATTTCACAATACCGTAGATCCAAAATTCTGGTTTACAGATTCTGGTCCAGCGCGTTGCTGTATCATGTGAAGAGTACAGTACAATGAAATTGAACTCAGGCCTTCGAACACTACCAAGCTCATACAGTATTCCGCCCCTTCGGCGCAACTTGAAGCATTGGAGAGTTGGCTGAGTAACTTATTGTCCGGTTGGAAACAAAAGCAAAAGCAAATAACTGAAGCTTTCTAGCTATGATCGGAATACTTTACTCTTTGAATGATCAATGGTGGTGGAGACAGAAGCCCACTTGTGGAAGGAAGGCAGACTTTTAGTCTCAAACACCGCCGGCGCCTCTTCCCGACAAACTGAACAGAATCTGTCCTTCAGTCACTGCGGTACAATGGTACAGGGCATAGACTCTCTCTCCGAGCATCTCCTGTGCAAAAGCCAGCACTCCCAAGTCCCAAGACTCCCAACAAGAACATTCTGGATGAAAACTACGTAGGGCTTCATTTTTTATTTCATTTTTCTAGGTCGCAGTGCGGAAAGCTGACAATCCTCACTGGAGGCAAGAAACTCTCTACATCCATACACATGGATGAAACACTCAAAAAGTGGATCATATCTCATGGAGTCATGTTGCATACATTCATCTAAAGTGGAGTGATGCTCTTTGAAGATTTTTTAAGCAATTTTGCAACTTTGTCCATTGCAAAAGGAGGTTAATATCTCTACATTCATGGACGTGACGTGGATGAAACACTCAAAAAGTGAATAGTATCTCATTGAGTCATGTTGCATACATTCATCTAAAATGGAGTGATACTCTTTGAAGATTTTTTAAGCAATTTTGCAACTTTGTCCATTGCAGAAGGGGGATAATATCTCTACATTCATAGACGTGGATGAAACACTCAAAAAGTGGATAGTTCATCGAGTCATGTTGCATACATTCATCTAAAATAGAGTGATACCCTTTGAAGATTTTTTTAGCTGTTTTGCGACTTCATCCATTGCAAAAGGGGGATATATTGTTTAATATTCCTTTAGACTAGCGGGTGCACGTATTAGTATATGTAGGCAATTAAAAAGTTGACAGGGTGGGAGCTAGGGGGAAAAAACCCAAAAATTTATCCCTAGAAAGTTAAAGTGTCCAAAACAAAAATCATGAATAGGAAAAATGATTCTATCCATCTTATAGTTGGTATATCACCCATTCAATTTTTCATGAAGAATATTTTATTTGTCCGACATTTCTATTGTACATATTTTCAATTTTTTTTGGTATAAATAATTTGTACATTTTAGAAAGGAAGTACTTTGTGACTTTCAAGAATTATAAGACAGGATAAGTGAAAAATTAAATTTGAAAAACTATCATTGTTAGAGTTTTGCATTTCAATCATACTTCAAAAAATTCATTAAAAAGAAAATCAAAATTTTATCCATCATAATTTTTTTTAATAAATAGTATTTTAAATTTATCTGGATTTGATAAAATATTGGAGAGAATATGGCATATCTAACCTTATGGATGTAATATCATTATTAATAGACCATTTAGATTCTAATAGTGTTATATTAAATTTATCTTTCAAGCACTAGTTTACAACAATTTTCTGAAAACCAACCAATCTTGAAGAATCTTACAATTTTAGGATTTGTTATTTACCATGGATGATAAATTGGAATTAGAGACCTTGAACGAGCAAAGTAAAGTCACAAAACATAATAATAACAACTTCAAAATAAGGAATAGGCTTTTATATTAATCTCTTCGTGGTGAAAAGAAAATTGCCTCCATCCCTTAGAAAGCTTGCTGAGTACATTTTGACGGGTTCTCACACCAATTGATATATGAAGTTTAATAATATGTTGGATTATTCATTCAAAAAATTATATTACTCTTTGAATTTTTACTTGAAATAATAAAATCTTATTGTTACGTTTGATGTTATTGTTAAATTAAAAATAGGTGGATGTTTCCAAAATCCTACAATGGAAGGGGAGACAAGTTCTTTGCTCTCAACATTGTTGCATCTCTTATCTCTTGTCACTGAGGCATTATTTGCAACAACAAGCTCTTCTAAGAACACCCCCTATAGAATGAGCCAATTGACGTTGTAGAGAAACCTATCAACTGCACCTTCTTTCCATTAAGTGTTCTAAAACAGGATGTGCTTAACATATTTCCGAAAGATACTTAGTCACAGTCATATTATGGTTGCTCCCCTTCTTCATCAATTGCCATTGTTATATTGTTGCTTTGATTCATGCAGGAATCGGCGCAATCAATTGGACTCGGACCAGCTTTAATAATTCCTTGATGTGTCTTTTTCTTCTTGATTTGGCAAAAAAACCCATAATCTATTGCCAAAATGTGGTTGCCCAAATGATTAAGGATTAACCCCTGAAGGGCAAAGGAAACAAAGAATACCAAGTTTGAAAAGGACCAATTCAATTGATTGTCTTGTGAAAAATATAATGAAAATGAAGCCATCTTTTATGTAACCAAAATTAGTGAAGAATAGAAGACATATTGGTACCTCCTATACATGCCAAAATTCAATCAAGAAGCAACCCACAAATAACGTACTCAAAATGTCTTTGAAAACATAGGATCAAATTAGACATCTTAGTCCTCTAAGGGTTAACCCCTAAAGTCCTTTAATCCCCTTGGGAGTCAAAATGGATTCTAGATAAGCTCCTACAGTCTCAAAATTTGTCGTAATTTTCTTAAACTTTTTGTAAATATAGAAACACACATTAGCTTTTGGAGAATATACTTTTTATTTTAGTCAATGCCCAAAAGTGAAAGTTATGGCACAATAAGCCCAATTCTTAATTTGGTGGGTAGAAAAAGCCTCACAAAAATTAAAAATTAAAAAAATTCTCATAGATTGTATTTTTATCTACATGTGACGCTTTGATTCATTCCATTTGGATTTGTTATGTGAAAGTTATGGACAATCTTGATTTTTGGATATTTAGATAATCTTCTTGAAAAAATCATTTGTAGGATTCATTTTTGAATTCCATTTTTATAATTAAAAAAATAAATCACAAGGTTAAGATTTCTTACTAGAACAATCTCACCGTTGAGATTAGTATGTTCCAATTCCATCTTAGACCTATTAATGGTTTAGTTTTCCCTTCAATCTTGAACCTACTTCTACTTAACAGTTTTTTAACCCCTAAAGGACCAACATGCGTTTTTTGGCCGTATAGAAATTTTGGGCAGGTACGTGTGACTAGAGATATCCATATTTGAGGCTGAAATTTTAATAGAAGGTGGGGGCGAGGAATATCTTCATGTGTACCAAGTTTCATGACATTTCGAAATACGAGTCAAAAGTTGTGACCTGATATGTTACTTTTTTTCGTAACCGGGCAGTTTGGGCAGATCAGAAAAAATCGTTTCTTCCTGAATTTTTTTTTGAAATTGGTTCTCTACATTATATATACTTAAAAAGCTTTGAGTCACTCCATTTCAATCAATGAGTCAAAAGTTATGAGGGTTTTTGGTTTGCGGGTAGTTATGGATTCTCTACTCTAAAAAACCCTTTAAAGTCGTTTATTTAACTCAATTTTCAATATTTTTGGAAAAAAATAAAATCCTAGGATGTAGATTGATTATTACAACATTACAACCGTTGGGATTGGCATTTTTAAATTCCATGATTAAATTTTTAACAATTTAGTATTTTGAGTCATTTTCTACTTCTTTCTACTTACTATTTTTTTACTATATGTTGTACAATTCCAAATGATGTGAAATTTTTCCTGCATATAGACAACTTGTTTAGGAAACTGAATTCAAAGAAGCACCACCTTTATCGGCATTTTTTCATTGAAAAGTGAGCTTGCAAAGTGCAGCTGCCCGGTTTTTCGCAGGATTGAAAAAATGGTTTTCAAAACTTTGAATGCTTATATCTTGTGATCCACACGGTGGAATTTTCTGAAATTTTTACCACATGTTTTCAAAATATCATACTACAAGATCCTACGGTTACATGTGTCAAAAATTGTTTTTTTCCAAAAATTTGGTAGTTGTATTAGAAATGGCAATTTTGGAGCATTTTTGGTGATTACATAGTCATGAAACTTTAGGGGTTAATGAGTGAAAATTAAGTTGTTGTTTTAAAAAAAAAAAAATCCTAGGCTCTCAACTAGATTCCTTACAATTCAAAATTCAAAATTAGTAGTGTAAAAATCTTAAGCTAAGAAGATTCAAAGTCAAACATATAGTCAAGCAAGGTGCAAAAAAACTTGTTTTCTTCACTTTAAATCCGAATTTCTTGAAATCTATGTAGTCAAAGATTTGAAATTTCTTCGACACATCCTTACACTAGTCTATTGCAAGATCCTACAGTTAGATATGGAAAAAAAAATTAAATTTTTTTGTTTGTGGTAGTAGAAATGGCAATTTTGAGTGAATTTTGATGGATAAAAGGCTTTGGGACTTTACAGGTTACTTAAAGAAATAGAAAAGTTGAGTATCCTAGATGAAGGTCAGATTCAGTCATAAATTAAGTTTTTTTTGGAATGTCTGAATGTTTGAAGTATTACAAGTGAAATGTTCTAAATGTTGCAAAAAAATTTCATTCAATTTGCCTAAATTTTTGAAAACTTACATCACACCTTAAATTGTACATGACATGTTTTCCAAAACAAGAAAATTTAGAAGTTTCCAAATACCAGAAAATTTGGACACCTAAATGCCAAAACACTAACAACAATCGTTCCCACTGTTTGGAACCCTTTGCACGTGAAAAAGAAACTACTCAATTGCATTCAAGTGCCGAATCAAACCTTCACGTACGGTATATTTTGGATTGTACAGTGGCCTACCACAAAGATACATGATTGCACCTTCAACTTTGAAGAGAAATATCTCTTTATTGAAATTAGTTTTTTGTAAACAAATTGTATCATCACACTCTCAACTACCAAGGGAGTTATAGCAAGAAGGAAAAATGCTAAAATCTAATTACAATAAAGAGTTATATATTTTCAAACTAAGGGCAAATTTATTCCAAAACGGAAATCTTTTTAGAGGGAATTGTGAATTTTTTTTGGAGATGCTTGTTGAAGAAAAGATGTGCATATGGAGGTTTCTTGCATATCTCCACAATTGAATTAAAAAAATTCACCAACAATGTTCTTCAATGAATTTTCATGTAAGACCATGAAAATTAACTTAGAAATTCACCAAAAATGGAGTTTTAGTTTTTCAAAACTGAAATTTAGTATGGTTGATTGGGATTGCATAAGATATCAAAGTAAATTATGCAAAACAAAAAAAGTCAATTTTATTTTACATTATGCAAAGAAAACTGATTTTCCAAACTACAATCACTTATCTTTTTGGTAGGCCATTGTACAGTACTGTACAGTATTGCCAGCAGAAGGAAAACTCATGTAAGCAAAATCAGTTTTTTTAGTATTTCAATTTATTTCTTGCTGCTCCAAATGTTGGTGTGGACAATGAGTTCAAGTGAGGATTCCAACCACAGCTTCAAGTTCGCTTTGAACGACACAGCCAGTTGATAGGTAAGCCACAAATTCCAGATGCGAACTGCACAAACTCCAAATTGCTTCGGGCTTTCTGCTCACTTTCAGGTGCAGATGAAATGAGATGAGATGAGTGAGGCATCTGCTTTCCAAAACCTGCGAGGTTGTACACTCCTTTTGCACTTCATTTTTCCTTCAACCCTTAAAGGACAAAGGGGTGATCTTGGAAATCATTCTCTTTTCATTACCGTGTGAATCATTGGCTTAAGAAATAGCAAAAGCACTCATTGGAAGTCAAACTATTGTAGAAGACCTTCCCTTTTCACAACAAAATTTAGAGCATGAATAGTTGCACTTTTGTCCTACACAGGAGATTACTTGTCATTCATTGACCACAAAATGTCCACCTCAACGTTGAAGGGTTAGTATGCAATGTTTGAATGTTATATTGTCATATTGTCAAATCCGGTTTTTAACCCCTAAAGGACTGAGGCCCTTTTTCTGCCAAAAAACACTCAAAACTGCCATTTCTATAGCAAAAAGTAAAATTTGAAAAATGTTTTTTTTTTCCACATCTAACCATAGGATCTTACACCTAAATAGTATGAGAGTGTGTGGAAAAATTTCAGAATTTTTGACCGCACAGATTGCAAGATATCTACATTTAAAGTGAAAAAAACAAATTTTTCAACACATTGCGGGACTAGATTTTTTGAGTTTGAACATTTTTAACTTAAAATTTTTCCACTAGAGAATTTTCATCTTTAAATCTTTGTAGTGGGGAATTGAGTTGAGAATCTAGGAAAAAAAAAATTCAAAAAAATTTAATTATCATTCTTTAAAAAATTGTTAAGTAGAAATAGATACGAGATAGAAGGAAAATCTAAAATATTCATATATTTTAGATGGAATTAAAATGCACTAGTTCCAATGGTGAGATTGTTCTAGCAAGTAATACAAACCATGCAAAAAAAAAATGAAAAATTTGAAAAATTGCATTTAGAAATGCATCCTAGAAGTTATTTTTTTCAAGAAGATGCTCTAATTGCCCAAAAAACAAGAATGTCCATAACTTTCTCATAACAAATCCAAATGAAATGAGTCAAAGCTTTCCAAATAGACAAAATATAACCTATAAGAAAAAATATTAAAAAAAAAAATTCAAATTTTTGTCCATTTTTTTTTTGCTGCCTGGGCTGCCCGTCGACCCCTATTTTATGCTTATTTGGTCATAACTTTTTTTCCCGGGCACCGATTGTGAAAAGTATTATATTCCCACAAAGCTTATCAATTTTTCTATCTTCAAAAAAAGTTTCAGAAAATCACGAGAAAATTTCAGCCCGTAAGTACCTGCCTGAAAACGCATTTGTCCTCCGAACGGACAACGGTCCTTTAGGGGTTAAGGTAGATTTGTCACCATTATTCCATCAGATAGTCATAAAAGCGATATAAATCATTATGCACCCCCTCTTTCTACATTCTAGATTTGTGAAAAGTACGGATACAAACATCTGTGATGAACTATTAGACTTGGCATTATGTCCCATAATGCTCTCAAGCCTCTCGGCTCGCGAGCATTATCTAGTCCATTTCACCCTTAAAGGACAAGCACATGATCATAGATTGAAGCTTCACAATATTTCTCTTTGTTTGTTGCTATTTTGCAACTATGTATGAATGAATTTCTTTTGAAATTTATTCTATAGAGAGGAAATCTTGTATCTTCTATAAGTCCTAAGAAATTTAGATTTTTATGTTCAGATTTGAAATTATTGTGAATTTTTTTTTTAAAATGAAGAAAACTCATATCAAATACAAATTATGTTTAAAATTTTTGAAATTTTCAGCATAGGTTTATTTTGTAGTCTGAAACATCATAGAATAAAACAAAATTACCATGTCATTTTAAAATTAGAAAATAAAAAAATCATGGTTATAGACCCAGAGTTCTAATTGCAATAAAACGTTGAATTTTTTTTCAAATTGTTCATTGGAGTAGAAACAAAACTTGATAAAATTCATTACATTTGTTGGCCTAAAATTCAAAAAATATCATTTCATGGTTAGAATTCACACCAAGAGTATATAAAGCAAGAATTTGCTACAAGTTCACTACTAACAAGGGTGATATTTGGATTGAGCATCTTTTTCTTTAGAAAAGTCAATAATACCATAGTAGGGGAATACACAATATTATTCATTGAAAATGCATTCAAGCAACTTCCTCAAAAAAAATAGATGAAAAAATATTTTTCTCCATCCATAGCCCTATCTAAAATCATCCAAAGGACAAAAAACATCCATAGTGTCCTTTAAAGATTAAATGCTATAGAGATGATAATAAGGTAGGAAGTCCGTAAAGCATCTATTAAGAGTGATAATTAATTTGGAGAGTTAGACTTCTTGAATATTTTTCAAGAAATTTCCTTGAAAGACATGAAATTGGCATCTAACCCACATCGTTTCATACTAACCCATAATGACCCAAGGGGGGAATACTTTCAAAATGGGCAAAACTACCAAGAACTTGAGCAATTTGTTTGCTCATTTCTATTGAAATTGGATAGAATTTCAATATAGGATCTTGTAGATCACATTGAAATTTAGCACTCCAAAAAATTTCAGATTATTTGACCACTTAGTTTTGTAGATATTGAAGTTTGAAGTTTTATTTAGGTCAATGGAAAAACAAGGCAACGCACTTTGAATGAGCATATCTTAGTGAGAATATTTTGTAATGATGACCTTTTTGTGCTTAGTATAAGACAAGAGAGTTGAAAATGCTCATCTAAAATTTCACAACATTCTCATGACTTTGCAATTTTGGATGGAGCTTGTAAGTCACTATGGTTACTAAAATGAGACTAGTGTTTGTAAAAAAAACAAGAATGGGGCACACTTGTCTTCTGTTTTAGCTCCTTAGATCTTCCCTTTTGAGGTGGGCAACAATTGCATTGCTTTCTTGTTCATGCCCAAAATGAAACAAAAAACATGAGCCATAAACTACACTACACCACTCAACTTTTAAAAAATTCCCAAAGGCGGAGTTTAATTCATATTTTAATGAAATTGTTGCCATTGAAGTTACTATATAGTCTGTTTCTTAAAAATATATTTTTTTGAAAAAAATTTAAAAATTTGAAAACAAGCAGCTTAAAAAAGAGGGGCAACAACCAAAAAATGGTCACTTGGGTAATTAGGAATTAAGAGTTGAGACATGAAAAAGCTCAATCACAAATAGTAAAATCAAAACAATGCGCTAGTTCATTTTACAATTGAACTTTAGAGCTTCAGAACTATCTATTTGAGACTCCAAATCACAAATAGATTTTCAAAGGTAAACCTTAACTTGATTTCCTACAATTTCTTAGTTGAATGCATTTAACCCCTAAATGCCCAAGGCCTGTTTTGGGCTTCCTGGAATTTGCTCTAAATTGAACAAAATGCCAACACTTTGATAAGTTGTATCATTTTTTTTGAATTGTAACCGTACAAATTCAAACTAGACATCTTAGAGATCTTATAGGAAAAGAAAACACAACAATATCACTTATGGAGTCAAAGATTATAATGTTTGACCATGAGGATGCTAAAATTGCAAAAATCTTTCAATCTTCTTTATACAAGTCAAATCGAAAATGACCAAAAAAATATGAGGTTAAAGGGCCTAACTTGTATAATCCAATCAATTTATGGCTTCTTAAAATCTATTTTACAGTTTTTTTAAATGAATTTTGAATGTGATTTTTTCTCTAAGATTTAGTATATTTGAGGCTCATTTCCAAGAGCTCTCAACACTATGGGAAGTCAAGATTGCAATGGGTACCCTTGTACAAAAACTTGAATAGAAAAATCACTATCATTTATTTTCAAGATGGGATTTTTGATGCTAAAATTAGACTTCAAGAAGAAGTTTATAAAAATATAAACTTCTAAAAATAGTAATTTAGTTAGATTTTATTTAACTTCAAAGTTTTGCAAACACCAACTTTGGGTGCCTTGGGTATTTAGGGGTTAAAAAATTTGATGTACAATGTATAGATGTGGTGTAAAGTTCCGATAAGAATACAAATACTTCACTTTTCTTTGAGCTCCTACATTGCTTCAAATATCCCATAACCTTTGAGGATTGATGAAGAACAATGAACTTTAATATAAAAAGGATCCCTTCACACCTTTACTCAAGAACATATCAATGAAAGTAGCCCTTCATGTCTCCAAATAAAAATACCTTGATATTTGAAGGTGTAGTTGATATTCAATAAAAATTAAACTGTTAATTTTTTGACATTAAGTGACTTGAATATCACCATTTAATCCATTTTTTTATATTTAGACATTTGAAGCATTCATTTATTTTGTTTTCCAACTCCCGGCAACAATAATTTTCAAAAATATTTAGCTTTTAGTTTCTTTTATTTAATTAATGATCTTGAGCTTGATATTTAGGTATAGTATTGTTAAAAAGATAATTTCATATAATAAATACCTTCAATTAACTTTCAACACTATGCATTATTTTATACCATCTATATGAGTGACGAATCATCTTATGGTGAAAGGATAAATCAATTATGTTAAAAAAAAAATCACCCTCATTCATAACGTCACGTTTTCAACCATTATCAACTCAATATATATATATTGAGTTGAGGTGTTAGAATTTAAACTTACAAATTTATTTACAAACCTTTTTAAATAATTAGTATATATTAATATTTTTATTTTGAAATTTATAATTGAAAATCTATTACAAAAAAAATTATTCAAAAATTGACAATATTAAAGGTGTAATTACATAGCATTATTAACCTTCACTTGGGTTTCCCTTTTGCTTCCCCCAAAACAAGAGTCCCCCAACAAATAAATTGCCAATCATTGACAACATACATGTGTCCAACCAATCAGATTTAAATTATTATAACTAAAACTCCCCCCCGAGCATCTTGGAGGGTATTATACCTCCATCTTAGGGGAAGAACCTCAGCCAGTATACAATATTACAAATTAAGTAAAGAATTTCAAGTTTAGATTCTAAGTTTTATTTACAAATGTGAGTGATAATAATTATAAATCAAACCATAAAATATAATGCAAAATTCAAAATTGACAGAGTCTGTTTATAAGCCAAGGGATGTAGCAAGCTATGGTTCACTAGTTCTTTGACAAAAAATTATACACACTCTTGTGCACTCACTAATCACTCTTGTTCATATTGGCATAGTTTGATTTTTAAATCATTTAAATATATATTTAGCATTGGATTATTAGAAAATCAAAGTACCACCTTTTTTATTCATATATACATAAAGAATATATTGAAATTTCAATTTGTCAAAATAACTTATCATGAAGACATAGGATTTTGAAACCTCTCATTTAATAACACATTAACTAAAGAATGAAAATACTGAGGATAAAACATGTCCAATTTTAATTTTGAATTTAGATTTTCATCACAAAGTCTACTCAAAGATTTTCATTCAAATTTAAATCATTGAAAAATTTAATACAAAAGAACAATGAATCATTGAGAAATACAAATCTAAAGAAATTCAACTATCTTAAATTAGTTGATGCTTTATTCCAATATTTTTCTTTCAAACAATTTGAAAATATATATCTTTATTTACAACCTAATTATTTTTAATCCATCTAAATTTTGGAATGCATTGAAGCTATGTGACAATGCATTGGTGTTTTAACAAATGCCCCATTTCAGAAAAGTATTAAAATTTGCCCTCATTTCATATTTCAAATTTTTCTCAATAAATGATATTATGGTCTATAAGAATAAATGTTTTTTTTTTCAAAATAGTAGGTGAAAATTTAATAGGTGATGATTTGAAGACTTGAAAATTCTAGAAAACAATGGAAACTAGTACATTAATTGCAACATGAAAACAATTGCATTGTACCATGCAAATGCCCCTAATACCAAATTATTTCTCCAAATTGTTGTTTATAGTAGATTTTTTTTAAACTTAAAATTAAGAAATGAAGCAATGTGTTTAGGACTTTAGGAATTAATTTTCCTTTCTCAAAATCCCAATTAGTCACTTTCATGCTCTTGATTATTTTTATCACAACATTAAAGGATCCAAGCATGCAATTGAATTTAAAGGTTAGCTCTTCAATATGTAATGCTTGATTGTTACTTCTTCAAAAATGAGCTTTAACTCAAGAGAAGTAGACCTTTTGTTCTTGTTCAATAAACTACATTCTAGTTGATGATGCAAAGTAGAGTAGTAGTACCTATAAATAAGGCCTTAACATTGAAATTTACTTGAAGCCTTTGACTTTGGACCAAAAAAAACTAATGTTTAGAAATTAATTGGCGTGGAGAATTAGAAATTGCATTTATGTCATATAGGGAAATAAGGTGAAGATAACACTACATTTCATCTATCAGAGATATGTGGGCTTCAATTCAAATAATAACATATTCTAGGAGAGTGGTTATTGTTGTAGACTTGAATTCAAAGGGTCTTGCTTTGGTAAAAGAAAAAATATGATTGTTCAACAAAATGTGGCGGAAGAATGCATCCATGGTGTAGCCAATTCACAGTAATATCTAAGAAGTAATCTAAAGAAGAAACATGGCCGCATCACTTATTGAAGTTGAAACACAATGTTCACTAAATATGTCCACCTCCTAAAATACACTCTATTTGTATAGTACATTGATGGTGCAATGAAAAAGCAAAATGTACCTCTATATAGAAGATGCTTTTAGAGCCTGAGTGTTTTATGAACCTCCTACTATATTTATACTATAGATACAAAAAGATTTAATAACGGTTTAATAGAGTTCAATGAATGTTTTAAATGTTGAATTCGTATTTCTTGAACTCAATATATGACAATGCTCTTGGCATTTGTATGCAGGAAAATGTCCAAATTTGTTGAAACCAAGGCCTATTTAAATCCAATTTTATTTAAAAGGACGGCATTTGCAAAGAGATTTTTGACATGATTTGTTTTATATTTGATTGCATGTGTTAATCTACATTTTTTAATAATATATATCCAAAATTATTTAGGTGCAATTATTGGTACTAATAAATAACAAGTGGGGCTTAGAGTACACATATTTTCATTATGTATTTCACACATATAAAGCTTCTCAAGGATCACAATTGAGAATGGTTCAAAGATATAGTCATATACATTAAGCATGAATTAGATTATAATAAAACTATTATGCATTTACATTTTGTACAAGTAATATTTAATTCTTATCTCAATAAATAAATTAAAGCATATTATTCTGCATATTTTGTGTACAATTTGATCTTGAACTCTACTAAGCATTTTATATCATTTGGGTACTATCTCCTTTTCAACTTGCATCCTTTAGGAGATAAAAAGTAATTTTTATCTCCTAAAGGTGTTTCAATTTCTTTGCACTAAGCTTTGCATTTGTTTAGGGTCTTGAATGCACTATGGTCTTGGATATTCACAATAATGCATGGCATCTTAACTACAAAATGAAGACCTTCTAATTAAATCCTACTTCCAACCCCTTTTTCTCTTCCAACCCCGCCCTTGTTAGTTGCTACCTCTAACCATATAGAGCTCTTAAGGTCTAGATTTAGGGTCTTGAATGCACTATGCCCTTGTTAGTTGCTACCTCTAACCATATAGAGCTCGTAAAGTCTAGATTTAGGGTCTTGAATGCACTATGGTCTTAGATTTAAGAATGATAGGTGGATATTTATTTATTTATTTACTTATTTATATATTTATTATGTATTTTATTTATTGTAGTGGTTTGGCCATCCACCCTACAATATCTAGGGTGAGAAGAAGAAATCAATTCGTTTAAAAAAAATTAAATTTAAAAAAAAAAATCTTCAATTTTGGGACTTCATGACCTTATTCTAATGGTGGTAAGGGGAGGGAGCTTTAGTTACACTTTTGAGGACCAAATTTGAGTTGTATTCATGTTTCTATATTTCAACCTTCATATCCCTTGTTTCCAATTAATACTTGATTTAACTATGAAGATTTGAATTTGTAGAGGTGCAATAGGGTCTAGTAAAATAGGGTTCATTCTATTGAATTATCTGTGACACTCATTTTTTCACCCCTAAAGTTCTTTCAATTGGTTGTTTGAAGTCAAATTTTTTCCTAAAACACCTTCTAAAATACTGTTAAATTCTTTGTCTTTATTACCTTCTGGATAGATCCAACTGAAAATCTCTTAGTTAATCTCTAAAGTTCCATTATCTCCTTGGTGGACAAATGCATTTTGGACAAGTTTCTACAAGCTCAATTTTTGGTGAAACTTTTTGAAACTTTTTGAAACTTTCTTATAAGATAGAAAAACTTATTAGATTTATGGGATTATGAAATTTATTTCAATTGGTACCTAGGAGCTAAAGTTATACTACAATAAGCCCAAAATTGTATTTAAAGGGCAAAAAACCATCTACAAAAATTTGAAACAAAAAAATTGAAATTTTTTCCTTCATAGATTTTATTTTATTTACATAGAAAGCTTTGATTCATTTCAATTGGATTTGTGATGTGAAAGTTATGGACCATCTTGTTTTGTGGGCAATCAAAGCATCCTTTTGGAAAAATAACATATAGGATTTGTTTTTGAGCTCAAAATTCACATTTTTTCAAAAAAAAAGTATCAAAGAGGTAACTTTATGCCAAATTTAACTACTTTTAGACTTTTGAAGAGTCCAGAATTAATATCTGGAGAAGAAACATCAAGAAATAATCATTGGGAGATGATGTAAAACATCTCAAGATCTCCGGATGTTATCATCTAGAGATTTTTGGACGGCTTGTCCAGAATTCAGTTGAAAGTCCAGTAAATGTGGCATCTTTGATTGTTAGAACAATCTCACTATTGGAATTAGTGTATTTAATTTCATCTCAGAGCTATTTATTTAATGATTTAGTTTTTTCTTCTATCACATACCTTTGTGAATTTAAATTTTTTCAACTTTTATTTTTCCTATACTAACAACTCAATTTTCTATGATAATTTTTTTTTAATTCAAAATCAATCGTGCAAAATGTTAAGTTAAGAAGATTCAAAGTCTCATGAAATTGTTTACCACAATGCTAAAAATTAGAATTTCTTTACTATGAACACAGAGTAATAGCCTTCCACTAACAGGTATAGTCACACCTTCTTCACCTCAATTTCAATTCTAAGAAAATGGAAACATGGCACTTTCTTGCTGGCTATTTGTGGCTTGAAGAGCTTCCATTCTCCGAGAATTGAGAGTGGCCATACCCTTCTTTCGGAGGTGAAGAAATCAACATAGAGTTTTTTTTAAAGAATTTTTAATCTAACTTTCACTCTCCATGTGCCAGCATCGACATTGATCTCTAACACAAATTCTCATTCATGCAACGTAATTCGGCCATTGATCGTGCAGGTAAACCCATTCTCTAATTTTCATTCTCCATGCTCCACACACCGAAAAGGGGTGTCACACCTTCTTCATGCACAATGGCTCCCCATTGACTCTTCTTTTCTCTCACCACCTTCTCATTTTTCATAGAATTTTGCTTCTCGGAGAAGGTGTGACTACCCCTATTGACTACCCCTATTGTAAGATCGTGACTCTAAATTTCAAAAATTAGATTCTTGCAACCATTATTTTCAACCAATAAAACAATAATATAACAATAATATAAAATAAAACAAAATAACCTACCCAAAAATGCAAAACCCCATTTTGGTGAATTTGAATCCCATGAAAGTGGAAACTACAGGGGATGACTATTAGCATAACTTAAATATGTAAACAAGATAAATGAAAAGCGGACTTGCAAAAGAAAAAATTCTCACAAAATTCAATACCGGTATCTGATTTATCGAATATACACTTGGTAGCGAGAAAAGATCACTAGAACAAGGTGCTGGAGGCTGTCTCCCCCATAAGGGGTGGCTCGCTTTTCAAGTAACGTCCTGCTCCAATTTCCTCAAGTGCATCCTGCGCTTTGCTCCAGAGCCGGTAAACTGGGCAGGATGGTTATATCACCAGATGCAGCAGTTCAATAGAGTTGAGGTCTCTGGCTTGAATTTCCTGCAGTCGGTTGATCACCAACTCAACAGATCACAGAAGAATTGACTCCCTTCGAAGCGAACACATGAAGGCTAAGCACATCACGAGACAGGAAGAAGCCCAATGCTGATCACATCCAAACTTTCGAATGCTCTGTGGCATCAACAGCTAGAACTTGCCGCTGCCTGGAGCAGCTCCTAGCTGATCACCACGGCCATGGCAATTAAACTTCAAGGCTGTTCCATGAAGTTGCCCGTTCCGCACCACGTTAGTGGTTATAAGTAGATAACAAATCTCAAGGCCAAGCTCAAGTTGTTCGAGAGCTATAGCCTTGGTCACGTCGATCTCTTCATGGTTTCTTCAGTATACGTCGACTGTGAGGTTCCTTGCAAATGCAACCTGGGTAAGGGTTGGAGTAGAAATTTTCCTCTAGTTTGGGAAACTCTCCTGCTTGTCGCCAATGAGGCGCTCCTGTCCGAGTAGCGTGGATCTTCCGCACCTGGCTTTCAAACTCTTTCCATGAAATGCCTTCTGCTTCGTAGTCGTCAATCAGCTTCACTAGTCGCTCTCTGCAATTCCAGAACACCACGCAAGAATTCAATTCAAGGAACCATTTTATTGCATCCATTCACAACAACATATTGCTTGAAGAAAGTTCCATGTCCACAGCACTTGAAATGAATAATTTCGGAAGCTCTACGAACGTTGCCAAATATATCAATGGAGAGACGGAAAATGTCATATAGTACTGAAAGTCAAACACCACAAAAGTCCCTCCCATCAGATTAACAAAAGTCCTTAATGTTAAGTTTTTAGGCATTAGATCCATTTAGCCTTCAAGCTGCGTTATAGTTAAATTAACGAATCAAAGTGGTATAAACTAAATGTAAGTGAGTGAGCAGGTCCATAGCATAACTCGATCTCACATAAATTAATATGCATTCAACATTAAATTGGAATCACTTGTGAACGTTATTTTAATGCTAATATAATGCCCCATTCGATCAATTACTATTATTAAGTTCTGTGTCAATCTAATGAGATGAAATTATTTCAAGGACGTTCCATACCTGTCGGGGCTGATAGTTTTTCGGTACCCTTCAAAGTGGCGATGTCCCATAACCGCCTTGGCCATATTCCCATCATAAGTATAAACGAAAACATCACTCTCGAGAGCCACATGGTAGTCCAACCCCGCCAGGCGGTTCTGATACTCCTTCAGAGGCGCCAACTCCTCCTCCGTCGCAAGAGTGGCGTGATTATAAACCTGCGGAAACTCTCTGTAAAGACTGTCCATGGTGCCCTGTCCATAAATCTCGCCAGCCACAATGTAGATCTTCGTGGACGAAGGGTAGCCTAACGCCTTCAACATGAGTCCCGTTTCGTGAGGCGTGAGAGGGCACCCCCCGAGCTTGCGCTTCTCCTCGCCATCAATCTCCTTCTCTTTCCAATGCTTCACCTCGTACCGCATCTGCTTCAGCTCTTCGGCTTCTGCGCCGGATAGACCGTGTGCACAGCCGGTGAAAGCCAGCATGTCCTTCTCAAATCTGCCAGACCATGCGAAATTCCATCTCAGCTTGCCAAGTAATGCAACAGCTTATCAGAAAATGTTGGAACATGCAACCCTTTGGGACTCATATACTTATTAGCGGTTTTGAGTAATATAGAGGCTCCATCAACCATACAGGACATTAGAGGCTCCATGGAATAAATTTAAATTGTGCTAATTGTGAAAATACCTGATCTATTGACTTTTGCTTTTCGCAATTATTTTGTAGATGGTGCAAGTTTTTAGGGGAAGGTTCCAAGTTCACCTATATGGTGAATGGAGCCTCTCCCTTACTATATGGTGAATGGAGACCTTACATCAGGTCAAATGGGGTTTCCTTTTGACAAACTTCAGTTGCGAACTTTGACCAGCTCGTGCGATGTGTTTGACACCGATTCTGGTGATATGAAATATGGATCTATGAATAATAATTCTCACAGTAAGATCAATCGAATTAGTTATTTAAAACCATAATTCTTGGTCTTGTTGGGTGGTTAATAATGACGATGGAAATAATGAACAGCTCTGTCGATGGAATACCTCAAATGCAAAGCGACGTAAGGACTGTCTTCTCGCAAGCGGTTCGTGAGGGTATTCGCAAGTTGTCGAATAGGCTCCGAGTATCTGAGCGCCCGGTAATTAACTCGGCATCTAAGTTGCTGGATGTCGTCAGGCAGCTCATTGTTTGCCAACCTTGAATCAGCGTGAGTGAAGTACATGACCTTGCTCTCCTCAAGTAGGGGCCGCAACTCGGTCTCATAGTAAGGTGCCTGTTTCATATTGAATGACAAAGATATGAGCGGCCTCTTCCTGACCAGGGGAACGTTCATAGTTGCCACAAAGAAACACTTCTTTTACTATTAATGCCCGCAATTGCTCCAGTGACCAAACGTGGCTGCATCTTTTTAATAGTAAAAAGATGTTTTGGGAGGTTGCTATGTTTTATGAGATTCCGAAGTAGATCTTCTTTTTTCGATTTCAGGAACCAGAATAAATTTTCGAACTTGAGAGATTTGTAGCCTGACGTCAACTACTGCAGTAACTACTACTGAAAGAAAAATCACCTTCGACCAAGAGATGGGTGCTTTGGTCAGGGCCTCAGTGCCGACGAGATGCTGAGGTAAGGCCTCCACAATATTCACATCTTCTTGGAGTGATTCAATGAAGTTTTTCAAGTCAAAGATGTCCTTGAATTCACTGCAAGGAAAAGAAACTCCCCGTTACTTCCCTACTCTTCACTAACACAGAGTTCTCTTGAGTAGCCATCAATAAAGCTATGTCCTGGCAGCTCAAAAGCACAGTGCATTCAGTCAATTTGCAACATACAGTGCTACTCTGACAGGACAACGTGGGCTAACCTTGGATCCGCCCAGAACGAGCTGTGATCGAGTTTTGGGACGACAAGAGTAGCTTTCATCAGTTTTGCAACTGCCACCATGTCACATATCTGCACAAAAACACCTATAATGATTAATAGCAACTCGTAATCGGAAAGAAAAGGGTTGACGTCAGAGCAGTTAAGAATGAAATAGGTTTTTTACTCAAAACAAACTGTGAGTTCGATTTGATGCTCACCCCTGCTCGCATCTGGTTCAAACCGCCGTTCGCATTCACAAGGATGTAGCCACTCGTCTCTACTCCAGGTTCTATAAACAAAATCCGACAATGAGTTTCCCGAGGAGAGAATCAAAGATATCTTCATGCTAGTAGCAAACCCCAAGTGCCCAAATGGTCAAAAAGTGTCCACTACCATCCCAATTGGAGTTGAAATAAATCATTTAGGAGCTTTCATGAAAGGTAACACAATTTAACAATAGAAGAAGAAATCATACCCTACGTTTTTGGACATTAGAAATATGTTTCGAATGTTACTATAAATCGACTGCAAGTTTCCTATTTTAGAACTTTTGATTTTACGTTTGGGCACTTAGAGGTTAACAACTCCTATTACTCATACCCACGAAGCAATACAGACTTATCTAGCAAATCCCACCCTGCCGATTTTTTACTTCTCCCAAGACGAACCTGGCCTTGAAAATCCGAACATAAAATAACCTCTACAAAGACAAGCCTCAACCCAGAAAGAATCGACTTACCCTCTGAATTCATCGGACGATCAATGCACTGCCCGTACTCCTGGCTCTCTGGCTTCTGCCATAGCTCAGAAGGCCAATCCAAAGCATGTCTCTGTCACACAAGAAACGACGAATAAAATTAGGTCAAGCCTCTTCAACTCGTAAAAACCCACCACTTCAGGTGCAAGAATAGTGCTCACGTCAATATATCAAAATCTTCACCTCTCGATGATCCCGTTGGTGCTGCATGTGATGCATCTTCAGAATCGACGACTCATCAAGCATGCTGTCATCGGCAACGGCGAGTTCTAATTCAAACAGAATCTCGTCTCCTTGGTACTGCTCGAGCAAGAGCACTATTAATCTCAGACCAAGATGACCAGCACCGACTCACAACTATTCATCAGCAAAAAAATTCAAAAGTAACATTAAGAAAAAAAGAAATTCTAGCATTGCACCAAAATCTGCACGGATAGAATGTAGAATCGGGAACACACGCACACACACAGAGTATACTCAGGCAACCCTAATGACTCCAATTCAAAATGCCTCTGTCAGAGACATCTTGCAGCGCAGGTTCCCGATTCTACATCTATCCCAATCTGCACAATGTAATGTAAAGTCTCCATTGACCATACAGTAAAGGAGGGGTTCCATTCACCATACAGGTGATCCTTGAACCTTTTCCTCCAACAATCTAGAACCTTGCACCATCTTCATTCTCGCACATTCCGTTTGTGATATGCTAAAAATCACTTGCAAAAAAATAAATGTCCATAGATGAAGTAATTTCACACTTAGCGCAAATCAAAGCTCACATGTATGGTCAATGGGGCCTCTAATGCACTCTATGGTTAATGGAGCCTCTACCTTAATGTACCCAGTAAAAGAAACTGATCCATCCTCAATCTCTCAAGAGTAATACCCTTACAGAATATACATCCTCACATTATATGTCCACCATGTTCCAGTTTAGCAGAAGAGCTCATCCAAGGTTATCAAAGAGATGAGCGACACCAATCCACTCCCCACCCACATTGAGCAGCGGCTAGCCCAAAAGGATACCTGCGAGTTTTGCGACGCTTGATTCTGCACAGGGAACACCCCGAGGTACGTAATTTTGAGCAGCATGACGGTGACAAGCAGGATTGTACAGAGGAAGAAAGCCTTGTGTCGCCAGTTCCGCTTGGCGAAGGGGAAGAAGAGCGCACTGGTCCAGCATGAGAACTTGGACTCGGCGTTGGTTTTCAAGTCGTCGAAGAACCTCGACTTGTGCCGTTTCCCAATGTCTCCGTCGTGGGGGAGCGCACCGCGAGGGGAGGAGGAGGCGGCGTCTTGTTCCGGCGTCATGCGCTTCTGGGAGAGCGACCTGCGGCTCATGGGGTGGAACGGGCTGTGCGACACGCCCCCACCCACGCGGGGACTCATCACCACCTGCGCGTAGTCCCGGGTGCCGGCCACGGTATCGGCAGGAAGAGAACCCCGTAAGGAGCCCATGTCGTCGTCCAAGACCGGCGTGCTGAAAGGGTCCGTACACACCTAGGGGTAGGCACAGGCGTGGGTGAAGGATATGGGAGTCAGCTTCCTGAACCCTGAGATCCCAACACTCTAAGGTTGCTTTGGGGTTGCCCTAAAACGATAAACCATGTACGTAAATACGTCGACTTGATTGTAGAGTGTGCAGAATGAAGGTGCTGCTGCTTCGTCGTCTTCGTCTTCGTCTTCCTCCTCAGTGTGGGATCGGGGTTTCAAGGAATTGTGTGAGCATGAAAAAATGGCAGCGTTGGACGTGCTTCTTGGTATGACTTGATGAGCTTCTGCAAGGACCATCGGACTATAATTGAGGGTCACGACCTCCAGGAAAAACAAGAATGGCGAATGCTGGTCGAGCGGAGCGCACAATTAATCTTCGGTACTGGGTGATTCCGATGGAGGGAGCTTTCTATGTAAGGTGGGGCACATTTTTTTCCGCTATTGTTGATCTCTCCTGACTGCTGTAAGAAAAGCCTGATCAAACAGACACAGTTGGGTTAGCGCGAATTCTGAAAACAGCGACTTACAATGTAACCAAAGACGAAGTCCTAACCAGTAAAAACGAGCTTCAATGTCAGGCGCACGGTCCTGAAGAGAAAACCTCAACCCTGTTTGCCGGAATGCAGGACGCTGGGATTCTATTGTGGACTAAGCAACTGGTCCAACTATGCCGCACATGTACGTCTCCAGCCTGGAAACGCGGAAGCTGCCATGGACAACAGCCGAGTCAACCGAAAACTTGGACTCCGAGCAGTGGAGCACGGCCCGGTGAAGGAAAACACCGTCCAGCTAGAAAGTCCACTTACACAGGTTCACGAAACCACAAGCCATGGTCTCAGCAACGTATACAATCAATTGATTCAATTCTACAGTGCGTAAGATCCGAGGCTGTCAGTGTGCTATGCGGCCCGTCGTGCTGACAGTATCGAGCTGCCATAACACATGTCAGCTTCGCCGTGGACGCGTCTCGGCAGATAAACTTCAGAGGGACTCACCCGCCAGTCCACCGTTGCCCGCACGACTATAAAATCGTAAAAAAGACAAAACTACAAATCTATAAAGCTGACTCACTAAATACAAGAGTGTCCCCATTGAAGCCGGCCACTTAAAAGCTATTCGGTTGAGGAAGGGTAGAACACAGACACCAGTTCCATGGGGCATGAGAATTTCGGTCGGTCCAATGCCCCGTCTAGACTATCCGAAATCATAATGCCAAAGCTCCCCCAAACAATAGTCCAGAATTCAGTCATGACAACATTCACCAAGACATACGGCACTTCCCAAAGCCTCCCGCGATAAATATAGCCACAGCTATATCTCGCATTCCGGACTGACATTCCCCACTCCCAAGCCATAGCCAACTAGCTCAAGTCTCCCCAAACGCTCCGACTAAATCGACACTTCGCCCCCACCACTTCCAAAAATCGAATTTCCTCTCCACCCTGTCCTCTTCCCCAAAACCCTAGACTCGTCCTCTCCACCAGTCCACCAAACCTCACCTGAACTCCCGCTAAAACCCTCGCCACCCCGATCCCGATCCGTGAGCACGCTGCCGTCCTCTCGTGTAAGTTAGCAACCATCAAACCTGGCAGCCAATATAGGAATGGAGTTGCAGTCCAAGGGAATCCCAAATTCCCAACCAGGTGCTTCGAAATTGTGAGCTAGCTCCCAGCGGTTCGCAAGCTCGCCAGGTCTGACCGAGCCCAAGTGAGGAATCCAGCCAGGCAGGGGGCGGATCAGGGACTTACCATTCCGTTGGAGTCGGTAACTTCATCGAAATCGTAGAACTGTGGACACCACTCTCAGAGCCAGTTGCCATTGGGGAACTGGAGGGGTCCAGGCCTGGACCTCCAGCCTCCAGATCTGTAAAATTAGAAAACAGGACTGGACCTTCCGGAGCCTCCGTCGGACCTTGCTTTGTGAACTGTACGTGAGGGGGAGATTTCAGATTGTTTTGCACGCTCTGCCCGTGGTCAAGCTGGACGGGCCTCCAGTTCCTGCTTCCAATGGCAACAGGCTCTCACTCACCGCAGTCCCCAGACGCTTGAGGAGACGCCCGCGGGATGGACGCGGAGGTCGCGGACTAAGCTGGCGGCAGCGAAAATCCACCGAGGTGCTGCAAGCCAGGCATGCGGTTTGCTTGCTCTCCGTTAGTGGACATTGGCGGCCAGACGCCGCCGCGCCGCAGCACGCGTTTCGGAGACGAAGGTCCGTCCTGGGGAGGTACGGACGGACCAGAGCTTTTTTTTTGGACCCATGCCCTCCCCTTTGGCAGTGAAGCACAGACCAGTTTTTGGAGGGACAGAGCCCTAGTGGCCAGATTTGGCAGAATCTGGCGAAATTTCGCCAGAAAAAGAAGCTCTAGGATGGACCACCGGGAATTGTTCCCGGATTCGATGGGAACCACCTCGCTTTTGCAGGACAAAATTAGGGGGCTTTTTAGCTACTGTACACAAAGTAGTGAAATGAGGTTGCTGCACACTAATTTCTCAGCAATCCACACTATATAAATATTCACTGCTACTGTACAATGATGCATTCAATCTAGAGCCATGTGTATGATATAGATTAGTGCACCACATGGCTTCTTTTTATGGCAAAATTTTGCTAGATTTTGCCAAATCTGGCCACTAGGGCTCTGTCCCTCCAAAAACTGGCCTATGCTTCATTGCCAAAGGGGAGGACACGGGTCCAAAAAAAAAGCTCTGGTGCACCATTTCAAGGTCCAGTTGCATGAGCCTCCATGTGAACAAACATTGAGTCATGAGTTGTTTTTTTATATTTACCTCCCAATTCCTACGTTTTTATCCTCCTCGTTTGACTTTGTGGGACTGGTTTAACCCCTAAAGGACCATTGTCCCTTCAGGGGACAAATGGGATTTTGGGCATGTACCTTTTGTGTGTAAAAATTCATAAATTTTTTTGAAACTTTTATGGCAGATGAAGAATTGAAAGAGGTACGCGGGGGTCCAAAAATTTTGTGAATCGGATTTTCTAGCAAGAAGTTATGGACAATTTTATAGAAAGTGGGGGAGGAGGGGCAGTCTGGGCAAGGCCTGTGGCCAGTAACAAGGTGTTGACTATGTGGAGGGCACTTAGAGCGGGCAAGGTAGCAGGTTGAAAAAACTGGGTCTCCCACCATCGCCGACTCTAACAAGTCTTTGACAGCATCGTAGCCGAGGAGCTTTGACCCAGTCTGCGAAGGAGGAGCCGGAAGGGGGTCTACGATTCTGCTCCGGCGCGGGGGTGTCAGCGGCCTGCAACGTCAAGGGAGTCTATTGCCTACGAGTCGGAGGTGTCAACGGCTTGGAAGGAGTCCCATCGCTCCGACAACGCTGCCAGCGACCGAAAGCGGCGACCACAGGGCAGCATGAACCTGCCTTGGTCGACGCCCACGACATTAGCAGCCTGCATCGTCATCCTCCTCCGCAGCAACGGCGCTGCCTGCGGCCATCAATCAAGGTGGCTGCAGGTTAGGAAAACAATTTATAGTTGCACTTCTTTCATGAAGACTAATGTGACTAATACCCCTCGGGGGCATTAATCACATTAGTTACAATTGAGTAAATTTGCCATAACTTTTGCGTGGGTGGATAAAATTCTATAAAAGTTTGTATACATACTATTTACTATATTAGTCATCTACTTGCAAATTCGTGGGAGCACTAGACACTTTTATAAATTTTCATTATTGTTTTATTGTTTTAACTTCCAAGCCCCAAAAAAGTAGGTACAGGCGTTGAATTGTCTAATTTTTTAGATTAGGATGCTTGTTTAGGATTGTTTGCAACTATTGGGAAGTTTGTGGACAATTTCAAAATAGAAAAGGCGCGTGTTTTGGAAGATTGTCCCAACTGTGACTAATGTGACTAATACCCCTCGGGGCATTAGTCACATTAGTCACAATTGAGTAAATTTGCCACAACTTTTGTATGGATGGGTAAAATTCTATAAAAACTTGTGTACATATTATTTATTATATTAGTCACCTACTTGCAAATTTGTGGGAGCATTGGACACTTTTATAAATTTTCAGCATTTTTTGATTGTTTTTACAACCAAGCCCAAAAAAAATAGGCATAGACGTTGAATTGTCTAAATTCTTAGGTTAGGATGCTTGTTTAGGATTACTTGCAACTATTGGGAAGTTTGTGGACAATTTCAAAATAGAAAAGGCACGTGTTTTATAAGATTGGTCCAATTGTGACTAATTTGATTAATACCCCTCGGGGGCATTAGTCACATTAGTCACATTAGTCACAGTTGAGTAAATTTGCCACAACTTTTGCATGGGTGGGCACTTTCCCTCGGGGGAGGGAGTAGCGGCAGTTGTTACTACCATGGTGGAGAGCATTTTTTCTTTTGAAGGCAGTATTCACAGTTCTATTTGGATTCTACTACGGCATATTTTGGCTATATATTACTACTTAGATACTGCATGAATTCGTAAATGACATATTCATGGCACCATATTTCAAATCTTGGCACCATATTCCAATACTTTGGATGAATGTACATTTATGTGAATGAAACAACTAAATTGCCATCCATAATTGTAGGTTTCGTCTATTTCCATAATTGTAGTTCTTTTGTCAAAAACTCCCTGGTTGCTGTGAAAATTGCTTTGGGGAGTGCTTGGAACAGAGGTCCCAAAATTTCACCTGCTATAGGTTGCATGTTTCAAAATTAAAAAAAATTAAAAAAAATTCATATGCTATCTTTGGAGAGGGGGCAACTTCCGTTGGGAGAGGAGGAGGCGGGTCTCGTTGGAGAGGGGCCACCTGCCTCTTCCATCGGGGGCGGGCAACCCCATGTCGCTCCCATGGAAGCCCTGCCTTGCCAGGCAACGCAGCCCCTCGGCCAGAGGATGGCAGGGCCGTGGCCGGGTTAGCACTGCGCTGCGGCCCCCGGCCAGAGCCAACGGAATCCCAGTCTTAGCCTACCATCCCTCCCCAAACTTCACTATCAGAAAGGGAATGGAAGGGGCCCAGCGTCCACATTGACGACCCCTGCAATTTTACAACCCAAGTGAAATATTAGGTGTTCCACTGTTTTTTGTTTGGAGAGGTGGTAAATTTTTATTTTTTTTTGCACCAAACTATAGAAGAAGAACATGTTCTCAATTTGACCATTCGGATTTGGAAAAAAAAATATAATAAAATTTGGAGAATGTTTACAGATTTCTCTAATATAAATGTCATTTTGAAGACCTCCTGGCCTTCCCACATTTTTTTCCATATGATCCACTGCTCCAAATCATCTAAAAGTTCTATAGCACATAGCTAATATAATGTACTAAAGAAAGAAAAAAAAGCTCAAGTTTGTGTAGACCAAAATTTCTCCTGTACAACCGGTCAAAGCTAGCTGAAATTGCAGGGCAACATCTAAAAAAACTTCTGCCCTAACTTTGAAAGCTCATAACTTTCAATCCGTACGGTCAAACTTGCTTAAATTTTTACCACATGATCACGAACAAGTGAACTTCAACATCCTATGGTTCGATTTTCATAAATCTATTTTTTGGGGCTTACTTTGGTGAACACAGCTGAAATCACAGTTTTCATTGTATTTTCACAAAAAATGAGCTTGGTCCTTTAGGGGTTAATGTCTTGTCTCGTTTTTTATTTTCATCTCTCAGAAAGGTCTATAAGGTGGGCACTCTAAAACCGCACCCTATCTTGATACTGCACTCTGTCTAAACCGCCATCATCATTCTCTGTACATCTCCAAACTCAATATATACTTATATAAAAGAAACGATTTTAGAACATCTACAAAAAAAAACTTTCATGCATTAGAATTTTTGCAAGCATATCCCAATGTTACATAATTTTTATGGCATCAAAACCTCCTTTCACATGTCGATAAGAAAATATGAAATTTTGATCATTTTAATAATAGTAAATAGGCACAATAGCAAAAGTGGCGGGTTTGAGCTTTGGAAGGCAAGTTTTTAGATATAAAATCTGGATTTTTGTACTTTTTTCTTTTCTTCCCATCTTGAGATAACAATAAGAATAAAAAGGGGAGTCACAATAACTTCCACAATTCTTAGTCAGTTTAGGGAGGCTTTACTTATTGCAAAAGGATGATTACAAAAATTTCATCAAGTTCATTGAAGTTGGTGACATGTTTTGTTTGTGCTCGTCTAATTTTGCGACGGAGTTAGAAGAGACAAATTTGAAGAGGGTGTTCAATTGTGGCAGCTTCTAATATCATTGGCCTCAAGACATCTTGAATGAAGAGTTTGTTGGGGGTAGTTTGACTACTGTAGCAGCCATTTCTTCGAGCACAAGTATATGATGCTATCATTGTTGTCTCATTTCTGAGCATTAGGATAGATTTGAGGCGTAAAGAAGCTAGCAAGTTATCTGGAGTTCCCGGATTGTAGGAACTTGCCACATCAACAATCTGATGTAGTCAAGACTGTACTACGTCAAATAAAATATTTTTTGAAACAAAAGTTCTTTTTATTTTTTAACTTTTTTATTTATTTAAAATTTCAATCTAAACTTCTAAGAACGTATCAATGGTTCACAACAAGGGAATAGGCCTAAAACTACCCTAACTTGTCCTCAAATCTCCCCTAATGGATATACTTCTCATTTTCTTACAAACTGATTTAGTAGCTTGCACAAAATCTTTGAATGACTAAGCTCATCATATAGTTGAAAAATGAACAAAAGTTATTTTTTCAATATATATGGACATACTTCATTTGTTTTACATAACTCTTGCAAATAAACTCTCTAAAAGTGTTCATCTTCCATCAACTAGATGTCAATTGTCTCAGTAGGATTAAGCCTTTCACTCAATTTCATTATAGTGGTCATGGAGGAGGTTTGACAGTGTTTAAGATTCAAAATCTTTTTGACTGAACAAGATTCATTACCTTAACCCCTCAAGGACTAAAAGAACACAATGTGTCCTCTTCAAATTTTCAATAGAAAATTCTTGGTAGGTTGAAACAAATCTCAATATTTTATAAACTAAGGACTTGTGGAGTAATAAGTTGACAAACTTGTTGCACTTTCTGATTTTCAAATTTTCATTGTGAGAAATATTTAAAAATTCATTTAGGAAATGTAGTCTAATAAAAAAATGGGAGCAAATATATTTTTTTACAATGAAATGAATAGTGGGGATGGAAAAATATATTTTTTTGGACATTCCTAGTCATGAATTTGCACAAACAAAATGTCTGGAAAAAATATTCAAATTTGCATTTTTAGCGATTTTAAATTTACAAAGTTGAATTTGGTGTGATTAAGAATATAGAAGTACTTAGAATGATTCCAATTTTTTGAAGATGCTCCAAAAAATATGCTAATAATATTCATTGTTAAATTCTAAAAAAATCTTTTAATGTAATTTTTATTTTATTTTGTAGGATCCAATTTGGTCAGTTTTGGCTTTCTACTCTTTCTATTTAAAATGGTGTACAAATTCGAGAGAGTTTTTAATTTCTCATTTTGAAAAGTTTTAAAATACTACATTTGCTTTAGATTCCAGTCCAATTTTTTTGGGAAAAAAAAGCATTATTTATCTTCTTATAATTTTTCTTCTCCAAAAGCTGCGTTTTTGACTAGAAAGTCAATTATCCAAAATTATTATAATCTAAAAATCCAATAGTCAAGATTTTCCACAATTAATTCCATGCATACTTTTGTACAGTTAAAATTAAAAGATTCAATCAAGCACATCCATGTGCACAAAAATATGAAAGTGGAACAATTCATTGAAAACGTCTATTGTCAAAACATTGTTAGGCTTTGAGGGGTTGAATTAGGCTGTTTGTTTGTTTTGTTTGTTTGTTTTGTTTGTTCTGGTGAGATATCCTGGACCGTGCATCTTTGGGTCATATGCTAGGTACTGTTGGAAGGCCCTCAGTAAGGAGGGGTGTACTAGCTTCTGTTTGGACCTACAGTGTGAAAGTTATAGATTTTTTTAATTATTTTTGGATCTTAAATTATCTTAACTTATGGATCTTTTGGACCGTGCATCCACCGTTTGCGTGTTTGGTACCGTCAAAAAGTGCTTGGCGAGGAGGGATAAACGGGCTATATTTTGTGGCACTTAGAGCTACAATATGAAAGTCATAGATTGTTTGTTTGTTTGTTTGTTTGTTTTGTTTGTGACGTTGAGATCTCCTAGACTATGCGTCTCCCGGTCACGTTCTTGTTACACTCAAAAAGTCCTCGGCAAGGAGGGATGCACAGGCTTTGTTTCATGGTGTTCCAACCAACAGTGCAAAAGTTATTGAATTTTGAAGTTTTTAGGAATTAAAAAAACTAAAAAACTTACTTTCATTTCTATTTTGACTGTGATGACGGCACAGGGCACACTACAGTAGTGGTACTTACGTGGACAAAACACCATGATGAAGGACAGTGTTCAACCCAATATGGCCGCGGAGGGGGCTGGGGGTACCACTTTGATGGATGGGAACCTCAAAACTTCCCATTCCAAAATTGGGATTCCAGTGCAATGCGGTAGACTCGATTCTTTGCATTGCCCCCACATTATTTTCTCAATACTTCACACCAATTTTTTGATAATGATATCTAAATTCTTAGGACGTACCCATTTGTTACATAAGGCTACCAATAAAATTTCTCGATATTATTATCTAAGTCCTTAGGATGTACCCATCTGTTACGAAAGGCCACCATTAAAAGACAGAAGCAGGTACTGTGAAGACTTTTGTGGATGCAAAGTGGGGTTGCTGAGGTTTCTTCCTTCCTAGCCTGGAATCCGCGGTCCATAGCAGACGACAAATCCCAATGTCAAGACATACACCACACGTACTACGGCAAGGAAATTTTCGTAGATTCCAGGCAGCATGTGAAATGATTTACATAACTTACATCTATTTCACAACATAAGATTATTGAAATTCTGGCTAGTTTCTTGGGTGCAAAGTATTGAAAGGAAAAATTCATTGCAAAAAGAAGAGTATAATAAAATAACCCAGTCCAAGCCAGGCGAATTTCACCCCAAGGGCCAGGGAGGAGTCTGCCTATTTGTGGAAGATTGCTTCACTTGAGGTATTGTTTGACTCAGTCACCCTTACGCAATAGGGGGCATGCTGGGGGGGCTTGATACCCTTTAAATGTGGATGAAAAGTGCTATGGCCCTTTACAATATTCTATGGAGATTCAATTGTAGCATGTCAAGGAATGGCCCTTGAAATCACTGTTCATCTAAAGTTTATTTGTTGTATTCTTTATTCTACTTGATGAGTGGTCACTCGACTAATGAAGAATTTCACCCCCAAGGTTGACTAGGAGTCATCCTATTGCGGAAGATTGCTTTTGACTCATAGAGGAAGTTATGTCAATGAAACAACTGTTCAGTACTTCCCAACATGTTGTGTAAGGTATAGAGCCTATGATAGGTAGATTGATTTGTTTGCCCTACTAGCATTGTTGAAAATTTTAAATTTTTTTTTCTATATATGTACAAACAAATGTGAGAGATAAAGAGAACAATTGAATTTTGTATCATTTTTGACAAAGTATAAATTTGTTATGAATTTGTGAGGAGTGATGCCCAATTGACCAAAAGAGTCTATACACTACATCCAAACCAACAAAAAGGGTATCCATAATGATCATCTTACTCACCTAAAGTAGTCACAGTATTTTGTAACATAGCCACAAGTCCACAACATGAAGGCCTAAAAAAGTCACTTCTTAGGATGAATTTACACTAAAAAGGTAGAAGTTCCTATAGCATTCACTAATCACTCCATCACCATCACACAAAACATTGATTGTGGCCACTAATTCAACTTAATGTAGCCCAAATCTCATTTATTGAAAAATCTTTGTCAAGGCATTAGAGGGATTTCAGGGGCCTTGGAAGACTTTTCAGGCCCATTCCCTAGTCTACCCAGATTCAGTGAACGACGGTACGGGCGTGTCAAAAAAAAAAATTTCAAAAAAAAAAAAAAAAAAATCTTTTACTAAAATATCATTTTAAGCAAAAAAATAAAAAATAAAATGACATGGCAATCATTGTGCCACGTCAGCTAGCTACTGCAGCTACATTTCCGCACTTTGGGAACGCAGGGGAACTCGCAGTCTCCCAACACCCCAAAATCTCCTCTAATGGTTGATGCAAGATTGTAATGGATCATTCCCTAAGTGATTGTCATGGGTGGTTTGCTTGTCCTAGGTTGGTGCTTTAGTATTGAGTCTCCCCATTGATAGGATATATATTCTTGGTGATACTCTTGATTTTTCTTGAGACTTGAGATGGGACTCTAAATGAAAAAATTCTTAATTTTATGTAAATCTAGATACATTGTTGGAGTCATTTCTCTCTCTCTTCCTCTCTCTCAATAAAAAAGTTCCAATACTCTTGAGGGTCTACATTGTGGGCGTAGAGGTGTGTATATTTTAATATGGATTATTTGAACACCATATAAATAAGTCAATATGAATATTCAAAAAATTGTCTTTAGGTATGCAAAAAATTATCACTAGGCTTTTCATAAACTTTCATGTTTTGGTTGTGTATATCTTGTGTAATCAATATTTAGGTTTTTGGGTTCACTATGCGACATCTCTTAGCTTATTTTATTTGGATCTATGAAGTTCAAAGTCTAAAAATGTCTATTTAATATTAAGATGACATATTATTGTGTCTATTTTAAATATAATAGGATGTGTTGTCAATGATAATACTACCAAATCCTAATTCTACATCAATCATTCTACACTTATTTAATTTACCGGACAACCGTTTGCCAGGTGCATGACAAATGCCCTTAATCCCTATGAGTCCTTGTAGACTTTCATATGGTCACAATTTATAATCAAAATGGAACCTAATTAAATGATCAATACTTTCCTCCAATCCTCATTGCACGGATTGGAGTAATAACTTATGAATCTTCATTTGGACTTGATTCCATTTCTAGAGAGTAATTGTATAATACCACTCACTTTATGTATTGTTGCAAATGACAAGCGACAGTCTATAACGTTCACCACACATGTGCAATTCAAATTCAAATTGTGAGTACATATACGGGAGCTGTGGGAAGGGGAAAGAACGGATATGTAACTAACCTGATCGTGATCCAACTAACACTAACCTACTAGCTACTAACTGAACTAACCCAATATTTCTAATTAATCCATCTAAGGTGGTACGGGTAGAGGACTGTTGTCCCAACACTCCCCCTCAGTCCACTATCCGTAAGAAGACCTTATGCTAATGCTGAGGAGTGGTTAAGACTTGAAACCCTTAAATTGTGAATTCGAAACGTCTTGTGTAGCTGTCAATCCCAATCGACCTCGCAGTTCGTGAAAGGGAACTTCACTCAGGGGCTTGGTCAGTATGTCGGCAGTTTGTTGTTGTGACCGAACGAATTCAAGACAAATCCTTCCCTTCTTCACGTGATCATGAACTAGATGACAAGTCTTCTCAATGTGTTTGGTACGTCCCTGAAAGACTGGATTTTTGGCCATTTTGATGCAACTTTGATTGTCGTAGAATATAGTGATAGGTCGCATAATGGGAGAATATATCTCCCCGAATAAGCTCCGAATCCACATAGCTTCTTTTGCAGCCTCGGCAAGGGCCCTGTACTCTGCCTCGGAGCTTGACTGAGCTACCTCGTTCTGAAGTTTGCTCTTCTATGAGATTGACACCAATGCTCATAAGGAAACCTGAGGTGGATTTCCGCTCATCGAAATCTCCCAAGTAATCGCTGTCCGAGTATGCAAAAGGAATTACACCTCCCCCTCTCAAATAGTGAATTGCGAGGTTTGAAGTTCCATGAAGACAGCGGAAAATGTGAATCATGGCTTGTAAATGAGCTTCTCTAGGGTTTGATGTAAACTTGGTAACAATGCCGACGGCAAAAGCGACGTCTGGGCGGGTGTTGGTGACGTGAAGCAGCTTCTCGACACCCATGCGATAGTAAATTATATCTTTTGCTTCCAGTAGAGGCGAGTCCATCTCAGTGCGCAAGGTTCCATAGAGTGTAGGGTCCATAGAGGTGGATACATGTATACAGTCAATTAAGTCCATATCGTGCAAGCATTTGACAATGTATCGTTGATGAGACATTATGATCCCATGGTTACTGTAGAGAAAATCCACTCCAAGGTACAAGGAAAAGATGCCTAGCACAGTCACTGAAAATTTCGAGCAAAGTTGGTCCAGGCTCTCAATGATTGTCTGAGGCCGTATAATGCTTTATGTAATCTGCAGACCAAGTGTTCTCGACCAGGTTTGATGAAGCCTGGGGGCTGTTTGATGTAGATGGTATCTGTGATATTACCATGAAGGAACGCTATCTTTACGTCCAAGTGATAAAGAGGCCAATTGCGCATGGCTGCAAGGCAGAAGATGGTCCTCATAGTGAACCATTTCACCACAGGGGAAAAAGTCTCTTGATAATCGAATCCTGAATTCTGTTGATCTCTGCGAGCGACTAAGCGGGCTTTATACTTGGGATGAGCAGATGCAGTGCCAGATTTGAGTTTGTAGGTCCATTTTACCGCTATAGCCGTGTGTCCTGGTGGCAGCTCCATGAGAGACTAAGTATGGTTGTCGTGAATAGAATTCATCTCTTGCTGCATCGCTGCTTGCCAATTGGGGTCTTTTGCAGCATCCTTAAAAAATATGGGTTCCTTGAGAGCAGTGACACATGCCTGCAAATAGACAGGTTTGGAGAAAGCAGTGAGACAGGCTTGTATATTCCCCATGAATTCCATGTTGGTGGCGTAGTCGCTCAATCGGCAGCTGGGGAACTTGAGTCGATTCGAGCACCGCGGTCCTGGTGGGTTACTCTGAGAAGGTGGGGTCTCGATGGGGGAACCAGGCGGTTGAGCTGGTGCTTGGGGTTGAGGCAAGGTGTCAGCACCATGCAAGTCTTAGTGATCTGATGGTGAGGATGGATCAGGGACGGTGGTGGGGTCAGTTACTGTGGCATCATGCTCCAGCATGGGGTTGTGGCTGTTGAAACGTGGCGGCATTAGAATGGGATCCAATACCTCAATCACGGTTGATTTCTCTGGGAGTGCCTCAATTGAAACGTTCGGTACGGTTGGAGTGTTGCGAAGAGAAGACCAGAATTGTGCTTCGGTAAATTTTACATCATTGCTAGTCTTGATTGTCCTTGTCTTCGGGTGATATAATCGATAGCTTTTGGTACACTTGGAGTAGCCGACCATGATGCACTTGAAACTCCGCTTGTCCAACTTGACTCTTCGTTCTGCAGGTACGTGAACAAAAGCAACGCAACTGAAGACGCGAAGGTGATGCAGCTCAAGTACGGTGCTGTGTAGTCTTTGAAACGGACTAGTGCCCGAGTTAGCCCGAGTAGGTGAGCGATTGGTGTGGGAACCTGGAATTCCTATCTTAGTAAAAATAATTATAGATAGAAGGAAAATATTCCTCTTTGCAGTAATTTTTTTCGTTTTGTAAAGTAATTATAGACCGTATAGTGATTAGGATCGGAAACCAGAAGTTGGCTGATTAGGAATAGATATAACAGCTAATCATTGGTACCGGAAAATCAGAACCAGAACCCGATTAGCCTATACAGGATTAGGAAACTGGAATTGGGAACTGAAACCCCAACGGTGATCTACCTAACCCTAGGGGGACGTTCTAATCATGGGCAAACGGTAATAATTAACGGGCTGGGTTAACGGGCAAACCCTGAATTAAGGGAATCATTAGGAAGGAATGTGGTTGGCCCTCTTAATGGATCAGCTGTTCAGATATTGGCCATCCAAATTTCCCTGCCCATATTGAAAACTTGGAGAGAGTGTACGCTTCTTGTTTTCGGTCTCCAGCTAGTATCGACGCAGGAGAGTACAAGTACAGAGAGAGAGAGAGAGAGAGAGTTTGTGGAGAGCTTTAGTGCGAAGGGAGGATCTGCAAGCAGAGAGGTTTTGTGGTAAAGTCTGCGCAGCTCAGAGAGAGAGAGCGGCATACTCCTATTCCGGGTTGTCAATTGTAGACCGGTAGCATCCAGACACCAGTAGAGATGGCCTCGACCCAAGGAGAAGGATCCACGGTTGCGTTACGGTTTGTGACGCCACCATTCCCAAAGGATGAGCGGGAGAAAGAGGAGTTGCGGGCAGACCTGGAGCAGATGGGATGCGCCGGATTCCTGATCCAACCATGGAGCTTCAAGAATGAGGAGATGGTGAGGGAACTGTTGGGCAAGTTGGCGAGCCGACACAAGGCGACCATCCGAGCTCAGCCGGCGAAGTGGACAATGGCGATGTGGAGGCAGGTCTATCTTTTCAATGAAGAAGGTAAGGGACTTGCATCCCGAAAAGACCAATCCGCATTAGGTAAGTTTCGGAACCCTTTCAGCCGCAAGGATGGGTTCCGGGTCAATGACTGCGTAGACCCAAGAGAGAAGAGATTGTTGCAATACATCCTTGCAATCCTTAGTCTAGAGAGGCCGAGTCGAGTTTCTCGGACCCTAGCCAACACCATCTTTGGTGCGTTAGCAGGGGACCGGAAAGTAGATTGAGGATTGATCATTTAAGATTAGGTAGATAAAATGGCAAAGGTGAAGAGGGCTAAGCCATCCCCTATCTGCCCCTTTCTCTATCATCTTTATCAGTCTGAGGGAGTAATGACGAAGGATGAGGAGGTAGAGTATGAAGCCGCATCCGCCCTTGTACAATTTGAACTTCTGGACTTAGAACCTGAGACCGAAATGGAGGACGAGTCCTCAGATGAGGAAGAGGAAGAGGAAGAGGAAGAGGGTAAGGATGATCTGAGTGAGTCAGAAAAGGAAGGCGACAATGAGGGAAAGGATACGAGAGGAAAAGATCGAGTGGAAGAGGAACAGACCAAGGAAAGTGATCCGGTCTGGAGAGATGAGCCACTCGAGAGGATTTCACGAGAGCTGAGTGATTTTAAGGACCGGTATATGAAGGAAAGGAGAGTGGTGCAGACCATTTGCACCACTGTAGGAGTCACTCACCCGAGCCAAGCCTTAACTCGAGTAAGCCGGCTTATTCGGGAAGATGAGAGTCAAGAAGGAAAGGCGGAGCTAGCCAAGCAGGCCAGCCAATTGGCAGCCCTGAGGCAGGAGCTGCGGAAGAAGGAGGAAAAAGTGGAGAGGGAGAAGAAATTCTCCACCCAGACCCGGGATACCCTATCCCGAATTTGAGACTTTATCAAACATCCGGGAGAGGTGGTGAACAAGGCCAACCTCTTCGACGAACAAGTGATGGAGGAGTGTAAATATTTAGCCCCGAAGTTAGTTTTGGCGATGGTGACTTACCACAAGAAGATGGAATCTACGTTGGCGCAGCTGTGAGAAGTAATGAGCAAAATCAGACCGCAAGGTGATCCTGTACCGAGACTGGAACCGGAAACCGAGCCAGCCTCGCAGCCAGCCAAGGAAGACAAGATCGAAGGGAAGACTCCTCAGGTATTACCTAACCTACCTATTTTGGAGGAGCACCAGGAGGCCAAGACCAACCATCCGGAGGAGACCGAGGTGGAGATCACCAAAGTCACCGAACCTGAACCCGATATGGTAGAGATAACGGGAGTGACTGCGCCAGATCCAGTGAAGGTGCAAGGACCGGAACCAGCAACCGGTCCAGGCGGGTCCGTCCCAGGGGAGAGCGCCAAGACCAAGCAACTCAATACCCTCTCACCTTCTAAGTCTTCTCCGAAGACTCCTGGAAAGAAGGTGCAGTTTGGAGAAGAAGGAGGGATGACTGGCCTGATCCAGTCCATTGTCAAGACCGAATTGGGAGCCGGTCGCGAGCAGTCATTAGGATCGCACGGGAAGGGAGTAATCCGGAAGGTAATTGGAGGTGAAGCAACCCCTCAAAGCAAGGTGGCGAAACCTGTCCCGATGGTGCACAAGAGGAAGGCTTCGGAACTCCCGTCGGCCAAGAAGAAGGCGGCCCGGATTCCGGAGGAGGAAGAAGAAGATGACGAATCGGATGAGGAAGAAGAAGAGTCCGGGTCGGAGCAAGAATCTGAGCCTTACTCTGATCCAGACCAGGCATTGGCAGACACTCGAGCGATGAAGGCCAAGGTGACCAGAGAGAAGACCAAACTCCGGGCCAAACGAGCTACTAAGCTTCAGACCGGAAAGAAGCCACTGGCCCGAAAGGGACCAGCTAGGACAAGCGATTCACCGGCAAAGAAGAACAGGAAGTAGGTAGAGGACTGTAGCATAGACGGTAGGACTGCAGGCCTAATTTTGGCAGTAGGAAAATTTTAGGCAAGTAGGAGTTAGGACTCAGGTTAATTCCGAAATTATAGGATCTAAGATCCACTTTTAGTGGACACCTTTTTGGACTGTAGTTAAGTCAACTACTCTAGCAGTCCGGGAAGGAATGAAACATGTCATTCTCTTGGCTGAAATTAGACATAGACACTTTTTGAGTTAGAATGGTAGTTTAGTATTTAAGCTCGGATTATTGATGTGATCCGGGTTCTTTTCCATACTTTGTTTTCCCAATAGAATATCTGCAAAACCCATTGGTATTTTCCAATTCACAATTGTGTGTTGCACGCTTTTGCACTTGTCCGTGTTTTTATTTGAGTAGTGTGATTGCAGACTTGGGTAAGGAGGGAGTGAGCCCGTATGCAGGAAGTATCCGGTCCTTGGAGAGATTGAATAGCAGACAGGATACAGTAGGATTTCCTTTGAGGATTAGAGCTGGCTTTTTGTCAAGAAGCACCCAATGCTCTCTCACTTTTCCTGACTCTCCTTCTCTACCTAGATCGTGGATTGTCTGGTAGTTCGTCGTTGTAGCCTTTGGTAGGAGAGTTCAGACCGTCTCGCGTGACCTGCTAGCCTGCGTAGCCCTTCCGGTCTAGTTGTGAGGAAGGTCTTGTTCTCAATGTTCTTTTCCAAGTTTTCTTTTCCAAGTTTATTCTGTGGAAACTCCTGACACATTAAACTTGGAGGGTAGGAGTTAAGCTTCCTTCCTTAATTCCAAAGTTGCAGATTCCTCTCGGTCTAGAGGTTAAACTCAAGTTTAAATACATATAGTAACTACCCTAGATCGGCAGTATAATCAGGAAAGCATTTTCCGGTTCCGGATTATTGGAATTGGATCCGGTCTAGACTAGTACTTGGGGTTTTGTTTTGTATACCGATTAGTAACATTCCGGTCAATTAGGAGAACTACAACCCAAATCTCTGTGGAACGATACACAAGTCACTTTAGGGCCAATTTGGACCTTAGAGAAGAAATTGTGCTTTCTGTGCTACAACAATTGGTGAAGTAATTTGCGGTGCTGACCGCCTCCGACTAGAGAAAGAGCGACGTTTGTGCATTGAATATCATTGAGCATGCCTTGTCAAGTAGGGTTCTGTTTTTCCTTTCGCTGACTCCGTTTTGATGTGGGGTATATGCTTGTGTCAACTCATGATGAATTCCTGCTTCCTAGAGAAAACTCTGAAATTCATTTGAGTGAAATTCGCCCCCTCTGCCACTTTGAAGCATTTTGATCTTGTTTTTCAAAGCCAACTCAACTGCCGCTTTGAAGTATCGGAAGTACTTCAGTGTTTCAGACTTGTGCTTCATGAGATAAAGCCAAGTGAATCGAGAGTAATCGTCCGTGAAGGTCACAAAGTATGAGTTTCCCCCCCAGCGATATGGGCCGTATCTCACCACATAGATCGAAGTGTATGAGCGCCAACGGTTCTTTAGCACGGGGACGTGAAGCAGCTTTGGATGCCGGTGTTCGTGTTTGCTTGCCGGTAGAACAGCTCTCGCAAACATCATGGGAACTGGAGATGAATGGAACGCCCTCTGCAACGTTGTGGGTACCCATAGACCTGAGATTGTGAAAGTTCAAATGACCTAGTCTTTGGTGCCTAGAGATGAGCAACTGAAGATGATGCCACTGTACAGACTTTGAATTTTGGATCAGGGACTATATATCAATAGAGCCCCGTCTCTGGGTCGCGTTTCCCTCGGCCTACAATGTTTTCTGCACCTTGATATACGAGACACTCCTTGTTGTCGAAGACAACTGTTAGGCTTAGGTCAGCAATATCCCCGACTAACAATAGATTGAAAGAGAGACCAGACACAAAGTACACTTCATTGATTTTTATTTCATCGTTGTTTCCAAAGTTAACACTGCCCTTGCCCTCAACTAAGAGAAGTTGTTGTCCGACTGTTTGTACCTTCGCTGAGCTAGGCGCTATCTCTAACTGGGCGAATTGATGCATGTCACTGCTCACGTGCTGTGAGCATCCGGAGTCTATAATCCATGATCTTGGGGTGTTTGGGTCGACGCCGTGGATGTCATTCATCACTGCATCAAAGCTTGGGACAGTATTATCCCACTCTATGTGAGGCTCGTCCAAGTCCTGGATCAAGACGTTTGCGTGAAATGTGGGTGTACTGCGCCCTCTCCCCATACTCTGCGGGCTAGTTTGTCGCACATGCGCCCTCCTGGCAAGCTCGCGTGCAAGCTCGTGGCAGTCCCACATGAAGTGCCCTTCTAAGCCGCACCAATTGCAAACACGGGGCGGCGCGTAGGACTGATTGTAAGTAGGTCTGACCGGTGAGTATCGATGTGGAGGGTACAGTGGTCTGAAGGTAGACCCACCAGCTTGAGTTCCGTGACGTTGAAAGCGCGCTGCTAACGCCTCAGTGTGCTGGGGAACCAGTAGATTAGTGCTGGACTGACGGAATTGCATCCTTTGCTCGTGTTGCCACAGCAAAGTGGTCAAGTGCTTCAACCTCGGCATACTTGTGAAGGTGCTGACTTGGTTATAGACCGCTTCATAGCTTGGTGGTAATGTGTTTAGCATGCGTTCAACGAGGTTAGTTTCAGAAATTGTGTGACCCACGCCTTTCAGCTCCAACTTTAATTCCTGAATCTTGCCAATGTATTCGCTTATGGACCCACCCTCCAGTAGCCTGATGGAGTTTAACCTGTCTAATAGCATCAGTCTTGATGCATTATTGGTCTTCTCAAATCTCTTTGGTAACGTGTTCCAAGCAACTCTCGAATCATTAACTTCGGAAAGCTCGTTGAAAATTGATTCGCAACAGGATATCGTGATAGAATAAAGTGCTTTGGCACGTCTTCTTGCTATGTCTTCAGGCTCATTTATGACAGGTCGATTGTTGCCCGTTGGGTCCGCGTATTTCCAAGTATTTTCTTTCATGAGGAGGAGCCTACAACCGGTCTTCCATGTCTCATAGTTTGTTGCGGTAAGCTTGTGACCATCGGCCAGAACGTCAGATGTGGACATGTTTACTGAGGTATGTAAGGTGCGAGAAAGAAGGTAACTATGCTAATAATGTTGACTGTTACTGACTGTTTCTGCTAATAACGCTGATTCCTAGGTGTTTGTTTGTGCGATGGCTTGGAGGCCTGAACTACTGAAATCGATGTTGGGACTTGTGTGAAACCGCTACTTAAATCACAAATATGAAATTTCTGAGTCGATTGGTTTGCCAGGCTACTAATACTGAACATGTTAAGTTCGTCTATCTCTCTATAATGCACACAGTAAGCAAAATAGAATTTGAAAATGGATCAGCTGTTCTCGTATATCTCTCTCTCTCATGCGTACAGCAAACAAATGCGATTTAAAACAGATCGGAAGCTATCCTGCATTACTCGTGCTCACTATTTTGCGTCTTCAAAGTGAACTCCTCGAAAGAAAACGAACAGAAAGAGGATTGTCCCCTCGGGGCTCTGATACCATGTTGCAAATGACAAGTGACAGTCTATAACGTTCACCACACAGGTGCAATTCAAATTCAAATTGTGAGTACATATACGTGAGCTGTGGGAAGGGGAAAGAAACGGATATGTAACTAACCTGATCGTGATCCAACTAACACTAACCTACTAGCTACTAACTGAACTAACCCAATATTTCTAATTAATCCATCTACGGTGGTACGGGTAGAGGACTGCTTTTCCAACATGTATTGACATAACTTAATTAGTTCAATTAGTTGTTGGTTTGTTTCATTCACTTTAATAAGGTCATATTCAATTTTGTCTACACTTCTATAGTTGTAACATAGGAATCTCTTGAAGTGTTTCAAATATGAGAGAACGAAAGAATTCCAACCCTTTATTTGGATTGGTGTGACTCAAGGATTTGTTCATCCTATATCTCACGGCATAATCTTGAGATAGAGACAAGTGACTCTAGGATTACATATATACCTTTGTTAAAAACGAGACTCTCTAAACTAAAATTTGAAGTTTTGGATGAAGGTAGTTGGAGATTAGGGTTGGAAGTGTAGAAAGGTTGATTTGAGGTGCTTGTTGTAAAAGGTAAGATGAATGGAGAATAAGGTGTTATATTTTTAGATTTTGTATGTTAGTGGTAGGGGTTGATTGTTTTTAAGTTTGCACTTGTAGAGAAGTTTGTGGAGAATATTGTATTGCAATATTATTGAAGTTGTGGAACTGTTTGCTTGATGGCGGGCTGGATGGTGGTGGAAGATGGTATGTGTGTGGTTCCTCTCACACCAACTATTATGACTAGAGAGGTTGTATGATTAAATTGTAGGTTTAGAGAGCTTGAATGAGGGGTTGATATGTGTTGATTTGATATTAGTGGAAGCGGTAGAAAAGTGGTCATTACAAAACGTGGATTCTAAAAATTGAAAATTGTAGTATTTGAGCAAGGTTGTAGGGGGGTAGTCCTGGTATTGGAGATTTCAAGCATATAATATATATAGGCTTAGTTTCTCTATGGAGTGACATTAGGTTTGATTAGTACATATGCATGGACAAAGCTAGTGCAGGACCATACAATTTAGAGGTTGTCCATTATACAAATTTGTATGAATTTGTATGTATTAGAGAAAAACAACATGAAGTTGTGTAGGATACAAGAAGTCTTTATATTTTGTATACTGCTTTGTTATATTTGTTAATTTTTAATGCAAATTAGACTTCAACATTTCAAAATATATAGAGAAAGAAAGAATGAAAATTTGATTAACCCCTAAAGTTCCATGACTATGTTTTCACTAAAAATGCTCAAATTCTGCCATTTCTAGGACAAGTACTAGATTTTCCAAAAAAATCTTTTTTGACACATCTAACCGTAGGATCTTGTAGTATGCTGACTTGAGAACATGTATTAAAAATTTCAGAATTTTCTATTGCGTGGATTGCAAGATATAAGCATTCAAATTCATTAAAAGCATTTTTTTGGCCCTGCGAAAAACAAGAAAGCTGCACTTCACAACCTCACTTTTCTGTGAAAAAATGTCCAAAATGGTGGTGCTTCTTTAAATTCATTTTCCTAAATAAGTTTTCCACATGCTTGAAAGTTTTCACATCATTTGGAATTGTACAACATATAGGAAAAGAATAGTAAACAGATAGTAGTAGAGAATGATTCAAAATACGAAATTGTTAAGAATTTCATTATGGAATTGAAAATTGCCAATCCCAATGGTTGCAATGTTGGAATAAACAATCTTCATCCTATGATTTTATTTTTTTCAAAAAATATTGGAAATTGAGTAAGATAAAGGACTTCAAAGTTCATTTTAGAATGGAGAATCTATAACCGCTTGCAAACAAAAAATCCTTATAACTTTTGACTCATTGATCACAATGGAATGATTCAAAGCTTTCCACGTATATATAATTCTAGAAAACCAATTTCAAATTTTTGTTTTTGAAGAAAGTGATTTTTTCTGATTTGCCCGGATTGCCTAGTTCCGAAAGAAAGTAACGTATTAGGCCATTACTTTTTACTCGTATTTCCAAATGTCATGACATTTGGTGCATGTGAAAGATATTCCTCGCCCCCACCTTCTATTAAATTTTGGCCCAAAAATATAGAAATCTCTAGTCACACGCACCTGCCCAAAAATTCTATACGACCAAAAAACGCATGTTGGTCCTTTAGGGGTTAAAAAGAACCAATCAAAAATTACTTCTAATCATTACTACCATAACCTTCTTGAACTGTAAGGCAAGGAACTTTTACCTTTCTTTGGCTTGAGGTTTCTTTCACTATAGGAAAGTTTGAATTCCAGCTTGCCCATGCATTATGGATCACCGTAGATGGACCCCTTCCTTCCCATCTTAGAATGTTATATTTTGAATTGTGGTGCAACTACATGGGCACAATTTCTATGATCATAGACACAATTTCCATAGTCATGGATACAATCATAATATACAACTTATATTTTAAGTCATTGCTAATTGATTTTGAAGTTGTGGATCTTCACATCTTACATTTGGAATACGAGAGCCCAACAACATTAGAACTAAACTTCAGTTTTATAGCAGGCTAGGTGTCGTGTTTGTGGGACTGCATTCCAGCAGCATTATACCTTTGAACCTGCAGTTGTACGAGTACATTGGTTCATAGTCCAGTAACTTGGAGGGATGTTTAATTTATGCAATTATTCTCGAAAGGGGAGAGTAGTTTTGCATCAATGGCCTTTTATCCTGTGGACATTGGCTCATTGTCATTACGAACAAACACTTTATTCATGCCGGCCTTCTAACGCCGACCTTCTAATGAAGACCGGAGTTTCTATCTATCTATCTGCAATTACTCTTACTTACAATAGTAGCTATGATTACAACACCTTTTTTTCCGTATTTTTGTTTACTCAGAATTGCATCGTAATTGCGACAAAAAGTTGCTAAGTTAATTTTTTCAAACAAGCAATTTTGAACATAATTTGGGTAAATTTTCATATCACAATGTTACCTAACAAAAGCAAAGGTGAATGCAAGTAGTTTGAGAATTTTTACGGTCCGTATGAATATACTATGAGTTTTCAAAGTTGAGGTTATAGGAACACCTATTATGAACAATAGACTATCTTTAATAAGACATCCTTGAAGTACAAAATGCTTCAACTCTCATTGGTTGCTTCAAATAACTCTTTAACTTCTTTGAAAACTAATGTTGAGTTTCAGCAATGCTTTTGTCATGTTTAAGTCAATGAGCTGATGTGAAGAACTATATTCAAGCTGGTGGCAAATGAATGGTATTGAAAAAAGGTGAGGATACCTTATATATTCCATGAGCTATACAGAGGCAAAGAAAGCGTCGTCTTCAAAGTTGTAACCATGCAGCTGCTCCTCACAGTAAGGTAGAAGCACCTAAATGTAACAAGAACTGTTTATGAACATCTAGAAACGACCTAAATCCACATATAAGTGGACCCAAGGTAGATAAGTGGGGTTCCAAGAAGTTGTTATTGTTATGAGGAAGATTCTTGTGTTGGCCAATCACATGTGCATGATCCAAGCTTACAATGTGTCGCTTTGGATGTTTCCATGCCCACTTTTGGTCTTAGTCTAGTGTCTATAGTAGTTGCATCTACGCAATTGTTTTCAAAAATTCGTATTATATTCATACAAGCTTACAATGTGTTGCTTTTGGGTGTTATCGTGCCCACTTTTGCATTGCCCAATTTTGTTGTTTCCTAAGCCATTTCCTAGCAAAAGCATATCATTTTATTTTGTAGCTACCTCAAAGTCTACACATCTTGAATAAGTGTCACAATTAGGTGCTTCTACCTTACTGACTTTCAACGATGGTGATGTGATTGCATGGTGACAGTTCAGCCTTATTCACAACTATTATCCTTTTGTTAATAGGGGTAGTCACAACTTCTTCGCCGGAGCCTCAACCTTCATGGAATGGGGAGGTGGCGTTTCCGCACTAGCTCTCCTTGGCTTGCACGGTGCCCATTCCATGAAGGTTGAGGCTGCTCAACCTTCTCCTCCGCACCAAGAATGAGTATAAAGAAGTTTACACGACGGCTATTTTAAGATAAGGGCCAACAACTTAATCTCTTGCTGCTTTGAGACAAGCTCCTCGAGAACCTGAAAGGTAAACTTAGTACCTCTCCAGTCTCGTTCTTGACAGTCTTGAAGAAGGGGTGTCACACCTTTTTCATGGAGAGTGGGCTCTCATTGGCTCCACTTTCTTCTCCACATTGTCTCAACCTCATGGGAGCGAGAAGGTGTGACTACCACTAATGTAGAAATCAAGTGAATAATAAACCTTTACAAAATCTGTCTTCCATTCTCTGAAATTAGAAGACAAGGAGGTTTTGTCAAATCCCTATGTGTGCAAATCAACATTTCCCCTTGAGATGGGGGATTTGCAACATTGGCTTGACCCTCACAGTGAAACTGCAACGGATGTGTGTGTATTCTACTCTGATCATACAAGAGATTTGTATTGATTGGCTTTGGACAGAATTTAAGGAGGTTTTGCATTGACAAAAGCTACCCTAAGAAGGTTTGAGTAGCTAAGTTATCAAAATGCAAGTCAGTGCTATAAGGTTAGAGACACTTGCTCTTCTAGCATCACACCAGAGGTTTATAGGTATTCCCCTCAGCATTTTTTTTGGACCAATGTCACCCCAGTTGGCTTCACTGCGTAGGCCAATTTTTGGCCAATTTTTGGAAGGATGAAGTGAGAAATGTGTCCGGCTGAGCGAAATTTTGCCCACAATAAAAACGCCAAGTCACCTTCCCCGCACAGCATTGACATTTGGACTCCAACCGACATGAATCACATTTGTCAACTCGGAGCACTCTGAAGTATCACGCTGGAGTGAAGCCAATGTCAACTCCCGCGCAGCATTCGGAGAATCTACAGTAGGCTTCTTAAGCACATGGATGCTGGTTCTCAGGGACAACTGGGTGCCCACCTGGGCACAATTGCAACAGTCTTTGTTGAGCTGGAGAGGAGAGGAGGGTTTGACTTTTGGCAGTCGCCGCACGCTCAAGATAGTTTTGGCGATCCATTACGCACGAAACTAGGTAAGTTATGTGCACCCAGAATCGGTCCCTGAAATGTACAAGAACGCTTTCATTTCAAGTGGCAACTCCTTGTGCATGTAACGTAGAGCATTTTTGAGCTTGAAATGTCAAAGGCATCCGTGATGTCTTGACAGTTCAATTTTCACTGTAAAACAGCTGTTTCTGCTTTCTGAGCTGTTCTGTCCCAGTCAATGCTTGGCTGTCCAAAAATCTTAGGATTCCTGTGACGCATCAAGAACAGAAGGGCGGCGACCCGAAAGCTCGAGATTACACCTGAGGTTCTTTGATGGTTATTGTACTGCACTTTACTGTACTTTCCTTGGAATCTTCTTGGCGATTGCCAAATTCGAAACGTCCTAGAATGCAAATCAACTGTGCATCTGTGACAAGGTCACAAGGATAATTCTACCTTGATAAGGTACAGGATAGTAATCGTTAGGGACCTAAGAAGCTAATCTCCTCTACTGATCTCTATCACCAACAACAACTCCGTATTCATAAACTTGGCTAGACGTGCTGAGAGCATGACTTGGCTAAATGTCTACAGCTTAAATTTCTGAATGGAAATGGGTATCTTCTGTCACTTGTACCAGTAACGGTCTATAACCTCCCACTTTGAGGTTACAAAAGAAATTCATACATAGTGATAAAAAATTAGATCTCAAATAGATACCCAAAGATCTCTCCACAGTTTCATACTTTCCCCTAAAACCACGCTCCTACATACTAGTTAAAATGCTTAAGGTGACAGATACAGTGTGCTGTTACACGTACGAGGAAAATCAACCCAGTCTTTCTGGTTGGCTTTGCAAAGTGAATTGTTTATAACTAGCCGTTTGCTCGCATAAGTAAAGCGGTCTCTATCTCTTTCTTGAAGCTAGCCTTCATCGTCATCGAAACAACGGAACAATCCACGGCACCTAGCAATAAGCCGTTCGTTACGTACATAGAACAAACCCATTTCGATGCAAATTACTGTAGAGTCGATCCAGCCAGTGCAGGCTCGACTCACATGCAGTATCCATTTACAATGCCCCAGCTGATTAATCCACCCCAGAGCCCGTAGCTTCATTGCAGTCCTCGATCGATGCCAATACTCAAATACTTAAATTACAGAGGCCAAATCTGTACTAAGAGGCCAGAAAGATATTGAAAGATCAGTATATTGAAAGGTCTTAGAGGCCAGATTGATCATGAAGGAGGAGGAAGGATAAGAGCGTTACTTCGGGACGTCTTGCCCCTAAACTTTGACGCCACTCTCTCCACCTTCTTCCTGTACGTGACAACGTCCTTTCCCACCAGGAGCTTCTTCTGCTGCAGACACGCCGTGAACATCTTGATCTCAAAGCTCCAGTCGAGTCGGCCATGGAGCCCTTTCACCACCTCAGTCGGCACCTCCCACGTCGCCTCGTTGATGTCTTCCAAATTCTTGAAGCGGACGACTTCCGGATTAGCAAACGGAAGCTCCGGAAGCTTCGCGTCGGAAGTCGTTGGATTCTCTTCACGGAATGGTTGCCCGTCTGCCCAGGTGCTCATCTTCCACGTCCACTCCACGGCTTTCTCCGCGCTCTTTGGGTCAAATGTTGCAGGCAACCATCTGTGCTTCACCACGCCATCAGTATCGTTCAAAGCTTGTGCAGAATCGGTACCGATTTCGTCAGTGAGTGAGGGTGAGGAAAGCAATAAAAGACGCTCGGTGACTCCCAGAGTGGCGTGTCGCTGTAAGTTGTAGGTTTCGGAAGGCAGGGCGGAGGTCTGGGTGCAGTGATGAGCCCATTTCTCCGAGGGGAACACCTTGATTTCGATGCTGTATACGAAGTGGCCGCGCGTGTTGGCGGTGTTGAAGCTCTGGGTCACGCCGAATTGAACCTCTTCTAACATCAGGTGAAGCTTCAGACGAGGAGATCCTGCAAGTCTGCGAGAGCAATATCGGCAAACAGATCAATGCACTGATGCCGCAGCTGGGGTTCACGGTTGATTAGGTCGTTTCACAATTAGGTCATCTCAGCGTAATTCCACACTGAAGTTTGCATGCTCTATTTAAATTTCAAAGAGTTTCTCGTTGCTTTAATAAGATAAGGTAGAGGATACTGAAACCGTTAAATACGTGACCGCATGCCCTTTACCGACCCCCGCTACCGACAACAACTTATTTATTTAAACATTTGGTTGCAATTGGACTTATTAGTAATTGGTTTGAGCATGACTGGGCTAAATGTCTATGGTCACTCGTCTTTGAGAGGAAATGGGTTTGTGTACAATTATAGTGGAGTACAACCTCCCACTTTGACGAAATTCATGTGATAAAAACATTGATTTAACTTGTACTCATAGATCTCTCCACAACTCTGTGCTGGACATCTCCCAGAAATTCAATTTTCGATGTGTTAAGGATGCAAATAGTATCCTCGACCTGATCATCACAGTATATCATAGTCACTGTGAACATCACTAGTCATGTGGGAGTCGCAGGACAAATCTTGAACTTTGCCTTGACTGTAAGAGATTGACAATGAATCTCCACACCCTGGAAAATGAAGCGATGTGAAGTAAGAGGTGGCAACAAGGCAACGTGAGAATGAATTTTCAATTTCACGCTTTTCATGTTTCACTTCTCATGCTTCATCTCTTCTTGTGCAAATGTTTGAGATTTCTCTTGGGACTACCACCATTAGAAAACCTTTACCTTGAATACGCCGCTCGCAAACGAACATCAGCGTAAACCTCCTGTTCAACACTCTCGAGAGTGATTAATTCGTCAGCAGTTCTCAGGAATTCGGGTTCCGAAGGAGACTGTATAATGATTTGCTGTGGAGCAGAGACTCGAGCTGCAACCCACATTCACAAAAACAATGTCAGAATCCCTATTTTCAGAGTACAACGAAACTCAAGCCTACCTCCACACACTGGCAGCACTTTACAATCAAGCAAGTAATTTAACTAAAACAAAAATCAGGACGAACTTGTCAATCATATCATTCTCTAACAAAGGAACTCTTAGGACCCCAAGTGGTGGTTATCATGTTATACTTATATGCCATATGAGCTGAAGGTTTTCGGGGAATACCATGTCTTACAAGGTCTTCTGCAAATGGATGGGGCCTTAGAGATTCTTTGGGGCTGTAAGGTGAATATGCATCCACCACCAGGCTTTGCGCTCTCTTGATGTCGTTATCTTCGGGCTCTTGTTGGGCTTTTCGCAGAACAAATTTGCCACCTTTGCCATCCTCACTCATCACCAATCCACGATTCTTGAGCTCATTCGAAAGCTTAGGGTTGTCCACTATGACAACGCCACAATTTGTGACAAGCTCCACAAGCTGATCCATGGAAACTTCTTGTAGTTCCTGAAAATCAAACAAAGGCTATGTAATTTAATTCCAGTCGTTCTCACTTCAGCAGACCTTCATTTTCCTAGCTCTGGGACATACGAATCAAAACGACAATGCTCCGAGAGCACAACTAATCCTCTCATTGACGCCAAACAACAAGGAGTTTGCACTGTGCAACCTAACATTCTTTGGCAACTCCATTTAAACCCTAAATGCTCAAGCTAAAATTCGAAATTATAGTTTGGAAAATGATAATCAATCATGATGACTTTCAGAACATATGCCAATCGAGTAAAAAAATGTAACATATGATGTCTTTTTCTTGAAATATATATATTGTTCCTTTTCTTGAAGTTTCCAAAACCATTCATTTCAACTCCTTTAGAAAAGGAAACGATCACATGTGACCAATTGGGCACTCGAGGGTTTATACTCCTTGCTTCGCATCGTCAACACCCCACCATACTGAGCATTTGGAGAAAATTTGGACGAAACCAATGAACCTTTCTACGGGAATCAGGTGCCAGAGCTTTGAACTCCCTTCATTGGCTTTGCCTACGAAGCTACATGACGCTAAGTGCTATTTAAAATTATTAAAAGAGAAGAAAGTTAACGTCCAACCAAGGCAAAGGAATCACAAACATTTTATCACGTACAGAAAAGGACAAAAGATCTTCCAGTTTCCAATGCGTTCCAAGAATGCCATACCTCAGTAGGTTTCCCAGATAGCTGGGAACCACGATCCTCTGTGATCGTCATTGTAAAAAGTCTATGGCAGAGCGATCCTGTTTGTTGACGCGTCGGACGATCAATCAAATCTCCAGACGGGTCCTATCAGTCTACCTCCAAGGCCAGCAGGTAATCTGAACCATAACACCTCAACACTTTCAAACATCACCAACTTACGCTGTCAACACAAGCTACACAATCAAGACTGTCTACAGATACACCCCCCAAAAGTTTCGTATACCACATGCCATCCACTCGCACAAAGATTGCAAACGATTAACTGTCAAAGCTATACCACAACGCAACTCTACACTGAACCCTGCTAAGAAACCCACCGTTTGGAGTGTATACGAAACTGCAAAACCCATGCAATTGATCAAACTAAAAGTCTGCTCAATGCTAGCTAACTTCACACCAGCAAACGCAGAGTGAGTGCGTGAGATCGATTTCGACCAGCTGAGCTAAGTTATCGTGAAAGTGGAATAGGAAGATCAAGGAAATGGATGAGGAAAATGCAAGAAGTGAGATATTCGATCAGTTATAATTAAGGAAGAAAGGTCTTTGAATTGAAAAGGGGCAATGAATTGCACGAGATCAATGCGAAGGAGCATTGATTTCGGTACCGATGATGGTACCTTGGGATTGTCCGGCTAATATTGAACAGGTCCCGTCCACGCGGCTGCAACAGCAGGAATGGGGGGAGCACAATTCCCGGGATGAGGTGGCCATTCCATGTGATTCGTGAGCTTCATTAGTTTTTTGGCCAAAGGATTCTGGTCAAAGGATTCTGAAGAAAATTGCAGTCCTGTGCCAAGGGTCAGTCTCACGCCTCTGTCAGTTACTCTGATATGTTACCTGTATTTTGAACAGATAGTGAGGAACAAGTTCCAGATCAAATTATTTTTCAAAACCCCTCATTTTATTTTTTTGGAGGGGGGGGTTCTGAAAAATAATTTGATCAGAAAATCTCACAATTTTTGGAAACGAAGTCGTTTGACAATCGATATAGGATAATCCGTATCCGTTTTCCGTATCTGTTTTCCTTATCCGTTTTTCTTATCCATATATATACGATATATTTATGGTATCATAATATTCGTATCGGGATCAACGGCAGGGAAAGGGGTGTTTTTATTTTTTTTCAAAAGCGATCAATGGCTATTAATTTTTTTTTTTTTTTTTTGGGGGGGGGCTAATTAATTGAGCAGGAAGTGTTCCTCTCTTTTCAGGGGATAGTGAGCCCCAAGACCATGATAAAATGAGTTACGTTAAGCTTAAATCCATCAAGGATATGCAGGGGAGACTGAAGAAGCCGATTTGAGAAATAGTATTCAAAAATCTAAGAGGGACTACTGAGTATTCTGAAGAATGAAGAACTGCATTCTGAGGTCCAATGAGGTAGTGGCGTGATTGTAAGCATCACTTGAGTGGTAGATTTGTTACTTTTGGGGATTTTTTTCAACGAGTGCTTTTAGTACTAATTATGGTACTTGAATACCTTCTTCAGCACTTTTGACTTTGTGGCTAAAATTGCATGTATGGATCATTATGTGATACTGTAGATGGGAGCCCAAAACGCTCTTGGATAGGGCCAAAAAAGAAGGAATCATCTTTTGTGAGAGCAAAAGAAGTTAGGCCATCTCATCCTTTTCTAGATACTTGATCTCTTTCCAAGTTGAATAGAACTCTTCTACAATTCGTGAATGCACATATGAATCTTTGGCTTTGCATCAAAGAGCTTCTATATGTATATTATTGACTACAATATTTCACTGTAAGTAAACCAATAGTACATTGGAAAGAAAATCATAGATTTTCTTCTAAAAATGACTACAATCATATTATTGTATTTTTAAATTAAAATTAATTAATGAAAACTAAAAAATTAAATTCTTCACAACTATATAGATGCATTAGGAAAAATTTCAGCCCTCTAGAAGGCCGCTAAGGTATTGATTTACGGGACCCACCTTTGATGCAATTTCAGAATGAATATATATTTTTTTAATTTAAAAAAATTAAAATTAAAAAAATATTAAAATGGATGTTCAAGATCCAATTTTTAAAAATTAAAAATTAATTAAGGAATAATAATAATAATTTTTTATTTTTATTTTTTCCCCTAATTGCACCGGGCGGGTGCAAAACTTGCTGCCTTCTAGAGGGCTAAAATTTTTCCTAATGATTGAATACCAAAAACCTAGAGATTCAAATTTTCAATTGTTTGAACATATGTGGGGAAAGAAGCAAACTTTTGGGATGGCAAGAAGAAAAACAAATTATTATTTTGAAAGTCCTTAGGTTGCATAGTTTAAGTCTTTTAGAAGAACATCTTCACTATCATTCCAAAAATACATACACCCCAATGTCCCATGTTCTATTCCATATGGATATGAATGTGGTTTAAATACAATGAAAATCATGAATATAAATACAAAGACACAATATAGATGGATACAAATACAAAGTGCAGATACAGATACAGATATGCCTCAACCTCATTATCTTGTAGCTTTTGGAACATTGAACAAAGGCATCTGTATAGTACTCTGTATTGATTTTATTGAGGTTTTGAAAACACAAGAATCTATCTTTGAATATTGTGAAATTGTAGTGGAGGTGGTTGCAAGAAAGACTTGTTGTTTTTATAGCGTTTTGACAAAAAAGGGATTTTGCTCACTAAGACTATAAGTTCTTTACAGTAGAACAATTTCAATTGTTGAGAAGAAAAATCAACAGAGCTCTACAAAAACTTTTGCAAATACTATGGACTATTTGTGAGTATTTAGTACTATGAGTACTTTATAGTGGAGCAATCTCAATGGTTGAGAAGAAATATCAATAACTACAAAAACTACTGTAAACACTAGTATTATGAGTACTTTTAGTGAAACAATTTCAGTTGTTCAAAAGAAAAATCAAAGGCTAAAATTATTGTTATTATGGACTACTTGCAAGTACTGAAACAAAACTATGTGGAAAAGAAACAGTTTGTAACAAAAAATAGATACAATGAGGTATACATTAATAATAAATAGAAATCATGAAAGACAAAAGAATAAAAATTGGCAATTAATGAAGACTTGATGGTGATCAAATTTCTCCAAAAGAATGAATTTGAAACCATCTTCAATGGTCAAAAATGCATATGCAAGAGAGCCCTATTTGTATAAATTGGAGAACATAATGATGTATTTTTAGATGCCTCCTAGTAGGTACATGCTTGTCCATTGTGAAAATAGAGCACATAAATTTTAGATTTAAATCATGAATTTTGGATACTCCCTAATATATAAAACCTCTAAAACTCAAAGTGTGACAAATTAGCAAAATACTTTGAAACAAGAAATTATTTTTTTATTTCTAAAAAAAATAAATATGATAACAATCAAGACAACCATCTCTAATAAAAAAATTCAAGTTCAACGGGCTCATCCTTCAAAAATTATAGTGGATGACAACTCCGTCATTCTATCTAAAATGTGATGGAAAAGAATATCAATCTCTTTTACAATCACCTAGTGGGTTGGACTAGAGAAGGAGAGAGTCCTCAAAAACAACAACTTCAATCACAAAAATAATTACACATAGACATGACTGATGTGACATGTTTGTGAGCAATGCATGTGATGATACTATCATCCATACAATTCCATAGTAGTCTACAATAATTTTGTACAATTGAATTTTTTTATTTATTTATTTATTTTAAATGATAGTATTTATGCTTTATATACAAACAATTGACAATTTTTGACAATTTATGCTCAAAATACAAGCAATTGCAAGCTATAGTCCACTCAGATTCATATACAAGTTCTTTATGCATTCTTTGATTTTGGTACAATCAATGTGCCTTTTTGTCCTTATTGAGTGAATTTTGATTTTGAAACCATTTAAAAAAATACTTTGCATTAGATTATTACAAAATTTAAAGAATTTAGATTTAACTTTATGCATACATGAATAAAAGATTGAAGTTTTTATTTTTCTAAAAGAAATTATTATGGAGATATTGAATTAAGAAATCTCTCATTTAATAGCACTTTGAAGATAAAAGTGTCTTAATTTTTATTCAATATTTTGAATTTTTTTATCATAAATTCCACCTAAAAATTTTCACTCACAATGTCATCCAAAAAATAAAAATCACAAAAAATTATAATATAGAAAAATAAACAATCTTCTACAAAATATTGGTACAAAATGATTCAATTGTCTCAAAATAAGATAAAAGTATTTAATGATTCCGTTTTACATATTTTTCTACCATAAAATTTTGAGCTAAGAATTTAGTTTACAACTTTTTTTTCAATTTATAACTTTTTTTTTTTTTTTTTTTTTTTTTGAGTAAATTGAGGTTGTGTGATATTATGACTCATAATTGGCAATGCTTTGGTCTTCTAATAATGCTTTGTTTAAAGTACTAAAGGATTCTTTATTTCTAAATTTTTCTCAATAAATAAGATCATGCTTTATCTATATAAATCATTTTGTGGAAATAGTAGGTCACAATTTAATGGGCTATGTTTTGATACTTTGAAAATCCTAATAAACAAAGAAAGTTATAGTGAGATGCGACATGAAAACTACTATGCACTATACCATATAAATGCTTATGTGCCCAAATCTTTAGAGATTTACTACAACAACAACAACAAATATTGATTTGACTTATTTGTCACTTTTAATTCTCACATTTAGGTGTAGTTAAAACTAGAATATCATGCTTTGACAAATTAAATAGATTGCCAATTTTGTTAAATTTGCATAGTTTGAAGCTCAAGATTTTGCGACTTTCATAGTGTAGAGCTCTTAAAGCTTGCCTGGCCAGTACAGATTTTTGTTCTAACCTTATACCCTAAAAAGTGCCAAACTTGTGTGATTCCATCTATTATATGAAATAAATGTTGAAGGTCATTTCATTTAATACCTCCAAAATTCATCGACTTTATTCATTTTGAGAAATTAGAGAGATTGAAGTATGCATTTTGGGGATCTGCATATAAGTGGCATCAAAGTTTCTTAGTGAGTTTCCTTAGTGAGTTTTTTATGAATCAAATAATTTGGATCTATTGATATAAATAGCTTAGCCTTGTCATAATTTTGGGATTTGCAAGCATCATGGCATAAATCTTATTGAAATTGTAAAACTACCTAATTAATACAATGCACATTTAAATGTAAACAACATACAAAATTGGCATCAAAAGATACTATTTGATATTCAAAATGATTATTTTGAAGATTCTATATAAAAAAGATACAATTTTTTTATATTTAACAATATTAATAAAATATGTAGGATGATTGCAAGAAACACTTAACTACATATTTCTTGTCATATATAGAATGTGATTTTCTAGTATAAGTATTATAAAAATTATACAATAAATATGAAATCATAATGAAGGTTCATAAGGCAATTGTCAACATATCTGAATTTTTTCTATTTATTCAAAATTAATTGAGTAGGTGAAAGTGAATTTCAAATATATGTTACATATGCAGTTTTGGAGGTGTTTAGTACAATTGTATATCCATTGTGAAGAATTTGAAGCTTAGATTTGGCGAGTCTGATTTTATAAGCAACATATACCTTCACAAATGAGGGATTTTGAAAAGAGCACTTAGTGTGCATTGCCCCAAAGTGTGCTTAGTAAGCATGAATTTTTGAATAGTTACAAATTTTGTGTTTTTTAGGGCTTTCCTCTCTCTAGTGAGTTGGCACCAATGGCCATTATTGTCCTAAATTTTTGAAGTGGATTTTGTAATTAAAAAAAACAAAAGAATGTAGAAGTTTCTATTTTCAATGAAAATGACACTCTGTCTAAGAATAGTACTTGAAGGTACTATGTAGCACTGAATAGTACTAGTGGAGGACAAAACACAAAGGCAGATGACATCCCATCGAAAAACGATGTACAGACTTTGTCATCTATTCTTATAAGTGTCGTCCGGTAGTAGATCCACAATCACATCAACAATTGACTTTTTTTGTTTTATATCCCTGGTAGTATTCACAATACCTGTAGTATCCATAGTAGACCGAGGAAAAATCCAAAATGCAACAAATAGCATGATTGAGTGTCTCTTGCAATCGCCTTATAGAATTTTTCAATTGTGATGAAATTCTTTCTTGGAATACTGTAAGTGTGAAAATCAAAATCACATTTTCATGATCAAGTCATGTTTGATTTTATTTCACGATAAACCCATTTGAGACAGTTACATGGGTTAAAATTGTAGTCGAGACAACATTTTGGGTACGCTAACCTTGCCTGTACTGTACTGTACATCTAGTTGCATTCATGTAGAATTCTATCTAAAAAATTACGGAGTCTGTACATTTTTGTGCTCAAATGTTAATCTAAAAGCTCCTTCCTTACGTACATTAGTCCTTACTTCCGGGAGAGCACAACTACAGCATAATTAACGCCCGGCATACTTAGATATACATTTTGAGTTCGTTTCACGTAAGCTGTGACATTATATTCAAGACGCTCCCATAACTTTTGTGCTCGAGAAGGATCCAAATGGGCCTCCACAAGGGGATTGAAGATGGCTCTTACGAAGTTCTTTGAAAACACCCCAAGCGAGGCAGGATTTTCCCTGAAATGTTGTGCTTGGTGGCTATTTTCAGTGAACCAACGGAAATCTTGCTGGACCTCCAAATGCTTGATGCTGTAAGCCCCTGTTTTGGTGATGGCTTCTTCGATTTCATCTTTGCTTGGATGGAATATTGGCATGTTGAAAGAGTCTCTTTCTTGTGATTGTATCACTCCCTGCATGAATCGAAAAGGATTCAATTAAGTGAGCGGCCTTGTTTCCACTAGACTAAAAAATTATTGTACTTGCACGATACTTTATAGAATGATATTGATAAATTAGTCTCATCTTATTGAAAAATCTAAACAGATTTCAAGCAACTACCTTGTTCATCATTTCCCCAAACATTGAAAGACGATTGATGTGTATTTTCTAATTCATTCCTTAGTATGAGTCCAGAAATTTCCTCCTTTAGAGTTTCCCCAAAACCCCAAGATTTCATTTTGGGGGCGATACAGACTGTCTACGAGAGGACCACTCAATGTTGGAGTGCCAATGACGGGTGGTCCTTCAAATCAGCTGCATGGCTCAAAAAGACCCTGCTCACCCTTCTTTTTCACTAAGACAAGGTCAGCAACGCATTTGCTGTAACTTACATAAATGATGTTAACACTAAATAATGGGCAAAATCCCAGTCTGGCTCCGCAGGATACATTACAAGACTCGCTGTACCCACCCAGTGCCCTACATCATCGCAACAACAATTTCATTGCAATTCTGACGGCTTTGGAGCAACAAATATGGCTAGTTCAATGACGAGAGACAACGATGCATGGCATCATAAAGGAACCATGGCGTCATAAAGCAACATGTGGGTCCTTTCCTTGGTCTATACAAGTTAATTTAGACCATGTTTCTTCTCGAGAATGTTGCAACGGTTAGACAATTCAGAGATCTTACCGTTTTCTTCTGGACAATTAATATTGTTGCAACGGTCCCGTACTAGTCCGTAATACTTAATTGGAGTGCATGGTTTGAGCCCATCGATTACCTGCGCCACCAGGTCTTCCCAGGAGTCTTCGAACAGGCCTCCGCACGGATTGGCCTTCTGGAATTCCCCTTGGGTTTGCAGATTCGGCCTTCCTGGCTCGGCCCTGCAATTGCACACCGCGAACAAAAGCCCCGCCGGCGCCAACTCGTCCGCACGATGCGTGAAGAAGTCGAGTAGGTCTTGTCTGGCCACGGCCGCATACGCTTCCGCCACCACAGGGTTGCCACCCTCGATCCACACGCGCCCTTTGTTGTACGCGGGAGAGGTCACGTCCTGGACAGACTCGGGAATCTGCACTCATTAACACACGGAAGGATATTCAAACCATTAGCTATCTAGTGCCCTGTAATCTCCCCAGAAACTCATCTACTCACACTATTAGCTAGCAAGTGGTGTAAGTCTAAAGTCTGCATGTTACTAGAGGTTCACAACGTCCTACCTCGAAATTGCACAAGAAATTTTCGTCGAGGGACAAAAATTAGATCCCAACAGATTCAAATGGCTCTTGTGTCTAAAGGAACTCGACCTTGCATCTCGAACTTACTGCCATCCAGATGGATAAAAGTAAAATATGAACGAAACTCTCAATTCCGTTTAAGTGGTGCGCTTCGGTAGTAAAAAATTGTGACATATAACTTCACACAGGTCTAATTTCAGGCCCCAAACGAGGACAGGTATGGACTTATGTTTCAGGCCGCGCTTCCTGAAACTTGCCGAAGTATTGGAATTTCGCATTGCCAAATTTAACGTAATTTAACGTATTGAAATTGATGTCCAAGAAGTTATGCATGCCTCAAAATCTGAGGATCGAATTAGTAATTTGGAATGAGATCGATCGACTGAGTAAATTAAAGGATACCTTGGACATCCAGTGCAACGAGTACGTTGAGATAGCAATGTGTAAAGCGCCCCTGGGAAACAATCGTTCATAAAACGACCCTCCCACCGCCGCTGCCAAATAGGGTGGCTTCCCCTTGCCATCCTCTCCAGTGAGCTCCCGGAAGAGCGAGCTGAAATCGTTGGACGGAAGGTCCGAAAAGAAGTACTGAATCTCGGGAGAATCTTCTCCCTTGGCGTGGAAATTCTGAAGCAGGCTCACAGCCGCGAGACGAGCCCACGCAAGAGTGTTGGCGCCGACAGAGCAGCCGAAATCCGCCACTCGAACGACGGGTCCATCAACGCGAAGCTGAAGGATGGCGTCGACCAAATGAGAACCCGTCTCCTGTACCATGGCGCCCTGGATCTCGGAGTTTTGCGAGTAGCTAGCTTCTCCCCAGCCGGTCTCCATCCTTAAGCCACTTCGCAAACTGTCCGCTGGTACCCGCTGCTGCAGCAATTGGGAGCCCGCTTGGGAGACTGTTGCAACTTCGCCATTGCCCATAGCTAGAAACAATACTCTGCAACCCTAAAGCGGGCAACCAAGTGTGGTCGATCGAAGGCCGGAATAGATCGAAGTCGATCGATTATGCACAGCTCCCGAGTCCTGCAACAAGCGTATGAAATCTCTAGCTCAGTAATGAAGCTGCTGCTGGGGAAGTCTTGATCTGGTACATGCACGTGTTGCGTATATATGAGTTGCTTGATTTAATTAATTAGTTTATAGCTAGCATCTGAGAGTCAATTGATAGCCCGAGGTTTGATGTTTAACTAACTACAGTAATTTGTTTCGGAAAGTGGTGGACGGACTGACGGAAGAACGTAGTTCGACAAGAATCGGCGCCGCCGTCATGAACGTATGTCATGAATCGCTAAGTCGTCCGTCATTCAGACTGTCGTTGATCGATTGAACAGTCCTTGTGCCTCTGAGAACGTAACAGTACAGTCTGTAACCTCCAAGATAAGTACACAAAATAGTGAAATTAGGTTGCCCCACACTATAGTTGACCCGGCATGTCTGAAAGTGTTAGATATGAGAAATTAGTGTGGGACAATCTAATTTCACTATTTTGTGTACACCAAATAGTGCAATTAGGTTGCCCTACACTAATTTCTCATATCTTACACTTTTACTATTGTAAAAAAGATTTTCATCACTAATTATTGCAAAAAATATATATTTAAAAGGCCTTGCAACCACTACAAGCTGCCGAAAAATAAATCAACAACCTTCAAGTTGTAAACCATGTGAAATTCAAGCATGGTCAACATGTAGTCTAGGGCAACCTAATTGCACAATTCAGTGTAGTTTGATTACAAAGCATATGGTAGAACCACCCATAGTCAACCACTTAAGTAATCCCGTACATGTTCTGGAGCAGTAGAAGCCAATGTGAATTTTGAGACATGTAGAAAGATAGAATTGATGGGCATTGTCATTTCTGGTGATTATTTTTCCTCAAATTCAATGTACTATGAATTTTGGAAGCCAAAAGTTGGCCTAAACCCATATCCAATCTATAGACTGTGTCAATTCCGATCATTCAAGAACTACTTTCTTGCTCACTACTGACTTTATTAGGCCCAACCTTGAAAATGGAAAAAAAACATTCCAAGCTTTGGTTGGAAATTTGTGCCAACCTTGCTTGGAAATAAGTGCACCCTCAGGTTGGGTATGGCTCTTTAGTCAGGAATGGACGGTCATGGCAAGTAGATTGAGATATTTGATTGAGATTTTTTACCTTAGACAAGGTGAGTGATGTACCTTGCTGTGACTCATTCTACTTTTTAGAAATATCTTTCTTTGTGACAAGTGGTTGATTTTCAAACACTAAGATGAGTTTTAAAACTACAATTTTTCACTTGAAAATTCCATTGTAGGAAATCACAAGTAGTCGATTTCAACTAGCTTTGGAGTTGAGAGGATCAACATTACTACATACAATCATATATGCTCCTAGTGATTGTTGCTTGCATACATAGACTAGAAGTTTGGTGAGAAAAAATTGATGTTTGTTTAAGATATTGTGTATGTAATGTTGCTAGGAAATTTGTGTAGTACTAGATGGTGGTACATGTACCACTTTGTTGCAAAGTAGTTGCTAGTGAGCAAGACATAATGCAAAATTCTTGTTATAGTAGGCTTCTACTGTTATACTATAATACTATATAGCTTTCTAATGATACCCTATTTGACAGCATTTGTTCACATTCTTTTAATACATGAGCTTTGCCTTGAACATGTATGAAAAAAATTGCAAAATATATTAAAGCCACATAGAGGAAAATTCAACCTACAAAGTGTGAGTCTTTGTTTACTAAAAGATGTGAACAACAATGTTTCCTAAATACATGTGCAATTAGGTCGTAAAAAATCATTATAAATGTTTTTCAATTAATTATTATGTAAAACCATGAAAAATAAACAAAATAATTCACCAAAAATAGAGACCTATTTTTGGGTATTTAATTTTCATTTTTTAGTTAAAGTTCCATAAAGCAATACATTTAATAGGATAGATTGATAGAATATTCTTAACATGGTGTTAAAAAGGAAAAATTTGAAGGGCTTCATAGTGGAGTTGCAAGACTTTTTGGAGGGCAATAGTACAAAACACCCACTAGCAGCTTATGATTGAGTACCCTGATGGTGTGAAAACGGTTGACGTGGGATTATAGGATGGCATTCCCACCAAGCCACTATGCACATTTTTTTCACAATGGAATTTCATTATTTATGAGCGGATGGAGACTAGAAAGTCTTAGTAATATGCTTTTATTATTTTTATTGGAACTCGACTTTTGTTTTTATATTGTATTTTTCTTTGACTTGAGAATTTATTGATCAATGGAGTCAAATTTAGCATTTTCGATGTATTGAAACTATTCGAATTCAAAATTTTAATCTATTGATACATTGGAGGTGTAGAATAAGAAATACAAGGGGTGGGAATTGATAATGAATTTATTCAACTTTAAAAAGTTGCACAAGAAACAAAGTGAATTTATGGATCGTTGCAGGAAAGGGCTTTCGTTTTTTGAAGCATTTTGCATAGTATTCGTTTTTTCTTTCAGGAGTACTTTATAATTAGAAAAATAATTTTAAAAAATGTAAAAAAGTACGTTTAATGTATGCACCTTTAAAAAAAGGTACCCTAGGAAGGAAATGCATAGAAAAACTCTCTAAATAGAAGAACTAGAAAACTACAAAATCTCACAAAAATAGGTATCACCACTGCAAATTCACATTTTAATTTGTAAAAAATGTAAATTTAAATGTAAAAATTGGCCATTTGAAAAGAGTTCATAGTGATGAGATTTCTTCAAAGATTGATCTCAAAACCATCTTCATTGTTCAAAAATTGCGTGCAATGGGAGTACTGCTTGCACTCATGTGGAGGACACAGAATAATATATTTTTAAATTTTTTTGGTAGGAATATGCTTTCCTACTATGCAAATAGACATGAAAATTTCATCTCTAGATCATTAAATATGGAGACTCCTAATGTAATAAAAACACCTAAACCTTAAAGTGTGACTAATTAACAAAAATGATTTTTAAATATAAATGTTTTTTTTAATTTTTAGAAAATAAAAAATATGATTACCATAAAGTTTGACATCTCCAATAAAAATTTCATGTTCATTGTACTTTTGCTTCAAAAGTTATAGCGGATGACAAGAGAGTATGATCAATGTCATGAGAAATAAGACCGATCTTTTATGCAATCATCCTTATATCCCAGTAGATTAATTGCAACCAATGTGTTTTTTTTAGGCATTTAAATGCCTAAAAGCACCAAAATAAATTCGGGAGCACCAAGCCTTAATCCCTATAGTTCTTTTATGTTTAGAGGCCCAAATTGCTTCAAAACACCAATTTTCAAAGCAAGGCTAAAATCTTCATCTATATTTGGTTTTTAACAAATCCAACCATAGGATCATTTAGTTAACTATACAAAATAGTGAAATTAGGTTGCCTTGTCAATTAGGTTGCTTTACCTCAAATAAACTACCTCATGAACTAAATGCTTGTCCACATGGAGGCGCATGCAACTCTCTGAAATAGGCCTTAAACTAGTGAACTAATCTATAGCATACAGATGGCTATAGACATTGTACAGTAATAGTGAATATTTTTATAGTGTGGTCTGACGAGAAATTAGTGTGGGGCAACCTAATTTCACTATTTTATGTAGTTAGAGTATATTCTCCTAAAATTTGATATTATTTAATTAAACAACACAATTATTCATAACAAACCCATAACACCCACTATCTACACACATTAGATGACATTTGAGGCCTCTAAGAGACTGCAAGTTATCTAGCATTCCCAGATTGCAAGAACACATGATAACTGCTAGCTGATGAGGCTGAAATTGTGCCACGTCATTTTTTCGATTCAAAAAAAATAAAAAATAAAAAAATAGCTTAAAATGATATTAGGCAGATTTTCTTTTTCTTTTTCTTTTGGTGAAATTTTTTTTTTGACAATTTGTATCAACTGTTCACAAAATCGGGCCAGATTGGGAACGGCCCTCTAATGCCCTCCAATGTCATCTAATGTGAATCCAATGTCACTTCCAATGCGGCTAACATAATCACACACATACCAACAAGAATTTAATCAGTCATTTAAGCAAGACACTCACACACATTGCAATATTATCCAAGTTGTCAAACATTTCAGTATATACACATGCAATTGGAATTGACATGCATTTGGAATTTACAAGTCAATTTTATGTGCAAACAATATAGTTTGGAATTTCTCCACATTCAACTAATCAGAAAATATAAGGTAGGATGCTCTAAAAGCAACCGGCTTCTTCAAATCAACTCTACAAAATGGTACTGAATAGATATGAGTTGATCTTTAAATGGACCACTTTAGTCATTGATTGAACCTCCAAAAAAGTATTCTTTATTGCAAGAGTCAATCATTGACCTTGATTTCCTCAAATCACCTTAGAAGTTGTAAGTGGACGCATTTTGGGAGACCTAGGGTCACAAATAGGTTTCTACAACAAAAAATTTAGAAAATTCATAACTAGTACAAAAATGCTTCAAAAATATGAAACCACTTGGGTTACGTTCTTCATCCATTTTTTTTTCTCTGAAATATGTATAAAAAATATTTCTAATCATGCAAACCTACAAAAAGGACGAACCAGATCTTAAGTGGTCGCTTTTAGAGCATCATACCTTAACCCCTAAAGGACCAACATGTGTTTTTTGGCCATATAGAAATTTTGGGCAGGTATGTGTGACCAGAGATATCCATATTTGAGGCTGAAATTTTAATAGAAGGTGGGGAAAAGGAATATCTTCATGTGTACCAAGTTTCATGACATTTTGAAATACAAGTCAAAAGTTGTGACCTAATATGTTACTTTTTTTTGTAACTGGGCAATTTGGGTACATAAAAAAAATCATTTTTTCCAGAATTTTTTTTTTGAAATTATTTCTCTACATTTATATATACTTAAAAAGCTTTGAGTCATTCCATTTCAATCAATGAGTCAAAAGTTATGAGGGTTTTTGGTTTGCGGGCAATTATGGATTGCCTACTCTAAAAAAACTTTAAAGTCGTTTATTTAACTCAATTTTCAATATTTTTGGAAAAAAATAAAATCCTAGGATGTAGATTGATTATTACAACATTACAACCATTGAGATTGGCATTTTTAAATTCCATGATTAAATTTTTAACAATTTAGTATTTTGAATCATTTTCTACTTCTTTCTACTTACTATTTTTTTCCTATATGTTGTACAATTCCAAATGATGTGAAATTTTTCAAGCATATAGACAACTTGTATAGGAAACTGAATTCCAATAAGCACCACCTTTATTGTCATTTTTTCATTGAAAAGTGAGCTTGCAGAGTGCAGCTGCCCGGTTTTTTGCAGGATTGAAAAAATAGTTTTCAAGACTTTGAATGCTTATATCTTATGATCCACATGGTGGAATTTTCTGAAATTTTTACCACATGTTTTCAAAATATCATACTACAAGATCCTACGGTTACATGTGTCAAAAAAAAAAATTCCAAAAATTTGGTAGTTGTATTAGAAATGGCAATTTTGGAGCGTTTTTGGTGATTACATAGTCATGAAACTTTAGGGATTAATAGGGTGATTGCAAGAAACACTTATTGCAATTTGACTTTGGAACGCTACAATTTTTGAATTATGAATCCAAGGCTAAAAACAAAAAGTCTATTTCTAAATATTTTGGTGAATTTGCCTCCTTTGTTTTCAAAAAAATTCAAAATCATTTTACATTTAAAAGTCAATTTTGTTAATTTGTCACACTTTGGTGTTTAGTTTTTTTTTAAACTATTGAGCGGTGTAAATGAATTGGATCTTCAATTGAAATTTCTGTGGTATATTTCTATAGTAGTTAAATATGTTTCTACCAAAGGGCGTCTAAAAATACATTATTTTATGTCCTCCACATTTGTGCAAATAAGCCACCTTTGCATGCGCACTTCTAAAACATTAGAGATGGATTTGACCTAATTTTTTTGGTCAATGTCATCACCAAGAAGTCCTTCCAAATGACCAATTTTTTGTTCTTTTGAAAATTCTTTTTCCTATTTTCTACAAATAAAAATGTCAAAGTATGTATTTCTAAAAACATATTTGACTACTATAGAAATATATTACAAACATTTCAGTTGAAAATCATTCATTTAGTTAAAAAAAGGCCTAAACGTCAAAGCATGACAAATTAACAAAATTGACTTTTCAGCATAAAATGGCTTTTAAAAGATTCTAAAAAATAAGGGATACAAATTTCACCAAAATATCTAGAATTTTTTTTTTTCATTTTTGACATAAGATTCATAATTCAAAAGTTATAGCATTCCAAAATCAAAACGCAACAAAACTGATAGGTGTTTCTTGCAATCACCCAATAAAGTTCCATTATTTCTCCATCTTCATTCACTGTTTCCCCACTACATGCAATTTTCATCCAATTAGCTTTGTACGCTGGATTACTAAAGGTAGGTTCACACCTAGCTTTTTGTAGGAGCGTACAGTAGAAATAAAGAGCGTTCTGAGAAAAAATTGAAGCTGTTTTCACACTGACGGTGACAGCGAAGCTAACTTGCAGTAGTTTCGGGAAGTGACAGCGGTGGTGGCATTCCCATCGGGGGGGGGGGGTCAGATCGGAAGTGCTTCTGGCGTAATGACAGAGACGTTGCTGGGTTCCCACCACTTCCTTCCTGGGGTTTCAAATTTTAGGTGTGCCCGCATCTTCTTCGCTGAGTTTTTGTCCGGTTTTCCGGAGGGAGGAAGAGCGCGGTCGTTCTCTTTTGTCTTTCGCCGAGTGTGCTGAAGGTGGTCATGCGCTCTGATTCCAGGTCTTTGTCTTCACTCTTCACTCTTCTTCTCTTTTGTTGGTCGCTCACCATTGCGGTTGAAGCTGGATAAGCAGTTTTAGCTTTGACGTTGGCGTCATCTTTGTTTGTCGATCAATTGTGGTGGTATTGACGGTGGTCGCTTGTAAGTCCTGACGTTGTTCATCTCTCAATCGGAAGGGAGCTGCGATTGGAAGAAGGAGCGCCCAATTTTTCCGCCTCTCCGCGATTGGAAGAAGGAGCACCCGATTGTTCTGCCTCTCCGCGATTGCAAGAAGGAGCGCCCAATTGTTGCACCTGTCGATCGGAAGGGAACTGCGACTGTAGGAAGGAGCGCTCGATTTGTATGATGCAGGTAAGCTTCTTCTCAATGTCTCTCTTTCCGGGGTTTTCCCCTCTGCATTACTTCTGGCAAGCACGACCCTGCTTCAGCTGTGTCAGAGTCAGTCGCAGTCGCGGTCGATGGAGAGAAATCAGCTTCCTCCACTCTTCATGCTGTCATCAAACTTTGATGTGGGGTTCTTCTCAGCAGTCGTTCCCTTGACTGCAGACGTCGATTTCTTCAATTTTTGCTGTGCATACCTCTGTTGTTGCATGCAGTCCACTGGTTCCTTTCATCCCGGATGATCCGAGTAGGGTTTTTCACTTCCTTCTACGCCTTTCTTATGGCTGCAGAGAACTTTCTGTCTGCCGCGCGATGGATGACTTCAACATGCCTTGGAACGTGGTCACCTTCGCCTCTTGGGTTCTTGCGCTGATCTTGGATGCAAATATGGCGTTGGAGTTGCCACCTACGTTGGAGACCAATGAAGCTTTGGAGGGCGGGATGTCGGACTTCTTCGATGCACCAGCACCGCTGCTCATCGATCCATACCTCCTTATGTCCAATACGTTGCACAACTTCAAGCTTGCTAATCCGCCCCCTCTCTTGAGTGCTAATGTTGCTTTTTGGGTGAAGCCACGTTCTACCACTTGGTTTTCGAGGTTTCTCTTGACGAAGTATGACAATACTCGGTGGGTGACAATGTTTCGCTAGACCAAACCCGCTGTTTTTGCTTTGGCTGACCTGCTCAAGTCACATGTTCAGAGATGGAATACAAACTACCGCCTAGCAATCCCCGTGCTTGTCCGTGTAGCATGTACTCTCTTCAAGTTGATGGAGGGAGCGAACTTGAATGTATGTAGCGAATTCTTCGCTATTGGTCTGAGTACAGTTTGTAAAGTCATGCGAGAGGTCGTCATAGCCATAAACGAGACTTTGAAACACGAGATTTCTTGGCCTCGAGGACAAAGACTGAGAGACACTCAAGCTAAATTCTCTTCTCTATGCTCTCTTCCTGCTGTAGTAGGAGCCATAGATGGAATGCACGTTTCCATTTCCAAACTTGATTTCTGTCCTACTGACTACTTCTACTTTAAATCTAGAGGGTATAGTATGAATTGCCAAGCTGTAGTGGACAACAAAAAGCGTTTCCTAGATCTGTATGTAGGCATGCCTGGCTCTACCAACGACAGTCGAATGTTGCGTCGATCTTCACTACATCACTTGGCAACACATGGTAATCTGTTTGATGACACTTTTTTTGTGAGTGGGCACTCACCGTACTTGTTGGGTGATCTTGGATATCCACTGCTCCCTTGGTTAATGGTCCCCCACCGAGGAGGGTCTCAATTGTCCGTGTCTGAGACTATTTTCAACAAAAAACTACAAAAAGGGCGTTGTGTTGTAGAGAATGCGTTCGGAATTCTGAAACAAACATTCCGGGAGCTGCTGAGGAAAAGTGACTTACAGCTGCCCTTCCTTCCCGACGTCATTGTGTGCTGTGCCATTCTCCATAATGTTCTTCTTTGACAGTCACATGAGGAGGTTGAGGATCTGCTGCACATCTTGCGTGATGAGGGCTTGGACGCCGAGATTGAGGAGGATGCTGAAAGAGCTCCAGAGCCTGGGATTTACATGAACGAGGACATGGTGACAACACTTGGCACTGAAAAACGTCAAGACCTTGGAGTGTACCTCACCACACGCAGGCGAGCTGTGTAGGTTCAAGGGTGAGTGCCTTCTTCCACTGTGTTGCTGGCTTCGTTCTTTTTTATGATCACTTTTGTACTTCTTGGATTTCAGTTTGCACTCATGCTGTATTTAAAGGAGACACACTTTATTTATGTGCTTTACAAAGTTTTTCACCGTCTGCAGGATACAAAAAAAACTGTTGTTGGAGGTGCTGCCTCGCTGCCACTACTTGCTGAGTACTTGTATGTAGATTTGTACAGGCACTACTATTGTCACTGGAGTCTACTACCAGTGAATTGAGGTGCAGTAATAGTCTAAGTTTTTTGGGTGTCCGAATACTATGTACAGTTCTTTTAATATTAGCTGCAGACTTGGTGTAGGTATGTTGAGTGTCCTATACAGCTTGTGCTCAAATTCTACCATCAATGCATGTCGCCATTTTCGTAGACTGGCGTACCGTAGTTATGCTCGGCGTTGTTGTTGTCTTCTTGTCGCTGTTCGTCTCTTGCGTTGCCGTGTGGACTGGACAGGCCAGCTCCATTGCTTGGAGAAGGTGGACGTTGGTCAGCCAAAAATGTACGTGGAGGTAAACCCATATCATGTAATGCAGAGGGACTTGCTATGCTGAGACCCCTTCCCAAGACAGTTGTTAACTCTGTGAGACAATTCACCATGTCGTTATGCTTCAGTATTGTTAGACGTGCATTCTCGTGTGCTACCATTGCTGTCTCATGGAGTCTTCTGTCACGCTCTCTCTGGTACAGCATTTGCTCTTTGAACAGTTGAAGCTGGACATCGATTTTGGAGCGCTCTACTTCCAATGAAGCCTCAACTATGTCTCTCATTTGCGTTGCCATCAGTGAACCCGTCTCTTTTGTTGCTTGAGCTCTGATTGTGTGGCCGGAGACACTCTTTCGCCTAACACTTGTATTGCCAGATCGTTGCTGCACAGCTTGATCAGTATTGTTGGAAGAACTTAGAATGTGGGGAGTGACTCCAGGTGGAACGCCAGCAAAGGCACTCGTTGGGGGAGTCATGCTAGCAGTTCTCAGAGATCGTTGAGTACCTGAGGAGCTACTGGCGCGATTTGCTGATGGCAGGGGAATACTCTCCTTTGTTGACATTGGCACGGGGTGCTACGAAACAGGTATGGGGTCGTCTAGGTCAGTCTCGATGTCTTCGTCATCCCCACCTTCTCCTACCTCAGCCACCGATCTGTAAGTAGAATCGGCAGGAGATAAAATATCCCTCGAGTGTGGTGGTTGGATATGAGGTCTTCCACCAAACCACTCATGAATAGCTATGAAGTATTCATGAGCAAATAGACGTGGTAGTCCTTCAGCTTTCCGCTGCTCTGTTGTCAGTTCCCAGTAATCATGTACATTGTGTCCCGAGCATCCTAGGTAGTCTACAATTTGTTTGTAGTCTGGCAACAACTGGTTCCACTTCGTTTTGCACGCTGCTCCATCTCGAAAGACAGGTGAAAAACCTTGAATCATCACGAAATGGGAGACGCGCACCCACTTCGTACTATCAGGTGTCATTAGGTCGCGTCCATCCACCGTGTCGATTTCTATGAGATGCATCTCCCGTTTTGCTCGAATTAGAGCGAGTACTTTGTCAGGCTGCCAATTAGGGCCTCGATCTTTTCTTGCTCTCTTGCATTGACTCGGTCCTGCTGCAGTAGTTTGTGGATGTGGCACTGCTGGTGCAGGAATTTCTGGATGTGGCACTGCTGGTGCAGGAATTTCTGGATGTGGCATTGCTGCTGCTCCACGTGTGACGTAGCTACTGTGCAGGGCAGCTGAATTATCAGGAATTCGAGGAAAAGCTGTCGGGAATGGAGGTCTGGGGAAATCGGGCGCATACCCTGCAAAAACGACACGTAATGACTGCGTCAGCAACCAGAAACAAGAAAAAACAGAGGTTCATATATATCTCATTTCTATTTCCGTCTCTTCCTTTGGTCGTGCAGGTTACTAGACGGAATTCAATGACACAGAGTGGGTTCACTCGATGATTCTCCTATATTGGGCTTGTGGACCATTGCATCTGATGTCATAAAACAAAGTCTATTCGATTGCAATATGGTGCACAGCATTTTGATACATGGTGAAAACGATTTCCTATGTAATGCATATCATTTCTAAGGGCGGGACTAATATTTCATAGTAGCAAACAGTACGACAGTTCTTAAGTAGTACAAGACAGCATTGAAGCTATGATTCCATGGAAAGGTGGAGGTGAAAACGATTTCCTATGTAATGCATGTAATTTTTAAGGGCGAGACTAACATTTTACAGCAGCAAACACTACGACAGTGCTTAAGTAGTAGAGGACGACATTGAAGCTATGATTCCGTGGAAAGGTGGAGATGGATCATGATTGCGTCATGACAACAATCAAGGGGCCGAATTCGTGGCGCAAGGTAAGAGGGCACTGTGGTAACAAAGCACTGACAGTGACTGTCATGACCGAAGCAAGTCATTCTACAAGCTGAAACAGCAGATTCTACAGTGTTCTGGACTTGTGCAATTAGTGGACGGAAAATGGGAAAACTGAAATGGACACATGGAAAGTGACTGAAACACAAAACCTATGTTGTCTTCCTAGTACTCATTGAGGCATCGGAGGGGTTTTCTGTTATGTGCAGGTCGCCGTTTTTCGAGATTGACGTCATACAATAATAGGTACAAGGACTTGGTGAATGAATAGGACAAAGAAACGAACCTGAGGCAGGGATGGGTGTTGGGCGCATGGGTCCACCGAAATACTGTGGATGTTGTCGGTTGTTCATTGCTTTCTTTTGCTTGTGTGCCTGCGCATATGACACCCATGTCAGTATTGTAGCCAACGACACATGCTTCCCATGAAATATGCACAGTAAGAATGACTGAGTAACTCCACGTTGCTCAAAAAGACAAAACCAAATCGGATTTCTACTTAGAGACCAGCATGACATGTAGAAAATATTCATGATTGCAAGGGAATCTGTAGCGGAAGCTCTCACTTGCTTGAGGATTGAAAATTTGACTGTGACTGTGCTTGAGAGAGACGCTCCTTAATACATTAGGTGCTCGTTGTGGTGGACTCCACTGCTGCCTCGGGCAGTGCGCTCCCATTACGTTTGGCTATAGGTACTAGTGACAGCGTTGTTTTGTTAATGTGACGCCCACTCCCTCCATTAATAAAGAGCGGCCATTTTACTCTGAAATGTTCTTTTCCTCTTGATTTTACTACTCCACTTGACTAGTACTCTCACTTTGGTGGGCCTCTAGTACTTGCTCATTTACTTGCCATAACAGTGTTGCTACTGCACTCTCTCTGCGCCTGCCAAGTAGGCTCGGCATTAACCAATTGCCGCTTGTGGGAATGGCATTCCTTTTAATACTCCTTTTCAACTCAAAGAATGGGTCCCAAGGACCTGATGTGAATGTACCTTAAGCAACTAGGAAAATTAGTGTTAATTTACTCTAACTACACTCAAATTGGCTAACTTCAAAGTCAAACAAACAAAACAACCACAAAAATTTCAAAAACTACCAAAAAGATAATCTACTTGGCTGGCTACAAGAACTGCAATTTGAATGTGTGTCTATTTATTGGAAAGTGCATTAGAATTTTATATAATACTTTTGAGATTATCCCCCAGATTATCCATTGCCTTATAAGGATGGAATCTCATCATTGATTGGTCATATGTACAAGATTCATGACCAATGAAAAATATTTTCAAATCCAAGTTTGGAGGTGTTGTGCAAAGATCTATAATGTTGATTAACCCCTAAAGTCTCAAGGCCATTTTTTTGTCAAAAACGATGCAAAACTGTTCAGTTCTGTTGCATTCATCTAAGAAAAGAGGAAAAAAAATATTTTTTTAGAATCTAACCATAGGATCTTATATTTAACTTATCTAAGATCATGTGGTAAAAATTTCATAAAGTTTGACCGTACAGATTAGAATATATTAGCATTTGAAGTTGGAAATAATTGATTTTTTGAACATTGACTTGCAATTTCAAATGACTTTGACTGCCATTTGTAAAAAAAATTGCACTACAAACTTTGAATTTAATTTTTTTAAATGTTGAATAATTGAGTTGAGAATCTAGGAAAAAAAATTCCAAAAAAACACACTTGATTGTCACTCTTTAAAAATTGTTAAGTAGAAGTAGGTCCAAGATTGAACAAAAAACTAAATTGTCAATAGCTCTAAGATGGAATTAAAACACTATTATCTTAACGGTGAGATTGTTTTAGCAAGCAAACTTAGCCTTATTCAACAATTTGTTTTGAAAAATTGTGAAAATTGCATTTAGAAATGAGTCCTACAAGTTATTTTTTCAAAAAGATGCTCTAAGTGCCCAAAAAATAAGATTGTCCATAACTTTCACATAACAAATCCAAATGGAATGAATCAAAACTTTCCCATATAGATAAAAATACGATCTATGAGAAAATAGTTTTTAAAATTAAAAAAATACTATATGAGAAGATTTTTGCCCACCACATAAAAAAAAAGGACCTTTTGTGCCTGTGCACCAATTGAAATAAAAGTTATATTCCCATAAAAAAGTTAGATATAATCAAGTATCGACCTTGATGAGCCATTAAAAAAACAATTTGGTGAGCATATTTGGATTCAACGAGTTGGGAGAACATGTAGTCAAGGAAATTTCAACAAGTTTCATCATCTTAATGACCTGGTTTTCCCAAAGATTTTATCCTATCATTAGTACTAGTGTGGCCATGTGCCGTTGGCCCAATTTTCATCCACTTCTAGTTCCACTCCCGGTTCCACTCCCGGTTCCACTCCCAGTAGCAAGAACGCCACCAAAATCAAAGTAAAAGTAATTTTCTAATTTTTTAATCAATAAATACTTTGAAATTCAATAACTTTTGCACCACCGCTCCAAACGCCACGAAACCAAGCCCGTGCACCCCTCCTTGCCGAGCCCTTTCCAATGGTACCAAGCACGTGGCCGTGGGATGCCCGGTCCGGGAGATCTCAACGTAACAAACAAACAAACAAACAAACAGCCAAATTTAAGGTATAGATATTATGTCAGTATGTGGTATACTAATTTATCAGAGTCATACTATGGATGAAGAAGAGAGAGAGAAGTTAGTGCAATTTGAAATATATTTTCTTGTACTAATTTCCTTAAAGAAAATGAATTTTGTGTGAAACTAATTTTGCGCTCATGTTAATAGGATAAATCATTAGTATTATGTGCAATAAAGTAAAGTGTTTGTAGTTCTTTACACTCCATTTAATCATATAGGATCATTTGAAGTGACACTAATATGCCCTTAAAACTTCATCATGTAATGTCTTTAATTTATTCACATGGTGCACCTTGGGTGTAAAGTAATACTCTAATTCAACCTTTGGTGAGAGATTCTATGTCTTTTTGAAGATGATGCAAAGATGCACATATATTACATTTTCAATTTTTGACTTTGAAAATTCCAAAAAAAATCCAAAAAAATCCCCCCAAAAATATACATATATTTTTTCATTTTTCCACAATTTTCTATATATCTTTTTGAGGTCAAAAAGGTATATGAGATTTTTTTCGCATACATTTTTTGGACAACATATGAATAAACAATGAATTTTAAAAATTGTTGTATCCAAAATCACCACAATCTTTCATGTTTAGAGGGCTTACATTTTAAGCAAGAATCTAAGTGAGATTGTTTTTCAAACAAGTAACAATTAGCTGCAGTTACTTTACAAGAAATCCATAAGAGTGAAGGATGGCTAATAAAATGTTGATCAATGTACAATGTATAGGCTAATTCTGTGTTCTTAGTTCATACAAATGAACTACACAAAATAGTGAAATTAGGTTACACGTCACTAATTTCTTGACATTTGACACTATATAAATAGTTACAATTAATGTACACAAATGCACTAGTTTTGTAGCAGGTATCGTTGTAACTAGGGCTCTTGAAGCTCCGTGTGTACAAATGAAAAGATCTATAGAAATATTTGTTGACTTTGATGGCTTATACCATGACTTTCTTGGGGTGAGGTAGCCTAATAGTTAAAGCAACCTAATTTCACTATTTTGTGTAATTGAAATTCTAAAAAATTTAGCATACTACAAACTTGGAACCAATGTAATTTTGTTTGGTAATTCATTTCTAAAAACAAACCTAACCTAGACTCCAACAATAAGGGTATACGAATTCTAAGTTTTTTTTGGAATATCATTTTATCAACTCCATCCAAGTTCAAGCTAGGGATTTGTATACTACATAACTCAAATAGGTCAAACTAGTTAACAATAGCATAAATAAGCATCTTCATCTTGCAATTGATTGCCGCATGAAAGATTTGTGAAACCAAAAAAAAAAATTACAATAGTTGAGACCTAGGTTCATAATATTGTATAACAACACTAAATAGTGAAACTAGGTTGCCTCACACTAATTTCTTGACATTCTACACTATAAAACTATATATAATTACTATAGAAAGATGCAATAATGTAGGAACGAAGTGTGTTGCATAGGTTGGTGCATTGGTTGATGGCTTGGATTTAGAGTATGGCATGTGCCTCCATCTGGACTAGAAGTGAGTCATGAATTGACTTCTTTGACGACGGCAACCTAATTGTTAATCCCTAAAGGACCAAGGCCTTTTTTTTGCCCCAAAACACAAAATTGCCATTTCTATAGCATAGAGTAAGAAAATTTGAAAATTATTTTTTTTCACATCAAACCGTGGGATCTTACACCTAACTATTATGAAAATGTGTGGAAAAAATTTCAGAATTTTTGACTACAAAGATTGCAAGATATCTATGTTTAAGTGAAAAAATCCAGTATTTCAGAACATTTCGGGATTATATTATTTGACTTTGAACCTTCTTAACTTCAATTTTTTGCACTATAAAATTTTAAGCTTTAAATGTTTGTGGTGGAGAATTGAGTTAAGAGTCCAGGAAAAAAAATATTGAAAAAAACCTAATTTTCATACTTCAAGAAATTGTTAAATAGAGGTAGGTACAAGATAGAAGGAAAATCTAAATTATTCATATCTCTAAAATGGAATTAAAATGCACTAATCCCGATGGTGAGATTGTTCTAGCAAGCAAATAAAACTATGTGGATTTTTTTTTGAAATTGTAGAAATTGCATTCGAAAATGAAACCTACAAGAGTTTTTTCAAGAAGATGCTCTAATTGCTAGAAAAACAAGATTGTCCATAACTTTCTCATAACAAATCCACATGGAATGAATCAAAGCTTTCCTGGTAGACAAAAATATAATCTGAGAGAAAAATAAATTTAATTTAAATTTTTGAATTTTTTTTTTGCTACTCCCTCTCTCTCTCTCCCCCCTCTCCTTCTTCCAAGTTCCAAGCTGTTTGGATCATAACTTTTGTTCCCGGGCACCGATTGAGAAAAATTCTATACTCCCACAAAGCTAACCAACTTTTCTATCTTCAAAAAAAAATTCAAAAAATTTGGAAAAATTCAGCCTGTAGGTACCTACCCGCAATTCCCATTTGTCCCCTGAAGAGACCATTGTCCTTTAGGGGTTAAAGTAACCCAATTTCACTACTTAGTGTAGGCAATGTCCTCCCCATAGTGTTGGGAAGATATTACGTTTTCCTACATACAATAGAACCTCTCTTAGTGCATAGTCTGGGGATTATGCCCTAAGAGAGGTTTCTGCAATAAGAGAGGTTCTGTACTGAACATTGGTTAACGTAGCCTCTCACTATGGGGCCTCCAACTACTGTTCACCAATAAATACTTCAAAGTACTAACTCTCCTACTACATATTATGCACTAAGAGAGTATGCACTAAGAGAGGTTCTACTGTACTTGGGAAGGAACTTATCAATTAATTCAAGGATTGGAGTTGGGTGAGGAACCATATACGGTACTACGACATTTCTGTTTGTTCACTGAAGGGGTCTCACTGGTAAGCTATGTCACAATGCTCTTTTTCCCCTTTGTTATTGCCCAATAGAAACCAGCCACCGTCAAAGAAAAAAAGTAAAGAAAGTGCCTGAGTGAGCATCCGACAGGAAGCTGTCCACCTTGCTTGCTGCCACCGTAGGGCGGCGATAAGTTGTCAAACTACTGGACCAGTACATGAGTCGGTAATTGGAAACTGATTTAAAAAAAACGAGGTGGCTTGCTTGCATAGCTCACTGAACGGATCGGACCCGCCAGCCTTCAGTTGGTAAGGTAACTGCACCTTAAATCGCACAGTTAAGCAATTCAGCATGGTTTTCACTATTATATTGAAAAATAAATTGTAGGGTCCCATTGGTAGTCAAAACAGGATTCTAGATTCTCTTAGAATGCATTTTTTGGACACTGTGTGAATAAACTACAAATTTTCAAAGTGCTGAAAATAGGTGCACCTAAAAGCGATCATAGAGTCATATGAATAGTGGGAGTACATTTTAGGCAAGAATATCCGCTGTGCGCTTTTAAGGACTGTGCAATTTTAGGTGTAGTTACCTTATTGTGAGCAACTGGGTGCTGGACCGTTGCAATGACGTCCATAATCGCTCACCAGGGAATGATTTCAGCTCAACAATAGTACTGTTGATGAAGTAATGAGGATTAATTATGGATTTTGAATGGGTCTCAAATCTAAAATAATAGGTGAAAAACCGATCACCTTGATACCGGTATGCATTTTGGTGATCTCAGTGGTTTCCTCACCTCAATTCTAACCATTAAAATGGTTTCTTTTGGATTTATAAACTGTTTATTCTGGTTTCTAGTTTCTAATAATATTTAAGAATTATATCCGCGTGATACCCACAATATATACTAGAAAGTAGGTTTGTTGGAACACGCTCCAACTTTCAGATTCTTGGGATAACCGACAGCTGAAAGAATGGTTGGATTCACTGTTGGAAGTAGTTTCTGTTCCTCTCCCTGTACTGTACACTTTATCATCCTGTAGCACCCTGAGAGTCTGGAATTGCCGGGTGAGCAACGCTAATTGATTGACTATATTCATAACTCATTGTTTTACCAATGAGGCAGGGTCCCTTTAGTTTGCATCCTTGGAAAGGGACCTCTACAGGGAACAAAATTGTCTTTTATGGCTCCTTATTCAACCCCAATCGCTGAATTAATTGATAAGTCCTTCCCAACTATCTAGCAAAGCATAATACCTTCCCACACGGGGGACCATTGCTTGATTTTACAATGGTGTGTTACACAGAGACCGTGATGGAAGTAGTAATAATATATTAGGATTTGTGAGGCTTGAGCTAGCACATGTATCACCAAAGATGCATTGCTAAAGCGGCCCCAACATCTCTGTAAAAGCAACTTTCAAGAAAGTAATTTTAACATTGGACTTTTTGGTTATTTTTAGTTTGGTAGCAAGTAGTTTTTTCCTACTCACATTAAAGTGTAACATATCGGAAGTTAGTGAAAGCAATTCTAATTATGGAAAACTTGAAATTATTTCTAATTCCAACTTTGCTTGGATTTCTTCAAAGTTTGTCTTAACCCCAAAAGGACCAAGGCCCTTTATTTTGCCAAAAAACACTCAAAACTGCCATTTCAATAGCAAGAAGTAAAAAAATTTGAAAAATGTTTTTTTTCCACATCTAACCATAGGATCTTACTCCTAACTAGTATGAGAGTGTGTGGAAAAAATTTCATAATTTTTAACCACACAGATTGCAAGATATCTGCATTTAAAGTGGAAAAAACAAGTTTCCAGCACATTGTGGAACTAGATTTTTTGACTTTGAACATTTTTAACTTAATTTTTTTGCACTACAGAGTTTTGAGCTTTTAATGTTTATACTGGAGAATTGAGTTGAGAATCTAGCCAAAAAAGAAAAGTTCAGAAAAACTTAATTTTCATTATTAAAAAAATTGTTAAGTAGAAGTAGGTACGAGATAGAAGAAAAATCTAAATTATTCATATATTTTAGGTGGGATTAAAATGCACAAATTCCAGTGGTGAGATTGTTCTAGCAAGTAAACTAAACCATGCAAAAAAAAAAAATTGAAAAAATTGAAAAGTTTCATTCATAAATGAATCCTACAAGTTATTTTTTCAAAAAGATGCTCTAACTACCCGAAAACAAGAATGTCCATAACTTTCTCATACAAAATCCAAATGAAATGAGTTAAAGCTTCCTAGATAGACAAAAATATAATCTATGAGAAAAAAAATACTTAAAAATAAAAAATAAAAAATGGCAAATTTTTTTGCTGCCTGCCATCCCCTGTTTTGAGCTTATTTGGTCATAACTTTTGTTCCCGAGCACCGATTCTGGAAAAAATTATAATCCTATGAAGTTAATCAGATTTCTTCCAAAAAAAGTTTCAAAAAATCAGAAGAAAATTTCAGCCCGTAGGTACCTGCCCGAAATCGCATTTGTCCCCCGAAGGGACAATGGTCTTTTAGGGGTTAAAGCTTGTCCTAAGTCTTTGATCTCAATCACCAATCTCCAAACTCCAATGTTGGTGTAGGGGTTGGATATATTCCAACATCTTTGTAAAAGTGGCCCCAAGTATTAAAATATATCCTAGTAGTCAATTCCAATTTTCCTTTTGCAAATATTGCACACTTTTATGTAGAATTCTAAAAAATCTTTTGTCTTTTCTACAAAGTTTGGTCTATTTTTGTATATAGAAGTCTTCCCCTAGGATTAGTTGGTTAGGTCAACTAGCTACCCTAACTCACCAAACATAGCCTATGAGCGAGGCTTTTCAAAACAAATTTGGAGAAAAGTGAGCAATAAAGTATAATGAACTTTGGAAGCACTAATGAAGATGTATTTGTATAGAAAGGAAATTGAAAACATGAATTTGTTAAGAGTCTTTGATATTTAGTGAAATGAAACTATATAAAGACTTGCACATTAATTCAAAATAATGTGATTTGATGAATTCATATCACACACCATTAGGACAAAATAGTACATAGTCAAATCAAGAGGTAGACTTAGACGTTTGAAGTATACTTTCATGAATTCAAGGAATTTCTTTTATAAATCTTTTTTTACAATGAATTTGTGTATTTTATTACATGAATTTTAACAATACATGTATGTTTGCCACATGCACGCCCAAAAAAATGAAGGGCAACTAATTTGACCACGAACCACAAAGGGCAACTGAATTTTTGTATAAACCTTTCATATGAAAGGTAGATCCGCCCTCCAAATTCCTTCAAATCCAAGTTCCTTGTACCCTTGGCAGATAGATGCGCAATCTAGTGAAACGTTTAGCCAATCTTGGAGTCACAAAGACGATGGCGGTGTAGGTCTTGGTAGTCGGACATGAACAATCTCCGAGTCCAGTTGAACAAGCTTCCCCAAAAGCATCTCGATCGAAAAGTATCCCGCATTCAGATTTCTTCTGTGAATTGTGTCATTGTTAATTTCAAGCATACTAGTGTGACCCTATGTCGTTGGCCCAATTTTCATCTACTCCCGGTTCCACTCCTGGTTCTACTTCCGATTCTACTCCAAGTTCTACTCCCGGTTCCACTCCCAGTAGCAAGAACGCCACCAAAATCAAAGTAAAAGTAATTTTCTAATTTTTTAATCAATAAATACTTTGAAATTCAATAACTTTTGCACCACCGCTCCAAACGCCATGAAACCAAGCTGGTGCACCCCTCTTTGGCGAGAGCTTTCTAACGGTATCAAGCACGCGGCCGGGGGACCCACGGTCAGGAAGTTGTCCACGCTACAAACAAAACAAAACAAAACAAACAAACAAACAAACAAACAACCTCATTTAAGGTATTGATATACCTTTCAATCCTGCACTCTACACAAAATAGTGAAATTAGGTTGCCCCTGTTGTAAACACTTGCTAAACTAGACTGTATAGAACAATAATCAAAATGAGTACGTTTTACTGAGAGACGATTCAACTTATACACAGTAGTGGATGAAAAATGAATGAGTTCTAACTAGCACTAATGAATGAGTTCTAACTAGCACTAATGAATGAGTATCTACAGTAGTATCTACAGTAACAAATGAGGTCGTTATTCCAACATCCCCCCTCGCTCACGACATCTTTTGTAAGGTCGTGAGCGTTGTGTTCTTCAATGCAGTCTTGTTTAACTGTCAGTTAGGGCTCCGATTAGGAATGTCGCGGGTTACGTTCTTGTACGCGGATGCTATGGAGGAGCTTCACAGTTATGGAAACAGTCTTTCGATGGTGAGCATAATTGTTGATCGGAGTTATGAGCTTCAGGAGCTGTCGTTGTGGGAACAAAGAAGAAAACTGATATCGCGTTGTTTTGCATGTGCAGGTTGGGTTGATGTTCATGTTGTTATGGTTTCTAGCTTTCATCGCTCGCCGAGTGTGTGACAATATCCTTGAGGGTTGCTTCTTTGTGTTTGAATTGATGCAAGGAAGTCGAATGAATCCCAGTGCCGAAGGAGTGCCGTCAACTTCGTTTAGTAATGCTGATAGGAATTTGAACAAGGGAAGAGTGTGCAGAAGCGATACTAAAGAGAGATTCTGGGAGCTGTACTTTGAGAGACCAGAAGATTGGTGGGACAATAGGGATACAAAACGTCATCCGAGAGGGCCAGATTTTAGACATAAGATCACAAAACAGGCCCTGTAGATTGATAGTTGGGCAACACCTAGCTCGGTGAAAGTAAGATTGGAGAGTTAGTGGAAAGAGGAACTAAACCTACTCTTTGTCTGTTTGATACAAAACTAGTGTAGGGTAGTGGTTTGGTTAGAAAATCGGCCTGTTGTGTTGAAGTAGGTACGTGATGCACATGTAAGATTTTGTCTTTGGAGGCCTCTTGAATAAAGTGTTGCTGTATGCCAATATGTTTTGTCCTAGAACGCATAACAGGGTTTTCTACGAGTTTGATGCATGATTGGTTATCACTAAATAGGGAGGTGGGTGCATCTGTATCCACGCCAAGTTCACTCAATATTCTTCGAAAATAGATTATGTCTTTTGCAGCATCTGTGAGAACCCGATACTTTGCTTCTGTGCTTGAAAGAGAAACTGTAGGTTGTAGTTTGCTGGACCATGAGATGCTAGATTCGCCTAACTTGTGAATAATACCTGAGGTTGATCGTCTCGTGTCCACATCACAGCCCCAATCAACGTCTGCATAAGTATGATAAAGATTATCGTTGGCTGTGGGCATGAAGATTCCATAATCGAGAGTTCCACTGAGATACCTTAGGATTTTCTTAGCGGCTTGAAGATGATCGATTTCCGGTTGATCCATGTACTTCGAGACACAGCTTACTGCATAACAGATGTCCGGGCGAGTGTTTGCCAGGTAGAGGAGACTGCCAACTAAGGACCTGTATGTCATTGTGTCTGCTCTTCCTGAACCCGTGTGTTTCTATAACTGTACTTTGGGGTCCATAGGAAGATTAGTGGGATTGCAATCAAGAAGATCAAATTTTTGCAGCAATTTTTGAATATAGGCTCTTTGTCCAATGAAGATACCTTGTTCATTTCTGTGAATTTCTGCTCCCAGGTAGTTGCTAGCCTCACCAAGATCTGTCATTTCGAATTCCTCTTGTAGTGCAGTTTTGAGGCGTGAGATTTCGTTCTGATTATCACCTGTAATAAGTAAATCATCCACGTAAAGGAGTAATATTGTTATTTTCTCATCTTTATTAGAGAAGTATAGATTTGGATCATTTTCGCTTCGGACTAGTCCTTGTTGTAGGAGCCATGTGTTGATTCGGTCATACCAGGCTTTTGGAGCTTGTTTGAGTCCATATAGGGCTTTATTTATCTTACAAACCTTGGTTGAATCCCCTGTAGAAAGAAAACCAGGAGGTATTTCCATGAATACTTCCTCTTGAAGGGTGCCGTTCAAAAATACTGTTATTACGTCCATTTGTAGTAATGGCCAATTTCGTTGAGCCGCTAGTGCAAAAATAAGTCTTATAGTAGACCATCTAACTACCGGTGCAAAGACATCATGGTAGGCTATTCCTTCTTGTTGTTGAAAACCATGTGCCACCAGTCGAGCCTTGAGTTTATTGATGTCCCCGTGCATATTTCATTTGACCTTAAAAATCCACTTTGCAGTTACAGGACGCTTGCCTTTTGGTCGATCCACGACGTCCCATGTTTTGTTTTTCATAATCGAGTTAATTTCACTCTGAATAGCGCTTTGCCAATCCTTATTTTGGTTGGCAGTATGGAAATCCATCGGTTCCTCCATGAACTCGGACACAAGAGTCCAGAAATCTTTAAGTTTAATTGAGGGTTTGCGGATACGGCTGGGATATCGACGTTGTGCGGGTCCAGCGGCCCTGTCTACGGGTAAAGGTCTTGGAGATTGTGATGATCGATCTGGAGAGGTAGGGGTCACAGTAGGGGTCGGGTGATCCTGTCGGCCAAAAATGTGGGGACGCATGGAGCTCACAGTAGGGGTCGGGTAGGCTTCTGGTTCGTGGTGAGTGGAGTCTGGACTGAAAATGGGTTGATGTGGCTCTTCTGGGTCCTGGGTATTGAAAAGATCTTGTCCTATAGCTAATTCAAGGTCTGAGGGATCAAGGGAATTAGTGGACGGAGATGGTTGTGTGTCAGATGATGAGAATTGAAAGCTTTCTTCATCGCTATTTGAAGCTGCTAGATATTGAAAACCTACTTTGCTTTCGTCAAATACGACGTCCCGGCTAATAATGATTTTACGGCGTATTTGGTCATAGAGTCTATAGGCTTTAGTCTGTGTGTCAAAACCTAGAAAAAGACACCTTTGTGTCTTACTGTCTAATTTATTGCGGTGCTCCTTTGGAATGTGTACGTAGGCTAGGCAACCAAAAATACGCAAATTCGAAATGTCAGGCTGCATACCTCTATATTTGGCCTCTGGAATTTTGCCAAAATTTGCTCTTGTTGGACTTCGATTGATCAAGTAAGTTGCGGTGGCAATGGCTTCTGTCCAAAGAAATATTGGCAATTGGCAGTCATGGGACATGCTACGTGCCCGTTCCATTATTGTACGGTTACGCCTCTCTGATACGCCGTTCTGTTGAGGAGTATGTGCTTGCGTGAGCTCTCTGAGGATTCCGTTGTTTGAGTAAAAGATGATGAATTCTTCTGATAAATACTCACCGCCACGATCTGATCGTAAGAAGCGAATTTTGTTTCCAGTTTTCAGTTCGATTTGTTGCTTGAATATACGAAATTTCGTGAAAGCCTCACTTTTGTGTTGTAAGAAGTATGTCTAAGATTTTCTAGAAAAGTCATCTGTAAATACCAATATGTACCGTGAGCCTCCTAAAGAAGGTTGAGACATTGGCCCCATAATGTCTGTATGAATCCGTTCGCCAGATTTTGTGGAATGAGTGATTGATTTTCGTGGAAATCTTTCACGATGTTGGTTTCCTAATAAACAACAATAGCAGATTTGCTTTTGGCTATCTAGTTGGGGAAGGCCAATAACATGTCTTGATCGAGACAGGAACTGCAGACTGGTGTAATTTAAATGCCCCATACGACGATGCCAGAGTTCTGTTGTACTGATGTGATCAGCGGCTAGTGCATGAGCTATTGGCTTAAATGAGTAAAGGCCATTCTCAAAATCACATTGTGCGGATGCTACAACATGATCATTAGTATCGACAATCCAACATTGTTGCTTTGAAAAAATGACACGATGACCAGCATCGGTAAGAACACCAACTGATACAAGATTTTTCGTCATACTGGGCACATACTGAACTTCCTTGAGCTTTATTGCACCTGATTTGGTACTCACAGTGGCTGTACCGGAGCCTTTCACAGGATGAGGTTCTCCGCCTCCAGTCCTAATCTCACTAATTTTCACACCAGATGAACTAGAATCAGGATCTAGCTTGTTGTAATCTGCTGTGATATGCCCAGACGCTCCACTGTCCAGGTACCATGGTCCGTGTCCCCAATGATAGTAGGGATCATGATACTGCTGAGCTATTTGAGATTCGAAAAATTTAGCTAAGTTTGCAAAACCCGTACCTCGTGGTGTCATCGTCTCTTGAACCAATTGTGGATTTGGTGCTGATCGACAATCTCTTGCGTAATGTCCATTCTTTCCGCAGTTGTAGCATATGAATACCTCTGGTCGATACGGTCCTTCTGGTCGTTGTTGGTATGGTCGATAAGGACGATAAGGTCCTGAGTACCCCCGCCCAGGATAACTTCCTCGTGCAGGAAAATCTCTTCCTCGATAAGGTTGGGGCCATCTTCCGTGCCCTCGATTTGCTAGTGTCTGTAGTGATGTTTGTTGACTGAAGCTGGCTGCCAACGCTTCTGTGTCTCCGAGTTGCAGATTCCGATGTTCTCTGCGATGAGACTCAAACATCAAACTTGCACTAAGTTGTTCAAAAGTCATCGTTGCATTGAGATGGGTGAGAGTCTGTATGGTACTCTCGTGAGATCGAGGCAAGCCATTCAAGATAATCTGATTCACATTACGATCTGAAATCTTCTCGCCCATGCCACTGAGTTTGTTCTTGAGCTCCCTTGTCTTCTTGATATATTCTTCAACTGATACTCCCTCATTCATCTTGAGCGTTTGTAATTGACTCATCAATGTGAGGATTTGTGATTGGTCCCTGGATTGGAACTGATCTTTGAGTGCTTTCCACGCCAATGCCGGATCTGAGTACTCTGCAATAAGATCCACGAGATCGTCAGACACAGATAGTATGATTAGTCTACACGCTAAGACTTTCTTCTTTCGTAATTGAGCTTCGGTATGAGCTTCTCCGTCGATGGTGACTGGGAATACGGTGTGATTCTGTACTTCTGTCGTAACTGACCATTGACCCTCTGCCCTCAAGATTGCTCTCATTTTGAGAGCCCATACGTAGTAGTTAGTCATACCCTTCAACTTGTCTCCTTCTCTAATTGTAATGCTCGAGCTTTCTGCCATTTCTTTCTTTCCGTATTTTCAGACTGTGCACGCAGCTTAGGAGTAGGGCTCGACTAGGCTTAACTTATTTCTCTCTCGCAGCTTAGGAGCTCTCGCAGCTTAGGAGCAGGGCTTGACTAGGCTTAACTTCTTTCTCTCTCGCAGCTTAGGAGCAGGGCTCGACTAGGCTTAACTTCTTTCTCTCTTGACTGATGTTCTAATCAAGGTGTTGCGTCTATTTGCTGATCTTGACTTCTACGACCTGTGCTCTGATACCATGTTGTAAACACTCGCTAAACTAGACTGTACAGAACAATAATCAAAATGAGTACGTTTTACTGAGAGACAATTCAACTTATACACAGTAGTGGATGAAAAATGAATGAGTTCTAACTAGCACTAATGAATGAGTATCTACAATAGTATCTACAGTAACAAATGAGGTCGTTTATTCCAACAGCCCCATACTAATTTCTCGACATTCAACACTAACTAAATATGTACAGTCATTACAAAAGAATGTAGTATTGAAAGAACTATGTGTGTTGTATGGGTTGGTGCACTGTTCATGGCTCGAGTGTAGAGAAGTGCATGCGCCTCCATGTGGACAAGTAGTGGCTCATGAGCAAACTTCTCTCAGTGAAGGCAACCTAATTGTTAAGGCAACCCAATTTCACTATTTTGTGTAGTTCTGGAGAATCCACTTGTGAAATGAGAGATTAATTGAGATTAATTGTCATGTGCATTGTTGTGCAATTTGATAGAGATTGGAACCGGGATTGAAACGTACTCTGTGATCAAACCTGCGTTTGGTGGTAGCTAGCTCGGTCTTAGGCCATTTCGATTATTTGTGTGTTTCCTTTATCGCCTGGGACTCCGACAATTTACCAAGCTGATTACCAAATGCGTTCCGAATTGTCGCAGCTTCAGAACCTCTGCAGCACGAATTCGGTTGTCAGCATGACCAGCTGCTTGAAGGAGGCAGCTGTATTCCTGGATGGGATTAATCCTTGGCCATCGAATTTGGTGGTGTAGCATCTTCAGGAACTAATGAAAAGTGACGCCTTCTTCCTTCACGATGTCACCCAAGCGATGCACCTTGCCATAAGACGTGTCGTCAGAGACGGGGGCCTCTGCAACAACCTTACTAACGATGAGCACCATTTCAATGCCCATGTTGAAAGTCCGCCGCATTCCCGCATCCTCCACACCAACCTGCTCTTGCAACCATTTAAAGATGAGTAGCACTTCCCAGGAACCTACATTCACGTTCACACCGATGCCCTTGGGGAGTACGCGAGGGATGTTGTCCGTAAAACCGCTACCGGTGATGTGAGCAATGCCCTTAATCTCAAACTTGGCCAAGAACTCCAGTACCTGTATGGGGAACAAACAACTCATCAGAAAATAAATCTCCTTCAGCAATGAACCGAAACGAAACCAGGTATTTCAACGCAAAAGAACAGCGAAGAAACAATATTCCGCCCTAATGCCAGAAGATTCGATAACGGAAAAAAAAAGACTACATGACTCCATTTAAAAGCAGCATGGACTAGATGAGGCTTAAAAAGGAGGTATGACTGCTGCTGCTCATTCTCTCCATGGAACATCCCTGGAAAAAACAGGCATTCGCTTCTCTCCATGGGAAACATCAACTGCACGCTCATAATTTCCACGGGGCATTAGAGGCCCTGAAAAAAGCAAGAAAAAGATGTAGCCAGACAAGATGTTTATGACTTGAGTAACCCCGCTTCAAAAGAATCCACGAAACTCGAATGAATAAATAGCTCTGACGTGATCTGAGGGAAACAACCCATGATTCGAGCATGAAAAAGCTTCAGATCAAATCACCTGCTTGACATAGATCGCCACGAGCGCCATCCTTCTTCATGCTCCCCGCGAAACCGCTCAAGTCCTACTCTCCCGCGCGTAGAATCCTGGCATTTCCGCCGTCCCTCTGTCCAGGAGCGCGCACTCCGACTACTTGCACTCCGACTGCTTCCACGATGCCGTTGATCACCTGCTCCGCCTGCTCGATTGACGTCCAAGCCACTGGTGGCGAAGTAGTCCAAGGCTTGACGCCGCTGGTGATGACGTCGTTCACGCTCATCGCCACCAAGCCGATCCCAATGGTATCGTGCTGGATCATGTCGAACGCCAGCTTCAGCTTGGTGCCCACTGACTGTGCCCGCCATCAAGTACGAGTCGCCGACGGGGAACGATCCACCGAAGCCTCAGATTCCGGGCGTCATCTCCGCAATTCGGCGCACGATCTCCGTGCCCGCGTCGATGTCCCCCGCCCGAGCCCTTATACTTGAGCCCGCTTGGAATCCGCGCAGCTATGCATGACCCCTTCCTTGTCCCCACTCGCATCGCTCCATGCTGCCGCTGCTGCTGCACACCCAGATCTCCCAAGGGAACGCCTTTCACCACGACAGAGGATTGCGTCGCTGCTGCAGCGGCGCAGGACGTACACGCTGCCACAGCTGCCATCGCTACACAAAACCACAGGGGGCTTTTTTGAGTTTCCCTGTCTCACTTTCCCCTATGAGAACGACAATCTTGTGACTTTACCCTATGTCACAGGATTTTGACACAAGGTAAAGTCACAAGATTGTTGTTCTCATAGGGGAAAGTGAGACAGGGAAACTCAAAAAAGCCCCCTGTGAACGAACAAAATCCTTAACATTAAAAACCTCGGAAAATGGGGAATTTTGTTAAAATGGTGGTATTTCGCTTGCCATTTTGACGGCGTGCCATTTTGACCATCTAGGGTGGATATAGATTTTAGAACGACCGTTCTAAACCCTCTAGGACAAGTAAAGATTTAAGAATGGTCGTTTTGAACTATAAAAGTGCCAAAGTTTTGGAATGCCGCCATTTTAATGAAATTTGCCATGAAATAGAATCTTCAACGCTAAAAACCTCGAAAACAAAATCGTCCAAAAAAAGTAAGCAAAACGCTAAAAAGCAAAGATGGCAAAAAGCAATTCAGTTGGAGCAGAGTATGTGAATTTGGAATTAGGAAAAAGGGGGATACCTTATGTAACTTAACTTATAAGAGTGACTCTCCAAATTCCCACTTTAAGGCCGAATGTCCAACACACTCAACAATATTTGGCTACTATTCATGAAATCAAAGCTACTATTCATGCCACCATTATTGCTTGTCCAATGAGGAGTTGAAATGGTGCAATCTCAAGACTGAATCCAAATTTGTGGGAGACAGAAAGAGTGACAAATAACATTGGAAGATATCATGTCAAGCTCAAGTTTTGGAAGGTTTATTCAAGAATTCTATCCTTGGCATGTGAGGGTGGGGGACCATTCACAATCCATGTGCTCTAGTAGCCAAAGCGGCCAACTCTTCCATGTGACAATGTGGTTGCTTTAAGGAAAGGGAAGGAGGTTGGATTATTGAAGGTAGCAATGATTCTTGTACAAGAGGAGCAAATGAATTTATGTCTTTGAAGGGCATGGAATTCATGAAAAATGAAAGAAGTAGCCTTTGTGGATTCTATGAGAGCATTCAAAGTCTAATACTCTTCAAATGTGGATGAGAAGTGCTCAAGATTACTCACAATATACTCTTGGCACTTCCCAAGGAACAAAACAATGGCCCTGGAAATCACTATTCATCCTAAATTTAGCCCTCTTCATCATTTATTTTACTTGGTGACTGATCAATTGATTATTTATAGGGCATATTTGGTGAGCAAAGATAGGGACCAAGAAGTTGGAGGGCTTTTCAAAATTTGATGTAAACTTTTAGTGCATCAAATTTAACGTGCATGGATAAAGATGCTCTAGTATTGTATAATAAACAACCAACCATGGTTCAAGGTTCAAACCTCCAAGAGGAATCTGTCACTGGATAGTCTTGATAGTATTGGAACCTCATATTCATTATAATGGGAGTTTTCCAATGAAATGGGAGGAAAACTTCCCAAAATTAAAAAAAAATAGGTCAATTCAACAAAAGGTTTTATGTCAATTTTAACTCGAATCGAGTTAAATTGATATAAAACCTTTCAGCTTTAACCTAAAATTGAAAGGTTTTATATCAATTTAACTTGATTCGAGTTAAATTGACATAAAACCTTTTAGATTTAACCTAAAATTGAAAGGTTTTATATCAATTTAACTTGATTCGAGTTAAATTGACATAAAACCTTTTAGATTTAACCTAAAATTGAAAGGTTTTATGTCAATTTAAACTCAATTCGAGTTGAAAACTCGCATTTTAATGAAAATTGGTGATATCAGATGGAAATTGGTGATTTTGGTCAAAATCTGTCATGTTTATTTTGGGAGGTCCCTAATCTCCCATTATAATGAATATGGTGTTTTGGACAATGTTGTTCAATTCTTCTCCGATAGTATATGCTAATAGGACGTTTACACATGTAGCAATCTCTATTCTAAAGTAACAATTGTTGTTTTTCTATTTTTCTAAGGTTGTTTATAAATATATTAATAAAATAAATCTCTATCAATACCTTTCCTTGCATGAGCCATTTCTTGTGAATATATATAGTGTGTCAATAGGATGTTTACACATATTTATGATTAAATGAAGATGAAACTGCATGAAGAGTCACTAATTGAACTAGTGTGTCATTAGATGCTACAACACATTACAATTATATTTCAACCAACACCAATTTGGGTATACTACAAATAGTATGACTTCGGTAATGACTGTTACTCGCAGTACCTGTAATAGGAAAGATCAGTACCTTCACCGGCTGAGTAAGATTAATACTTGGAAGATTGAAGCTTTTGAAGAGTTTAAAAAGCGGGATACTTTTCGAACCAAAATTTCAGATTCAGACAAAATCATGAACTTTCCGTGCACCCAATTCACTTCCTTACGGGTTCCAACCAATCAAGCAATGCCACGTGTCAATTGCTTTCCAAAAATTTGTTAACAGAACGAAAATTCCTTGGTTTCCAAATACTTATGCAGTATTCGGTTAGCAAAAGGTGTGAAAGCGGCGTTTGGACACTTACATGTGATCAGTGAAAAGTCCACATGCTTCCAGCGGGACATGGACGTTGCAAAGGCCGCAAGCACATTCATGCAAGTCCCCTGTAGACTTGCAGATAGATGCGCAATCTAGTGAAACCTTAACCTGGGCCGATCTTGCAGACTTCGTGAGTCGCAAAGACGATGGTGGTGTACGTCTTGGTAGTCGGACATGAACAACCTCCGAGATTAGTTGAACAAGCTTCCGATTGAAAAGCATCTCGGTCGAAAAGTATCCCGCATTCAGGTTTCTTCTGTGAGTTGTGTCTCTGTTAACTTCAAGCATACCTTCCGATCCTGCGCTGTACTAAATTCAATTCTTCATATACTTGACGTTTTAATTGAAACTTCCAAATTTCAAGGAAATTCCCTCGTCTTCATCCACCTACCTTCTGACCTGGCTTTTGAGATAATCTGGCTTTAGGGCTCTCAACGAGGGAGAAAAATTGCGACGAACCCGGCCTGAAGTCATCTGCTGGCATTGATGGCCGCAGAGCTGCCATTTATGCTGCAAGTACTTCTCGCGATGAAGCTCTATTGAATCTTTCGAACTGAAAGAAGTGATTGCGCATCGGGTGAGTGAGGACGTACAGTAATTAAGCTGGGGAAGTAATCAGCGCGGTGATGGAGGGTCATTTTTTGAGAGTCAAGGAGAGATCGAAATCGAAAATGCACACCCTGCCGTATGGATCTCTAACCCACGAATTTCGTTTCATGACGTGCCAGCATACTCGCAATGTTGCGTTTTCGAAGAATTTTGGTGTATTGCCATCTCGTTGTTAATGTCGGGTAGGATATATTTTGTAATTGTGTTTCAGGAACATGGAGATCCCATGGAGCGTAATTAGGTTGGGTGCTTTTAGAGTTATCTTACCGTCTGCTTTTTTATTAGCCCTAAGCGAATTTTCTTGTGGATTGGCTTTCAGAGTTTCAGCATACTTTCCATTCATTAGGATTCGCATTTGTTCGCATAGTTACTGCAGTTTCTAATGCCCGTAGTGTAGGATTTTGTAATTGTCGTTTAGGAACTTCAGTCCATGCTAGAGCACATCCCGTGTAACAGTTGCTTTTACGTGCGACATGTCGACCTTTTTAGAGCCGGCGCGCACCTTTTTCGGCTCGTGATTTTTTTCTTGTGGAATGCTTATAGGCTTACATTCAAATCACTAACATTGTCGTACATCAATTCCACTAGAATCTACAGGTTTGATTGGTTCTCGAGAGATTCAATTCTTGTAGAACTCGATCAATCCGAGTCCCGCTTTTCATGATGGAAGCTTTCCGAATGTGATCTCGTCAGTTGCGAGATTGGTTGACTAAACATTTCTCAACTACTTAATGTTTGTTTGACATGTACTCATCCCTGCTCCCCTTCCATGTGCACAGCTCTTCGTGGGAAATGGATTCTCCGAAATTTCGACATCGGCAAGTTCGTCCCGAACTTTTGCCAACCATCTGCGAATCCAGTGTTTTCCACCGGGAAGAAGATTATCAGGGAACGCTTTTCAATTCCGAGCTTCTCAAAACGCGTCGGCGCAAACGCAAGGGCTTCACCAAACTCACTCAACGTTTTGAAGAAGACGAAGGCCCGGAGGACGAGCGGCCCCTCCTCAGTTCGAACAAATACTCGAAGCCCAAGCGTAGTGGGGATTGGAAGATGCCGAAGAAGGGAGTGAGAATCGCATGGTCACGAAGCCCGCGTCGATCGCGACTCAGGTCTTGCGTGAAAGTCTTGTCGCCTTTCTTGCTGTTAAGGACAATCCGAGATGCATATGTTCGGGCACTGAACAGCTTGGGGGGCAAGGTCAACCAAAAAGCTTGGTATTCCGTGGGGGCCAGGGCCATGTGAGTGCCTGCAGCGACTTCGAGTGTGGCAAAATCAAGTTCATGAGGGTTGATTCGGCTTCCAATTGAGACCTAGCTTCTGAAGGAGATCGACTCACTTTTTCACATACCATTTGGCTTTGACGTTAGTTTCCTGGCTTGGATTTACGTAGTTCGCCTCGCATTATTGTCTCGTTTTAAGATGGCGATGGTGTACAGAGTTCTGTTTGATGTTGAAAATGGACGTTAACTACAGATCCATGCTCATTAGCATGGAAGGAGATCCATAGTTCATGTCCATCTTTTGGTAGAGGAGCAGTAGGGTTGTTACTGCAGCTTTTGTGGGCACGATGCAATTTTCTGTCCTCAAAGTATTAGCCCCTTTATAGAATTTTGGATTACAATTTTCAAATCGCGTTCTTAGCTTGTGCTACAAAGTTTTGTTTGAAACTCCAGGGCATTGTAAGGTTAGTTAGTTGCGTCGACATACTTGACAATACAGTATGTTCTAATGGTTTCCTGATCACTCATGGGGAAAACATTCCTCGTGAATTTTCTCTTCCTAATTCCCGATTTTTGCTCCCAACTGCATGTGGAGTTATCAGGATCAATCATGGATCATTCAAATCTAGAAACTCTTCCACAACCTTCCGGAGCCCATCAAGATACTTATAACATTCTAGATGATAACCTATTCGGGTAGATAACCTGTTCGGGTAGATTGATAATTGGCCAAGGAACCTCCTAGGAAGAGCGTGCACCTTGCATCAAGGAACAACAGTGTTTCTTGAATTTGTGGCTTGCTGTGCCGTGCTTCAAGTCTCAAGTAATCTTACTCAATTGCTGCACGTACTTGCCTTAACATTAAGCATTGTTTGCCACTCCAAGTTGTGAGCTCGCAAAAGCAGTACTAGAGTTATTACGATCAATCAAGGATCATGAGCGCATTTGGTTGTGGAGCGAAGATTTTACAGCAAAGATCTACTTGCCTGTTGATGCAATTAACGCCTACTTACCATCTATGGCAATGCACCTTACACCAATGGCGTCTTCAAATATTATCATTCTACTTGACGGCGCATAGTTGTCACATTAGACGGACCGTCCGTCCAAACTGTCCGATATGTCTGCTTGTCCGGGACGTCCAATGATCCTAACCCGTCCCATGTGACTACTTTGAGGTAGTTACATTGTCTGTCCAATTCGTCCAAACTGTTCAATATGTTCGCTTGTCCAGGACGTCCAGTATTTCTACATTGTCTTATGTAACAATAATGTGACGGTGTGAGCAGAGAACTATTGAGCAAGCTTCATGAGTATCTTTGCCATTGCTTCCCTACAACTGCTGCCACCAAGGTTGCAGTCACCGATGTTGCCACTGACATTGATGAGAAAGCGAGGGCTTGGAATACATGTATCAAAGATTTCGCACAAAATCTTGATGCAGATTTCACTGAGAAAATGCTTGCAGTAAGTTTATTTAAACACAGCTATGCATGTTGTAAACTGTTTCTATATCCTTGCATTAAGCACTGTGCCTCTAATATAGACATGCATCTAATAATCTTTTTGATGCCATTGTAGGAGGTGGCAAAGAGGAACTCACCAGCAATAGGGAGTAGGGATGGTTGTCCTGCACAAAGCACTGTAGAAAGAAGCTGTTGAACGAACTTCCCATTGGAAATATGCTCTCGCTAAGAAACACATTCCAGATATGCAGTAACATTCTCATTGGACGTTTGTTCATCGAGTTGTTATAGTAGTGTTGATGATTTTCTCGAGTAGGTTTGAGTAACGACATGTGGACCAGCAAAGGACGCAGGCAAGAAGCTGTTAGAATAGTGTTGCTCAGTTTATGTGGTATTTTCGAAGTAAAAACATGTGGATTGACACTAGACGGAGGCAATTAGATTCTTAGTTCTTGATAGTACAAGTAATTGTGCAGCAGAACACTTTTCGCTGAATTCAATTTTTGTTCAATTGGGATGTTATGTGTGTTTTATTTGGTTGAGAACAATTGATTTACTAGTTTTTTACGTTTTGTGTTCATCTTATTATTTATTTTGCGGCAAAGATGCTATTAGAATGGCATGCAAAGGACACCCTATATGCCACAGTGAATAGCCAATGTTTGTAGGATTTTGGAAAATGCTGTACTAAGTTTTCTGTGACTCAATCATCATCGACATCTGGATCGAGCCCTTGCCGTATTGAATACTTGACGAAGAAGTTCATGACTAGTAAACACCTTGTAGGTTGTATAATTATTTTTAAAACTTTTAATCAAGTAGATATCTGGAATTCAAATCTATAGGCATTTCTACTAAGCATCTCTGAAACCATGTGAATTCTGATAATTTTTACGGTTGGATTACTTGCTTGATTATTTTGCTTACCGAGGAGCCTAGTATACTTTTTCTCAGGTCAGTACGTATAGCGGTGACGTTAAGAATGTTGGGAGCATAAACGCTGCCATTGAGGCTGCAGTCTCTGACCCTGGCGTCATTGAGGTGCTAATCTTTAGTCATGAAGTCTCTTGCATGTGTCCTTACGTTTGAAGACGGAACAATTGAGAACTATGATCACGTCATAGATACAAACTTGAAGGGCAACATTTACACTATCAAGGCTGCACTTCCTCACATAAAAGCTAGTGAGGGAGCCCCAGCCTGCATCTATATCCATATTTTCTTCCTAGGCTAGTCAAGTGCGATTTAAATCTCAATCATGTCCCTTGGGACTGAAGTGCGCGCGCTATGCTTGAGGAAGGATATGGTGGCTGTATGAACGTGCCAAAGCAATCCAAGTTCCGGATGTAGTAATAAAGTTCAATCGTATGCTTTTTCAATGAGTGAGCATCCTCCATATGGCTGCTATTTTGTGGTTTTGCGAGCTATTATGATGATGACTACTTTTTTGCGACTGCCTGTTGGTGTGTATGGCTATGCGGTTTATTTAGCCACTAAGTTTGCACTACAAGGCTTGGCTAAGTGTTTGCAACATGAGCTGGTTGATCGGAACATTTGCTTGTCTCTTGTTTACTCTCCCAACACTATGACTCTAGGCTACCTAGGAGGCATTAGAGGAAATTTCTGGGCTCCGGAGGACTGCTCCACAGCTCTCCGAGGTACCCTAAAATTTGCTTTTATTTTGCTCAAAAAAACGTTTTTCCCCTATTTTTGCCCTGCTGAAACAGCAACAGTAGTGGCACAGGAACCCAGAATTCTGAATAAAAAAATAAAAAAAAAAATCTTCTTAATCTTAAGAAAATCTTTAAAAAAAAAATTAAAAAAAAATTAAAATTTTTTGCGAGACTTGATTGCTCCGGCAAGCAGTCAGAGACTCTAACTGCTCACCAAGAGCAATTTTGAAGTTGACAGGCCATGCAAACAATAGCATGGCATGTCAACTTTAGACGGCCTTCTTTAGGGCTGAAAATTTCTCTAATGGTGCTTGCGTATTCTCAATGCGGCTGGTAAGACCACCATTTAGGTACAAGTTCAAGCTCGGCTAGATCGTCACCACCATTCCCAACATCGATATGTGCTTCCGCTCTTCCGCTCATATTATGCTCTTGTTTTGGGTATGGCTTGTGCTTGTGGTTATTTGGTTTGATGGCGAGGGTTTGGGATTCAATCGGGGTTAGGTTTTGAATGTCATAGACTAGAGGATAACAATTTTCTTGCACTTTACATTAGGAGCTATTGGAAGAGCTTGTAGTAGGAAGGAAATAGAACCTGGAGAAAAGATTGCTATGACTGCGGGTGTAATAACACCAGAGCTTGGTAATGCCAGTGCGGTTGCTACGGATGGTAAGGCTACGGCATAGAAGACTTCTCCGCAAAGGCGGGGGTGAAAAAATTGTTGTTTGTCTTGTCCGCCGAGGCGTGGCTGGCATTGCGATTCCTGGTGAAGAAACCTGAGGCCGCGATGATGCAAGCGTGGCAACTGCTGTCGATCTTCACGTCCACCATCACAAGCTTGGTACTTTCAGCGTTTTGATGACTTGCTGGTTGATCCTGGACAGCTCATCAATGGCTCCAAGGTCATCTTTCTATTGTTTTATTTTTGGCATTCAATCTCGGACGCATTGGGTTCCTACGTAGTTAAATTTGTTGCGCATTTTTCTCTGGCAGTAATGTTGTGTGATAGCCAACTTCATTCATATGAATTGTGATGTTTAAGAACTTTCAGATGTTGGAACTTGAAATTCTGCTCTCTGGAGACTGGATATTGCTCTATTTGCTTACCTTGCATTTTTGTGTCTTATCCACTTCTATGAGATTTATGATTGTGTAGGCTTCTCTCACGTCTTGTTGTCATCTCTGCAAGTGCGAATTTGCATGTAGTGGACTGATCATTTCTTTCTGGTTGTGTATATTCCTTGGTCTTTTTCCTTGTGACCACCAGCGTGTAAAAGATTCTTTACACAAAAAAGTAACAAAATGTAGATTGAAGGAAGAGTACAACTTTGTATTGAGTTAGTACTCGTAATGTTTTTCAAGTGAGATGATACAATAACCAAATATAGAGGTTAAATTCAACATTTTCTAGGTCGTAGATTAATGGGATGCCTCCAATTGAATGGCTCATTTTTACCAGTTACTTTTTTTTAACATTTTATATTTTTTATGAAAATGATTTTGCTGTTTTGCAGAACGGACTTGTGAAAGAAAGTATCAAAACAAAGCATTTTGTATTGGTGCATGGAGGAGGCCTTGGAGCTTGGTGCTTGTACAAGTCCATAGCGTCACTTGAGGAAGCTGGATTGGTGGCTACAACTATTGACTTGAAGTACTTGGGGATTGACTCCACGGATCCCAATCAAATCAATAGCATGGCCATCTGCATGAAGCTTCTTTTGGACTTTTTGGAATAATTGGGATCTGATGAAAAGGTGGGTACGCGTTCTTTTCAGAAGTTGAGAATTCGATTCCAACTTTTTCTACATTAAGTTTGTACAGATTGTAACTAAAGGATGGATAAATGTTCACTTTTTGAGTACACTCAATGTACGTCATTACATATTGGAGTGGTCCTATATTTTCGTGAGTTTGTGTGTTATTAGTGTCTTGTCGCTTGATAGTGGTTTTGATAATGCAGGTAAGTCTAGTGGGGCATAACATTGGAAGAACTTGTGTATCTTATGCAATGGAGTGTTTCCCGCGTAAAATATTCAAAGTCATCTTTGTTGCGGCTGCCATAATATTCAATGGGCAATGGGCATTCAATGTGTTTGTATGGCAGGTGTTTAACTTAATCGTTTTTTGATAGCTCCATTGTACGCAAATGAAGAGTGAAGGTACTTGTGAATGAATAACTCAAGTTAAAAAGTATGAGCAAGTATTCAGCTCGGTGTCACGGACATAATTCAGAACCTTCATCGACAGATTTGTAGATAGAAAAAGGTTCTAGAACCTTGTAGAAGCACGTCCTAGCTGGAGGAAGCTTCTCGGAAATACGTCGTAGCTGGAGGAAGCTTCTTGAAGTACTTCCAAGTTGAAGAAAACTTCTAGAAGAACCTCCTAGTGAGTAGTATATAAGTAAATCGAGATTGAGATAGTTCTTAGTTTCAACAACATCTTTCTTTATCTTAACTCTTGACTCTAGTTTTTGCCTTGTACTTCTTGAATTTTGATATCAAGTCTTGATTTTCAGAATGTGTCTTCTCTTGCTTTGCCTTGCATCTCACTTGTCCATTACAGTCCATTATAGTTTGTTGAGACTGATCTATCAAATTTTGCTTTGCAAAATTGGTTCCAAACTTCTTAGCAAACGGACATAGTGTTAGTTCAATATAAAGTTTGTTGTACTAGTCATTGACAAATTCAAGGGTAAAACTAATATTAGAGCTTGGTTTTTCTTGGTTGAGTGTTGATTACCCTCTCCTTGAGAATATTAAGGCGCTTAGAGGTTGTAGATTACCGTCTTCTAAACTAGTATTATTTTTTCTCAACAAAGGTTTTCTTGATTGTGAGTGGATTACTACCCTTCTTGAAAACATCTTTATTATTTAAAAATTGTGGATTACTCATCTCTAAATTGGTTCTTATTTAGTAGGTTAATCCTTTTTGTGTTCTTGTTGAGTGAATTAATATGTCAGGAGGCAAAGACAGCAATTCGATAGCAACTAAATTAAACCTCGTTTTTAAAGATCTCAACCCAAGCCAACTGCATCAACTTCAGAGACGAGTTTGCATGCTCAAAACTTTGACTCAAAGATCTTGACGCAAGGAAGCCATGTATTAGTCTTCCCAAAAAATTTAATGGTTTCAAATCAAAGCGTTGGAGATTTGTGAATCAAGTTCAACTCATCATCTTTCTCCATCCTCAACAATATCCGACAAACAAATCAAGAGTGGATTTGGTTGGAAGTTTGCTTGTTGGACAAGCTTTGTCTTGATTTTCGTCCCTATTTGAGAAGCAATCTTCAATTCTGAGCAACTTTGAGACATTCTTAGAGGCCTTTTTCAAAGCGTTTGGAGAACATGACAAGATCCATTAGGCAATAACTAAAGTCCGTTCTTTATGACAAGGATCTTGCTCAGCTATGATATATGCATCCAAATTCCGACAACTTGCTTGTGATATCAATTGGAGAGAAGAAGCATTTATGAGTTAATTCCAATGGGGCTTAAAAGACAACATGAAAAATTTGTTATTATCATTTCCTAATTTTCAAACACTAAATGAAGCGATAAGTCAAGACGTAAAATATGACAATCAATTATTTCAAAGATGTCAAGATCGACGATTGTAGGTTACACCAATGGCACCAATAAATTTCTCGCCCACGGTCAAGGAAGCATGTATAACAAGTATGCATGCTGAACAATGTTTTTTTTCCGACGATTTAGTACAAAATTGCACCAATTTTACAGCCTGGCATCAAGCCTATAGAAAAAAAACGTACAATTTGGACTGCTTACCGCACAAAAAAGATGTCTCGATGAAGACCTGTATTTATATTGTAGAGAACTTGGCCATAAAGCATTCAACTGCTATAAGAAGCACAAACAACATACTTTCAAGACAAAAGCCGTATATGTATCAAAAAATGAGGATGCTCAGCCACAGTAGGATCCGTGTGGCTAGAGCCTTCTGTTTTTCAAATAAATCCAAATCCTCATCTTTTTTTTCAATACTATACACCCAAGTTGAGGCCCTAAGAAGAAACTGCAAATTCATGCCCTATTAGACCCTGGGGCTTCAGTTTGTTTTTTAGATGAAGAATTTGCCAAACGTCATAGAATTCTTCTATTTTTGAAATCAAAACCTGAACATATAGAGGTTATAGACGGTTGGCTATATCTTTGGGGGATGTCACTTATGAAACTAGACCACTAGAAGTTTCATTTGAGGGATACAAGAGTACAATCATATTCAACGTTATCAAAATCCCGTCCAATCCCATAGTTTTAGGACTTTCTTGGTTTGAAAAGTACAATCCAGTTATAGATTGAAAATCACAAAATCTATGGGTTTTTTCAGACACCTCGACAATGGAATCTCTTTCAAAGCCTTCAAGTGTCAAACCTGTATTTGTTGGAGCTAGAGTCTTTATCAAAGCCGCAAGAAACGATAACCCTATGTACTCTATGCAACTCCGGTATGCGACAACAACAATATTTTTACAAATATTTCAACTTAGTACCAAGACTTTGAAGATGTATTCAAAAAGAAACATGCAGACATTTTGCCAAAACATCATTCATACAATTGTGTTATTGTACCTAAAGATGGAACTCAATTGCCATTTGGTCCAATATACAACCTGTTTCAAAATGAACTTTCAGCATTAAGAGAGTATATCGACAAAAATCTTGCAAAGAACTTCATTTGACATTCCAAATCTCTGACAGAAGTGCCAATATTTTTTGTAAAGAAAAAAAAATGGCTCTTTACGGATGTGCATTGATTATCGCGTTCTAAACAAAATAATTGTAAAAAATTGATATCCCTTGCAGTTAATATCCAGACTTTTTGATCAACTTGGACAAACAAAAATCTATACCAAGATTGATCTTCATGAAGCATATAACTTGGTGTGTATTAAAGAAGGGAATGAATAGAAGATAGTATTCTAAACCAAATGTAAACATTTTGAATACAATGTTATGCCATTTGGGCTTACTAATGCATTGGCTATTTTTCCAACACCTAATGAATGATATCTTCTGTGAGTTCCTGGATCAATTTGTTGTATATTATTTTGATGACATCTTGATTTATTCCAAGAATATTGAAGAACATGAGAGACATGTCAAGTTTGTGCTACAAAAGCTATGAGATGCTAGATTATATGCAAAATTGGAAAAAATGCGTATTCAATCAACTGCAAGTGGAGTTTCTCGGATATATCATCTCCAATAAAGAATTACTGATGGATCTAAAGAAGATTCAAGCCATCACAGACTGGTCAACTCCTCGAATAATATACAACGTACAGTGTTTCTTGAATTTGCCAACTTTTATCGGATCTTCATCAAAAACTACTCTCAAGTAGCGGCTCTACTAACTTGATTCACATGCGAAAATAAATTAGAATGGAACCCGAAACAGAGAAAATTTTTCAACACTTAAAGTCAGCCTTTACAATAGCTCCAATCTTGATCCATCATAACTTTTTCAAGCCATTCTATATGGAAACGGATGCTTTAGATTTTACATTAGGAGCAACTCTTTTGCAAATCGGAGATGAGGGGAGACTTCATCCATTCAGTCTATTCAAGAAAATTTTCAGCTGTTGAGATTCACTACGAGATTCACGACAAGGAGCTTCTTGCTATTGTTGACTCGTTTCAGAAAGGGCGCCACTTACTTGAAGGTCCGTCACATCAGGTGACTGTATATACAACTCAAAAAATCTTGAATATTTTATGTCTGCTCGCGTTTTGTATTCACGTCAAGCTCGTTGAAGCATGTCATCATCCCATTTCGGCTTCATCATCATTAACCGCCCTAAAAAGCAACAAGGATTATCAGATGCCTTGTTTCGGAGATCATATTTGGTACCAAAAAAAAAAATGGCGTACGACCAACAACAAACAACTTTTCTTAAGCTTGAATAATTCTAGCTTCGTGCAACAACTATGGCAATGCTAGTTGATTCTTTGTTTCTTGACCGTACAACATCAGCCTTGAATCCTCTAATTCTTGATATCAAACGTCAGTCTCACCATGATGGTGACAAGTTTAAGCTATTGATGATAAGTTTAAGTCTCGAGATTTTTGGTGGCCACAAATGTGGAAGGCCATCAAGGGCTTTGTATTCACTTGTGATTCTTGTTCCAGGTCTAAAAATCCACAATATCAATCGCATGGACTTCTCCAACCATTATTTGTTCTGAAGCAACCATAATCTTCAATTTTTATGGATTTCATTATGGATTTATCTCCATCCAAGACCTTTGATTTCATATGTGTGATTGTGGATCGACCTACAAAAATGACGCATTTTATTTCATGCAAGAAGACAATTACTAGCAAAAAAACAACGAAACTCTTCTTTGACAACATTTATCGTTATCATAGGTTGCCAGGTGATATTATATTAGACCGAAGACCACAATTTGTTTCCAAGTTCTGGAGGTCTCTTTTTGAAACCTTAAAGGTGGATATCAAACTCTCTTCTGCCTTTCATCCCCAAATAGATGGACAAACTAAACATGTCAATCAAATTCTGAAACAATACCTACATTGTACCATCAACTATCAACAAGATGATTGGACTTCACATTTGATATTGACAGAGTTTGCTTATAACAATACTATTTATACTTCTACTCAACAAACGTCATTCTATAACAATTACGGATATCATTCCAAGTTTGATCTATTTAACAATTCTCAGATGAACAATCTGGCAGCCACAGATTTTATTAAGCAATTATTAGAGCTTTAAAACACCATGAAACACCATCTCCAGGAAGCTCAAGATCGTTACAAGACATCCGCAAACACGTCGCGAAAAGAACCATTTCTATTTTAAGTTGGTGAAAAGGTTTGACTCTTTTTATACAACATCAAAACTACTCGACCATGTGACAAATTGAATTATTGTCAGATAGGACCATTTCCAATTCAAAAGCAAGTCAATCCCGTCGCTTATCGATTGGAGCTTTCGGCATCTATGAAAGTACATCCAATCTTTTATATTTATCTTCTCGAGCCGTATAAAGAGTCAAATTTGCTAAAAAGAGGTCACCACCATCGCCTTTAATTGAAATAGATAATCATGACGAATATGAGATAGACAAAGTACTTAAATTAGAGTACTTGGTATATTGGCGTAGATACGACATCAACGAACACACATGAGAATCAGAAACAAATTTAGTCAATGCACCACAAAAAGTACACAAGTTTCACCACCTCTATCATGATAAACCACAGCCTTTCTAGTAGCTTCTTTGAAAAACCTTCCCATCTAAAGCCTGATATAAAGATGGGAGAATTGATACAAAAAGATGGTCTTTACTCTCATTGCAAAAACTTTCATAATCCTTGGCTAAATCTCCAATATGTCTAATTAGAGGGGTTTTAGAGATTCTTTAAATTCTAAGTATGATTCTGAGTCCAAGTTTGAGCTCTCTATGTTACAATTGCCAGACCAACCATTGCAATCTTTAGATTTTTCGCCATTACAACCTCAAAATGAAAGCAAACCCTCGATGCAACAAAAATGGCCTCATATCAAGCAGCCATTGTATGGTCATTTTCAACCCGACGCTTGAACTTTGGTGATTTATTGCAAATTGGAAGGCATAAGCCTGATGGATCAGAAGTTACCTTCCAAGGGTGTTTTAAAGGACTCAACATAAAGTAGTATTTTGGATTTCTTCCTGTAGAAGAAAGTCACGATCACAATTGTTAGATGTCTGGCCATGTCTAATCCTTGTCTTGAGATCAGCGGACAACTTACGTTGCAGATACTGTTTGTCATATCTTTGCTTTTTTACAAATGTAGAACCAAGATTACTTATGTTCCTCTTAGAATTCGTCGCTAGAGAAGGAGGTGATGTCATGGACATTGTTAAGAACCTTCATCAACAGATTTGTAGATAGAAAGAGGTTCTAGAACCTTGTAGAAGCATGTCCTAGCTGGAGGAAGCTTTTCGGAACACTTTCTATCAATAGATTTGTAGATAGAAAAAGGTTCTAGAACCTTGTAGAAGCATGTCCTAGCTGGAAGAAGCTTCTCAAAGCATATTCTAGTTGGAAGAAGCTTCTGAAAATATGTTCTAGCTAGAAAAAGCTTCTAGGAGTAATTCCAAGTTGGAGGAAGCTTCTTGAAGAACCTCCTAGTGGATGGTATATAAGCAAGTCGAGACTGAGGTAAATCTTAGTCTCGACAACACCTCTCTTGATCTTAACTCTTGACTCTAGCTCTTGCTTTGTACTTTTTGAACTCTGATATCAAGTTTTGATTTTCAGAACGTGTCTTTTCTTGCTTTGCCTTGTATCTCATATGTTCGTTACACTCAGGGCATACTGTGATCATTCAAAGATCTGTGGTAATGTCATTGTTGATATGACTCAACTCTATGATGTTTTCTATTTGTTTGACAAATACTTATTGTGTGTACTTCTAAGCAACTACGCATAAATTAGATTTGTGCAGGAGAATAGGGAAGTTGGTTTGATGCTCAAAGCACAGAAATTTCTCTACGAGAATAGAACTTCTAGTGTACCAACAGCAGTGGAACTTGATAGAGCTGTAGTTATGGATCTGTTCTTTAATATTACCCCAGCTAAAATATTTCCTTATATATATCATTTTCTCTTCGTTGTGGATTGGAAATAATTTGCTTAGTCAGATTTGCAGCAGATTTAATCCGAATGGCCTAGCTGCTAAGCAGTTGTCAACCATTCAATCTTGTTTTCTTACACGGTCTTGCAATATGATTCAGTTTAGCATTAGAAATACTTGCAAACCCTAAACCCTAGTTGTACAAACACGTATCTTGTATTTTTGGTTATGCAACCTTATTTAGTTCTGGGCAGAAGTTGTAGACATTTGTATTATCAAGTCATTTTCTTAACATTTTGCCTTTGGATGGTGTTCACGCATTTGTAATGAATCCCCAAAAAGACTTGTATGGACTTAGGTTTGATCCATTGAAAGATGCTCCTCGTTGGATCAAGACTCAATCAGACGCAGAGGGTGTGGGAACTTGTTCATAAAATTACAAGGTTAGTGTTCTTGTGTCATTTCGTTGCCCTCGTATAATTAAGAGGTCCTACTTGGATATAGTATTGTCATCACCAAAAGATTCTCTTAGACCTTTGCAACGACCTGATGTGACTACCTTCTGATCAAACCTTTATAGTGATTAGTGGTATTGGCTTTGTAACCGTATGTGCAAGTCCCACTTGATATGCTCAATGCAAGCAATAGAATGTTTGTGTAATGGTGTGCGTGGATATCTGGCACTGGAATGGTGTTTCATCTTCTGAATATATTTTGGCTATAATTGCTATTAAATATTCGAGTTCCAAATATTTAAATATTTGAGGCTCATGACATCCGTAAAGGCCAAGGGACACTAGCAATTTATAGGTGATTGAAGGTGTCTCACCATTTGTTGCTGTAAAACAAACTTTTGAACTACTAGCTCATGCAAGCAACGTAATTTAAATGCAAGCTTATGTCCAGATTGGTATGCCAATGCGCAAACCCTAATCCTAGTGCTCTCAAACGTACAAATCCTAGTCTTGGCATTCTCGGCATTCCCCATCAACGTGGCATTCCTAATGTTGGGAGCGTCAGCGTCTCTTGACGGGGCCCATAAAAAAGAGCCTCTTTCTCTTTTTTTTCCTTTTTTTTCCTATTTATTCTATTTCAAAAGTAGAAAAGAGAGAACTTTTTATTGTTTTTATGTAGTTTAATGTTTTATAGACATAATTAAACATGATTTAATTTTTTTATAGACTTTTTGAAGGTAAGTAGGCAACATCTTGAAAGCCTATTATGAAGTACATTTGAACTTTTATTTACTAAACTTGATTTACATGAACTCAAGAAGTATACCAATTAGATCATAATGTTAACATAATATCAATATTACCTCTTTCTACTAAAAATTTCAAAGTGTGATATGTATTTTTTTAAATAGTACTCCGGAGTATGATTTTGCAAAGAATTTATTTAGGAAAAATTTACATTTTGTTTGGAAGCTTATAATTATGGGAAATAAAGGTGCACCTAAGAATCTAATTTGTTGACTATATCATGGAGAAAATATTAAAAAATTATTTAACCAACATGGTGAACTAATGACACTTGACCAGATACTTTACAATTTTTAATCAAATTGTTTATTGACGTGAATTCACAATAATTATGGATGAATAATGTTTGTTGATGTAAATTCACAATATGAACTTATACTATTTGTTTGTTAACACCTAAAGGACCAAACACTATTTTTTGGCAACATAGCGATTTTGGGCAGCTCACTACAAACGGAGTTTTTATTTTTTTTCTTTGAAAATTTCATAAAACATATGTCTAAGGAGGAGCTTTAAGGTCCAACAACTTTCATAACTTTTGACTACATGGTTAAAAAATTATTGCATGATATGTGGTTTTTGTTACTCGGCCGACATCCTGGGCAGCTCAAAAAACTCCTTCAAAAATCATTTTATTGAAAAATGAAAAAGTTGGAAGTGGTTCTAAAAAAACATTTAAGAGTGGAAAAGTTTAAATCACTCCATTTTGTTTAAGGAGGTGAGAGTTATTCGGAATTCCAATTTGTGGGTAGGTTTGTTGATTGACGGCCGAGATGTTCATGATCCAATGGAGGAGCCCAATCCGACCCCAATCCGGCCCAAGATGGGAGTTTGGGCCATCCAAAACCTCGTCCTGATTGCTCCCTTGGGGCAGATGGGGCCGGATGATTTGGCACCAAAACCATGCCACCTAAGGCGATACATAAGATGAGTGATGGTTCCATCTGGCCCCAAGTATAAAGCCCTTAGGCCGAATTTGGAGAAATTGAAAGATTCTATTGGTTTGAACTTGGAGAGCTTCGATTGGCCTTCAATCCGGACCCGAGTATAAACTGGCCCTAAGCATCTTGTACCCAAGCACCTAGTCATTTGAGCACAATCGCTTCTACGCTTCTGCACTTCTGCTTCTAAGGTAAAAGACCCTATTGCGGTCAGAATAAGGAATGAGCCCTCATGCCACTATTGAAATTTTTCACATATTTTCCCACATGAAGATAAGTGTGAGAGACAAGTGTGAGAGACAATAAGGACATTTGAAATTATATTTTTTGGACCAAGTATGAATCAGTTTTGAATTTTTAAGGTGATCAACCCATAGGGGTCTGTAGGCTACCTCATGACCAACAAAATTTGAATCCAATATGATCATCTTCCTACCCAATGCAATCACAACATTTTCAAACATGGAAGACCTAAAAAATCAGTTTTTACAAAGAATTTTACACTAAAAAGTTGGAAGTATCTATTGAGGTCACTAATTACTCCATAACTACCATGTAAGGCATTGATTGTGGTCTGAAAAACACAATGGGATCATTAGGTATTCATCATGGGCCATTTGACCACAATGGGGTCTTTTACCTCAGTTCTTCAAACAAAGGTTTCATCCTAAAAAGTTCAAACATAAGCTCCTAATCCTCTGAATGCAGGAGCATTCTTTTGAACATGAGAGCCTCACCTATTTTCACCACTTTGAAAAGAAAAGGAAATTCCAGCATTTCACAATCTGGTAGGATGGGTTCATATTAGCCATCCATATGAAATGAGGCATTTACACCACAATATTTCAGTTCCGAACTACCAAACCCAGACCAGGTCGCCCCAACCGTTGGTGAATGATCCTCCAACAAAATACAATAGCTTGAAAATTTGCAGAAACATGACCAAAAGCTTAACATTGCAACCAATACCCATAGAAGGTCTTGAACAGAGCGGTCTCCAAACCATCAACAACCCACAACAAAAAGTTCATTGACAATGCAAGCTCGCTACGAGTGCCGCACACGCAAAGCTCAGAGGGCTCGACATAAACAAGAAAAGCCCACAAAAACCGACAGAACTTCACCGGACGGCCAAGAACATACCCGCCCCAACCCACTGACCCACCCACCCCAACCTCTCCACCATTGCATGCACACTTCAAAACATTCCACTCAAGCAAGAAAAAAAAAATCCACAAAAATACTGCCAAAAGTCATGTATACTGACGCCACAAACACACACCATTTTAGTGGGTTCAAAAGAACCCCAATTTAATTTTATTGATTTTTTTGGGTTTTTTCAATGTGTCCAGAGTCCAGACGAGACAGCCTAAGCCCTCTCTCCCCTGATCCTCCGGGCCAGCTGGATGTCCTTAGGCATGATCGTCACCCTCTTCGCGTGGATGGCGCACAAGTTAGTGTCCTCGAACAGCCCCACCAAGTAGGCCTCAGCAGCCTCCTGCAGCGCAAGCACCGCGTGGCTCTGGAAACGAAGGTCGGTCTGAAATAACAAACAATGCCTTCGTCAGCACGGCGTTTCCTCAAATTCATTCTCATACCCCGTAAACCAATTCGTACCTACACCCTAACCGTCTCCAACCTCCTCTCCAGCACCACAACTATTGTAATCCTGTGCATTCAACAGGAAGGGGCAGCGTACCTTGAAGTCCTGAGCGATCTCACGGACCAATCTCTGGAATGGCAGCTTACGAATCAACAGCTCAGTACTCTTCTGATACTTGCGGATCTCACTGCAAATCCACATAAACATCAGTCACATATTCCATCACACAAAACAGTTAACGAGTTACATTATTTCCCCCTCAACCCACAACATTTGAAAACACTCACCGAAGAGCGACGGTTCCGGGACGATAACGATGGGGCTTCTTCACTCCTCCGGTTGTGGGAGCGGACTTCCGGGCAGCCTGCACACAAACAACCACAAATCGTAAGCACCTAAAATCACAATTCAACGCACCACCAAACCCTTCCCCAACTCGCATTCACGAATCATCCTCATACCTTTGTGGCAAGCTGCTTCCTCGGAGCCTTTCCTCCAGTCGACTTTCGCGCTGTTTGCTTAGTACGGGCCATTGTGAAACTGCACAAACCAAATCACTCACGTCAGCCACCCGAGTTCACCACCACCACGCCCAAAGCAATAGGATACTGGAAGGCATATCAAGCCCTCACCCTCCTCGCTCAACTGCCAAACCGCCCAGGACTCTAATCACCTCCAGAGACAAGAAACGAATTCCGCGCTCACGTCCATGTCAAAACATACACACCGCTGGAACCTCGGCATCTCGCCATAACCTCCATTCACGCGATACAACTCACACATTCACGCAACGCAACGGACTTCCTCTCAGGGAACGAACATCAAACAACCATCCAGACCTAAAATAAAACACTTTTCTCCCACACCACCCCGGACATCACAACCAACGCCAAAAAAACACCTCAACCAGGGCTCGACGACATTCCGTTTCTTGCAACCCGAACACAAAATCCCGCTGCGAGATGCCCACCTCACGCACGCAAAACTCACGGCCAAATGCTCTCACTCACAACACTCCACCAAACTCGCCCGCACGGACGAAACGGCGAGAGCAGCCGCGAACCAGACGCACCCAGCGCACAGCCAGGGTTTCACACCCAGACCCGAAGAAAGAAGCCCTCGCTCGATCACCACCGGAAGACAGGCACAACAAAAAAAAATGGAACAGCAACAACCGCAGGCAAGGGATGGGATGTGCGCAGCAAACAGACTAACCTTGAAACAGAAGACGGAACGGCGGTAACGATGCGTGCGTGCGAGAGATGAGAGAGCGCAGGAAACAAGGGTTTGAGACGAAGAAGAAAGAAAGTGAGGGCGGGAGCAAGAAGAGCGCGTAAGTTTTAAACGGAGAAGCCGCGTCAGTAGAGGAATACGATCGACTCCACCGTTGGATCTCGGTCTCTGATCCACGGCCGCTGACGCCCGTCGCAACTTGGCTTTTGTGTACAGATTTGGTAGATATTTGTCTTCCAATTCAAGGTAGTCTGCTCCCTGTTCTAAAAGCGACCACTTACACAGAGGTACATTTTGCTTTTTCTTCAATGTACGTGCTGTGTATATTTCAGGAGGGGATTACTTTTCAGTTCAGTTGGTATCCGCTGTGTTTAAACTTCAAAAATTTGGAACTAATTCCACAAAGGTTCAAAAAATATGAAACAACTTGCGTTAGATGTCAACTCCATTTTTCTTCGTACAAAAATGTACTGAAAATTGTTTCAAAGAGCTTAGCTTCCCCTCAAGGGCAATCAGCTCTTAAAAGGTTGCTTTAAGAGCAAACTACCTTTAGTTAGTAAGAAGGACCATCTTTGGCTAGGGGGGAGTGATGTTAATGTATTTTGGTTTTAGAAAAGTAGCCAAAATGCTAATTTAATCCTTTGTAGTAAGGAAGAATTATTTTATAAATTATATTCTATGATACTAATGTGGCAAATTTTCATGCTTTGTTGGAATCCAAAATTAATTTATGAGTTTTCAAGAGATGGAATTGCTTTAACCGAGTTTCATAATGCTTAAGTGAGTACGGAGAAATTGCATTTTAGGAATAACTTTGCTTTGACATCAAACTAAAAGCACCCCTAAAGTCTATTGCCAATGTTAAAAATAGTTCTCCGGAAGTCAAAAAACTTGCCTCTTCCACTTTTCAGGAGCCCTTCCAAAATTTCTTGCCAATCATGATTCCTTCTTACAAATATTGTACGCTATCGTATAGAATTCTAAAATTTCATTTGTATTATATGCAAGAATTGGCCAACTTAGTGGCATGGAAGTTCTTCTAAGAAGAAAGATAGTTGGGAGATATTAGGATCAACTATGGCTTCAATCTACAATTCAATTGTTTTGCATTGTAAATTTGGTGATTATTTCTTCCCCAAAAATGCTATTATTCCAAAAAAATTGTTTCCTAAGTGGTGATTGGGCTAAAATTTGGGCATAATAATATCATTGGCCATTTGGCTTAGAGTTCCAACATACCATAGCTAAACGATTGATTCATTGTTGCAACTATGACAAACAATTAATATTTTTCTAAAACTAAGGTACAATCCTTGAATATTCTTTAAAATCCTTCGTTTCCTATACTAGGCAATTTTTTGGAGGGAACATAATTTTCAAATCATTTCTTATTCTTGACCTTAAGCTATTTTGTTAATGAATATACTATATGGCTACAAGAGTTTGTAGAAAATATAATTGTTATAATTTTACAACTAAAATAGAAACAAATTGGTAAATAAAACAAATTCAATTTATTAAAAGTTTCTTCTTAAAGTAAAACAATGATAAGTCCCCTATGTGAAGGTGTGATTTGGCAGAAATTACGTCATTTTCATAAAAATATGCCACATGTCATCTTGTGAATGGTCTGAGGTGACGTGGATCCATGTGAATCTCACGTGGTAATTCAATTTCAGCACCTAAGTGTTGAATCAAACCTTCACGTACAATAGTTTTAAAATTTCTCAAAATTGTTTTATTTTATACATTTTAAGGTACATTCACACTTGGTCTTAAGGGGGCATGTCTGAGTTGTAAATGAAAGTGCATTCTCATCTGCCTATGTTAATTAACAAATACCAAACCTAGGTGGCACATGATGTGGCATGCAGTTAACAATACTAATATGGCCATTTAATGAGGAATAAATTGATGCCCACCACTTCTAAAGTAGTCATTAACTGAAACTCAACAATCCTCAAGAAACATAGATGTGAGATTTTCTAAGGCAATTTTATCAATACAAGGGGCTAGGAGGGCCATTAAGTTGGGCTAATTTTGGAATTAGCCCCTCCAGTGGAAACAAGACTAAAATGTTTAACTACCTACTGACATGTTCATTAATGTCAAGGCTTGCCTTGGTGTAAAATGAAGTTTGTACCAAGCTCAATGTGGCTTTTAAAAATTAATTTGGCCTTCTTATATAAAGCCAAGTGGGAATAGGCTTTTTGATTAGTTACATATGGAGTAATGAAATGCCCTCCTTCATTTGGCGCCTCTTTTTATTGTTACTAGTGTGACCATGTGCCGTTGGCCCAATTTTCATCTACTCCCGGTTCCACTCCTGGTTCTACTTCCGATTCTACTCCCAGTTCTACTCCCGGTTCCACTCCCAGTACCAAGAACGCCACCAAAATCAAAGTAAAAGTAATTTTCTAATTTTTTAATCAATAAATACTTTGAAATTCAATAACTTTTGCACCACCGCTCCAAACGCCACAAAACCAAGCCGGTGCACCCCTCCTCGGCGAGAGCTTTCCGACGGTACCAAGCACGCGGCCGGGGGACGCACGGTTAGGAAGTTGTCCATGCTACAAACAAAACAAACAAACAAACAAACAAACAAACAAACAAACAAACAAACAGCCTCATTCAAGGTATTGATATACTTTAGATTGCATTTGAATTTTAATTAAACTTGCTATTTTCTAGGAATGATAGCATTAAAGGCATGATTGCATAATAGTTACACTACAGTTATAATGAATCATCTTCTTCTTGAATTGAAGTTTTAGTCAGAATGTTGCATCAATGGGTTACCATGATCAAATGCACTCTAAACACTCTGAATTGTCTTTTCCCAAAATTGAGGTTTTGGTCATACCTTTTCTATTCTAAGCTACAATGGAGGGTTAGAAATTCTAAATTTGCAAAGAAATGGACTATTCATGAAAATTTGAGTTTTAAAAATTGATTTTGAAAAAATTGGAGGGTTTTTTTTTGCAAAATTTAAATTCTTGATTTTCCACTATAGTAGTTTAGAGGGTTGAAAAACAAAGAAAATGAACTATTTTTCTCTAGGCCCAACTTTCTAGACCCTATTGTTCACGGATTTGTCTGTTTTTTTTGGCAAATTTTACATACATACTTAATTGAGGCAACCATTTAGGGCTCTCAAGAGAGAATTGCTTCCATTTTGTCCCTTTATCAATCCCAAGGAATCAACGTGGACTTATTATTTACTACAAATGATGAAATTTGAAAAATTGAAATACATATTTGGAATTAAAGATTTTCAAATATAAAATTGAGTAATTAAGGTCAAGAGAGACTAAGATCATCACTATTATACAAAATAGAGGGCAAATTATACATACATACTTAGTTGAGGCAATAAGAAGGTCAGTTTTCTTTAGCCAAACAAACCAAAGAAACTATTGAATGCACAAATTGAATACAATATCATAAATAAAGGACAAGATTGACACATCTTAGTTGTATGCGTATTTATTTTCAAAAAATAAGATTTGATAGATGCTAAAATGAAGGTTTTGCAATATCTTTTTTTTTAGTGTATTAAAAAAAACATACCTTAAATGAGGTTGTTTGTTTGGTTTGATTTGATTGATTTCTTTTTAGTGAGATCTTTGGATCGTACGTTCTTCAATCCCGTTCTTAGTATTGTCAGAAAGCTCTCTATGAGGAGGGGTGCATAGGCTTTGTTTCATGGCGTTCCAACTTGTAGAAGAAAAGATATTGAATTTCAAAAAAATTATGAATCAAAAATTAAAAAATTTCATTTACTTTTATTTTGGTTGCAGCAACGGCACAAGACACACTAAGAATAATTGACCCCATTATGGATACAACTTTGGATAAGCCCATTAGAGGCACAATTCTTTCTCTGAAGTGCATAAGGTAGCAATACCCATAACCATCACTTTACATTGCCTGTAGAGTTCCTTTAAAGTGTCTCCAAGAGTACTTTGAAACCATCCCATGCCTAATTGTGGTTGGTGGGCTCTAATTTTCTTAGACTTTGATGCTAGAATCAAGGCAACTATACTAGATTGTTGTTAGGGAGTCCTTTGGAGTTCTACTTTGAAAATTCATAGAAATGAGATGTTTTTCAAAAAAATATTTTTTTCTAGAAAAGATGCCTCCAACTATACTAAATTGCTTAAATTAACGGTTATGGGTGTTGCTACCTATCACACAACACATGTACATTACAATAATTTTTGTGCCTCCAATATGCTTGTCCAAACTTGTGTCTAGAATGGGGTCATTTGATTTAGTGTTTTTTTGACAACATAATTTTCCTAAAATTTTGTCATTTATTTTAGAATTAATTTCTGCCCTGCAATTGTCGGCGGGTAGCGAGAAGTAGAGACTAGTGTTCATAAAAGTGACTAAATTTTGCTCCATTGCTAATAAAAAATTTCAGGAGCTAAAAGTATACTGGAAAAAATCCTTGAAAAATTTAGATTTTAGTCAAGACTCCAATAAACAATAGAATTTGGTAGCCAATGTACAACTTCCTCTACATTGGAGTTAGCATCTATTTTGTTAGTTTTGTATTATAGTACTCCCAATAATCCTTGAAAACTTGCAAAATCCTATTTTTTCTACTTTTTTTAAATGCTACTCACTCTCAAGGTAGCCAAAATTGATGCCCATTTGTCTTGGAGGTAGCATATTGCATGAAATCCTAGTAAGGTAAACCTGCCTATGGCAAGCAAAATGGGTGGTTTGGTCTGCTGCCATTAGGAAAAAGAATCAATTTTTTTTTCATACGAAGACAAATGTGAGACATGAAGAAGCAGTTGAAATTTTATTTTGTGGACAAAGTATGAATTAGTTATGAATTTCCAAAGTGTTTTGCCCAATTGGTCTAAAAGAGTCTGTAGACTACCCCAAATCAGCAAAAAGTGTTTCCATAATGGTCATCTTACCACCTGAAGCAGTCACCGAATTTTCTAACATGGCTACAAGATTTCTTAACATGGCCATGACATGAGAGAATAGAAAAAATAACTTTCTATGACAAGTTTAGGGTAAAAAGGTGTAAGTGTCCTATGACAGTCACTAATAACTCCATGGCCATCTCCCACGGCATTGATTTTGGCTACTAACTAACATAATCAAGTCATAATCTCATTTATTGACAAAAATCTGAAATGGGTTGATGTAAGACTGTAATGGGTGGTTTTGTAGATGTCTGCATTAGGTGGTCTACTTGGCATAGGCAGGTTTACCCTAATTTAGGTAGCACTAGTGTAGCCCTATGCTGATGCCACAGCCAAAACAAAAGCAAAGTAATTTTCTAATTATTAAAGTTATAATAAAAACTTTGAAGTTCAATAACTTTCGCACAGTAGGTTCAAACGCCACAAAACCAAGCCCATGCACCCCTCCTCGTCGAGCCCTTTTTGATGGTACCAAGATTGCCACCAAAATCAAAATCAAAATATTTTCTAACTTTTTGATTCCATAAATACTTTGAAATTCAATAACTTCTGCATTGTGGGTCCAAACGCCACCAAACAAAACCCGTGCACCCCTCCTCGCCGAGAGCTTTCCGACGGTACCAAGCACACCCCCGGAGGACGCACGGTCCAGGAGATCTCAACGTAACAAAACAAACAAACAAAACAAACAAACAGCCAAACTTAAGGTATGGATGTTGCACTAAATTCTATAAAGCAGTTCTGCGATCACTGGTGGAGACGACGGGCGACTGGTGGGATCGGCAGCGAATCGAACGGCCGAGGTCCTCGTCACCGCTCCATTGCTCTTCACCATCGTTTCCCACTTTCTTCCTGCGCTTCTGCACTTCTGCACTTCTCTCGTCTTCTCGTCTTCTCGTCTTTCCGCATCGTCATCGCAGCTCTCGTTCTGTTTCAAGGTGAGTCCGCTTGCACTCACGCCCTGCTTGCTCTTGCTTGGCTCTTGTCAAATCCGCTTCCGTTTTGTCTTTCCGCTGGTCAGGAGGGTTTCGTTCGCCGCGGGCGGGCCTGAAACCCTGGTCGGGTCGGTTGGTCAGTTGTTTTTCTCGCGGCCGTGGTGCCATTGGTTATGCGGGTGTGTTTCGTGGAGTGCTGGGGAGTGACCCGTCGGCGGTGAGGTTTGCGCGAGTGAGTTGCACATTGTGCAAGCGGGGTTTCGCGCTCTGGTGCCAAGAAACGGAACGGCGTCGAAACCCTAAGGCGTGTGTGTGTGTGAGAGCGGGGGTTGTTGCGTGCTTTTTGGTGTCCGACTTGGTGCGGGGAGGAGCGTTTTATTTTAGGTCTGGGACTTGTGTGATGTTCTTGCTCTGAGAGGGCGTGCGTTGCGCTTTGCGCGAATGTGGGAGATGTTTGGTGTGAGTAGAGGTTATGGCGAGGTTCCAAGTTTTCGTTGGTTTGTTCATTTTGAAGTTTATTTTGGAGAGCGGAATTCGCTCCTTGTTCCGGGACTCTAGTTGTGGGCAGTTTTGACTGTTGAGCGAGCGAGGGGGAGGGTTAGATATGCCTTTGAGGGTTGTTCAATTTGGACGTTCTCGGGGTTGATGTATAGAGGACTTTGCGATCGGCGTGGGTGGTGGGTTCGGTTTACTGACGTGAATGTGGTTTGGCGGGTGTAGTTTCACAATGGCTCGTACCAAGCAAACAGCTCGAAAGTCGACTGGAGGGAAGGCTCCGAGGAAGCAGCTTGCCACAAAGGTAAGTGGATGATTCGTGAATGCGAGTTGGGGAAGGGTTTGGTGGTGCGTTGAATTGTGATTTCAGGTGCTTACGATTTGTGGTTGTTTGTGTGCAGGCTGCCCGGAAGTCCGCTCCCACAACCGGAGGAGTGAAGAAGCCCCATCGTTATCGTCCCGGAACCGTCGCTCTTCGGTGAGTGTTTTCAAATGTTGTGGTTTGAGCGGGAAGTGATGGAACACATGAACTGATTTTTGGGTTTGTGGTGGAGTGCGTGACTGATGGTTGTTTGTTTGTGCAGTGAGATCCGCAAGTACCAGAAGAGTACTGAGCTGTTGATTCGTAAGCTTCCATTTCAGAGATTGGTTCGTGAGATTGCCCAGGACTTCAAGGTACGTTGCCCCTCTGATTCAATGCATGGAATTACAATAGCTGTGTTGATGGAGTTGAGGTTGGATAGGTAGATGGGATAGAGATATGGTTACGGGGTTGGGGTGACGGGTGCGTTTTCCTTTTTTTGGTTTGCTGTGGGGCTGCTCCAGGAACTTGCTTGAGACTATCGATTCTAGCGATTTTTTTCAGATGCTTTTGTCATTTGGTAGCTACAGTAAAGCTTACATGACGATTGATATTGTACTAGGGCTGGCCAAGTATTTGCAGTTTACTCGATAAGATTTCCTGTCGACTTGTTATCAGACATTTTTTTTGCCGAAATCTGATGATATGTAGCCAGAGAAAGTAATCGCTTCTGGGGGCTTTTGGTGCTGACTTGCTGTTACATGTTGGATTGTTTGCGAGTACAGACCGACCTGCGTTTCCAGAGCCACGCGGTGCTGGCACTGCAGGAGGCGGCGGAGGCTTACTTGGTGGGTCTCTTCGAGGACACCAACTTGTGTGCTATCCACGCGAAGAGGGTGACGATCATGCCCAAAGACATCCAGCTGGCCCGCAGAATCAGAGGGGAGAGGGCGTAGGTAGCCTTGCTTGAACACATGGAAAAAACCCAAAAAATCAATAAAATCGAATTGGGGTTCTTGTGAACCCACCAAAAAATCTGGGTGCATTCGACGTGAATGTGCTTGACATTTAGTGACACTGTGTCGACGTGTTTTTTATTTCTGAAATGCTCCCGGGAGGGATTTTGATGAGGTTTCCTGTGGTTTTCAATCGATTGTGAATGTTCTGTTGGTGGTGTCGCTGGTTATGTTTGGCCTCCTGGATTGTGCAGACGTAACGGAAGTGGATTCGTGTTTGTTAAGGAGGAGGCCCCTTATCTTACATTTTGGAAACTGTTGAGCATTGACAATGGTTTGGAAGTGTGGATTATTATATACTGGATGGGGTACACTGAAATGTACGAAGCACTTCAGATGCTAGTGTGCTCACAATTCTACAAAATTGTATGAATGCAATGTATTTTGAGGTCATAGCGACCAGAGATATTTTGGGTGCTACTCTGCAAACGCATTAGTTGATTAATTCAAGATGTGACAGGTTCACGTGCCCCAAAAGCAAGGGAAGCAAGGGAACCCTCAAATTTGCGAACGAATTTCTGGCAGCGAAATTGTGTTGATAAGGTGACGACGAATGCCTGGAACATAGGAACCATCACCATCGTACTATTACAGCACTCTGGAAATGGTTGAGAACTTATCCAAACTGAACGCAGCTGAATTGAGCTTCAAGATTGCAAATGAACACCTTAGACACCCAAGGCGCTCAGCGCCCCTAAAGCACCTTGATAACAGGACCTAAAAAGGTTGTCCTGAATTTCAATGCCTGAAAACCCATATCAGATTCGACACTCTCTTTGTCACTTCCAACAAGTTGTTGTTTTTTGACTTTTTAGTGCCAGATTGCACCAGAAAAATAATTTGGCTAAAACTGACGGCCAGCTAACCGTGAGTTTATTGGTAGAAAACTTCAAATTAAAAAAAAATCTCGGATGAAAATAATTTGACTAAATTATCACAACTAACTGTGAAGTTTTTCACTAGAAAAATCCAATTTAAAGAAAACTAAACTGGATAAAAATTGCTTGATTGTAGATGCAAATAGAATTATGGAAATGTGATATCTGTTAACCCCTAAAGGACTGAGGCCCTTTTCCTACCAAAAAACACTCAAAACTGCCATTTCTATAGTAAAAAGTCAAAAAATTTGAAAAATGTTTTTTTTTTCACATCTAACCGTAGGATCTTACACCTAACTAGTATAAGAGTGTGTGGAAAAAATTTCAGAATTTTTGACCGCACAGATTGCAAGATATCTGCGTTTAAAGTGAAAAAAACAAGTTTTCAGCACATTGCGGGACTAGATTTTTTGACTTTGAACATTTTGAACTTAAAACTTTTGCACTATAGAGTTTTGAGGTTTAAATGTTTGTAGTGGGGAATTGAGTTGAGAGTCTAGCAAAAACAAAAAAAGCTCAAAAAAACTTAATTATCATTCTTTAAAAAATTGTTAAATAGAAGTAGATACAAGATAGAAGGAAAATCTAAAATATTCATATATTTTGAATGGAATTAAAATGCACTAACCCCAATGGTGAGATTGTTCTAACAAGTAATATAAACCATGGAAAAAAAAATGAAAAATTTGAAAAATTGCATTCAGAAATGCATCCTAGAAGTTATTTTTTGCAAAAAGATGCTCTAATTGCCCAAAAAACAAGAATGTCCATAATTTTCTCATAACAAATCCAAATGAAATGAATCAAAGCTTTCCAAATAGGCAAAAATATAATCAATGAGAAAAAAAATATTAAAAAAAAATTCAAATTTTTGTCCATTTTTTTTTTGCTGCCCAAGCTGCCCGCCGTCCCCTGTTTTGAGCTTATTTGGTCATAACTTTTGTTCCCGGGCATCGATTGTGAAAAGAATTATATTCCCACGAAGCTAATCGGATATTCTACCTCCAAAAAAAGTTTCAAAAAATCCAAAAAAATTTTCAGCCCATAGGTGCCTGCCCATAGGTACCTGCCCAAAAACGCATTTGTCCCCCGAAGGGACAATGGTCCTTTAGGGATTACTGTGATATTTTATATCCAATATGTGGATGAATGTTGAAATTAGAGCACCACTATAACACTTTATATCGCCACTTTGGCACTTCATAAAAAATGAAAAAAAAGCCCTGCTTGCAACACCAGCATGTCCGAAAGGACAAGTTTTGAGATGTTTTTATATGCTTGAATATCAAAAAGCTGTTGAAGGAAGAGTAAAAAAGAACTTTTCTTGGTTGTGCACCGGGAACGTATTCTAAAGCCCATATCCTAGATGCAATTCCGAATAAATGAGAGATTCAAAGTGAATCCCATGTCGATCTAAACATTAATGGCTGAAGCACCAATAGACAAGCTTATTGCCATTCATTAACCCAGAAACGACGAGCCTATGACCGCAGGCTCAAAGCCTCACAACTGAGCAATCAGTTTGTTGCCGATTTCCAACAAGAAATGCTTGAAGCTTTTTGTGTTTATTTTTCACAGATGAGAGTACATTTCCTCTTCACCTCACAAAATTTTCAGAATTTTAAAAAAAAAACTGATTTTTATAAGAATTTTTGAATGAAAAGTGAAGAAAAATTCATATCAAATAGAAAATTAGTTCAAAGAATGTAAGAATTTCACCATGGGTGCAGATTATAGGGACAAACATCATGGTGTAAAATTATTTACCATGTACATCTATAATTAGAATATAAAAGACATTAAAAATTCATGCAAACTTCAAACTCCTAATAAATATTCAATTTTGCAAATTTTTCCAAAATTCCAATTGGAGTAGAAACTAGAGTAGCTCACCTTTGTTTTGTTAGTTGGGCTCAAACTCCCAAAACATCATTTTCAAGGAGAAATTTCTGATTTTGAGAAAGGAGCAAAATACACTAAAATGGCAAATTTTGCCTCCCGTTTTTTTTCTTTGGTTCTCTCTCACATGAAGACAAAGGCTGTGATGATTGCAAAGTCAATTGGAAACTATTCCTAACCCACTATTCAAGGTGCACAAGCAAAAAGCGGATGAAAAAGCACTTGTAGCTTCCATGTAGTTCACTTTCTGTTCGTCCGAACACCACAAAATGGCGCCCTCGGCGTTTCTGGGTTAAAAGTCTAAAATCTACCCCATTTCTTCTGGATTACACATTTTGCTTAAAGCATGAACTCTTGAACTTCCAGTTTACAGTGGAGTAAAAAATTGGGGTGGGACTTGGGAAACGTAACAACAGCATATCATGGATTAGCTACATGCGATTTACTGTCCTGAATGGCGTGCCACAAACTCTTCCACCAAAGGATTCACAAGATGGGGAGCCTCATCCTGCATCATCACAAACAAGGCTCAAAAGATAGCGTAGCATGACTCCATACCATAATAAGAAAAACTCTCTTACATGCTTCATTTGCTTATATGTTATCTCGAATCAGGGTTAAGGACGACACAGTAGTCACGGACGAACGTTTTAAATTGATGCTGTTGTCAAGCAGAATGACAAGATCAAGAAATTAATCAAACCTGTGGGCAATGACCAACGTTAGGAAGCACAATGAAATCCTCTACTGTGTCGAATTCACCATAAGCTCTTCCCAAACCAATCGGCTCCCAAGGATCCTTTTCTCCCCACGCAATTACCACCGGGACCTACAAAAGGTAAACCTTAAGAGTTAAATACGTAAAATTTCCATTTCCAAGAGTGAGCAAATATTACCTAATCTGGGAATTCAGTGAGTGGTGATATTCACTGTCGAAACTTCCCGTTCAAAATTGCGATGATGAAGAAGAGATAAAAGTTATATTGGAAACGAGGTGGTCAGTTTTACCTTGACTCGAGGCAGCATTTCTTCAGGCAGAGGACCACCTGAGTAGCAAATAAAGTCTAAGAAAACATCAACTGCCCCTGGTTGAAGTCCCGGTGTCAGTATTTTTTCGACCAATTCATCGGTTACAGCGCTGTCATCGTGGTAACACTGCACCCACATGCGCAGTGAGCATTGAGTCACAGGGTCCAAAATGAGTTCTAAGTACTGGAAGCTGTCAGAAGCTGTGAAGGATGAAAGCGACATTAGGAGCTGTAGATTGTTAGAATATACTCGGAGTAGTTTCTAAGCAACAAGAGTAACAAAACGAGCGAACCTCGCAGAGGATTTTCTTCACTGCTCCAGGTTTGGCGACGGACTTAAAAAAGCTCTGACCCAGAGTTGTCGTTCTGCACACGAAGTCCACATCAGGATATCAACAGATAACACGTCTTTGTAAACAAGATGCGATCCCATGACTTTCTCCTAATAAGTGAGATTCCTTTTTTGTGCGTGAGTATGTTTGAAATGCATTACAGTACTTGAACTCGAGAACAATTAAAGTAGGGTATCCGTGCGAACACTCCAGCGAGTGCCCACCTTTGAAAGGCAACCCTGCTGAGCTGCAGGAGAGCATAAAGGCGTGCACTCAGATTGCTCACCGTAATACATTCTGGAGCAATTTGACGAATGGACGCAAATACCACTTCTGATTCTTGATGTGCAGCATGCGCAACGATATGTTGATCAACATCAATCCGCGGACTTTCTGTGGCTCCAGGAGGGCGGCTTCTAACCCTACTACGCCTGAATTGCACAACCAATTGTGAGGACTGAGGTGGAACAAGCTAAACCTGTTAGCGACCTAATCCCATCTCCTACACTGATCCTGATGCCAGCAGCAACTCATCCACTAGGTTGAACTCATTGGCAAGCTGTTATACGCGCGGCTTGGAAAATCTATGGCGTGGCTCATCTCTGAAAGGAAATGGGGTTGTCTACTATCCCTTCAGTAGTGGTCTACAATATCCCACTTTGAAATTGCATCAAAAAATTCATACATATTGATAGAAATTGATCTCAACAGGTTTAACTCTGCTGACTCGTGTACCCAATGTGATCTCTCCACATCTCAAAACTGATATCCCAAGAATCACTCTCGTACATACTGTGTAACGTGAGGCAAATATTATCCTATGAGAATAAAGATTTACAATGGGGAACTATAAGAGGGTTCTCTATTCCAACAATAAATAATTAAATTTCCCTCAAATTGTGACACGCATCATTCCGACATGGGTTGCGACCCACTCGAATCCCACTGGAAATGATTTCTGCCAGCAGAAAAGAGGAAATTGAGAATGAGAACCCACTACGGTAATGAGGTTCAGTGATAGAATGAGTGATTTCAAGATGAAGGAGATTCATAAATCTAAACAGCAAGTTATTGCTGCGGCTGTTGTCGTATGTGCCAAAAAAAAAAAAAAAAACAGCAAGTTACCTCCAATAGAGTTGCAAATAAGAAACGCCCTGTCGTTGACAACATCAGATAAGAAATCCAAGATTTGGCTGCCCCATGTTTTAAATGTGTAGAGCGTGTTGGGTGGCAAATTTCGTGGGTTGGGCTTGTCGGAAAACCCATAGCCCAGAAGATCAATGGCATAAACTCGATGCGACTTGGCCAGCGTTGGAATGTTTTTCCGCCAGTGCTCACTGCCAAATTCAAGTCAGCAATCATGTACTACACAGTTCTTCTAAATCGTCTTATTAACCTTAGTGGGTTCCCGTATGACCAGCTCAAAATGCTTCCAAAAAGCATGATGTCTAATTTGACATGAAGCTGGTAAGTGGTTACCTAAGGAATTCTGAAACGAGGATCAACGAAAAAAGAAGACGGCAAGCTATTATGCACTCACCAATTAGATCCAAATCCATGGATAAGGACCAGTGCCGGCCCGGCATCACCAGCGCAATGATATCGTATACTATACTCTCGCCACTTCCATGTTCTGCATCACATTCAACACTGATTCTATCAATCTCAAGAACCCACACCTCGCCCGAAATTTCGTACCCTTAAAGACTAGAGTTCAAAATTGGGTCACAAAGTTCAGCCTTCCTAATGCAATAACGCCCAGCCAACATTGTGTGCAAATGCTGTACGTACTTCAAGGCATTCATTGCAAATTAACAATAATGAATGAAAAATCCGAACATGAAAAATCCATGAAAAGAACCAAACCAAGCCCCGACCCCCAAGTTCAAAATGCCGCGAGACCCAACTTCGTCTCGACCCGGATGTCGCTGCTCGCTCCCAACTCCAGAGCAGAAACCACCGAATCCCGCAGATCCACAGCCTGGCCGCCAGTGGCGCTCAATTCGGCAGAAGCGCTCCACGACTGCGCTGTCCTCCGTGAATTCCAGAGCCGTGAATTGCTGAAGAATTTGCAATTCTCGTGAAGTCGCAATCCTCCTCTTTGAGGGAGTGGAAGCTCAAGAAGGCTCGACGACGAGGATGTGGATGAGGAAGAGGAAGACTGCCATCGGCAAGAAGAGATGGCCATGGCGGAAGCCATCGATCAGCGTGGTCCTGCAACAACCCCGCCAAAGAAGATCCCGAAGGCTTCGAATTCAAGGAGCTATGGGCGGCGAGTGCGATCAGTGAAGTTACTACTTGTGGGTGGCCTGAAATGTCAGACGATATTCGATGTCGACGTGTTCTGTGCTCCGCTTTACAGGCAACTAGGATCCTTTGGAAATTGACTGACATGCAGTCCAGTTAGAAGTCCAGTAGCAACGATTTCAAATTCTCTTAACCTGTAAAAGGACCAGGGGTGTTTGAGCATAAGAGCATCCCCACCAATCTGTTTTCTATCCCTAAAGTTGAAGTCTCAAAGTAGTCAACCTTGACATTATACAGATGAGATCTCGCCAGTTTTCTATGTGAGCCTTTGGATACAGGATTTGGTGAGAGTTTTACAGAATTTTGTATAATTTACGGATACAGATTTTTGAAAAAGTTTGGTGCGGTGAACTTTCTGTATCCCTGTCTGCATCTCAGGTCCTCTTCCCTAAACTTTTAGGGAAACGGAACTCCCGGTGGGGATGCTCTAACTCTTGTATTTTTTACTAGCTCTTGTAACAAGCATAATTTCTCATTTGTGTGGAATGATTGCCACTGTTGAAATGAAAGAAGATATGTGTAGATTTCCTACAAAAAAAAAGATCAACAAAATTGCACAATTTTGAGAAAATGCCACCTTTAACAAGATTTATAAAAGATGTTGGGTTAAACAGTACTTTGTACATATACTAGAATCAGAATGTTGAATTCGGAGTGCTCCAAAAACTTTGATTTTTTTCTCATGGGTGCATATCATCATGATATTGATGTATAATTTTTTTCAAATCATTTGAGGTGCGGAAATAAAGACATGAGGATGTGAAGTGACAGTCTAGAGCGCCTTTTCCATTTTCAAAAAACTCACAAGAAATTGCACTCAATTATTTCATGATCAAATTGCACCAACAGATTCAACAGAAAAAAATCATCTAAGGTCTCTTTGTTGTTTATGGATAGTTGGTGAGGGCTCACATTTCGAATTTTCTACCAAATAATGTAGTTGTAGAAGCCACCTGGTGGTCTTATGAACCTTTAGGGGTTAAGTGGCTGATGCACCAAAAAATGACACTTTTGCTGCCTTTGCTAGGTCTGTTGTCCAAATGATGAAACTTTGGATTAAAATTTTAGCTTAATCAAGTGAAAACCAAATCAAGTTGTTTTGTAAACTTTTGATACTTACAAGATATTCTGTGAGTTTTCAAAGTTGGAAATACTTAAATGAAAACTAATCCAATTTGTTTTGTACATTTTTGAAATTCACAAGATATTCTTTGAATTTTCAAAGTTGAAAGCCTAAGGTATGTGTTTATGCTCCCTAGACTCCCTTTAACCCCTAAATGCCCAAGGCCTATTTTGGGCTTTCTGGAATTTGCTCTAAACTCGCCAAAAATTTTCAAAATTTTTGTAGAAAGATTCAATTCATTCTAATTGGACTAGTGATGAGAAAGTTATGGACAATTTGGATTTTTGAACAATCAAAGCATCTTCTTAAACTAAAACCCTTATAAGATTCTTTTTTTTATTTTTCATTATCACAATAAAGATTATGTGATTGGATTAAATTCTCTAACTAAACCAAGCCTTAATTTGTATCACTTTATTTGCTACCATTTTGCAACTATATATGAATGAAAAAATTTTAATTTATTTTTCAAAGATGAAGTCATATGTCTAATACAAGTTATAAAATTTTAAAAAAATTTCGAAAAATTTGAAATTACTATAAATTTCTTTAAAAAAATGAAGAAAATCCATATCAAATACAAAACACACTAAAGAAAAATGAATTTTGCTCATTACTTTGCTTCAGTCAAATATTGAAATTTCATATACTAAAAATTATAATATTAGAGATGAAATATATGTTTTTATTACATAAGGTCAAACTTTGTACTCCCTTCGTCCCAAAATGATCTTCTTGTTAGATAAAATGCTCTGGATTAAGAGTGAAATTAACATTTTTTAAATCCATTTTGAATTGTAAGTAGAGTGTGATGCACTCTTGCTCTCCTAAAAATTTCAACTTCAAATAAGTTTTCAAAGTGTAATTGTGGTGCTTAAAAAAATAGGATTTTGGGGCATTTCTAATGGAACACCGCTGGCCAATCATTTTCGCATTTCCCGGGTTGTGAGTTCTCCCTCCTGTCTTCCCGCGCTTTAATGTCATTTCCCGCGGTCATTAGTAAGTGTGATGTGGAGATTTGGGTTCTGTACAGTAGCAAATTGGCACAGCTATGTACAGTAGCAAGCATGGTGCACAAGAATGACCCAATGGAAACTGAGGCTCTTCATTTTTTATTTTTTATTATAAAAAGTATCGGTGTAAATTAAGAAGCAAGACAAAATTAAGAGTTGATGAAGCTCCTCATGTCGTATAGCCGTTGTGCACATGCAATTTCTTCGAACGTATGAAGGCTTGATTCCGCGGGCCCTTCCGCCATGTCATTCTAAAAAGATCATTTGGGGACAAGAAATTAATGTCAACAAGAAGATCATTTTGGGACGGAGGGAGTAATTTTTAGCTATAAATTACTTGTTACGATAGGTCAAGCTTTGTTCTTTTCCAAAATGTATTTTACAAATTTTCTAGAACCTTAATAAATAATTAATTTTAATTCCTAGTAATAATAGAAACAACCATTATTGGCCACTCAAAGATAATTGAATGAGCCATTGTCTTGGGACCAAAGTAGATTTGACAATCTTTTCTTTTGCATAGTATTTATTACAAACAATTTCAATGAATCTAAACTCGTGTTGAAAAATTTACAAATTATCATTATTTCATAAAACTTAGTCTTTAGATATTGACAATGTAAATAAATTTAATATGTTTAATGTTTAATGAAGTCATTCATACAGAAAAAATGTTGTTTGGATACCAAAAATCAAGTGGTTAAAAAACAAATGATTTTACTAACTACACAATGGTATACTTGCAACAACAATTGTGATGGTGACAAATCAACAATGACATTCAATGTCGGAAATTATTTGTGAGAGCTATATAAATGGAAGAATTTAGTGGTCACTTCAAAAATAGTTGAAGACTTTGAAAGTCATGCAATGTATATAAAGTCAACAATAAACATTAGCAAATTTTGATGTGTCTTCTATTTTTCTTTACAATACAATGCAAGTATTTAGAAATGTTTTGGTTGTCCAATGCGCAAATTTAAATTTTCTTGTATTTCAATTATTTGGTTTCTTAACGTACTTCTAATAAAAACATCTTCAAGTTCTAATTTTGAGTGAATGAAAATATCGTTTTCAATTTATACGGTCTCTGTATGCATACATAACTAATTTTTTGAATCATTGCCTTTTTTCACGAGTTGCACAAACCAAAAAAATACTTTTAAGAATAAAACTTTTTAGATCGTTTGTCAAGTCGCCTCTCCATAGCCAATAAATGCTCTTGACATAGACAAAAAATCCAACTTGGATGATTATAAACTCACTTGAGGAAAGAAGCCCTCCGGTCTCCGGGAATCTTAAAGGAAGACACACTAAGATGCTCTATACAATCCTAGGAGGAATGCAATTTAATTGTGAACTCATGCCACAACTGTAATCTTCTTAAAGCTTGACTTGTAGATATTGACAAATAAATTTCATTTTTGGAAACAATGGAGATAATGACACTATTTCCAAGCTTTATTTGTAAATTAAGGTGTATTCTTTAGTTAATTTGCCATATGTGTAGATGGACTAAACTTTAGGTTTGAATTCAAGCTTGAATACAAAAATATGCCCTTATGTTCTATTTGCCTAAGATTGATTGGAGGTATTTTTCTCTCATTCTTTGAAAACCTTGAAGTAAATCAGAAATTCAAACTAAGGTAGTTGTTGTCAATCCTCGATCCAAATGTGTCCCTATCAACAGTCATCCAACATTTTAGTCCAATAAATGTTCAACAACTAAAGACAAAGACGCAATTGAATTGAGGGTCAACAATGGATATACATATCTTTATTTAGAATAACGGAAGGAACTCCAAAACCAAGCTTGTCTAATTCTGCCATCTATATTTTGGCCTTAAATTGTGACTACCCTCTTTCAAGCTAAATTGCCACTTTCAAGAACAACAATTGATGGGAGTTGAAGAGTTCTTTCAAGAACAAATGGGTGTTGAGCATTTTGTGCTTCAAGAGTTCTATTTAACCCCTAATGTCCAAGGCACCCAAATCTGGTGTTTGCAAGACTTTGAAGTTAAATAAAACCTAATGAAGTTGCTATTTTTAGTAGTTTAGATTTTTAGAAAGTTCTTTTTGAAGTCTAATTTTAGCATCAAAAATTCGATCTTGAAAATAAATTATAGTGATTTTTCTATTCAAGTTTTTGTACAAGGTTACCCATTGCAATCTTGACTTCTTGTAGTGTTGAGAGCTCTTGGAAATGAGCCTCAAATACACTAGATCTTGGAGAAAAAATCACATTCAAAATTCATTTAAAAAAATTGTAGAGTAGATTTTGAGAAGCCATAAATTGATCAGGGTTATACAAGTTAGGCCCTTTAACCTCATATTTTTTTGGTTACCAACTTTTTTGATTTGACTTGTAAAAAGAAGATTGAAAGATTTTTGCAGTTTTAGCACCTTCATGGTCAAACATTATAATCTTTCACTCCATATGTGATATTGTTGTGTATTCTTTTCCTATAAGATCTCTAACATGTCTAATTTGAATTTGTATGCTTACAATTCAAAAAAAATTGATGCAATTTATCAAAATTTTGGCATTTTGTTCAACATTAGAGGATATTTGAGGCCTCTAGAAGACCGTTTCTGGCCCATTTCCTTCTAAAAAAATATCATTCTAAACAACATATATATATATATATATTTATTTATTTATTTATTTATTTTTTCCCAAAAATGATGTGGCACAGTGTTGACCACATTAGCCAGCTGCTTTCCCTGCGTTCCCGTAGTCTGGAAACGTAGGGGAGCTCACAGTCTTCTAGAGGCCTCAAATGTCTCCTAATGCATTAGATGACATTTGAGGGCATTGGAGGGCCGTTTCAAGTCCGTTCCCAAATCTGGCCTGATTCTATGAATTGCGGTTTGAACTATCAATTTTTTTTTTTTTTTTTCAATTATCATTTTAAGCTTCTTTTACTTTTTCAAATATCATTTCAAGCATTTTTCTTTTCTTTTCAAAAATGATGTGGTACAACGCCGGCTACATCAGCTAGCTGCGTTCCCGTGGTCTGAAAATGCAGGGAACTTTCCAAGAACTCACGATCTCCCAGTGCCTTAAATGCCATCTAATGATTTTTTTTGGTGCTTGACAAACCCCCTTCTAGGCCTAGGGTGGCATAACTTTTGCTTTGGGGGGATTCTAAGGTAAAAGACCCCATTGCAGTCAAATGGCCCATGATTGACACCTAATGACCCCATTGTGTTTTTTTCAGACCACAATCAATGCCTTACATTGTAGTTATGGAGTAATTAGTGACCTCAATAGGTACTTCCAACTTTTTAGTGTAAATTCTTTTTTTAAATTGATTTTTTAGGTCTTCCATTTTGAAAATGTTGTGACTGCATTGGATAGGAAGATGACCATATTGGATTCAGATTTTGTTGGACATGAAGTAGCCTACAGACTCCAATAGATTGATCAATTCAAAAATTCAAAACTAATTCATACTTGGTCCAAAAAATATAATTTCAAATGTCCTCACTATCTCTCACACTTATCTTTGTGTGGGAATTTTTTTGAAAAATTTCAGCAATGGCATGAGGGCACACTCCTAATTCTAACTGCAATGAAGTCTTTTATCTTAATTGAAAATAAAATTGTATTCCCAAATAGCTGATGTGTTTTTCGATCTTCAAAAAAAATTTCAAAAGATCACAATGACAATTGAGAATAGGGTTTTGGAGGGCTACGTGTTAGCTTGTTGGCTTTGTTCAATAAAGTAATTTTTGGATAGACAATGACAAAAAGGTCAGAATCTGACAAATCGAGTGATATTTGTTCAATACAAAAACATTGATTGAAACTGAAGGAACCTACTTATAATTTATTTTGTCCCTCGAGGGGACAGTGGAACTTTACAGGTTGAGAATGTTATATTGGGAAATCTAAAACACAAAACTTGCCAAAATTGGGTTCTTTTGTTTCTAAACCACTTTTTAAGACTCCATTTTTTTATTGAATATAATATCATGTCGTCAAGAATGCTTTTTCTTTTCAAATAATCAATTAATCCTAAATGCCTAAGGCACCACATTTGGATATTGACTAAACCTTTAAGTTAAATAAATCTTACCAGAGTATTATTTCCTTTTTTCTTATTTTTTAATGACCTTAATTTTCAATTTCACATGTATAAAGACTATTGAAAGACTTCAAATCACTTTTATAATTTTAACACCTTTTTTTATCAAACATTATAATCTTTCAACCTAGAAGTGATTTTTTTTTTTTTTTTCTTAAGATCTATGATACCTTTATTTTGAATTCATATAGTTTAGTTTTTTTAAATTGATAAAACTTATCCAAACTATAATTTGTTTGTTCTGCTTGACTAAATCTGGAAAGACTCAAAATGGTCTTGGGCATGTAGGGATTATAGTTCGGAAAAGTAATTTAGTAGGTCTTTTAAAAATAAAAATATTTTACAAAATTCTATTCTTTTCTATACAGAACAATCAAAATAATAATTTCCCCCAAATATACTCATTTATATTTCGATGGAGGGGCCTAACTTGACCACTAGGCACATAATTCCACATTCTAGGCACTTGGCAGCAAGGTGATTTTTTTTGCCCTCCAATCATGTCATTTATGTGGCAATAGTCTATATGACGGAGATGCCGGTTTCTACTATTATTCTATTTGTGTTTTAAAGTTTACTATAATAAAAAATATTTGGCAAATCCCCAACCTTCTCTTGAATGGATTTGACAAAATGTACTAAAAAACAGACCTCAAATTTCATTTATTCTTGTCACAAAGGCCTAAGGAAGGTTGTTTTTTTGCAATAGATAAAAGGAAAGCAACCCATTTCTGATCACTTAAGCAATTATACATATTAGCAAGGCAAGTCTTCAATGGAGAAAATTTTCCGTGTCCAAAAATAGAATTTGGAAGGGTTCCATAATTTTTCCAATTTTTTTTTCTCAAAACAGAATTACAATGAATTTTTTCGGCAGAATACTCTATTCCTTCTATATGGGTGATATAGGGCTTGCTATTTCCAATCAGGGGTTGAAAACAAAATCAACCAAGGTTTGATTGCAATATCGAGAGACTTGTAGCTGATCATAATGCCCCACAATTGCCCGAGAAAGCATACCAAGTAATTGACCCATTTCCAACCACTTAAGCAATTATGCATATTTGAAGTGTAGATTTTTTGAGTGCGGAATTTTTTCTGTGTACAAAAATAGAGTTTGAAAAGATTGCATATTCTTCTAGAAATTTATTACACAAAATGTAATTACTATGAATTTTTTTGTAGAAGATTTTCTTCAAACTTTCTATTTGTGACCACAGGCTGATTGCAAAATCGAGCAAGGGCTTGTTGCAATATTGATCGCCTTGCAACCAATCATAATGCGCCACAACTGCTTTGGGAACTGAGTCACAAATTCACAGATAGATAGAAGCTCATAGATTGGAAATTAGAGGTGGTTGAAAATGGGTCGGCTACCTTAATTAATCACTATCATCTCATCCTCCACGGAAGGAAAAGAATCTAAGATAGGATGTTCGAAGCGCAACCATTTAAGGGTTGGTCCGCCTTTTTTGTAGGTTTGCATGAATAGAAATATTTTTTATTCATTTTTTGGGAAAAAAAATAGATGCCAAAGATAACACAAGTGGTTTCATATTTTTTGAAGCACTTTTGAATTAGTTATGAATTTCCTAAGATTTCTGTTATAAATACCTATTTGTGGCCCTAGATCTCCAAAAATGTGTCCACTTACAATTTCTAAAATGATTTGAAGAAATCAAGGCCAATGATTGGCTCTTACAATAAAGAACATTTTTTATGGATGCAATCAATGACTAAAGTAATCCATTTTAAGACCCCTTCATATCCATTCAGTACCATTTTACAAGGGCGATTTCAAGAAGCTGGTCGCTTTTAGAGCAAACTACCTTATATAATCAAAATGGAGATAATAATTAGGAATGAGTTGCCTCCTATTTATGAAGGTTTGATTCAGCACTCAAGTACAATAGAACCTCTCTAAATTGGTTAGTCTGGAACTACCTGACAAGATTACTTTAAAGAGGTTGATTGCTTTAGAGAAGGTTTGCACCCCGGTTTGCACTACACAGAAAGCTGCCATAGGGGGGCATGTGCCACATTTTTAGGAAAAGAAAATAATATTTTACCTTTTTTTGACAAGGTCGAGGTCCACTACAATTCTTTAGCAGACTCTCATTTAGTGCTATGACTTATTTTATTCTCAAAGGTGGGACCGCCTGGTCCTTTTACGTTTGTCGAGGTTTGTTGACTTTTAGAGGATCAACTTTGGGAAGTTCTACTATACCACAATTGAATTTCCACAGATAGTTTCTCAAAAGGGTTACGTCACCTCACACCATTCACAAGAAAACATGTAACACTTTTTTTATCATGGAAATTTTTATTACGAAAAAATTAACCCCTAAAGGTCAGAGACTATGTTTTCACCAAAAACACTCTAAAACTGCCATTTCTAGTACAAGTACCAAATTTAGAAAAAAAATATTTTTTGACATATGTAACTGTAGGATCTTGTAGTAAACTTGTTTGAGAATATGTAGAAAAAATTTCAGAAGTTTCCACCTTGTAGATTGCAAGATATTAGCATTTGAATTGACAAAAATCCTTTTTTGGGCCCTGCGAAAAACCAGGCAGCTGCACTTCACAAGGTCAAATTTAAATGAAAAAGTGCCCAAAATGGTGGTTACTCCTTGGATTCATTCTTTAAAGCAATTTCGATACATGCTTGAAAAATTTCAGATCATTTGGAATTATACAACATATAGGAAAAAAATATTAAGAAGAAAAAAGTAGAGAATGATTCAAAACACGAAATTGTTAAGAATTTAATTATGGAATTGAAAATGTCAATTCCAACGGTTGTAATGGTGCAATAAACAATGTACATCCTATGCTCTTATTTTTTTCAAAAAATTATAAAAATTGAGTTAAATAAAGGACTTCAAAGTTTATTTTAGAGTAGAGAATCCATAACTGCCCGCAAATTAGAACGCCCATAATTTTCATCTCATAAATCAAAATGGAATAATTCAAAGCTTTACATGTGTATATAAATCTAAAGAACCAATTTCAAATTTTTATTTTTTTTTAAAGTGATTTTTCAGAAATTTTTTGAGCTGCCCGCCGACCATTGAAAATGACATGTCATCCAATAATTTTTAACCATGTAGTCAAAAGTTTTGAAAATTATTGGACCTTAAAGCTACTCCTTGGGCACACATTGTGTGAAATTTTCAAAGAAAAAAAATAAAATTTCCGTCCATAGTGAGTTGCCCAAAATGGCTATGTTGCCAAAAAACGCCGTTTGGTCCTTTAGGGGTTAATGCCTTGAGATGTTACCCCTTTATGCCGAGTCTGACCTTCACGTAGCGTGAGCTGCTTGAAAAACGTTAAATCGTGCCATCCTTTGTGGGCCCAACAGGATAAATTCAGATTTCTTGAGGATAAAAGTAAATAAAAGTAAGTAAAAGCCCCCTATATTTGAGCCGTGTCTAGGGATATTTGCTAGCTCCCCTACACAAAATAGCAAAATCAGGTTACTAATTTCTCATATCTAACACTTTCAGACATGGTCAACTATAGTCTGGGACAGTTTAATTTCACTATTTTGTGTAGCTAATTTGGAGCCTTTGATTGCAAATATGAATTCCGATTTTGAAGAAAAAAAAATTGTGGCAGATAAAAAATTCCAGCGTTTTCCCCGGGGTAAATTCGGCCCGCAGGGCCCACCAAGGATTCCTGCGCGCTGCTTGGCATCCCAAATGCGAGGCGACACCGGACGTGTGACGGTAGCCGTGGATCATGGAGGCTGATCCAAGGGCACAGAACGAGCGTGTCCTCGGTCATCGTGCTTTGCAAGCCTGCCGAGACTCTTCCCCTTCCCTTCTCCTGTATAAAGCTCCCCGCCCTTCCCGACGTCGGTCTTCCACTTTCATATCTCGTATCTCTCGCTCTCGCATTTCACTTTCCAACAAGACGCACGAATCCGTTCACGTTCTACTGCAAGGTAAACCTTCTCACGTGTATCCCTGCTTCTCGCCGTTCTTCGGCTTTCTTGTTGGGTCCATCGCAAGGGTTTCTTTCTTCGGGTGTGCAACTTGAAGCTCTGGCCGGTGCATTTCGCTCACTATCAAGTGCGCGATCGGCTGTGACGACGGCGGTTGCGAGGCGTAAGGTCTGTGTGTGTGCGGGGTTCACTGCCAAGAAATGGCGGGGAAACCCTCGTCGTGGTGTTGGTTGCCTTGGTTACGGTGTGGGGTGTGATGAGCTGGAGTAGTGGGTTTATTTTAGGTTTGGTGGTTGTATGTGCTGTAGTGAGGTGAGGTCCTTAAGCAGCCAGAGGTAGCATAGTGTGACGAACCGTGAGTTATGGTAGGGTTTGGAGGTGCAGCAGTTTGAATGTGTGTTTCTGTATGTTTCTGGCGGTGAACTTTTTCTTCGTCTCTGAGAGTGTTACCGTGAGAAGCGTTCGACGCCTCAAGAAGACGAGAGGGCTTGGGAGGGGGTTATGTTTTTTCGAGTTTTTATTTTTTTGGACGGGTTTGGAGTTGGGCTTACGAAAGAGTTTGTGAGTGGTATGTGTGTGGGGTTGTGGTGGCTAATGTGAACGCGGTTTGGTGAATGCAGTTTCACAATGGCTCGTACCAAGCAAACAGCACGAAAATCGACAGGAGGGAAGGCTCCGAGGAAGCAGCTTGCCACGAAGGTGAGGACGATTCGTGAATGCGAGTTGGGGAAGGGTTTGGTGGTGCGTTGAATTGTGATTTCAGGTGCTTACGATTTGTGGTTGTTTGTGTGCAGGCTGCCCGGAAGTCCGCTCCCACAACCGGAGGAGTGAAGAAGCCCCATCGTTATCGCCCCGGAACTGTCGCTCTTCGGTGAGTGCTTTGAATGTTGTGATTTAGCGGGAAGTGGTCGAACACATTTTTGTATTTGTGGGTTTGTGGTGGAGTGCGTGACTGATGGTTGTGTGTTTGTGCAGTGAGATCCGCAAGTACCAGAAGAGTACTGAGCTGTTGATCCGTAAGCTGCCCTTCCAGAGATTGGTTCGCGAGATCGCCCAGGACTTCAAGGTAAGTTACCCCTCTGATTGAATGTACAGGGTTAGGGTACAGAGACAGTGTTTTTTTTTGGGTGATGAGAGTGAATTGGGGGATGTGGCGTGCTGACGAAGGCTTTATTTGCGATTTCAGACCGACCTTCGTTTCCAGAGCCACGCGGTGCTTGCGCTGCAGGAGGCTGCGGAGGCCTATTTGGTGGGGCTGTTCGAGGACACTAACTTGTGTGCCATTCACGCGAAGAGGGTGACCATTATGCCGAAGGATATCCAGTTGGCCCGAAGGATCAGGGGGGAGAGGGCTTAGGCCATCTTGTCCACATACATGGAAAAACCTGAAAAAAATCAATAAAATTAGATTGGGGTTCTTTTGAACCCACCAAAACGGGTGCAAGTGTATTGAGTCTGCTTGAAATATTGTGGATGTCTGTAAGGCGTCTTCTTTGATGAGGATCAAGACATGTGTTCTGAATCTGAAACTTCCGTTCGGCTAGGAGAGTTTGAATTAGTTTTGTATTCTCTGTAGGTCATGGATGTATAGTGCAATCTTGTATTGGACGATCCCTGTGCATGTAATATTTTCTTGTCATCTGTGAGCAGTTTCAAGGAGGATTCTTTCTGGATTGACGGCACTCCGGGACTTTTTTTCCCGCATTTGTGTATTGCCTCCTGGTGGATGATTTCCTTGGTTGTCACATCCTTGTTTCCTTGCGCGTGCGATGTCGCTATAAGTGGCCAGATTACAATTGTGATGCTTTTATCGAGCAAGATTTTCCTCCCGCTTCTCGCGAAGGATTTAAAAAAAATTCCCGCTCATTTGCATTCCCGCGTAACTTGTTCATTCGATTCATACGGTGATTCGCCTCCTTCCTTTACTCCAGAGGACCGAGGCACGGAGGCACGGAGCACTAGATATGAGTAAAAAATGTTTTTATTTTTATTTCCACTTTTGCAGTGACATGACTTCTGTTGGGCAGAAAACACAAAAAGGACATTTTGAATCTCGAATTATATAAAGTCAGGAAGTTACTAGTCCAATTGAACAGACGGAGGCGAGCATTAAACTCAATGGCAGCGCGTCTGCTCGTAATTGTTAAGAAATAATTTGTTGTAATTATGATAGTTGGTACAGTTAGTGTGATATTTACTAATTGTTTTGTACAACATTAAATAATTTGTTGTGATCATGATAGTTGGTACAATTGGTGTGAGGTATACTAATTGTTTTATACTGCTTTTTACATACTTAAAGGCAAAGAAGATACCGGTTGATTTCAAATAAAATTAAATGATTTCTTGTAGAATAATGCAATATAAACTGATAATTAGTGTGTCTTGCACTACTTATTAACTTGTGTAGAAGGGTAACAATAGTGAATTTATATTGTCAAATAGAATTCTAAGTTGTATAATATCAAAGATAATGGAAAGATTATATAGAATACCATACAAAAAGAGATATATAAAATAATAAATCCATTAGTTGGGAAAAGATGCTTGCAATTTGAGTGTGCATTGTATTAAAATGCACTATTCCACTAACTAAAAATTTGGAAGTACTACATATACCAATATAAATGTATTAACCCCAAAACACCGCATCAACCAAAAAACAGCTAATGTATAATTTTTGGAGGGTTTAGAGGATGGAAAAGTGATGCAAAGATTTGTCTAATTTTTCTACCTTGCTCATAAGGATGGGCACTATAATCAAGCAAAAAAACAAGGGCATTAAATGCTTTTTATAATTTTCACTATAAAAAGATTTTTAATTAGCTGCATACTACAAGAGTAGGAGTTGTGTATCAAGACATCAATTTTTCATTGATAGCCATTACACGAAGCATACTTCATTTACTAGTTTCATTGGAAGATTTGTATGTATGATTCAGTTTTGATTGGAAGAACATAGTTACAAGGTCTTCTCCATTGTTATAATTTGGTAAGGCATGTCTTTACAAGGTTAATCCTTTAGTGACCACAACCATTCTAGACATAAAGGGGTAGTTTGGGTAGTTTTTTCAAAAACTATTGGAATTGATGTATATTGGACCAATCTCTATAATCCAAGCATTGAATCTAAAAGACATCAAAGTCTATTTTGTAGCCCGTGTTTTGCAATAGAAGTTACCATATAGATTGAAATTTGCACGCGGATATTCAAAGTATGCTCTAAAAGGAAGACTGTTGATGTAGTGAAGTTTCGCATTTGTTCTCTACAGTCTCTAGGTATTGTCGTGGGATGTACTACACTAAAAAGCAAGCTAGGGTCATGTAGAAAGAAAGGCTAGTTTTTTTGGTGGAAATGTCCAAAGCTTTGATAGTAGGGCATCACAAGGTCCTCTTTATACAATGCTTGAACTCCATTAAGCAGCTTACATTAAAACTGTTATTTAGAATTTGTTGATCTAGGCGGTCAAATCCATGACCTCTATATTAAGGCTCTAGAAATTTACATACAAACAAATCAACATTGATACCTCCTTATAAATCAATGAATATGCTTGTTGTGGCACCTGCATGTCAGTTTTTCATATTACACAATATTTGTCTATATTTTCTAGGTGTCATTTCTTTACGAGCAAGTGTTCCCCTTTCAAAATGATAGAGTGAGTTTGAGCCATGTTTTCCTTGTTCTCACACAGATTTACTATAGATCCAACATTCACAAATGTCACAATGGATTGTGTACAAACTACTTCCAAGTTAACTAAAACTAAGGTTGGTCTATCAAACTTAGCCGCTTCTAAGGAATTGCGTGTTGCATGTCAAAATGCAACAATCAAGTCTTCTACTTCTGATATAACGTAGTGACTTTCATCGAAAATATGAAAAAAGATCACAAAACACCATTGCCCCCTACACAGATTAATCCAAAAATCTATAAGATGTACATAAATAACAAATACCAGAATTGCAAGTGCACCCTACAATACCCTACAAACTACGTTATTGTAGTTGTGTGAGCTTTTGTTTGCTTCAAAAATGTACAGTCTTTGTAGCTATGCCTCCCAAGATGTTCTCTGCAGCTACGTTGTCTTGCAATAATTACACCATGTTCTCAACAATTTGCACTTGCTTTTGTATTTGTAGAGTCATCGTTTTCTTACATCATCACTGCATCAGTGCCTTGAACCCAAGCATACTCCAAGGTAAGCCTTCATCTATGAAAGATACTAGAGATGTGAATCACAAAATAGTTTTAATGTGGAACATAACCATTGTCTAAGATAGAGCATTGAAATGTTACTACATCCCTAGCACAACCACACTTTCCACTTTCTACAATCATTGTACTTCCTATATTGTTGTTCATGTACCTTGTGATCAGGTATAAGGCTCTGAATTAAAGCTTTAAACCACATTTGTAGTTTGAAATTCTCCATCAATCCAAATGATACCTCTATAGCTACAAGTCTTGGTGTGTTTTAGAATGCACCTCTTCTGCTTTGCAAGTCTCCCTGTGACAATGTAGGCATTGGTAAGGGCAATATCCAAACAAAAGCCTTGTAAACATGAAGCCACCACTTCTTGTTGGTAATTTGAGTTGGAAAGCCTCTCCCTATATTGACACCTCGTATGTTGGTGGTGTAGTGAAGTTGCATTAGTAAGCTTAGAATGGTAAACACCCTAGCACCGTTGTAGCATCTCACATCTATTCGCCGCATATTATTAAATTAGCATAAATAGGTCATTGCAAAAAAAAACCCTGTTGGTATTGCATAGGTCTACAAAGAATTTTTTTTGGAAATTATGCAAGTTGTTTGAATACATTTTAGTGAACAGTAATGCAAATTCCTTCATTATAGTATTATTGGAATTTCTAAAAGAAAAGATGCATAATCCACGGATCATTTTTGTAGTATTCTTTGGCTATTTCTTACTATTTTCTCTTGATGTGAATTTTAGCCATAAAAATGATACTTTCTGTATTTGAATCCTTCTAATGAAGTAAAGCTCATCAAGTTTATTTTCTATTTCAATTAGAAATTTTGAAAAACTTATAAATTTCAATATTTTATAGCAATATGAAATTGGGCCTAAATATGATTTGTTGCTTTTCTAATTTCAGAGTGATGTGGTAACTTTGGTTTTACTATGATGTTATAAACTATTATATACATCTAGGTGAAAAATTCAGAGTTTTAGAATATATTTTGTTTTTGATGTGGATTTTTTTTATTCTTTTTTGTAAAAAAATTGCAGTAATTTCAAATTTTCCTACAAAAATGTGAAAATTGTATAACTTGTAGTAAATATATGCCTATATTTCAAGAAAATAAATATAAAAAATTTCATTCATATCTAGTTGAATGGCAACAAACAAAGTGATGGATAGTGAGGCTTAAAGTCAATGATCATAGGCCTTTCTTTCTAAGATTAGAGGCTTTCTACAAATCTTCTACTTATAAAGATGCTAAGAATATATTATAAAAGATCCAATGGATGACTTCATTGTTAATTGTAGAAACAAAAAATGCACCTAATGGTCCAATCATCAAAGTATTTCAATGATTACCTTGGTCATGGGGGGTATTTATTTTTTTAAGGTTAACCCTAGAAAGACAAGCTGGTCACCATGGAAATCAACTTTCCTAGACAACGCTCATTGGAGGTCAAACAACCATGCAAGACCTTTCCTTTTCACACAAAATTCCAAGGATGAACAATTACAGTTCTCTTACATGGGAGGATTCTATATCATCCATCCGACACTTTGTGTCTGTCTCGCCCTTCTAGGGTTAAATCTCAGGTGAAAAAATGCACAACTTCTGTATACAATCTGCAGCCTTAAGTTGGCATGCTGTTAGGATCTCTAAAAAATTAGGGCTTGCAGATCGCAGAGCATTCACATTTTTCTCAATATTTTCAAGCACATTACCGAAGTTGAAACTGGCTAAAAATTTGATTTCAATACGACAGACCAGCTTGGAAATTGCTATTTAGAGACAAGGAGACAAGGAGGCGATTAACGCTGAAATTCCTTCAAACAATGCCATCACTCAGCAGGTAATGGCATGGAAGGAACATGCTAATTAATTGAATGAAGAATAACTCACAGAAGTACCTGTACAATATGACTGGTAAAGCTTGTAACACATCAATGAAAGTGGCAGCAGAGGTGTAAATCTACCGGCACTAAAACAGTTCCTTTATAGAATCTTTCGTACTCTTTCCAACCAGTGAACAGTGACCGACCAGTGTTGCCATTTTGTCGCTATTATTGGTGGAGCAAAGTCTCAAATTCATGAATGCAGATTGCAACCGGGAAAATAAGCAAAAGGTAATAAATTACACTTCAGCAGCTCCACTTTTCACGTCTCTCTCGACATGCCTATTGTTTCCTGAAAATGAACCAGGGCAAGTCAGCGTAGCTGGAAGTAAAGACCTGATGGAAGTGCTCCTACCACTCGTTAAAGATGTTCAACAAATATCATCCGAGAATGATGCAAATACATCCTGCATCATTTGAACTGCATCTTTCGATTTAATGACATCAGTGTCACCAATTCTTGGGGGAACTGATCACGATCATCAAACGTAACGATTGTTAGATGATCAAACCAAAGCATTGTATATCATGGATTATCATATACCAAAACATCAAGTGACTGTCATGGGATATGGTAGGATGATTAGGATCGTCACGTTTCCAAATGTAACAGTTACCAGATGGTGGGCCATGCACCTTCCTATACATATATGAGCTAGATTTTAGAACAGATCTCAACAGACAACTGTCAAATAAGTAAGGAAATGTTGCTGTCATCGAATGAATCTTTCTTCTCGATCAAACAGCTTTAGTAAAGGCAGTCACTAGGCCCACACTAACAATGCACTTCATGGGTAAATACACAGATACACGGTCCAGAAGCAATGCGGAAAACTTACTTTCTTGCTTGACAATCCTTCCGTTTACATTGAAGAATGGTGTCATACCAGTCCTTCTGGACAAAGAGTGCAACAATACGAAGTAGGCCCATGGACAAGATCTCAGTAACGGCCTTGAATAGCGAAGGCTGGGGGCCCATGCCCGCACATACAATGCTCAAAGCGGCTCCTTCCAAGTTGCAAGCAATGTGGAACTGGCCAGCCTGCAAACCTGCCAAAGAGGCACGAGCGACACTCACAGCATCCATTGCTGTTGATGTCCCTGATAAAATCTTAGATATATCTGGGATGGTCTTGAGATCTGGCACACACCAAAGAAGCCAATCAGCTGCCATCCTGATACACTAATTTCCCTCAGGGTTCATCTCTAACTGACTTGAGCAAAACACCTAGTACCACTGCTGTTTCTTATTTTCTTAATCAGATAACCTCAAGGGGATTGTAGTGATATGCGACCATTTCCATTAAAGAAATGAAAACAAGCCAAACCACTTCGGAATCACCAATCTCAGTGTTTCAACGTATCCCCAAATAGATAGAACAATGCAAAGGAAAACAAGAATTAGTTGCAACTGCATTTGGATCAGAGGGTACCAGCAGATGCATCTGACTAACTCGTTAACAGTGAAAGTTCTCACAGATTATGCTATCCCTAAAACTTTGGTAGTCTTCCAGGACACACAACCACCAAGCCCAGAGGCAATACAGGGGATATCAAGACGTGTACAGTAAGAATTAGGAATCCTTTGTAAGGCAGTAAGAGTTAAGGATCCTTCACAAGATAGAGGTATGAAATTCATAGCCAATTCACATATCCAAACTGTGTGAGAAAGGAGTATCAAAGCACCTTCCAGGTAGCCTGGAGTCATAGTGTCGGGAGGGTAAACGAGAGACAAGCGAATGTTGCGATCAACCAGCTCCTGTTGCAGACACTCAGCCAGGCCTCGCAGTGCAAACTTGGTGGCTGAATAAACCGCATAGCCATAAACACCAACCTGTAGTCGCAAAAAAGTAGTCGTCATCAGAATAGCTCGCAAAACCACAAAATAGCACCCATACGGAGGGTGCTCACTCACTGAAAAAGCATACGATTTCTACATCCGGAACTTGGATTGCTTTGGCGCATTCATACAGCCACCATATCTCTCTTCAAGCATAGCGCACTTCAGTCTCAAGGGATATGAATGAGATTTAAAATCGCACCTGACCAGCCTGGGAAGAAAATATGGATATAGATGCAGGGGCTCCTTCGCTAGCTTTTATGTGAGGAAGTGCAGCCTTGATAGTGTAAATGTTGCCCTTCAAGTTTGTGTCTATGACGTGATCATAGTTCTCAATTGTTCCGTCTTCAAACGTAAGGACGCAAGAGACTCCGTGACTAAGGATCAGCACCTCAATGACGCCAGAATCAGAGACTGCAGCCTCAATGGCAGCGTTTATGCTCTCAACATTCTTAACGTCGCCGCTATACGTACTGACCTGAGAAGGAATAGCCTCTCGGTAAGCAAAATAATCAAGCAAGTAATCCAACCGTAGAAATTACCAGAATTCATATGATTTCAGAGATGCTTAGTAGAAATGCCTATAGATGTGAATTCCAATATGTACTTGATTAAAAGTTTCAAAAATGATTTTACAACCTACAAGATGTTTGCTAGTCATGAATTTCTTCGTCAAGCATTCAATATGGGAAAGGGCTCGATCCGATGTCGACGAGGATTGAGTCACGGAAAACTTAGAACATCATTTTCCCAAACCCTAAAAACATTGGCGTCTGAGTGCGTCCCAACACTCACGAACGGACTAAGGTAGGGACACTCAAAATCGCCAGGGATCCAAATCACCACTTCATTAGATTATCGGCAGGTATACATTCCTTTGACCAATACGTACCTATTGTCGAAGAAGAGATTTAGAACATCATCCAATAAAATTTGATAACTTTTGCATACTGTCGCATTGGAGAATCCCCTTTTTTTCGCCAACGAAAATATATATAAATTTGACAAGTCGAACAATAGGAAATATGTTCAACAGCAATCCTGCCGACTATGGGAGTCACGACCTTATATCTACAGGTATAAAGCCATGAATTCGTTGACAATCTCCTCAATGCAATGCTGATGACACGAGCGAAAATAAATTCCCAGACATACCTTAACCTCGTCCTTCAGATGCTGGCGACAGTGGCCGACGACAATTTCCTTCGCATCGGCAAGCTTCCTCGTGTCGCGAGCGACAAGCGATACCCGCGCGCCCTCCGCAGCTGCCAATTTGGCAATTTCCAGGCCGATCCCACTCGAGCCACCCGTGATGAGCATGTGCCTCCCCCTGATGGGAATAGTGACGGCTTTGAGAGGAGACCTGAGATACGCCACGAGTGCGACGAGGGCCACAGCGAGCACGCCGATCACCACCAAGGGCACGCCCCACGCCGTCCATGACATTGTGCCCCGAAGACGCAATCACGTCTGTGCGCAACAACAGCAGGAATGAGGTATGGACGCTCTTCAACGACCCAGGAACGGAACTGCGATCCCCGTGACTATAAGTCTCTCGCACATGCGGCTTCGGAGCCGCGCGATGCCGCTGCCCGTGATGAAACTCGTCGACGGGAGCTGGCTGAAGCCGGCTGTGCTCAAAGCACCTGAAAACTAAGAGCCGACCAAAGCCGCGCCAGAAGCCGATACTGTTCACGTTGCTGTTCACGGGCAGTTTTCTCCTTCAATAGTTGCTTGCCACCAGGTTGGGACCTCGTTGGGCAACCATTTCATCCCCAGGAGCCGGCTTCCGCCAGCAGCCTCATGTGCGTGACACTAATTTGCGTAAGGACAAACGCAGCGACTGTAAACATTCAGACGCAAGCGGCGCAGAGAGCGCGCAAAAGGGGCGAGCGCGCGCCCAGTATGAATCGGACGTTGTCCTCCAAGCAACCAGGCAGCCTCGAGTTTGAGGGAGGGCTCCCTGCATCTTAGCCCTCCAGATGGATTCACTGTTCCAGATGGATCCACGGTGCAGATGGGTTCCGTCTAGCTGCTCGCATACGCAAAAATTTTGTCTCCTCTGTCCGACCTGAAAGTTTTCTATGAAATGAAATGCTATAATTATATTATTGCACCTAAACCCTATGTAGCGGAGCGAGTAGGGTTTAGACTTGGAGTAGATTGCCGTTAGGTGCGTAGCTTTAGTAACAAGGCGCATAGCACAGTTTAGGATAAATATGAAGGGATAACCTCTATTTCTAGCTAAGATATTTTGGTTTTACAAAAAAAATATAAAACAACTAACCCCCAAATGCAAAGAAATTTTTACATATTTTCCCCATGCAATTAGGTGGGTGGGTAGCTGGCGAACCCCCAAAGGCCTCTGGGACATTGGGTGGAGGGGAGCCTGCCCTTCCATCTCCATCATGGATCCATCTGGAGTGCTCAGATAGAGGGAACCCTCCCTCAAGCTCAAGGCTACTTGGAGACGAGGCATTGCCCTCAAGGTACATTTGCGGACAATGACCCTTCAAGGGCCGGGGTGAAGTGATGCCTTCACTCAGTTCCTCAGGAAAATGTTGAAATTTTTATTTTTGAAGCATGATAAAATTTGCAAATTTTGATTTCATACTTGCAATCAATGGCCTCAAATTAGCTAGGCAAGGTATGCAAGGTAAATTAATCAAGCACAAAATAGAGGGCTTTTTTGTTACTTGCACCTTTGAAATGACTTGGAGGGGCCAAACGAGGGGGCAGTTCACCCAACCTTCAAGGGACAAAGCCAATGACCATGTCTTCAAATTCAATAAGGTAGAATCGTCCATACCAAGTCACTTAAGTGATTTCCAAACAAATGAGAAGGAATGTGAGGTAGTGGAAAATTTTCTCATGTAGAGAGATAAGAAATATTGGGACTATAAATTTTTCATAATTTTACTGCTGAAATTGAAATTACCATAAATTTGGGGAGTCAAAAAGTGTTTTGAACCTATAGACAGTGTTTAGAGTCTTCTTATTTCAATCATAGAAGAACTACTTTGCCACTTAGTACTTCCAACTTCTATTTCACTACTTCCTATGCACTTCAGAACATATATAATGACTTCATTAGTCCCAACTTTGAAAAGGAGGAAAAAATGCATCCAATGCATTCCAAGCTTTGACTGAAATCTATTTTTAGCCTTGATTGGAAATAGTGGTACCCTACATGTTGGTCATGGCTCCCTGATTGAAAATGGGTGGTTCTACCTTATTCTTTTGCTCTTAATCCCTAAATGCCTGAGGCACCCAATTTTGGTGTCGACAAATATTTGAAGTTAAATAAGACCTGACTAAGTTTATATTTTTAATAGTTTATATTTTGGACATATTCTTTTTGAAGTCTAAATTTAGCACCAAATTCCAATTTTGAAAATGAAGGATTATAATTTTTCTGTTTAAGATTTGCGCAAGGGTATTCAATGCAATCTTGATTTTCTATAGTATTGAGGGCTCTTGTAAATGAGCCTCAAATAAACTAAATCTTGGAGAAAAAATCACATTGAAAATTCATTTAAAGAAATTGTAGAGTAGATTTTGAAAAGCCTTAAATTGATTGGGGTTAAGGATGTTAGGCCCTTCAACCTCATCTTTTTGGTGACCAATTTTTTAGATTTGACATGCAAAAAGAGAACTGAAAGATTTTCATGGTTTTAACACCCTCATGATCAAACATTATAATCTTTCAATCCTTAAATGACATTGTTGTGTTATCTTTTCCTATGTGCTACCTAGCATGACTAGTTTGAATTTGTAAGGTGACAATTCAAAAAAATTAATTCAACTTATCAAGATGTGGGCTTTTAGTTCAATTTAGAGCAAATTCCAAGAAGCTCAAAACAGGCCTTTGGGCACTTAGGGATTAAATGCTCTACACCAATTTGTCCTAATAGTGCGTGTGGTAGTAATTTACCAAAGTCATACTGTTTTGATATTGTATAGGTTAAATCATATTGTATTGTATCAATTTTCAAATTTTTTTAATTGTAACACTAATTTTTAAAGTAATACCCGTTGTCTCCTTGACTGGTAGAACAAATTAATGTAGTTTGTCCCAAAATATGAGTTAAAATTATTTTATTATTTACAAATGAAATCACATGTCTTTTGCAAAATTTTCATATTTATACTAATTTTAAAAAACTTTTTTTTTTTTTTTAAATAGAAAAAAAAATCATATCAAATATAAATTGCACTAAAATCTTATCCTTGGAAGGATGCCAAGGATTGCAAGTGTCTTTTAGATAGTCAAACAAGCTTTCGCATATTGTAGAATAGATGATTTTCATCCATTTTGTTGTATGCAACTTGATTAACGTTGTATGTACATCTTTGAAATAAGTTTGATTGAATAGAAAACTATGGAAATGCATGAAATTCTTTTGGAAAAAGTCGACCATGTAGATTATATGATCTTAACAGTGAAATAAATAAAAAAGTTTTTTTCAACTCTTCCAAAATGGTCAGGTTCACCTTTCAACTTAAATTTAAAATGGTATAATTATATATTTTTTAAATATATAGGTCTGCAAAGAAATTTTTCTGAAAATTATGCTTCCAAAAATTAGTAAAAGATTTAACCTTCAATCCCTAAAGGAAGGACCGAGGCCTTTTTTCTACCAAAAAACATTGAAAATTGTCATTTCTACAGCAAAGAGTAAAAAAAAATTTAAATGTTTTTTTTTCACATCTAACTGTAGGATCTTACACCTAATTGGTATTAAAAGTGTACAAAATTTTCAAATTTTTGACCACACAAATTGCAAGATATTTGCGTTTAACCCCTAAAGGACCAAGGTAATTTTCCTACCAAAAAACATTCAAAACTGTCATTTCTATTGCAAAGAGAAAAGAGCTTTAAAACTTATTTTTTCTTGCATATCCAACTGTAAGATCTTATACTTGACTAGTATATGAATATATGGAAGAAATTTCAATAACTTTGACCATGTAGATTGCAAGATAAATGCATTTAAAGTGAAGAAAACAAGTTTTTTTGCACCTTGCTTGTTTAGATTTTTTGGCTTTGAGTCTTTTTAGTTCAAATTTTTTGAACTATTGACTTTGATTTTCTATTTATTTATGTTAAATAGTTGAGTGGAGAATCTTTGAAAAAAATTTAGGATAAAAAGCGCTTAATTTTCACTCATTAAAAAATTGTTAAGTAGAGGTAGATTCAAGATTGAAGAAAAAACTAAATTGTTAATAGCTTTTAGATGGAATTGAATCACAATAATCCCAACGGTGAGATTGTTCTAGCAAGAAAATCCAACCTTATCTAATGAATTTTTTTGAAAAATTCTAGAAATTGCATTGAAAAACGAATTCTACAAGTTATTTTTTTGTAAAGATGCTTATGTTGCCCAAAAAACTAAGATTGTCCCTAACTTTTTCATTATTAGTCCAAATTAGATGAAACAAAGCTTCACATGTAGACAAAATCATAATCTTTGAGAAAAAAATTTGAATTTTTTTTTTTTTGACTTTTTGTGATTTTTTTTGTGTTGCCCGCCAAATTCCATTTTCACTTGTTGTGCCATAACTTTTGCTCCCGGGCATCAATTAAAACAAAATTTATATATTCACAAAGCTCTCGCAAAAATACACAACTTCAAAAAATACCAAAAAATATTATTAAAAATTGAAGTTATAAGAACCTGCCCGGACCCAAATTGCCCCGCGAGGGGACACACGGTCCTTTAGGGGTTAAAGTGGAAAAAACAAGTTTTTCAGCACACAGCGAGACTGGATTTTTTAACTTTGAACATTTTTAACTTTAAATTTTTGTACTACAGAGTTTTGAGCTTTAAATCTTTGTAGTGGAGAATTGAGTTGAGAGTCTAGGAAAAAAAAAGAGACTCAGAAAAACTTCATTTTCATTCTTAAAAAAAATTGTTAAGTAGAAGTACGTACGAGATAGAAGGAAAATCTAAAATATTGATATGTTTTAGATGGAATTCAAATGCACTAGTCCCAATGGTGAGATTGTTCTAGCAAGTAAAATCAACCATGCTAAAAAAATTTTGATCAATTTGAAAAATTGCATACAAAAATAAATCCTACACGTTATTTTATTCAAAAAGATGCTCTAATTGCCCCAAAAAATAGAATGTCCATAATTTGCTCATAACAAATCCAAACGAAATGATTAAAAGCTTTCCAAATAGACAAAAATATAATCTATGAGAAAAAAAATTTAAGAAAATTTAAATTTTTGCAAATTTTTTTGACTACCCCCGGCCCTTGTTTTGAGCCTATTTGGTCATAACCCTTGTTCCCAGGCACCAATTACAAAAGAAATTATATTCCCACAAAGCTTATTAATTCTTCTATCTTCAAAAAAAGTTTCAAAAAATCATGACAAGAATTCAGCCCTTAGGTACCTGCCCGAAATCCATTTGTCCCCCAAAAGGACAATGGTCCTTTAGGGCGGGTTAATAAACATTTCATATCTAGATTGTTTAAACTTCATTAGATTTCTACATTAACCCGTAAAGGACCATGAGTGCAGATTTTAAACAATGAATGAATGGAAACACATCCTAAACTCACCGAAATGCGTTTTTTCATCCATCAATTTTGTTTGAAGATTCTTATATTAGTTCTTGAACATTTGTACGGTTCAAATTATGAAGATCTTGCTTTGCAAATATTCTATAATTCAAAAGGTATTGGGAGGTCTAGCCTCAAAAAGTAATTTTTTCAGTTCAAAAAATGACCCTTCAAAAATGACTTGAATCAAAAAATCAAATAAAAATCTTCAAAAATCACTATAGTTAGAACTCAATATTATTCAATCTACAATTGATTTTAGAAGGAATTTCCAATTTCTGGCTCCAAATTTTACTGAAAAATATTACTATGTATTTTTGTTGAACTAATTGTATGGATGTGGTCTATAAATAGCAAATTACAACTATTGTTTGAAAGTCATCATTTAAATATTCTTCTAAGTTGCACTTTATAATAGATCTTCACAATTTTGGAAATCTGGACACCCCTTTGGTCCTTTAGGGGTTAAGACATACATTTTCCAAATTTGATATTAGAAACCTCAAATTAAATTTTACGTGATTTTTAAAGAAATTTCTTTGTAAAAATTACAGTAATTATATAATTACTTAAATATTATGAAAATTTCAAGAAAAATGGAAATAATAGTGAAAAACATCATGATGTAATTGTTAAATTCCTTGATCTCACACCAAGAGAAATTTAATAGAAAACATTTAAAAGTATTTTGAACTTTAACGATGCTCCTTTCAAAGTGTCACAAAAATTATAATTTTAACAACTAAGAAAAAAATTCAAAAGGAATAAAATTAGAATATTGGAGCTATATTTTTTTAGTTAAGCTTAAAATAATTTAAAATCAAGACTATGAGAAAATTCAAGTTTTGACTTTCAAAATGCCCATGGCCCAGTGTCCTTGAATATTAGCCTTCAGGTCAAAGAATTTGATATAGTGGGCTCCACTCTATGAAAATAAATACTTTGTACAATTTCACTGGTGAGTATATGACCTAGTTTGCTTATGCATGTGCTAATAAAGTTTTGTGTAATTACAACCATTAGATTAGGAGATTATAATGCCTAAATGTAGTTTAAATTTTTTTAAGGATACAACCAACTTCAACTTTGCATTTTGAAAATCCATGTCATTTCTATACATGGCTATGCAGTTGATTCAAGAAGGACTTCTTGTAGATATATAAATTTAATATGATTCCACCGCAAATTTGACAAGAAGATCACATAAATTGATTTTTCTTTTGAAATATACAATAGTACATATCATTTAATCCCTGAACGTCAAAACGAATGTTTTTTAGACCTGAGAATAGGAATGTTGTTTGGGATTTCCAGACTTCATTCAATTGGACCTGTGCAACCTTGCGTTCTACAATAGTTTGGTGACGTAAACAATAGCAATCCGCAGCATGGATTGGCCTGATGTGTATATAATTGCTATTCACTTCACTTTGTGCAAGTTTCAGGCGTCACAGAAATTGGGCAATTTTTTTGGTTTATCTAATTTTTTTTCCCCCTAATTGTTCCCTGAATTGTTCAATGGAGACTCTACATCATACTTGAATGACGCAAGCATGTAAATCGTGCTCTACCTTCCAAAAATTCCAAAAGATTTGATGTGCTGAAAAATATCCAAGATTTCTGAAATAACTTGTTCATCAAATATTATAATTTCACAACCCACGCGGTGGACATAACATTCAACAGCATGCGTTGATGTTGCCTTGGTTCTACAGTGATGGTGTACCTCTACATCCTCCACCTGTCTAATTCATCAGTAGCTACTGATGAAGCACTGTTGGGGTGTGGAATATACCACACCATCACTATAGAGCTACTGCATGTTATGAATTCTCTTAGAAATTGCACATTCATATTCATCAGGTAATTGGCTCCAAAATTCAACGGTGAAGTCCTCAGTAAACCAGGCAATTTCAAATTATTTTCGTTTTCCTATCGAGTGCAGAAAAGCTCCTCGCTTCCTGTGTTCTGTTGTGATGTTTAGAGGTTAATTGAAGAAAAAATTGAGTTGCTTATATTTTTTTTGTAGATTAGAAGTTTTGCAATTCCAATGGTAAGAAGTTTGCAGTAAGAAATCTACCTTCTATAAAATCATTTTTTCAAAAAAATAAAAAAAATAGAGATAAAAAATAAACTTCATATGTTATTTATGCTAGGAGAGGTATTATGTGCCTGCATGTTAGAAAAACTCATACCATTTATTTTACTCATCAAGATAGAATTAATAAAAAAAATTGCATATATATGTCTCTATCCAACCATATTTACACGAAAAAATTCACTTGCATGATCTTCATTCCCGACAAAAATAAATGTATAACTTTTCACAGAAGTGAAAATCTTATGAAATTTGGATGCCTATTAGATAGAAATTCATTGGACTTTTCCAAAAAAAAATACTTAAACTTCAAAACTCAAATATAGAGCTTGAACAAAAATAGATTGCCCCGAGTTGGTTTGCAAGGAATTTTGGAAGTTGATAACTACATTAACCCCTGAGGACCATTGTCCCTTTGAGGAACAAATGCAAATTTTGGGCAGGTACTTATGGGTTGAAATTTTGTCTTGATTTTTCAAAACTTTTTTTGAAGATAGAAAAAGTGATTAGCTTTGTAAGAATATAATTTCTTTTTCAATTGGTGCCCGGGAACAAAAGTTATGCCCCAAACAACTTGGAACTTGGAAGGAGGAGGGAGAAGGGGCAGCAAAAAAAAATTCAAAAATTTGAATTTTTTTTTTTGGATTTATTCTTCTCATAGATTGTAATTTTTTCTATCTGGAAAGCTTTGATTCATTCCATTTGGATTTGTTATAAGAAACTATAGACAATCTTGTATTTTCAGGCAATTAGATCATCTTCTTGAAAAAATAACTTGTAGGATTCATTTCTGAATGCAATTTTACAATTTAAAAAAAATGAAAAAATCCACATAGTTTAGTTTGCTTGCTTGAATAATCTCACCATTGGGATTTGTGCATTTAAATTCCATTTTAGAGATATTAAAAATTTAGATTTTCCTTCGATCTTGTACCTACTTCTACTTAACAATGTTTTGAAGTATGAAAATTAATTTTTTCTTAATTATTTTTCCTAGATACTCAACTCAATTCTCCACCATAAAGATTTAATGCTCAAAATTCTATAGTGCAAAAAAGTTAAGAAGGTTCAAAGTCAAATAATCTAGTCCCGCAATGTGCTGAAAAAATTATTTTTTTCACTTTAAACGTAGATATCTTGCAATTTGTGCAATCAAAAACTCTAAATTTTTTTTCTACACATTCTCATACTAGTTATGTGTAAGATCCTACGGTAAAATGTGCAAGAAAAACAATTTTCAAAATTTCTTACTCTTTGCAATAGAAATGGCAGTTTTGAGTGTTTTTTGGCAGAAGAAAGGCCTTGGTCCTTTAGGGGTTGAGATGAGATTTCACTAAAAAAAATGATAGAAGGATATTTATGAATTCTAGAATTGCATGCCTAAGGGAGGCTTTTACTGAATAAGAGGTTAAATTGAAAACGCTTTCCAAAACTTCAATTAAACCCCTTTCTTCAATTTCAAATTGTAGATGCAATGCTTTTATAGAGAAACTAGCAATTGGTGCTTGCTATGCTACGCATTAATTATTAGAATTTTATTAGAATTTTTCAATATTAAATAAAATGCAGAACAAAAATTTCAATAAATCTTCAAGTAAAAATTACTAAAATCTTTGTATAATTTTGTTTATAAGTAAGCATATATTGAAATGTATAATAGAAATTTATTGAATGATGAATGAAATGTATGCAATGGTGAATATTGTAAAAGATACACATTTATTGTAATGCATTCAAAAGTTGACTCAATTGTTATGAACAATGGCAACCCAAAAACTTGGTGAATTGAAAAGAAAAACTTGTAAACTTCAAAAACTTCATGAACAACTTAATTGTTGTGAAATCCAAAATTGCTTCAATTGAATAAATTTCTCAAATCATTTGGTAGTAGCAATAGAATTTAGAAATCATAAAAGCTGTAAGAGTGATATTACAGAGGTGATTGCAAACTACTACTTTATTTTTGTAATATAACATTGTGTAAAAATATTATTTTAATGTATGCATGATTGAAAATATTTTTACAAAATCTTAAAATTAATTATTTCAAAGAATTATTGAAGTCATTATCATGCATTCTATTCAAATATATTTTAAATATTTATTAATATGTGATACAATGAATGCGTAGCATAGCAAGCATGAGCCCCTATTATTAATGGTAGCATTTGTGATATTACTGAGGGAATTATGATTTTAGTAGTATGATAGTTTTTAGTAGTGTTATTCAAAGCACAATGTTAAGTTGAAAAATTTATGCATACCCTTCCCATTGTAAAGACATTACCTTCAAAAATACCATAAATGTACTTGTTTGTTACTAGAAATGGCATCTAACTTCACATTTTTATTGGCTTAAATTTACTACTCATCATTTTGGGTATTCTATCTGTTTGATTTCTATTCCAATTTAGGGATTAACATTTTATAGGAGTTTCTTTTTAAGGCAAAGTAACCTTAGATGCATCCATCCTAATGTAAGATATCTTAGTCTTGAAGGAAAAAAGAATACTTGCTAAATCATTGGGTCAAAATAGTTCTTTTAATAAATTATTTTGAAGGTTCAATTACAACCTTAGCAAATCTAGACGCACCTAGAAAGTACTCATCTAGACATTAGAGGAAGTTTGAGGGTCTTGGAAGACTGCGAATTTCCCTGCGTTCCTAGACTGCGGGAACGCAGTTGTAGCAGTTAGCTGATGTGGCACGATGACTGCCACGTCATTTTTGTAAATATTTTTTTGCTTAAAATGATATTTTGGAAAAAAAAAATTCTGACATGCCCGTATTGCCATTCATTGAATCTAGCTAGATTGGGGAATGGGCTTGAAACGGTCTTCCAAGGCCCCCGAATCCCCTCTAATGAAAGATTACTTCCTTCTAATTAATGAACAAATTCATTTTAGAGCTTATACCATGGGTGGAGTTGAAGTAATTGCTCTCAATTGTCAACCCATTTCTAGAATTGCTTTCTACATATTCTTGCATAGAAATATATAGCCTCTATTTATGAGAATCTAATGTTGCTTTTAGAAAATACCTATTTTTTGCACTTTGAGAATTCATACTTTATTGATAAAGTATCCAAAACATGTACTACATTTTTTTCCTAAAATACTCTTTTTGACTTCCAATAAGATCCAACAAAAAATTAGGAAATTTAAGAATAAGAACAATGCTTAATGCATGTCGTTAAAGTGGTCATTCAAAATCTGCTTCATGTGTTTGTCTTTCCCTAACCAAAGATAAATGTGAAAATTTACCTCTATTTTGTAGTTGCTTAGTGTCATGCATTCTTCACCTAACCTTTTGTGTTCCTCACCCTGCCTTCTGTTTACAGAATAGGAAAATTAGGTTGCTTCACTTTAGTATCTTGACATTGTACATTATAACAATATTACAATTACTATAGAAGGATGTAATGATGTGGGAAACATGTGTGCTGCACAGGGGGGGGACTGATTCATGGCTTGGGATTAAAAAATGACTTGTGCCTCCACCTGGACAAGCAATGAGTCATGAGGTAACTTCTCTGGAGCAAGGCAACCTAATTGTCAAGGCAACCCAATTTCACCATTTCGTGTAGCTAATTTGGGGCCTCTGAATCCAAATTTGAATTCAAAATTTCCAAAATTTTATCACAGATAGCAAATAAAAAATTCCAACATTTTCCCTAGGGGTGAAAAACGCAGACCTGGAATGACCACTTTTATTAACGTCCTGCATGCTCAATTGCTTGTCCTCAGCATGAGTTATTTCTCTCTCTCTTGGGAGTCGTAGCACATGCCCAGATCGATGATAATATCAGCTTCGGTAATAAATGCTTCAGGCAGTCTCCATCTCCTTGAGTGACGGGTCTGCGCAGCACGCGTTGTGTCAGGTTTTCATGGTCTGCAGACTCTGCACAAGAGTTGGTGTGAGTTCTCAAGGAAGATATTGATGATCTCAGCGTACTACAGTACATTGTCGTTAAGCTTACAGTAGTATCCCAAAGGAGAGTATCAAGCTATGGCAGAACAAGTTTCGGCATGGTTCGCACTTCGAAGCTAAGCTTAAACGAAAAAGCTGTACGTACGTAAGCTTACATGTGAGCACAACAGTCAAGGTAGAAGGTGAACGAACGAGATTTTGCAAGAGTGGCAATTGGTGGGTGCCATAACTCCTTCGTCAGAGCTCTGATCAGTCTTGGAATAGGTTGCATCTTGCAAGCGGCGCCCCGCCGGAATGGCTATGGCGTGGCTGACGGTCCATTATTGACGATCGAGCTCGTACAGAAATCTTTATCGCTCATGTGGTGCAAATTGCGCCTGACATTTTGTCACATCTCTGGCATGCAGTACAGACTACAGAGTCGATCATGTTCACTACTGTAGTGACCTGCGCAAGCTTTCGAGAACCTTCAGCTGCGGCATCCTAGCTCTGTGCGCACCAAAATGCAGCCTCTGTGCTTCTGCTGGTAAGACAGTTCTATGCAGGCGGTCCACGAAGAGCTTCTGCAGCGAAGGTATGCTTTCGAGTATGCAACCTCTTTGTGATCATGGTTTGGAGCTTGCTCCTTGCCTGTTTTGAACGGTCATTTACAGGGATCAGGTCGAGACACGCACTAGTGTCCCTGCTTGGCTGCAGATGTTCGTCCATGTCGAGTGTGCGCTTCTGCTTTCCTTTGTGCACGTTAGACGCAGTAGTGGAGTAGTGACTTTAATGGAGCAGTAACTTTTGTCTTATCCTTGGTTTAGAACATAGCATGAGTTTTAAGGATTTTGCAGTGGTCGCTTAGGTTCGTTGCTTGATGCCGGGGGTGGACCTGAGTTGAGGCGAATGGTAAAAGTGCGACCTCTTGTACATGAGCTATAGGTTTGCTGTGCTTGTTTCGGTCAGCGAGGAGGAATGCAGGTGGAGTGACCAGTCTCGCGCGTTTTAGTTGCATGTGCCGTCAATACGTACTTGCTTTTTGTTTGTTTCTTTTGAAGTCATATTCGAGTACCTCAGGTGGCTGCTTTAGCTTTGTGGAAGCTGAATCTCACTGAGCATTACTTTTTGTAACGAATTTTTTCTAGCAATTCTTTTTCTGTTGCGGATGTCTAACAGAAGCAGGCGGTATGTATCTTCACTGGCTATTTTTTTCCTCTAATTTTTTGAAGCGCCTGTGGAAACATTAATTCTTGAAAGTTTCTGAAATATGCGGTGCCTTCGTTTCAATATGGATCCAGAAGTGTGCTACATAAGCTCTCTTTAGAAAGGTGTTTTACGTCATACCTCAACGTCCCCTGCATAGTTGTTCAGAGACCGTGTCTAGTTTAAAATGTACAGTTGAGTAGTCTAATTTTCGTATAAGCCGTGCATTAAATACTGCTCATCCGCCGACCTGCTTCACAATGTAGTCTATTTTTGTCCTCTTTTAAATGTAATCTTTAGTTAGCATAATTAAGTCATCCTCAACGAGGCGCAAACAAATTTTCAACTGTGGTTCCATGTTTTTGAGTTCAGCTCAAACATTTCGACTCTTAGCTTCTTGTCCAAATAACGTACGTACGTTGAACATAATACGCTTGAATTTCATCAGGGGTCTAATCGGAGCGGATCAAGTGAGTCCTGTACTGGAACTTTGTTTTTTAGTTGTTGCAGACTTTTAACTTAACCTATTGATTTAGTAGTTAATTTAATTTGCAGTGTAAAATTTAAACAAGTCGAAATCAGCTTCAGGCTTCAAGATCTCGTCGTGGAATTTGCTTGCCTTATTCAGAAGCCATGCGATCGGCATTTATATTCCTCATCTGGACCGAGATCGTCTCATATATTTGAGAGACAATAGAGCATCATTGTTTCGAAGGACGGTTTCTGACCAAGTCAAAAGAAAGTTCAGCCGCACGTCCAAAGTAAAACCAGCGCCCAAGAACTCAGATTTAGTTGTTTGAGACTGTCAAGCTCTTGAATTATGCAGCACCGGGACAACTACCAGGTCAGGATCCAAGAGTAATACCATTCTATTACAAAACATTGATGCTGGCATTTAGGTTCTGGAAGAAGCATGACCTCTTGCAGGCGGTTTAAACCAAACTTAGAGTTACCTTGAAGAGGTGACGCTTTTTTTCAAAAGAGGTGTTCAACAAGGACAGGGTATATTATTTGGGGCTGTCAATGGGAAAAGATGCTGGACAGGCGGACCCTCCTGAAGATCAGGGTCACCATTCTCCAGTCCAGTTGCACCAGGAAGAGCAATGGATCCCAGTGATGTCGCCTTCAACCGTGAAACCATTGTCACCTGTACACCAGGACTTGAATAAGACGACGGCAGCAATGAACTCGTCAGTTTTGCCAAGCCCTACTGGATGTTCTAATAACATGGCATCCCCAGATTCATTCATGCTCCATCCTTCGGTAGAAAATCATAAACCCGCACCAGCATCCGCGGCAACGATTGCAGTTGACAAGTTCCATATCGGATTTGCGCCCGTGGACATTCACGGACGGCTGTTATTGGATCACAAGAATACCGGAGGATGGCGAGCTGCTTTTTTTATTTTTGGTTCGTGATCTCTGACGTTTACACATGTATGCTGAACTTTGCAAACTTCTCTACTGTAATCTTTCTGAAAGCTGAGGATTCTTGATCTTGAGGAGCCATGGGCTACCCAAAATCTGTAATTCACCATGTGAACCAGGGGTTTGCTTGTTAACAAAAGGAGATAGTATATCATATCGAGGAAGTCAATCCGGCACTGTGAACTTAATGTTGAGATGCTCGTATCTCGTTGGAGTTGCAATTCGTAGGGTTATTATTTGTCCAGTCTACACTAGTGCTTGTTAGCGTTGCATCGGATTGTTTGTATTCACAAATGATATGCTGTGTGTGGAATAATTAACGCGTCTGGTTTGAACAGGCAATGAAACCGCAGAGAGAATGGCATTTTACGGCATTCTAGTGAACTTATTGTTTTACTTGTATCTTGAGATGCACATCAGCTTCCCACAAGCTTCAACACTTGTCACAAACGTGGTGGGAACATCTTCCCTCACCCCCTTGCTAGGGGCCTTCATTGCCGACGCGTATATTGGACGGTATTGGACTATTGGCATCTTCTCTACGATTTATTTGGTGGTACGATTTCAAGTGCCCTTCGGAAATCCATACTTTCTTATTTGGTTTGAACAAATGCTAGTGGTACTGAATCACTGCATGACTGTTCCCATTTACTTCGGAAAATTTTCATATGAAACACAAACGTGCAAAAATCTTGACTGTTATCTTAAGGACTGGTCCAAGTACATAAATTAAATCACGAAGAGTCTAACGGGTTGTCTTAATTATTGCCGAATTATTTAAGTGATATGTATTTGGATTCTTGTAATATTTGACCGAGCAAGGCTCGTTACTCTATGTACCTATGAACCGGCACATGATACTTAGCACCATTCGTGGATATCACTAGCAATCACAGGAGTGATTTGTCCACGATGAAGAGCAAAAACAATGATTATCCAGGCAGAGTGATGGCCAGTCAGTTACAGTTGGCGAGTGAATGAGACCTTACCTTAAATGTAGAACTTCAGATTTATCAAAGCTACCTCTAATATTTTAATATTAAGGAATATTCTGACTATATCAGAGCTCCATGACATTATGATTTACATCTAAGTTGTACTGTACTTCGTTGTTGTAGGGTTTAATTCTCTTGACCCTTTCCTCATTCTTACGAAGCTTGAGGCCCTCAAGTGTGGGATGTAATGAGCTTGCGATGATGCTTGGCTCATGCAAATCTCCGTCCAGGAATCAAATGGCTGTATTGTACGTGGCTCTGTACACCATTGCCCTGGGTTCTGGAGGCATAAGACCGTGTGTGTCATCCTTCGGTGCGGATCAATTTGATGTTGAAAATTCAAAAGAGAGAGAGCAGCTCCCACGATTTTTCAATGGGTTTTATTTCATGATCACCCTCGGCATTTTCCTATCTCTCACTTTTGTTGTTTACATCTCAGAATACATCAGTTGGGCTTGGGGATTTGGAACATTAGCAATAGCCATGGCTGTTGCAAACTTGATTTTCTTCTTGGGAACCCCGTTTTACAGACATAGACTTCCTAGTGGGAGTCCTCTTACCAGGTTAGTGCAAGTAACAGTTGCTGCGTTTAGAAAAAGGCGAGTGACAATGCCAACGAACAATGATGAACTTTACGAAGTTCACGACAAGGAATCTGCCATTCCGGGAAGTAGAAAGCTCCACCATACGGATTCACTAAGGTATGTTGACCATGGCACATTCTCACGCGAATTTTCTTTTTGGGGTAATTCACTCTGTTCTCTTGGGTATCGCCTGGTCGTATCAAATTTTTTCGAAAAAATCCTCTGGAAAACTTCCTTTCGGGGCTTGCCGATCGAAATGAGACTTCTTAATTAACTGTCTAGAGAGATTGGCGGCGCAGATTTTTTGATAGAGCAGCCGTTGAGACACAAAATGAGAAAATGGCTGAAAAGCCCGTTACCGCTTGGAGCCTTTGTACTGTTACGCAGGTGAGATCACATTGTTCCACTATATGGTGCTGGATCCTGTTTTCACTTCATTTTCATTTTTAGTTTGAACATCAAATATTTCTGGAAAGAGCTGGAATATGGTCATTGATGCAAAATCGACTGCGCACAGGGCATGGTATGCAATGAGACATTTTTTCGTCTTCTTACAGGTTGAAGAATTGAAGGTGTTGATCAAAGTGATACCGATCTGGGCAACGACCGTCATCTTGAATACCGTGTTTTTGCAAATTCTCAATTTCGGTGCCCAGCAAGCTTTGTCCATGGACAGGAAGCTCATCATATTTACCGCGCCAGCAGCATCTGTGCCTGTTGCAGCGGCTACAATTATCCTAATTTTTCTACCTTTCTATGACAGAGTCATGGTGCCTTTCATGAGGAAGTTCACTGGGAATCCAAGAGGAATTTCCTTTCTCCAGAGAATTGGCGTTGGCCTTTTCATTTCAATTTTGGCGGTGGTAGTAGCTGCAGTCATTGAGAAGAGACGACGACAGGTATGTCCTACAAGAATCGAACGGTACTTCGATTCAAAGATTGTCGAGATTGCTCCGCAATTCAAGTTCTTACTTATTGAGTAAATACTTCTAAATCACTTTGAACCAAAATTGAGTCGTGACTATGTTGTATTTCTATTTGTGATGATTGTGCTGAGTTCTCTTGTATAACATGCTTGTTGAGTTTTCAAGCACTCTCAGTTTTCAAGTAGTCAAATCGTTAATCACTGCGCCAACTTAGCTCAATGATTTTGACGCAATGTATTCGCTTGCTATGTCACTCTTCACCTAATCTGATATCGGTCGCATGCTTGGTTTCTTAATATAGGTAGCTTGGGAGACGGGCACTGCACAGAGCCCACTGGCACAGGTTCCCTTTTCAGCTTGGTGGCTAACTATTCCTTTCTGCTTGATCGGGATTGCCGAGATCTTTGCTTCGATTGGTCAGCTGGAATTTTTTTATGACCAAGCTCCAGACGGGATGCGAAGCATTGGAACTGCTCTCTTCTCGGCAACATCAGCCATTGGCGCTTACCTGGGCAGTTTTTTAATATCAGTTACAACCAAACACACAGGCCGACACGGACATCGACCTTGGATTGATAACGTGATCAGCCTCGGCCACATGGATTATTATTTCTGGCTCCTCGCAGGTCTTAGTGGTGTCAACTTTGTTGTTTATCTCTATTGCGCTCATGTGTACAAGTACAAGGTAGAGTCGACATCTTCCATGAGAAAGATGCAAGTTAAAGCATCACCAGCTGCTGGCGAAGCTTCAAAATCGGGAGGGAGAACGAATTCAAATGACAGCCACGGTGGTGTGAACGGAGTGTCGACACAGAGCAACTCAACCTAGCTAGCACTTTCTCGGCACCGTACGTGATATCAAATGTTAGAGCGTCCTGTAGCCGATTCATCATGTGCACCTCTGGATTTAATAATTGAAGTTCAAACCATCAAGACCAAACTCGAGCTGGGTGGAAACAGCAGGTTCAAATACCTTTGGTGAGCCTTGGTTTTTTTCCAGACCTAGCTTCAATTCTCAGCGGAGTTATGTTGAATGCTCTGTAAAGATGATAGGCCGGTCAGGAGGTTCAGAATTTGCTCCAATTTGTTGTTCTTGAGCAGATCAATAATACATTACTGGACCAGGATCTTTACGCTCATGTGATGATCGAGCTGGGTGTGCTCTCCCAGTTTGATTTACTTCAAACATTGATCCTGACATGCAAGTTCTCTTACGGCGACCTTGGAATGTGAGTTCTCTTACAGCGACCTTGGCCGAGCCCTTGAAGCTATAATGACAAGATGATATGCAACAACAGCATCGGCCCTAAGTAGATTCAGATCATAGACTTTCCCTTTATTGACATAGATTTATTTCTAAAATATTCTGCTTCAATTAAAAGCTTTCAGGATGTTATTTAGTGCACGAATGTAGGTGATTACTCTCGGAAGCCTAGAATTCAGAGACGAGTCGATTTAGATTTGTTCCTGCATTCATGCTTTGCGAACTTAATAGTATATAACGAAACCAATTCGTATTGTTTGTTTCTGTTGTAAATTCAGTAGAGTAAAATTTTAGCATAAAGCCCTTCTTGTATCATGTATAAACTAAGTTATCTATATGCATCTTTTTGAGAGTCTGGGTGAATGAACAGTTTATTTCTGTCTGAAAGTCCATTTACTTTTCTGTGCAATTACTATATTATGTGCCAAAACAATTGTAATATGTTCTTTTGCTTTGAGATGATAGTTATTAATATTATTTGATACATAAGAGTATCACTATTTGTTACTTGGGTCTAACTTATGTAAACCAAATCAGATGGATTAGTATGAAGTCAAGAAATATTTGGCTTTGGCCTTGATGTGTTAATAAAAACGAGTGTGCCCTGTGCCGTTGCCACAGCCAAAATCGTATTAAAAATAATTTTCTAATTTTCTAATTCATAAAAAAACTTTGAAATGCAATATCTTTCACACCCTCGCTCCAAACGCCACAAAATCAAGTCCATCCACCCTTCTTGGCCGAGAGCTTTCCAACGGTTTCTAGAAAGCAACCAAAATAAAAGTAAAAGTAATTTCCAAATAAAAGTATTTTTATAATTTTTTTGATCCATAAATACTTCAAAATTCAATAACTTGCTCACCGTGGGTCCAAACGCCACAAAACGAAGCTCGTGCACCCCTCCTTGCTGAGAGCTTTCCAATGGTACCAAGCATGCAGCCAGTAGACGCGTAGTCTGGGAGATCTCAATATAACAAACAGGCAAACAAACAGACAAACTTAAGGTATGGAGGTTACAAGTACAGAATTACATTGATGGAATTTACAACATTTAGAGAGACTGTTGTTTCTTCTCATCCACAAAATTTGTCCACATATCATGAAGAACTAATTGAACTTCAGCACTGAGATAGTGGCAGAACATTTATGATGTGTCTCAATATTTTTGGTATTTCTAGGACCAGACCAACAAATCTACAATTAAAGTAGAGGCACCCTAAAGGGTCCATGGACCCAATGGCGTCCCTTTCTAGGAAGGGGCGTCATTTCAGAACCTAAATGTAGACATACCAACCATAGTTTATTATTTTTTGATTGAAATAATAAGCCATGTATGGTCCCCCTAGAATTGCGTTTCAAAATGACGTTCCTTCCTAGAAAGGGACGCCATTGGGTGCCTTGACCTTAAATGGAAGATTATTTTCTTAAAACTCTAAAGAATCCATTGAGACACATACTAGTGTCATTTGACCATCTGCCATGAAGGAAATTTTGATGGCAAATTGAAGGGAATGCTTTGTTGACACTTGTAGGAATGTAGGATGGAGAGGTTGTTTTTATAATAATTCATTATGAATCCTCAAAGGATATGGGATAATCTGAAGATGAAAGCTTGACCACTCATTGTTAAAACATAGGGATCATGGTTAGAGTAGAATTTTAGACTTCAAGTAAAACTGTATAATAACTTTTTGCAAAAAAAATTGAACTAAAAAAAGTTGTGAAATCAAAGTAAATTCTGTCTCTAAAAAACCGTTTATAATTTTGAGCCACCAATAAAAAGTTATGGACAAAATTCAAAGGGGATGTTTGAACGTGTCCAAACAAATGTCCCTCCCAATTCTTCTCTAAAATTTGTCCATAACTTTTGGTTGAAGGCTCAAAATCTCAAACGGATTTAGAGATGAAATTTAACTTGCTTCACTAGCTTTTTTGAGTTCAAAGTTTTTGAAAAAAATTATTTAGCTATACCTAAATGAGGTTTGAAATTCTACTTAAAACACAATTCATGCTTTCCACTTCAATGTAGGCGGTTGAGTTTCTACTAGTTCTAATTTATATATAAGTTGTTTTACCTCCTACCACCTTGTATATATCACAATAGAAAATTCAGATTTTTTGTTGATTTGGTTGTGTTGATTAGGATCACTATTTTGTTGATTTGAACATAAATCAACAAATTTCTGTTCAAATCAACAAAAAAGTGACCCCGATCAATGCGACCAAATCAACAAAAAATCTGAATTTTCTACTAGTGTATATAAAGTATTTGTCTTCTCTATTCTAAATATAGAAAATAAATAGCTTCACAACAAAGCACAGTTAGTAGTGGTTGAAATCCTTCTTCTTCATGAATTTTTTACTCAATATTTCAATGTTAAACTTTAAACTTGTGATGCTTTGATTACATGTTTTATACTTTGATTAAATGTTAAGCACCACAGAAATCAACACTGCTGTTTGTATATAATATGACAAGTCTTGTAAATGCCACCTATCTTCATAACTATTGATGGGTGTAGAATATTCAACATCATATCTAGGAGATGAAATGATGTAGAATATTTCTCATCAACCTTTTTATTTTTGGCACCATTGGCTAAATTGCACCATTTCAAATAAATGTCTATTTTTTTGCCAAATTTTTTCCATTTCTATTCAAAATTTGAATGAAAAAGTGCATGATTGTGATTGAAAAGTGTTTTGGGTTCAAAAAATAGATGAATATTAAAATACAATGCCTCACCAAGTTTTAAGTAATTGCCATCAGAGCAATTTCTCATAAATTAACAAAAAAGGGTTGTTCCACATCAATATGTTGGTAAAAAGGCAACGTAGTTGATTGCTATTGAATGTTATGATGTAAAACTAATTGTAAAATTGAGTGTAGCCTACAATAATTATACTAAAGTGTGCATCTATTATTGGGCTAAATTATAATTTTAATAATAAAAAAATCCCCTTGCTATCTTCTTTTATTTTCAACTAAAGGTTTGAAGTAGAAGAATCATTTTTCATTTATTTCAATCAAGTGAAATATTTCTTAAAAGATGTTTCATTTTTATTATAGAATAAAAGATATTATATATGCAATGTGAACGGAAACATGCATTTTCAAACAAGATTTAGACTTTAATAAGCATGCCATATATTATGAATATAGATCACAATAATTACAAGAAAACACAATAATATACATGTTTTAAATTAAGTGTGTTTCTTTTAATTACCTTTTAAATTATATATCATTATCTACATGGATGCAATTATTGTGGACCACATTGTATTTTTCATCCAATGCAATTGAACACTCATAATATACTAGTGTGACCCTGTGCCGTTGGCCCAATTTTCATCTACTCCCAGTTCCACTCCTGGTTCTACTCCCAGTTCTACTCCCGGTTCCACTCCCAGTACCAAGAACGCCACCAAAATCAAAGTAAAAGTAATTTTCTAATTTTTTAATCAATAAATACTTTGAAATTCAATAACTTTTGCACCACCGCTCCAAACGCCACGAAACCAAGCTGGTGCACCCCTCCTCGGCGAGAGCTTTCCGACGGTACCAAGCACGCGGCCGGGGGACGCACGGTCAGGAAGTTGTCCATGCTACAAACAAAACAAAACAAACAAACAAACAAACAAACAAACAAACAAACAAACAAACAGCCTCATTTAAGGTATTGATTGATGGTGTTTATTATTTGCCTCACATGCACATCAAATTCCATATAATAATATTATTTTTGGCCCAAAGTGACACATCTTCACATGTTTGGTATATGCCCTGTCTTTTGAGTGGATAGTGAAGGACATGTACATTTCTATTAATCCCCCCTCCCTATCCACTCAAAAGACCCTCCATTCATTTAAAATCCCTTTGATTTTAATTTTTAATTTTTTAATTTTTTAATCCCCCCGCCTTCTTATATTTGTGATTAATTTTTTTTTAATATTTCATCCCCTCTTATTCGTAATTCTGGGAGCTAGGAAGGAGTTGCAAACAATATGGGATATGTGAGCCCGTATCCATATTATGTATTTGTACCATGTCCATATTCCATATCTATATCCATATTTTATAATAATATCCCATATCCGTATCCGTATCCGTATATCTTATTTTCCAAGATCAACAGCAAATGGGGGGCCTAGATCAAACGTATTTGTTTTTTTTCATTGGGGGGGAACATTTTTTCCCTGCAGGGTGTGTCACATCTTTTCAAGAGATAATGAATTAGTGAAAATGAACAAAAATAAAGTAGAAATTTTAGAATAAAATATATTAAAAAATTCATTAAAAAATCTAATGATAATATAAATTTAGGTAATAACCGAAGTTGGTGAATATAGCAAATATAGGGTAATTATAGGCAAAGGTAAAAAATCTTTTCCAACATTTGAATTTGTCTTGTACCACTTTTCACTAAGTTATTTTCTTTCTACACTTGTGTGATATTATTTTTCTAAATTTTGGTGCTAATATAAGTTGTGATACAACGGGTTATTTTCCAATATTAATACACAAATACCGTGATTTTGATAAATTAGTGTTATATGCACTAATAAGACAAATTAGTGTAGTGATTTCTATTAGAGCATATGTGACCAAGACCCACCACAATGGCATTGTAAGCTTTAGACATCAGGGGAGGGGGGATTTACTAGTAATATTTCGTTCAAAAATGATACGGAACACAATTCTTTTTGAGGGAATGTTAGACAATATCCCTCATTTTTGGTGGATGTTGATTTACTACATATTCTTAGGACAATATTGTTCTTTTTTGAATGAATGTACACTCTTTTGGATGCTATAATAAGTTTCATTTTCATTTGGCACTTTCTTCCATTTAAATAGATGTAAACAACTGTAGCCACTTTTTTTTTATGCACTGTTTTTTGCCAGTTAGCTACAACTAAAAGATGTTGGCTATTCATTATGAAGGAAATTTTCATTTAAAAAATTAACCCCTAAATGACCATTTGTCCCCTTAGGAGACAATTTGGATCCGAGCAAGTTCCTACTGTCTCAATTTTTAGTGATATTTTTTGGGATTTTTTGAGGTTGTGTATTTTTGTGAGAGCTTTATGAATATATAATTTTTTATTTTAATTGGAGCCTGGGAGCAGAAGTTATGGCACAAATAAGCAAAAATGGAGTTTGACGGGTAGCACAAAAAAATCACAAAAAGTCAAAATAATTTTTTTTCAAATTTTTTTCTCAAAGATTATATTTTTTTCTACATGTGAAGCTTTGTTTCATTCAATTTGGACTAATAAGGAGAAAGTTATGGACAATCTTAATTTTCCGAGCAATCTAAGCATCTTCTTGAAAAAATAACTTGTAGAATTCATTCTTGAATGCAATTTTTAGAATTTTAAAAAAAAATTGTTAAAAAAGGTTAGAATTTCTTGCTAGAACAACTTCACTGTTGGGATTATTGTGATTCAATTCCATCTGAAAGCTATTAACAATTTCGTTTTTTCTTCAATCTTGAATCCACCTCTACTTAACAAATTTTTAATGAGTGAAATTAAGTGCTTTTTTTCCAATTTTTTTTTTGTAGATTCTCAACGCAACTACTTAACATAAATAAGTAGAACATCAAAATTAGTAGTGCGAAAAATTTGAACTAAAAAGATTCAAAGTCAAAAAATCTAGTCAAGCAAGGTGCTAAAAAACTTGTTTTCTTCACTTTAAATGCATATATCTTACAATATACATGGTCAAAGTTTCTGAAATTTCTTCCACATATTTATATGCTAGTCAAATGTAAGATCTTACAGTTTGATATGCAAAAAAACAACAATTTTTAAAGTTCTTTTCTCTTTGCAATAGAAATGACAGTAGTGAGTGGTTTTTGATAGGATTATCACCTTGGTCCCTTAAGGGTTAAAATAGCTAGATTACTGCTGTTTTTTTGATACCAATTAGCCAAATCTTTCCTTGGTATCACCTAGTTTTAATTTAGGTATCACCCAAGTATCACCCATGTATCACCCAAGTGTCACATGAATATTGAAGAAATAGTTGGCTACTTCTCCAAATTGAAAAAAATCACTGACTGAACAAAGATTGCATTTTGCACTGCCCGAAATAAATGAAAAAAAAGTCTTGGCCTCGGATGCTTCAAAGCTTCGGCCGCTGACAATGCAATCAATTCCCACTTCAGCCGTCTCCCGCTGAAAACGAGCCTCGCGCTTTTTCCACCGAAGTGGACCCCCGAATCCAACGCTCTTTCTGCTCTTGCCCGCCAAATCCCCTTCCCACGAAGCCCAATCCCGTCCCGTTCCTTGCTGCACTTCAAATTCTACTGTAGCCCTAGCTAGTGATGGCGGATGCATGTTCGGCTGCATGTCCGCAATTGCTGCAACAGAAGCAAGCTTGGAGCTAGAGGGGGAGGCCTCAAGACGCCTATCTCGAACTGACACAAGCGAAGCAAAGAAAGTTCTCCGGCATTTGCTTTCATGAGGTGGGTCACTCGAATCTACCGTCAATGTCGTCGTCGCTTCATCACCTTCTTCACTTCGGCCCAGTTGACGTCCCAGATCTCGATCTTGTCTGAGTTTTCTTGCATTGGGAGCTTGTGAAGAGACTCTTGTTGTTGTTGCAACAATGTGTGTTTGTCACGGTGGTTCTGTGACGTTGGAAATTCCTTGTAGTAGCTCATGTTGATGAGATAGCATCGGAGGCTTGATAGGATTTCGCCACGATTTTGTGGGTTTCGAGGATTCGGTCTGACTTCTTCCTCGCCTCGCCTCGCCAGGTGGAAAGGTGGCGGTTGGGTGGGATTTTCCTGCGCAGAAACGCACCTGGAGGTTTGGGAATGCTCTTTGTGTTAGTGGAAAGAGAATGTCGTGGAGCTTACGTGGGTACCCCGGCCGGTTCTTGTGCAGGGGTGTGTAGAAGCCTGGAAGGATGATTGTTTGGGTGACAGATGCAGCGAGAGGCGCCGTCTAGAGTGGGGGATGCATTCCTTTTCGAAGATCTTGAGTGGAAGAAAGGTTCACTTTTGATAGCTTCACATTCGCATTCTTGTCAATGTCCAATGTTGCACTCTGGCACCTGCTGTGTTATTCAAGCTCTAGAGTAGTTGCCAACGAAGCAGGAGCAATGTAAGAGATTCAGAATTTGTAGTTGATTTGTCGAGATGGCACAAAGGGGTGTGGATTACGAGTCTTTGCCAGGTAGTCTAGGTTCATCGCCGAAACAGCTCTTGAATAAGTCCTGGAGGAGGTCCGTATCCAACCGAGCTATGTCAGAGCGAGGCTCAGAATCCCACACTCCAGCGGTTCTGCGATGCTCACAGAATCTAGAACATTGCAGTCCCCAACAATCCTCGACCACGAAGACATTGTTTTCCCTTCACACCACGCCACCTTCGGAGCGTCCACCGCCACCCTCTCCTATTGCCAAGTCCAAGTTTTTGTCGAGATCTCTGACGTTCTCATCTCTCGGGACGAAGATCGGAAAAACTCTGCATTTAGATAGTCACTCCTCCGAGCCTCCTCCGTATAAGCTCGCCGTAGAATCCACATCTTCGGAGACCGACACGAGAGTTCCAAGTCAAGGAGATGGGCCAACCATGTTCGCCAAATCCCTGTTTAGGTCATCGTCCTTTGCAGCTACTCGGGACTCGAAAGCAGACCAGAGTACTTCCCATCCCTATACTGACCCTGCGACATCCTCGAATAAGTCAGCCACTCGATCATCTAGCTTTGCACACAGGGAGCAGGGGTTTTCCATTGGAAGGTCTCTCTCACGGTCATTTTCTAGCCTTTCAAGCCATGACCGAGAGCAAGGGTTCAAGGCGGACTCATTCTCTGGCATCTCCAAATGGGCTCAGAGCTTTCGGTCCAAACCAATAGCGGAGCCTGAGGTTCCTGAATCCTCTCCTTACAGCCTCTTCTCGGGGTCACCATCTTCCAGGCGGCCCTCATCAAGGGTGTTTCCAATCGAAGAGTTGGAGACTTCGTTTGGTGTGCTCACCAAAGGGTTTCTGGATTCCTCGAAGAATGCTGTCAAGGCTGTCCAAGACAAGGCACGACATCTCGTGTCCCAGAATAGTCTACGGGACCAGGTATATCAAGATGCATGCAATCAACTAACGTTGTCATTAGAGCTTCCAAAACACACGTCTAAATGCACTGAACTCATAGTGTGCCATGATTTCAACGGTCTGTGTCTATGGCCACTGACTTCGGAATTGAAATGGCGTTGTCTACTGTCACTCTTAGTGGTCTTCAGCCTCACTTTGAAATTGCATAAGAAATTTGGCTCGTGTACCCAAAGATCTGTCCACAGCTCTATTCATCTTCTAATATCTCATTCCTACAATTGTTACAATGCTTCAAGTGATGCAAACAGTATCCTCCGCTTTATTGCCTCAAGGGTAGCCTCATGATAGTATTAGTATTTATTTGGTTGCAGGATGGTGGTTCACATCTTGACATGGTGTACATCACCGAGGGTATAATTGCAGTGGGATTTCGTGGCGCTCATACCAGTTCCAGCATTCTAGGGTATACGGAGGTGGGTTCTCTTGAGACTCTCCTGAAATGTTACCATGGGTATGGTCGATGGCAAGTACTCTTTTGGTTGGTGTAAGCTGCAGTCACATGCGAAATATTTGTTCGTGTGAATGTTTACTATGAATCTCCATGTTGTCCTTTCTCACTGCTCAACGTTTTTTTCTAGGCTAATTATCAAGACCTCGCGGAGGAGCTTATCGCATTTTGCGAGGCCGAGCATCAGGTACATTATCCTTCAATTCTATTTGTACGATGTCGTGGATAATTTCTCACGAGGAAGTGGTTTGCATTTACCTAGTCTTTTGAGTATAATGATGCTGATCTTTTTCTACATTTGCATTCGCAGGGCAGATACAAAATCTTTAATCTATGCTCGGAGAAGCTGTATGATACCTCGCTTCTTCATGACAAGGTTTGTTCTCATCATCACTAAGATTCCCATTGGCAAGGTAGTTAAATTTCTCGTTTAATGCACCCGATTTTCAGTGAGCTCAAATGGCTGATCATGAGTAGCTTTAAAGTGGATGTGATATCAATTTGACTGTAATGAGTTGAATCTTAATGATTTAATCGTTATTATCTTCTGAATAAGTACTGCGAGGTCTGGAGTGAACAGTGTGCAACTGTGCATGTGTTTTCTCAATATTCATGCTCTATACTTTAGTATTAAGGGGCTTTTTACCGTGCAGGTGGCATGCTTTCCTTTTCAAGGTAGCAATTGTCCTCCTTTGCAGCTTGTGGCAGCGTTTTGTGAGTCTGCACATGCATGGCTCAAAGAAGGCCTCGAGAATGTGGTAGTGGTGCACTGCAAAGGAGGGATGGCCCGCACCGGACTTATGATATCTTGCCTTCTCCTTCACCTCAAAGTATGTGCATCTCCTTGTATTTTTGAAGAGAGAGATTGATTCTATAATCGATGCAGTGTGCCTCGATCTTATCACATTGGCACCTCTCAATGCATGTTATGTAACTTCGAATTCTTTGTTTTTTTAATCTTGTTATGGTTTACTTCGAAGTCGAGGTTTTCTTGCTGAATTACTCGTCTATTCAGAGAGCGTGTTTGATTAACAGCGTATGGGCTTTACTTGTTGTCGCAGTTCTACCCTACCGCAGAAGAATCAGTGAACCACTACAACCAGAAACGATCTGTGGAAAGCAATGGCTTGAATCTTCCTAGCCAGCTTGTAAGTGTCAGTTTTCATTGTTCTGAATGATGTGCACCTTGTACACTAGGTTCGAACTCTTGATACTTCAATATCACGAAAACACAATGCTGCACGGAATAATTTCGTTTTGGTTGCTCAAAGTGGATCCAGTTCCTTTTTTCTTTATGGGAGAACTCCTAAACATGAGTCTCACCGTGGTCTCGTGTGATGTGACAGCGGTACGTGAACTACTACGAGAAGGTTCTGAGAAAATATCATGGATTTACTCCAACTGGACGAAGGTATTACGCAAACCATTTCATACTCACGAGTTTATGCAAAAGTGCCTTATTTGTTGTCCTGGACATAGTTTACTGCGAGGCATGTTTGTAATAATGGTACAAACCTAGACGACAGTACATTTTGTACATTTTTATGAAATGAAAGGCTACTGCCAAGCAGTGGAAGGCTAATGGTTGGTATTAGCTTGGATTATGCCCAGTATTTGGAATGGAGTTCTCTGATTTATCTGAACGCTGCCCAAGTTTGTTTTGTATGCTTCATATGTAAATTTATCTTCTCTTTGTTGACGCTTACGCTGTTTATATTGACTGCAGATGTGCCTTGAGGAGTATACGCCTGATCAATTGCCCGACTTGGATTTGTCCTGCTCTGACAGTCTCAGACCATGACGGTACTGCTTCTGTTGTCCCTTTCGAGAGTTCTCGTTTTTGTGAGCCCTATCTGTATCATTACCATTGACTTCTATGTTTGTCCCACTGGTTGTTATGCTCTTTCTTGGAATTGGGACTGAAGTTCCATATAGTTCCTGGCTTCCCGGTACTGACCGAGATATACATAAAAAATGAACAGGTGTACTATTCAGGAGCATGAAGCATCCCGATACAAGGTCCATGTTGGTGCGTTTGTTTCCCCTTTTCACACCTCTCATTTATTTCCTTCTATTAAGATGGGAGATCGATATACATGCATTATCCGCATTCGGCGTTCCATTTCGCAATTTCGCAATTTCAAGTTTTCTGCTCACCGTGACACAGTGATACTGGTTCGAATACAATCTGAATGTTATATTTTGATGGTGGTGCAGACTGAAGACTTATGGTTGAGTGCCATTAGAAAAGGGGACTTTGTATTTGAACTGCCTGACGGCGGACATACTGCTACAGTTAACGGGGACTTCAAAATTCAGTTCCAGTGTTATCATGTTGATTTTTCCTGGTGATTATCTGGCCTCTGAAGCTTGAGGAATTTCTCCGTTTTCGGTTGAATAGGACCCGGTGTGCAACGTAACGGTGCACCAAGTCGTACAGAGTGTTCTTTTTTGTATTCTGAAATTTGGAGTATCTCATTTTCTTAGATGCCATATTTCATCTGTCGATAACCAAGTTATTCTTTTGACAACAGTTGGTTAAATACGAATATGATGGACGGAAATTTTGTTCTTCGGGCAGATGACTTCGATGGATTTGATAAGGTAAGATTTCTCCCCGAATTCTCTACATTACAGACTTTTCCTCCATAAATCCAGGAATTTAAAGTGTTCAGACATTTACAGCGTTCATAACATTATTCAGCTTGTCTGGTTATTCCCAAGAGTATTCTGCCTCTGTCAGTCGCTTAAAATGTTTCCAAGGTTAGAGAAACTGGCTTTTGTAGGTTAACTACAGTAAGAGCCTTCGTGACTCCCGAGGACATCCCTGGCTCATAATGTTATGGTACTGAATTAAGTTGATGTGATCCTGTCTTTGAGGGAGTTGGTCCTTGGTTCAAGGACCTGTCTCTGACCTGGGGTTATCCATTTATGCCGACTTGACGCAGAATTCTAATATATAGAAATCAAATCTCCACAATTAGAGTTGGCATACTTATGCACCTTCAGGAAAATAGATCTTTCCTTGGTGTAACTGTTGTAGAGGGGACTCAAATAACAAAATTACGGCTAATCGGAGCTAATACCAGTTTACTTGCGATTTGACTTTTTAGGAGATTGTACTGTACAGAGCATTTTGGTCTCTAACAAACGTCCTAAATACAGGGACTTCAGGAGGCAGTAGGATTCCAAGTAGAACTGGACTTGGTGGATACTAATTCACCGATTCTACAAGCTACCAGTGTAGGAGATTCAGCTCCTACAAGTCTGAGGTATAACTTGCCTTCAGATTCGGCTGCTGGCAGAACATCTTCGTGCATCGATCCACATGCAGTTGACGAGATAAATTTTTTTTCAGGTTTGCCCTTTTCATTCTTTTGGTTCAGATTTCTGTTTCTATTTTTGCAGTCGTCATGCTTGCCTTGTATCACAAAAACCAAAAAACACAACTCTTATCTCTCGACATAAATTCCCAGCAATGATTTACTGACTTTAGGTGCTTTGGATTTTGAACACCTGGACTCAGCTTCCTCTACCTCTGGAAATGGTTCTGATTCTGATTCTGAGAATTGAAACTTGCAGACAGTGAAGGAGAAGAGGAAGAGAGTCCTGGGAAGGCGGCATGCCGATCCACTGAGAAACCAGACATCCGAGAACAAGACTGGAGTCGTCAACCATGTGATGCAAATGACACAACCAGGCATTCATCATTTCAAACTACCTTGTTCAGTGCAGTACCGGAAATCAGTACAGGCATTTTGAATGCTATGGATCGACTTGGTTACAGAAAATCTGCAAGCATGCCCAATAGCTCGCGTATTTCTTCCGGCAGATATACCCATGGCTCTACACAATCTGCTGATTATGGTACAGAGGCCTGGTTACACGGAAGTTCAAGATTTCAAAGTTCAAAAGATGGAAAATTCACCTCTGATTTTGAGTCTAGAGAGGATCCAATTGGAACCATCTCATATATTTCTGCGAAAGTCGTCATTTCTGGGACACTTAATAATCCAGAACTTGCACACTCTGAGAACGCTTGCGCTTCCTTCAGCAGTGAAGATCCAAGGTCGTCATTTCGGAGTGAAGACGACGGACATTTGATTATGAGTGATCCACATAGTGATTTCCAAGCACTGGCTACTGCTAGTGCAGCTGATGCTTCCCTGTTCAGTTTTGTCGATGAAGAGGACTACGAAAGTGACGAAGGTTAGTTCTTCGCAGAGTGGAGACGAGTTTGATCTTATAAATACCTTGCGAAGGTTTATTGTAGTTGTCAGTTGCTGCCAGTAAAGGTCCACAGCAAAGAATCTTATTATGGCCTCCATATCTTGCCTCGTGAGTTAAACTTTGATTCTTTGAGCTCGTTCAGACTTGTCTGGGAGTTTCAATAAGCCTCACGTTAACTTATCGTAGACTACCTTTTCCCCAACTGATTAAATTTTCAGCGTCTGTTCTTATAATAGTACTTCACATAACTTGAGGCTTCTGTTGGATCCAGTTCTGTGTAGCAAAACCACTGTAATTTAACCACTAAAGCTTTTTTTTTTGTCAAAATACTTGCAATACCAAAATCTTCTTTTTTAACAAATCCAATTGTAGGATCATTTAGTTAAGTAATCTTGTTCAAGTACATCCTCCCAATTTTTAGAGTAACATCCCCACCAATTGTAATTTTAGTCTACCTAAACTTCAAAATGTATTTTTTCTAGCCCTTCCAAAAGGTGAAGTTTTGTCTTTTAACAATTTTAGAAAAAAACATATATATATATATATATATTTCATAACTTGTGTATTTTAGTCAATATGTTGAAAAATGGGTTGAGAATATATACAATAAATTTTAACCAAAAAAATATTTTCATATTCATCTTAAAGAAAATTATGAAGTGGAAGGTGGTCAGCATGTAAAAATCTAAATTATGAAGATGTCAAAGCTACCTAAGTTAAAATGTAAAAATCTTTGCCAAGGATGTGGTCCTTTGGTTCTATGTACTTTTTCCTTTATCAATGGAATTTATCCATGTATTTTAGGAAAAACAAACAAATAAAACTACCCAAGTTCTCTAAAAATCCTTGGATTGTAGCGGCGAAATGTTCCTACTTGGAACAATGTCCCATTTAGTTGCAAAGAAATAGCCAGCTATGAAGAATCTTCAAAATTTCTACCTTCAAAGTGTTACAAAAATTACAATTCTTGAAGTCTTTTTTTAAATGTTTTAAGCTTGACCAAGAAATTGTAGCTCTAATAATTTATATTTTATTATTAGAAGTCTAGCTTTGACTTTTCAAAATGTTCCTCCATCTTGCTTTTTATGTAAGGGTTAATTTTATCCTCCATCATGTTTAATTACAAATTAGGTTAATTTTATCCTTAATTACAAATTAACCCTAGAGGGCTGTTGAAGACTTGTTGTATCTTTAGGAAGGTTTGTGCATATTGAAGAATAGATGATTTTTATTCAATTTTCTTGGTGAAACTTTGTTGATGCTATATCTACATCATTGATTTGAATTCGAGAAATTTTTGTTTTTTTAAAATTTGATTTGGGGTGGTTTATCAAAAAAAGAGTGTAGTATCCAGTGTATTTTAATACTTTTAGCTTTTTTCCCTTAAATTTAACTTTGACATTCCAAATAATTTTTTTGACTTTTCAGAAAAACTAACAAAATTAAGCTTCTAAATTGCATTTTCTACTACGCTTGGAAATTTTGAAAAATTATTTAAAATAAGTATTTTAGTGAAGTTTGAAGTTGAGTATCTATAACCACGTTTTAAAATATGGAGTGATACGCAAGTTTTCTTTACACTATAATGTTCTCCACTATAATGTACTCCTATTCTAAAAAAACTGATTTTTTGAACCTAATTAGTATTTGATATGAATTCTCTTCTTCTTCTTTTTCAAAAATTTATGGTAATTTGAAATTTTCACAATTTTTTTTGAAAATTTGATGACAAATATTAGACAAGATATTTTATCTTTGAAACATAAAACCAAATTTTTTTACTAATAAATAGCAAAGAAATGGAGGATACAGAGTTAGGTTACTTTCAAGTTTGATTCCACGGTCATAGGCTCTGTTGTTTAGGGATGTTATGCTTTCCACAGAGATTTAAACAATGGCTTCAGTTGACTCAATTCCACAAATGCATAAGTGAACATCATGCAAAAAAGTGGATCTTCCTTTGACAAAGACTTGACGACACCTTTGATATAGATATCACCCAAGTATCACCCTAGTATTGCCCAAGTACTTTTTTTGCCGGCCCTTCTCCCCTGTTTTGAGCTTTTTTGGGCGTAATTTTTGTTCCTAGGCACCAATTGAAATTTTTTATATTCTCAGGAAGCTAATCATTTTTCTATCTTCAAAAAAAAGTTTCAAAAAATCAGGACAAAAATTCAGCCTATAAGTACCTTCCCAAAATCCCATTTGTCCTCCAAAGGGACAATGGTCTTTTAAGGATTAAGGGAAAAAGAAAAAGAAAAAGCCTACCCAAATTCTCTAAAAACCCAAAGTAGACTCCTCAATACTTTAGGGGTTAATAATCTTTGGATTTTAGCAAAAAACTCTCACTTGGAATGGTGTTTCATTAGTTGCAAAAGAAATAGGCAGCCATGAAGAATCTTCAAGATTTTACCTCCAAAGAGTTTCAAAAATTACAATTTTGAAAAAAATGAAGTTGGAAAAAAATATAGATTATTGGAGCTAAAATTTCTTAGTCAAGCTTAAGACATTTAAAAATAAGAAATACATGAAATTCAGCTTGGACTTTTCAAAATGCTCTTCTTTCTTGCTTTGACATGTAAGGCATTAGAAAAAATTTCAGCCCCTTAGAGGGCCGTTCAAAGTTGACATGCCATGCTATTTCATGCATGGCTTATCAACTTTGAAAAGTGCTCTTCATGAGTAGTCAAAGTCTTTGACTGCTTGCCGGAGCAGTCAAGTTTCGCAATTTTTTTTAAAATTCTTTTAAAAGTATTTTTTAAGATTATTATTATTACTATTACTATTATTACTATTATTATTATTATTATTATTTATTTAATTAATTTTTTAAAATATTTTTTTATTCGGAATCCTGGGTTCCTGCACCTATTGTTGCTGTAGTTTCAGCTGGGCGGAAATAGGGGAAATACAAATTTTTTAGCAAAAAAAGAGTAAATTTTAGGGTACTTTGGAGGGCTGTGGAGCAGCCCTCTAAAGGCTTGAAATTTTCTCTAATGTTTAATTTTATCCTCCGTCAGGGTTTCTTTAATCACAAATTAATCCTCAAAGGTTGTTGAAGACGTTTTGTATCTTTAGGATGGTTTGTGCATATTGAAAAATATATGATTTTCATCCAATTTTTTTGTGTAACTTTGTTGATGCTATATCTACATCATTGAATTGAGTTCAAGAAATTTTAGTTGTTCTTTTGATTTTATATGGGGTCGTTTATCAAAAAATAGTATTCTATCTAGTATATTTTTATACTTTGAGCTTTTTTCCCTTAAAACTTGACTTTGACATTCCAAAGAATTTTATTTGGCTTTTCCAAAAACCAAAAAAAATTCAGCTTTTGAATTGCAATTTCTACTGCACTTGGAAATTTTGAAAAATTACTTAACCCCTAAAGTCCCAAGGCCATTTTTCTGTCAAAAATCACTCAAAACTGCTACTTTTGTTGCGTTCATCTAAAAGATGAGAAAAATTAATTTTTTTTAGAAAATAACCGTAGGATCTTATACTACACTTTTTACAGATCATGTAGTAAAAATTTTGTGATGTTTGACCGTACGGATTGAAAGATATCAGCATTCAAAGTGAAAGAAAAAGTTTTTTTCAAGAAGATGCTCTCATTGCCCGAAAAACAAAATTGTCCATAACTTTCTCATAAAAAGTCCAAATGAAATGAATCAAAGCTTCCCAAATAGGCAAAAATATAATCTATAAGGAAAAAAAATTAAAAAAATTAAATTAAATTTTTTGCAAAATTTTTTTGCTGCCCCTTCTCCCCTGTTTTGAGCTTATTTGGGCATAACTTTTGCTCCCGGGCACCGATTGAAATGAAAATTACATTCCCCAAAAGCTAATAAGTTTTTCTATCTTATGGGAAAGTTTCAGAAAGTTTCATTAAAAATTGAGCTCATAGGAACCTACCCAAAATCCATTTTGTCCCCCGTAGGGACAATGGGACTTTAGGGGTTAAAAGAAGCTTTTTTCGTGAAATTTGAAGTTGAGAATCTATAACCACGTTTCTGATATGGAGGGACATGGAAGTAAGTTTTCTTATATATAATAATAATAATAATAATAATAATAATAATAATAATAATAATAATAATAATAATAATAATAATAATAATGTTCCACACTATAATGTACTTCTATTTTAAATTTTTTGTGAACCTAATTTGTATTTGATATGAATTTCTTCATTATTTTTTCCCAAAAATTTATGATAATTTGAAATTTTCACAAATTTGTTTGAAAATTTGATGACAAATATTAGACAAGTTATTTTTTATCTTTGAAACATAAAACCAAAAAATTTTACTCATAAATAGCAAAGAAATGAAAGATTCAAAATAAAGTTACTTTCAAGTTTGATTTCACGGTCATAGACTCTGTTGTTTAGGGGTGTTACGCTTTGGATACTTGAGTGATACCTTGTTACCCAAGTATCGCCTCCAAGTATCACCCTCAAATATCCCCCGAGTATCACTCTAGTATCCTCAGGTATCACCCAAGTAATCCCCGAGTATTGCCCCAAGTATCCCCCAGTATCACCCAAGTATCCTTGAGTATGGCCCCAGTATGGCCCCAGTATTGAAGAAATATCTGGCCACTTCTCTCCAAAATGATAGAAAACCCAAAAACACTGCCCAGTGGATCCCATTTTGCACTCCAATTTTCATCATTTCCCAAGGGCTGTTGACCTGATGGAGTTTCAAAAGTCATCAACTCTGTGCACATGACAGAACATGATCTCCTCCGTCCTCTTCTTTCAAATTTTTCTCTGCCATATATGCTGCAGTACTACAGACCACAGTAGTGTACTGTACGTCTCACATTAGAGTGACACTTTTTGACCACTTTAGAAGCAGGGAAAGTTGAGCTTTCAATCTCCTTTAAAAAATCTCCTTCCAGCACCCAAAGGAGCAGACAACTTGCTTATGTTATGGCATCCAAAATCAAACATTGGGATTGGGATGTGGTAATAGCAAACATTGGGATTAGGAAGTGGTAATAGCAAACATTGGGATTAGGATGTGGTAATATTGAATATTGGGACTAGGATGTGGTAATAGCAGCATTTTCTTCTTACCTGATTGTTTGGGGTTTTGGGGGAAACAAGCGTGTTCAGGAAACACACTGCAAGGGTTTTTCCATCAGGAAGAAAAGCTGATTTTACATAAGGTAAAGAACCTATTGTTGCTAGGTATCGAACCTGCAACCACACCATTTGGTTTGGGTACCTCACCATTATCACCCGGTAGTTTAGGGTCACCTCAGACCAATTGAAATGTAGTCTTGAATTGCAACTAGTGTACCATGTACCATTGCCACCGTCAATATAAAAGTAAAAGTAACTTTTCAATTTTTCAATTTATAGAAACTTCAAAATTCAATACTTTTTTTACCATGTATTAGAATGCTAGAAAACAAAGCCCGTGCATCCCTCCTTGTTGAGGGCTTTCTGATGGTACCAAGAACACGACCAAGGGACTCACGGGCTGGGAGATCTCATCGTAACAAACAAACAAACAAAATAAAACCAACCAACCAAACAAACAAAATAAAACCAACCAACCAAACAACATAACTTTGAAGTAACTACTAGTGTGCCATGTGCCATTGCGATTTTCTACTCTTTTAAACTCAAAAATAAAAATGAAAGCGATTTCCTAATTTTTTTTAATTCAAAAATAATTTCAAAATTCAATAACTTTTGCACTTTAGGTCCAAATGCCATGAAACCAAGCCCATGCACTCCTCCTTCCCAAGGGCTTTCTAATGGTACCAAGCACACAATCAAGGGATACACAATCCAAGAGATCTCACTGGAACAAACAAACAAAACAAAACAAACAGCCTCACTTAACCCCTCACCGCTTGAGGGGACCAAAACTGTCCACAACAAATTTGTTAGAGGCGTCCCACGCATCGCAGAGGGAGAAAATCGCGGTACCACTCTAATAAAAGGGTTTAGGGTTCTGTCGTGGATACAAGTATGCCATTTCCGAGGGTTTACCGCGTGCAATTTTTGAGTTTGAGTGGTTTGATTTGCGGCAGGTCAAAAATCGGACATGGCAGTTTCTTTAAAGTGACCGGCGTTTGCCGGTGTCGGACCGTTGGGATTTGGATGCTGCTGCACAGGTCACTTCCGCAGTCTTCAGAGGCAATTGCTTTGCTCCGACTCGGAGATGTATCTCAATTCTTGGCCGAGACAGTGTAGGATTTGTAGTTGATAGCAGAGTAGTTTTCGAGGTTAGTTTCGAGCCTCGTTGTTAATCTTCAGAAGCGGTTGTAGGACGTCGTGTAGAATTGCTGGATTCTATGTCTTGAACGTTGGGCACTTTCAGGATTTCTGTGTTGCATCATGTGCTCACGGAACTTTGTGGAATCGTGAATCGTTTTTGAAATTTTGATTGTCATTTGCGAGCTTTTGGGCAAACTGTGGTCTTCGCAATTCCCCCCCACCTTCGCAGGCAATTGCCACAACCGCAGCGACTGGTCACCAGTTCGGGCTTCCCTAGTTCCCTGGTCACTGCCGATATCTCTGTCTGCAGGCCGCACCTTGCGATTCATCTGATGATCAGGGCGATGCATCGTTTGCTGCGCAATTTTGGGAAGTCACTCATGAGTGCATTGTGAGCACGTACACAAATTTCGGAGTGGTCGCAATAACTACTCCGCTTGCCAGCAAATTCTACACACTCGCCACAGCAGGAAAAAGTGGTCGGTTTGTTTTTTCTCCGGACATCGGATGCAAATTGCCAAAAATCGAACCGGTGGAATTTTGATCGAAAACATCCTTACACCCCAGCAGTAAGACTACTTTCAATCTGCCGGGTTACTTTACAAAGATTCCATCCCAATCTCCCGCATCCGGGTGTTTTGTATGTCGCTTGCCAAAAGCACCTATGACAGTGCGTCTGACCGTGGGCGGTGAGTTAAGGTAATAAAAAGATGGATGGACGAGTGTACCCTGTGCTGTTGCCACAGTCAAAATGAAAGTGAGAATAATTTTCTAATTTTTTAATTGGAAAATAACTCAAGAATCCATAACTTTCACACCATAGATTCAAACACCACAAAACAAAGTCTATGCACCTCTTCTTGCCAAGGGCTTTCTGACAGTATCAAGAGTGCAACTGGGGGACGCATGGTCTAGTAGGTCTCAATGTAACAAACAAAACAAACAACCTAACTTAAGGTAATGGATCTTCAAATATATATTGCAACAAGGTTTTTTTATATTGTCACGGTGACTTATGAGCGGCCAATTGAGAAGGAGATGTGATTTACAGCTGCCAATAAAAGATGAGACCAATTCCATATCTCAAATTTAAAATGCCTCAAAAAGTAATTTTCATATTTTGCATGGATAAAGGAATTTTTGTTGTTTCTATATAAAAAATATATGAAAATCATCGTGTAAAAATATGGCTCACAAGAAACGTGGCAATCATTAATTATTTCATTTTCTTTTGAATCCTTAAAGGACATGTCTAGGCTTGGTCAAACTTCATTAGATGTCTACATTGAAACACACATGTCAAAATTTCAATATTTTTTTCAAATAGTAATTTATGTCTAAAATTTTGACTCATTTTTTCATGATTAAAACTACCAAATTGAATTTACATGATTTTTAAAGAGATTTCTTGTAAAAATCATACTCCATAGTAATTACAAAAGCGCTTTAGATAGTATGGAATTTTCATATTATTTAATGGAAAGAAAGTAATGGTGAAAAACATCATGGTGTAATTGTTGTATCTCTTGATCTCACACCAAGAAAAATTTGATAGAAAAGTTCAAAAAGTGCTGTGATTTTGAGCTTTCAAGATGCTATCTTCCAAGGAGTGTCACAAGCATTACAATCATAAGAATTTTGAGAAAAATCAAAATGAGTAAAATTTAGTTTGTTGGAGCTAAATTTTTTAATTAAGCTAAAAAACATTTAAAATCAAAGCTTAGCAAAAATTCAAGTTTTGACTTTCAAAATGCATGTGAGGCTTGCAATATCCTTTAAGAGTTAATGTAGGTTTAAGAGTATTTTTTGACTATAACTATGTTGTCAAAACTTCAATCAGAAAGTAAAGCTGAAAATTATTGTAAGTGGCTCATGTATTATATATTTATATGCCTAATTTATGCAAATCCATGTTCACATTGTTTTTCATTATAAACAATATAAACTCAATCTTCTACCCAGACAAAAGATGTGAAATGCAATTACTCTCTACAATGATATGGGAGATTCTTCTTAACATGTAGAAGTTTGTGTCATTTCAAATGTGCCTACAAATAGCATTAGGTTGTCAAGAATTCATCCATAGTAATATATACCTAGTTGTCAATAGAACAACCTATATCTGCTACTAACTATAAATTTGAAAGTTGGTTAGAACTTAGAACAATTATAATTGATGTCACTCTTTTGATACAAACAGAGAATTGGTCATCAATGCATCCAAGATTGTAAGCTTCATGCCATTCTTTTGTTGACTTTTTGTCCAATTCTACCTATATAAAAAAATTACACTCACATATTGTAATCACCAATACGATGGTTCATGCCAAATTCTAATTAGTGTATTATGCTAAGCAACAAAAAAAATTAGAGAAATTTCAGACTCTTTGGAAGGCTACCAAGGTTTGACAAGCCACTCTAAATCGGGAGCCCTACAAAGCTTAAAAAAGGATAGGAATCTCTGACAAAAGAGAGACTCACTTTGTGTGAATATCATGATTAGCAAGGAATGTATCTTCGTTTTTTATTCCGGAATTTATTGAAGAAGAAGACTTGCGATGCCTTAGTTTAACTATGATTTTGTGGTTGTTTAATGAGTGATGACAATTAAGAAGAGATTGCCACACACCTCGTCCATCAAACTACTATTACTTATCAATCAATGTTGTCAGAATTGGTTGTACCAATGAGGAGCAGTAATAGGGGAAAAGCCACTGCGCGTTGAAAAAAAAATTAATCTGGGGTCCTATTCGGCACTTCTTAGCGGCCTTATGGAGAGTCCAGAATTCCTCTAATGAACTCATATGAATACAAACAAATGTATCCAAGCATCTATAGAGATTTCTGATCATGTTCTCTTAACAAATTTAAAGAAGTTGCCAAACTCAAAAAATTTACCTCTTGCTCTTACCATTAGATCATTCTCCTCTGCAACATATCTCAACAAGCTATATACAACAACAAACAATACTTTGAAATTTCACAACTTATTCATATAACATCCAAATAATACATACTCAAGTGCTTTGGAATCCTCTTTCACTTGCCAATACGATTCTGTCCATGAAATAAGTTGAATTTTTGATAAAAGTAATTATGCTCAGTTTCTATTAGTGTGGACTGTGGGTGTACTTCCCATCCCTTTTTCTGCTTCATATACTGCAAAGCGGCCCGATTTTGCAAAGTGGGTGAATCGAAGGGCACTGGCTGCAAACTTCAAACTGTATCGAAGTACAGTACTGGATCGGAATCAGCTTACTCACAAATCTCAGATGACTCTGCAGCCTGCACGGGCCTAACACTGGCTCTTTTCGATCAAGATATGTACGTGAGATCTTTGAACTTACTGGAGCTGCCAAAAGAGTCCTCATGAAATGATATCTTGAATTTAGACATTTTTTCAGTTCTGCAATGTTTCTAGCTGGAAGCCGGGATCGAGAAGGGGTGGTCGGTCTGTGGGTAAAGCCACAGGTGTCGATCGACACAGGGTGCTCGATCACTTGCTCTGAAAGCTAAAGCCAATGTGGAGATGACGGAAGTAACATGACAACAGAGAAAAGAAAGAAAAGCAAGCTTTTGAAGGAGTCGATCGGAAGATCTTCAAGCTCAACTGCTCAAGCCTCAGGCAGGTGTGTCTGTCAGCTTTTGTGTGTTGATCGATGTGTACATTCGACAGTACTTCCAATAGTTCCTAAGTGAGGGCTCCTGCAATAATGTTGCATTTTCTGAAACTTTTGCATTCCAGTTACGTCCTGCATTTAATTTTACAAAGAATCTAACTCAGGACGACTTAAAACACAGAGGGCCCAACAATGCAGATTTCTTCAAGTTGTCTTTACATTTGACTCTTCCAGAAATTTATTTAAGAGCAACCCCACAGCAGGGTGCCAAGGCGTTAGAGAAAATTTTAGCCCCTTGGAGGGCCGTTCAAAGTTGACATGCCATGCTATTTCTTGCATGCTTTGTCAACTTCAAAAAGTGCTCTTTGGTGAGCAGTCAGAGTCTACGACTGCTCACTGAAGCAGTCAGATTTTGCAGAATTTTTTTTTTTAAAATTTTTTAAAATTTTAAATTTTAATTTTTTAAGATTAAAAAGAAATAATAATTTTTTATTTGGAATTCTGGGTTCCTACGCCACTGCTGTTGCACTTTCAGCTAGGCGGAAATAGGAGAAAAAAAAAATTTTGAGCAAAAAAAAAGTAAATTTCAAGGTATCTCGGAGGGTTGTGGAGTAGCCCTCCAAAGGCCTAAAATTTTCTCTAATGGGACCCCAATACGGGCAGTGGGAGGGCCATCTCTGATTTTCTTTCCCACGACAGATGCATCAAATCAAAAAACAAGTCTGGCCACGCCATGTTTTGATGAAGACACTAGCAAATAGTGCAGCTGGGCGTGCCGCGCCATGAGTCTAATTACTCACTGTATCAACATTGAACGGATCTCTATCACCATTATCTAGAATTATCCCAATGTGGAAAAACCAGCTAGCCCTAACAAAATGAGTTGCTTTCATGAGGTGGTGGATATTTCATAGGGTTAGGTGCAAGTCACACATGGTGTGTCCCAATGATGTGTCCAGCGTGGGGGTAGTGTCGTTGCTTTCCAATCAGGCTCACCAACCCTGCTTGATGCCCTTGTTCAGCAAGCCAGCTATGGAGTTGCCCTAAATGTTGTCAGTACCAGTACCAGGTATTGTGTTCATATACCATGTATTGTATTTGTATCTTTTGAGTAAGGTAGGAATAAGTACTAATAAAAATAGAATAGGGTGTCTTGAAACGGATAATAGCTAGTTCTACTATTGCTTCAAAAAAGATTTGATTTGTTCACACGTGATTGACTGCTACTTAATTAGGAACAAGTTTCAGAGGTAACCATTTTAGGTGAAGCTATGAGACAGGAGTGGGGGCCAAAATGAAGAATCCACATTTATATTGAATAAAATATTCATTCTTGAAGAAAAAAATTCGTTTTTCTTTTTTGCATTCTTCCTTGTCCTTATTTTTGCACACATTGAGCTCAATTTCTCAAAGAATTTCCCACATCCTATAAGTTGAAATACTTATTTTAACGGTTTATGGTATTCCTACCTTACATTGTACAAAACTACCACTTCTCAGTTCTCACTCACTTGTGAAATGAATTATATTGCTTGTAAAATAATTAATACCCCCCACTACATACTTATATTTTTTGAGAAGTTCTAATTGCAATCAATATGGGATATCAACATAGTATATGTATCTATATATTGTAAGTAATAGTATTCTATATCCCATATCAATGTAGATTTCAATACATTATATCTTATTAACATTTTGTACATAATATCCATACATGTTTCATATATAGTATTCCAGATTAGGAGTAGGTAATCGTATCAATATAAGTATCCACATCAAAGTCTTTTTTGTTCTTGAAGATTGATGACACGGAGAGGGGTTCAAATTTTTTGAAAAAATCGATAACCTAGGTTCAAAGCTGTTGTTTTAAAAAAAATATTAATCAACAGTTGCAAATTTTTGATGAGGGGGGAGAGGCGTGCACAAGGATGCCTGTACCTTTTGAGTCCATTGTGTTGTCCTACTTACAGAATTGCTAAATAATTAACAATAATTCATACAGTTTAGTTGACCAACAAACTGTGAGAATTATTTTTCTTCTATTGCTTAGGAAAGAGTCTACGTAACCCAAGAAGGATGAGGCCTAGCACCAAGGTAATTCAATTCCTCAATGAATAGGTGTATTTTTTGTTTCTATGGTTTTCTGAAAGTCAGTCATGCAACATTTTTTTGTGTCCTTCACAGTCAGTTTCAGGCAGCATTTCAGGGTTAAACTGATAGAATTAATGATAAGAAATTGAGTTGGGAAATTTTTTGTACTGGTTGTCGGTTGGAATTCATTGTTGTACACACTGTGGGGATATTGGTATTGTCAAGGACAAGGCCCGGGACAAGGGCGAAAGCAGAATTAGAACTTCAGATAAAGTGTTACAGAGTACTTACAAAGCATATATCAATGAACAAAGTCCCCAGAAATGATTGTAGACCTAGCTAGAAGGCCGGGTTGACAAGCTAGTGCCACACTCACGAACCTTCCAACACTCAGTTGAAAGAGTCACAAGAAATGCGAGTCCTAAAGCTTTAAGCTTACTGCACTGTAGCGCGCCTTTCAAACTCGTGGGCCCTCTTTGACTCAGGAGTCTGCTTCTACAATACAATTTAGGTGGCCCGCAGGGCTTCCGTCGAAAGAACCAATTCAACAAGAAGGAAAAGGTCGAAAACAAACAAACCGGAAATTAAAGAGAAGGACTGAGATCATTGCTGTTCTCATTCTGGTAACTTAGACGCAACGTCGTGGTGAGGAGGAAAACTGAAACTCTTGAATTGATGCTGGTCCATCTCGGTCTCATCATGTTCCGATGTCCGTCAGTCACGATCTTAATTATCAGTGAACTCAACAATATCTTCTCATCCATTCAGCACTTTGCCAATCGTAATGATCGACATCACTTTGACGTAAAGATATGAAATTGAGAGAGAGAAAGAGAGACAAAGTCACCTTCAATAAATCAGTATTGATTACTCCCTCTATCAGTGTTTCCTTTGGTATTATTTTGAGATACAGGGAGTACAATAGTTGTCTACCAAGAGTCCAATTCAACTAAATTCATCTACACTTGTAGAATAAGGTAGTCTGTTCCAGTTAAAACAACCATTTAAAAGCGGATTGCCTTTTTGAGGAAGCTAAACTCCTTGAAACAATTTTCACTAAATTTTTTGTAGGAAGTAAAATGGAATTGGCATCTAATCCAAGTCGTTTCATATTTCTTGGCCCTTTGTGGAATTATTTACGAATTTTTGAAGCTGAAACGTAGCAGTCACTAGAAGCGACCACTTCCTCAAATGTATATTGTTGGTGCTTTGAAGAAAGTAAAATGTACCTTTGAGTCATGAACGCTTTTAGACCATGGATGCTTTAAAAAGCAAACTACCTCACTTAGATCGTTCTATGCAATAGCAATGAGCAATAGATCTTGAAGTGATCATTAGAGGAAAAATCAGCCAGTCCAAAAGTGGGCCGCGAGTTTTGTTACAATTCTGCACCCCTTGGTGCAGTTAGAGAAGAAAATGGGGGGCATACTGATGTGGCACTATTGGTGTCACATCAGCATACGTCAACGCCACATCAGCATATTTGATATTTTATTTTATTTGATATTTATTTGATATTTATTTGATATTTATTTGATATTTATTTGATATTTATTTGATATTTATTTGATATTTATTTGATATTTATTTGATATTTATTTGATATTTATTTGATATTTATTTGATATTTATTTGATATTTATATTTTATATTTATATTTTATATTTATATTTTATATTTATATTTTATATTTATATTTTATATTTATATTTTATATTTATATTTTATATTTATATTTTATATTTATATTTTATATTTATATTTTATATTTATATTTTATATTTATATTTTATATTTATATTTTATATTTATATTTTATATTTATATTTTATATTTATATTTTATATTTATATTTTATATTTATATTTTATATTTATATTTTATATTTATATTTTATATTTATATTTTATATTTATATTTTATATTTATATTTTATATTTATATTTTATATTTATATTTTATATTTATATTTTATATTTATATTTTATATTTATATTTTATATTTATATTTTATATTTATATTTTATATTTATATTTTATATTTATATTTTATATTTATATTTTATATTTATATTTTATATTTATATTTTATATTTTATATTTATATTTTATATTTATATTTTATATTTATATTTTATATTTATATTTTATATTTATATTTTATATTTATATTTTATATTTTATATTTTATATTTATATTTTATATTTATATTTTATATTTATATTTTATATTTATATTTTATATTTATATTTTATATTTATATTTTATATTTATATTTTATATTTATATTTTATATTTATATTTTATATTTATATTTTATATTTATATTTTATATTTATATTTTATATTTATATTTTATATTTATATTTTATATTTATATTTTATATTTTTATTTTTATTTTCAATAAATTGTTTTTCTGTACTTGCACCGCGAGGGGTGCTGAAAAACAAAAGTTAACGGCCCTTTCCAGGATTCAAATTTTTCCTAATGACAATCCTCCAAAGGACTCTGAAATTTGATTTAACAGGGCTAAAAATTGCTCTTTTCCCCTATTTCTGTGCAACAGATTTTGCAGTGACAGTGGCGTAGAAAGTTAATTTTGCAAATACAAAATTAATAATTTAAAAAAAAAAATTAATTAATTTTAAAAAAAAAACTAAAAAGAAAAAAAAAGTACAAAAGCTGACTATTTTGGCGAGCAGTCAGCCAAGTTGATTGCTCAATTGGGGCCATTTCAAGATTGACAGGCCAAGCTTGAAATAGCTTGGCTTGTCAATCTGGAGAGGGCTGCTTTTTTCTCTAATGTGAATTTTGCAATAGGATGATTGCAAGAAACACTTGTCTTATTTTTTGTCCACTTGCCCTCATACGGGTGGTTTTTCGCTCATAATTTTTGCATCGTTTGTTTGTTTGGCATGAATTTGGAATGGAGGTATATGTAGTAGTTGTAGACATTGAGTAATTTTTTCAAATTCGTCTACTATTTTAAATTGCCCCCAATTGGTTGTCTACCTTGGCCATTTTGGGGGACTTTAGTCCTATTTTTTATCCAAAAATACAAATTTGAAGCCACAAATTGGACATGTTCGAGGTCTACTAACATTATAAGGACTGATGATGAGTTTTTATGAAATAGCAACATGTCAGTTGCACACATGGGGTCAAAGTGACCTTTTGTGCGAAGGTTACAAAAAAGGAAAAAATTTCCTACACAAATTTTTTGTTGCTATGTAAGCACAATCTTCTCTATCAAAATGGATTTTTTTATTTTTATTTTTTGAATTTCTTATAAATTACTAGAAATAAAAAAGGTCCAAGACCACTTTTTTGCTATTTTCTGCTTCTAGTGGTCTTTGTAGTACTTTGCAACAGTTTGTAGTACTGCATAGTATTGAATTGACAGTTTAGAGTTGTTGGTGCCCTGAATTGACGATTTAGATCTGTAGGGTCATTGTGGACACACAATATTGATAGTATTGCAGTCTTATGGCCAAAAATTGCATTTTTGAGCTAAAAATGTGAAGTGTTTCTTGCAATCACCCAAAAATACATACAAAAAGTCAAAAACTGGATGTATAGAGGGACTTGATTGTTAGCTGTATTATTGAATATTTTGAAGACTTGTGGAAGATAGTAGTAACCAATTTTCAAAGTTGAACCCTTAAAAGTTTGGTGGAGACTATATGTATGGTTCTGTATTTTTTTCTTAGAATATGAAATATATACTAAATATGGCATTGAAAAAGACTAACCGGAGATGAAATTTCAGCAACTAATATCTTTCATTTGGAGGTCATTTTAACAACTTGTCCACAACAACAAAAATTAGTATATCATGGCAACGGCACAGGGCGCACAAATACAAATGAAGAGCTTCCAGCTATCATACACTGGTACAAGAACAATTCATAAGTGAGCTGTAGTCAACTTAATTTTTTTTTAATTATTTGCTCTAAAAACCTGAAACCACGCGTTCAGTCACCTCAAGAAGTCCAAGTCAGCTGGAATTTAAAAAGTAAGTTAAGGTACTGGCCAGACAAAAGCTGAAAGTGGGAAGGGCAAAATCCAAGGCAATTGTCTCCAATATGGGGCCTTTTGCCAGTACAGCTTTAACATTTTCCTTTTTTTTTTTCCCATATTTTAAAGCAGCCAGGCAGATTGCCGCTTTGCCGCATCACCGAATTCTCATGGCGCACAGCTGAACCTACAAGTACCCAAGATATGGTTGTTCAAATAAGGAGCATCGGATTGGCAGACCAACGGAGAATTTAATCCAACAGCTGACCCCTACGCCACTTGGAGGGCACCATCACAAGGCTTGGACTGGAGTTGATTTTTATAAAGACGAGAAAGTCGATCTTTTGACAAGTTTCATAACGCTCTACAATGAATAGGGAGACTAGGGTCTTTCTACAGTCCATTGTTACAAGACTAACTCGTGATACTGTACACTGGTACAAGAACAACTCGTAAGCAAGCTTGCATTCAAGATTTTGTAAATGAAAGGAGCCTTGTTTCATGGGAAGCAAACTGAGAGTCCCCTGTCTAGAAGTTCAAGAATGTTAGGTTGCGTTCCAGGGACCTCACAATCTCCGAACATTAGCAATGGGAACTCAGGGAGCTTCAAGTGCTCATGACGATGACTGAATTAGCTAGCTAGCTGAATTCGATGCTAGTTCCCATCATTCATGGAATACAGCAGTTGCCTTCAATCTAGCTAGTGCTGCAGCTCCATCGAGCTTCTGAATATCTCATAAATCTCACACCATTGAGAGAATCAAGCAACGCATCGTGATTCTGTAGCTAGGACTGATCTCAGATCGGAGTTGCAGGCGTCAACATCATGAATACCGAGTCTGGAGTACCAAGTCCTCAGGTTTAATTTCCACTCATGTCGATCAACTTCCATTTTAGCATGCAAGTTCCAAGGAATATACATATTCAAGTTCCTGGTACGATCATGTGCATACAAGCTCAATTAAGAGTTGATATCACCTTCCTTCATGTCAGGACCCTTTTCTGAACATATGGGCTCGTTTGAGTTTCTGTGACTTGATGAGCCTTGCAGAGTACCACTCCAGCTCGCTCCAAGGACTCTCTGCCTATGGTGCTAATGCTCGTGTATCAAAGCTTTGGCGTGGTGTATGGAGATTTGGCTGTGTCGCCGCTGTATGTCTTCCGCAGCACGTTTTCAAGAGATCTTCGAGATCATGTGTCGGAGGCGGAGATTTATGGCGTGCTGTCGCTTATCTTCTGGACGCTCACTTTGGTGCCGACTATTAAGTATTGCATGATCGTGCTGAGCGCCGACGATAATGGCGAAGGTAGGGAAACACGTACTACAACGTCAAATTGCGGGTTTTAGTGAAATTGGCAGAGTTTCAGTCATCCTGGCCTCGTCTATACTAGTGTTTAGAGCTCTGGGCACTTGAAGTTAACGTCACAATTTCAGTTCTCTAAATCGTCCGTTGTGACAAATACGGTCATATCATCCACCCTTCGCAAGGTGTCCATAACCATGTCTGCTAAGTAAGTTGTTGTGGCATGGGTATGGTTATGGACTTACCGTAACGTGGAGATGGTGTGGTACTTGTATATATGATGCAGGGGGTACGTTTGCTCTGTACTCTTTGCTCTGCCGTCACTCGAAGCTGAGTTTGATTCTCAACCAGCAGACTGCAGACACGGAGCTTTCCACGTACAAGTTGGAGCACCCACCCGAGTCGACACCGCGAGGGGAGAAAGTGCGGAAGCTCTTGGAAAAGTACAGCTGCTTGAGAACTGGGCTTCTGGTCCTCGTCTTGCTGGGCACTTGTATGGTGATAGGAGATGGCATCCTGACACCTTCCATTGCAGGTAACCTCTTATTCCTTAAAACGGCCGATATGTTTCAGTAAAATTGGCTCTGTACGTGTAGCTAAGTTCTTCGACTACAAATTTCTAGGCTTTCCTGGTTCTGAAAGCCTTGGGCACTTGAAAATCTCAATTAATTGTGGAGCTCTGAAACACATGCACCACTGTAACGACTGTGAGCATGTATAGGTTTGCACAACGTACATGCATGCCTTCACCGAGTTAGCTAGCTAGATATGGCGGTCTTCATGCAATTATATATTCGTGCAAAGATGGAGTAGAATACAATTTCTTTCAAACTTGAGTCCGAATTAATCTGTTGGTTGCTTGTAATTGTGGCAGTTTTGTCGGCCTCTTCGGGCATCTCGGTTGCGGCATCTCAATTGCCCCAGAGTGAGTATTTTGAAGATACTTCCAGAGCAGAGGAAATGAAATTCCAAATTTCGGTTTTGAACCTCCTTAGATAATACGAACTTTGTTGTTTGGGAAGGTGAAACCGAAATTTGGTGTGTAATTTTCAGTGTGTAAATTCAGTGTGTAAATTTCGACGAGACTGAGGGCGAAACGGTGATGCAGATGCGGCGGTGCTGCTGTCGTGTTGCATATTAGTCCTCCTGTTCGGCCTTCAGCGCATTGGCACACACCGCATCTCTTTCTTGTTTGCCCCGATCGTGCTGTTTTGGCTCTTTTGTAATTGTAGCATTGGGATGTACAACCTGATTAAATTCAACCCTGGGATTGTGCGCGCATTGTCACCGTACTACATCTACCACTTTTTCCGGGTGGCAGGCAAGGAAGGCTTGCTTTCTCTGGGTGGCGTTCTCCTCTGTATCACAGGTCAGGACTTCAATTCATCCCTCGCAATTTAATTTGTGTTAAGCTTACTATCTGCATGTGTTGTCATGTACTCGTTTCTTGTCACTCTCTTCTTACAATCCTGGGCAGGTTTCATAGTTTGGATACTTTGCACATTTACAAAATTCAAGCATTTTTTTTTGGGTTGTTGATTTGACCATGGTGTTCCGGTGAATGCAGGTGCGGAGGCGATGTATGCCGACTTGGGCCATTTTTCTCAAAGATCCATAAAGGTCAGCAACCATCATACAGAATTCATTTCCTGGGAGAGCTTTTACGATTTAGATTTATTAAGTTGGGCAACATTTATGGCATTTTTTAATTTTTTTGGAAAACCATGGTTTTCCAGTTTACTATTAAATGGAACAGCAGCCAAGCCATTCGCTGAATCATTGTGGTAATGCAGATTGCCTATATAGGCTTTGTATACCCAAGTCTGGTGTTGGGATATTTAGGCCAGGCTGCGTACCTCTCCAAAAACCTTGGCGACGTTGAAAACGGTTTTTTTCATTCGATTCCAAGTAAGGCAAATCAATAACCGTGAATCATTCCTCTTTGCTTCCATCGGGTCTGGAATTTTTGGTATCACATTTTGTGGAGGGTTAATTCTTAATTAGTTGGGAACCTCATTCAAGAGTACTCAACCAGTGGAGGCTCGTACTCTGTGCAGAACCTGTATTCTGGCCGGTCTTCCTTACAGGTGAGTTTCTTCTCTTGTCCACCCTGTCCTCCTCAATGCCTTTGATCTGACTGCCTGGGGTCCCCCAAAACGATTACGAAATAGTATGAATGTGTGACAAGTGTGCTACAGTTTGACAAGTTTGCAGGATATTTGAGAATGTCGTTTTCGGAAGAAATCTCATATTCATGAAGACTAGCTGAGCATAGATTTTTTTTCTCTTTGGCTTCAGTCACTTTGAACATTCAAGTCTAGCTCTTGTATTTCTTTAGTGTCAATATAATTAATATTTTGATGGGCTTGCGGTCATCAATCACAGCGATGCTGGTGTCGATAGTGGGGAGCCAAGCCGTCATCACAGCCACATTCTCAATCGTCAAGCAGTGCCACGCACTGGGATTTGTTCCGTGGGTGAAAGTGGTGCACACGTCAAGCACTATTCATGGCCAGATTTACATTCCAGAGATCAACTGGATCATGTTTGTCCTTAGCTTGAGCGTTACAATTGGTTTCCAAAACATCATCCAAATCGGCAACGCTTACGGTACTAGGCTTCCATCACAGCTTTCTGAATGAGCTAGCATTTACTTCGATCCTATTAAGATGTGACGGCTTTGTTCCAATAGAAAGAAGATTGAGTTCACATGTTTGCAATCTCTTGTCTCATATCGATATTTACAATTCGTCGCCTAATAGAGTTATTCATCCCACTGAAAAATCTAATTCTCGATGACAATCTTCACAAACTTCCCATCAAGTATATATCTATCAAAACTATCAGTTGGCAGTTAATGTTGGTAACATTATTTAGTAGGTTTCTGGACACATATTCAGTATAAAAGTTTGAAATTACCCAATACTTAAGGCCACTATTAGCTTAGAATGCGATTTCATAATGCTAAGTTGATTCTCGTCCGTCAATGCAAATGTGTCAAGTTTTATTCAACTCAGAGAAAGAAGGTTTTGACTCATGACATTATATATGGTCAATACATGTGAGCCGATGATGAACCGAAAAGCACAATTATATTAGACTCTCTTGATTCAGGAGTACAACTTAGCTAGCATTATGTCCTAAAACTTCTCCAGCCCAGCTCCTGGCTTCTGAAGTTTATACATGTCAGGATTTGCCAGGAATGAGATGTGGACATGTATGTCTAAGTAGTGCAAGAATGTTAAGCCTAGCTGTGACTAACACATGAGGAGTTTGGTTTAATTTTTGCAATTGACAGGAATTGCGGTGATTTTGGTGATGCTGGTGACCACGTTTCTGACGACGCTAGTAATAGCGATCGTGTGGGAGCGCAGCATCGTCCTGGCCGGCATCTTCTTCTTCGTTTTCGGTTCGGTGGAGACTCTCTACTTGATTTCAGCTTTATTTAAGGTGAAGCAGGGAGGGTGGGTGTCTCTGGTGTTGGCGGGCGTGTTCATGTCCATCATGTACGTGTGGCACTACGGCACCATGAAGAAGTACAACTTCGACCTGCAAAACAAGGTGTCCATGAAATGCTTGCTCACGCTGGGGGCCGACCTGGGCATTGTCCGCGTCCCAGGCATCGGTTTGATCTACACGGAGCTCGTGACGGGCGTGCCAGCCATCTTCTCGCACTTCGCCACCAACTTACCCGCTTTCCATCAAATCCTGGTCTTTGTGTGCGTGAAATCCGTCCCCGTGCCGTATGTTCCTCCCCATGAGAGATATCTCATTGGACGTGTTGGTTCAAGAGATTTTCGAATGTACAGGTAGGGTGAATCCCTCCCGGTCAGCTATTTTGTGCAGATCTTTATTACTAATTGACTGTTGAAAGGCAGGTGTGTCAAAGTTTTCATAAGTGGTGACTTTTACAATCAAACTTTATGGTTCATTATAACCTGATAGTTCTTAGTCTCTTCACAACTTTGTCTCCAGAGTGCGTTCCTCAGACGGAGGATGTGTTGCGTTGGACACCCGATATGCAACCCCTAAACCTGCAGTTTCTTGTCCATTTTGCAAGAATGTATTTTACTTCAATGTCGTTAAATTGACGCGATTTGGTGCCATATAAGTTTCGAGACACAAATCTACATAGTGCTCTAAAATTTAGGATAGGTGTAGATTTGCGGTTCAGAAAGTGCCCAAGTCTTGGAATACGCCAATTTAACGACATTGGCGTTCTTCTCATCCGCCTTAAAGTCCAAACCTGCGGCTATGACTGGTGTGGGCTTGGCGTGAGAGGAAGGGGGTTATCACTAATCACAGGGCGTCTGGGAAGCCATTGCCCGTGGTAGACTGAAGGAATTGCGTTTTTTCAGTTATCCTACATTGACTTGTGACTTCCTAAACAAGCATGTTGAAGGAAGGGTAACTCGTGAAGGTTATCTAGTCCATCATTGCCTTGTAGACAGGCTTCTCTCTTACGTAATTCTTTTATGCATAGCTAGCTGAAGCTCTCCTAACTTTCTTCTGATCTGCAGATGTGTGGTTAGGATGGGGTATAAGGACGCTTACCAAAACGATGACAACGAATTTGAAAACCAGCTTGTCTATAATCTTGCCGAGTTCATTCAGACGGAGGGTCAAGCTCCTTGGGTGGCATCCAGCAGTACAATGTCGCTGGATGGCCGCATGACTGTCATGGGTAGCTTGGGTGGCAACTTTGCTTCAAACATGTTTTCAGGGACTGAGCGGCCATCACCAGCATACTGCAGCAGCACAGATACTTTGGAGGTGAGTACCTCCAAGTCTAAATATTTGTTCAGCAACTGCAAAACTTGGATTAAACGGTAGATAAGAAACAATGTCTGAGCATGTTTGGGCACTGCGCCAGTGCTCCAAGACTTCTGTTTTTTGCTAGTGATTCTTCCCCGACCAGGGGTGCTGTTGTTGATAATCTCTTTGACGGCATTTTTACGTGTCGAAAAACAAGAGTTGACGCACACTCACGCGTCAGAAGAAGTGTCAAAAAGATTATCAAAAACAATACTACGTACTATTTTTCGGTAATAATGAAGATAACCCCTGAATTGTAGACATGTTATTCATCGGTTTATAGCTTTGCAGATTTGGTCCTCAACTCCATTTAATTCCCAAGCACACACTTCTAATTCTACAAAGTGTGGATGATCAAATTTAATGTGATGCCTAATTAAAAAAACTCACAGTAATTACATTTTCAATCTAGAATAGATGATTGTAGTTTTGTTTTCAATTAATGTCGATTCATGGTCCGTTTTCACTTCTCATCCTGCAATTGAACCAAAGTCCTATCCTGCAAATCCAAAGATCTCCAGGTTGTATATAATATAATCGAGACTGACTCATGAAACTAAGAGACAGTACGTGTTAAGGGCCCAATTCCTCCACAATTTTTCTTCGTTGTATTTGGGTGCCTTTCCGTCTTATTAGCGATCCATGATCTGAAGTTAGTTACCAATCTAGCTATTAATCTGAGCTTGCATTATTTTTGCAGTCCTCGACGGAAGTCACTTCGCCCCAGATCCTACGTCGCAGGCAGGTGCACTTCACTCTGCCCCAGGGGGACAACGAGGCGGACTTGGAAATCCGACAGGAGCTCACCGACCTGATGGAGGCGAAGGAGTCGGGCTTCGCGTATGTGATCGGCCACTCCAGTGTGAAGGCCAAGAAATCCTCCTTCTGGTTGAAGACATTTGCGATCAATTGTGTCTACTCCTTTGTGCAAAGGAACTGCCGAGACCCGTCCACGGCACTTCAAATCCCACATATGAATCTGATCGAAGTGGGCATGGTGTACTTTGTATAACTGGACTTTACTTGCGGTGTAATATATCAATACAAATACCACTCTTATTCTTTTTCAAGTGTCATACTCATGTGCTCACAACATGTTTTTTTTTGGGGGGGGGGGCGCCTATGGACCTTATCCCATCAAGAAGAAGTGGAGGAACAAACCCCTTCCCCATGCGAAGGGAGCTAGCATGGCCAGTGACCCATGCAATCAATGTCAATATGGGTCACTTGGCCATCACCCAAGGTTGTTTAAGGTCATTTCAGACCATTCACAATATGTCTTAACAGCTTTCTATGTCTTTTATATTCATTGAGGAATGTCTAGAATGTTGTAGTGTACAATCAGTACAATAGAGAAATTCTCAACCTTCCAGAGGGCCGCTTTAGAATAGCTGAAAGGACCCCACAATTACATTTGACTTTGCTTAATGATTTGTTTTTTTCCTATAGTTGATTACTTGAAGTCGCAATGTCCAATGATTGTCAGTGGTTCAAAACCCAAGTACAAGTAGTTAAATAACCAAGGTTCATGTATTGTAATGCACGTTAACCCTGATTGTTGCATACCTTGTTTTCTAACCAAGTTATGAAAAAAGAAGCAATCGTCAAAAATAGTCCAAGGACATCTACCATCAATATTTTTTTAGTGGCATCATGATAGACTTAATTCATTGACAATTGGTGAGAAGGGAAGGTGAAGAGGTTATTTTCATAGAAAAATCAATTGTCCATGGTGAATCTTCAAATGGGATATTTAGAAGAGAGATCACTCATTGTCAAATGCAAAAATTGTGTTAGAACTAAAATTTCAGACCCTATTTAGGCATAATAGGATGAGTTTTTTCAAAAAACTTTGCACTAAACAAAGTTGGAGAATCAAACTACTTTTCATTTCCAAAAATTTGTTTGAGGTTTAGAGCCTCTAATAAAAAAAAATTCGACAAACTTCTAAAAGGGGTTGAAAGGAAGATTTTCTTGACATTTTCAAAAGCCTTCTCCAAATTTTGTCCATAACTTTTTATTGGAGGCTTTAAACCTCAAACGGATTCTTAGAAATGAAAACTAGCTTGATTCTCCAACTTTGTTTAGTTCAAAGTTTTTTGAAAAAAATCATTCTACTATGCTTAAATGAGGTCTAAAATTCTAGTTTTAACACAATTCCTACTTTAAACTTAACTATGGGCGGTTGAGAAACTAAAATTCTAAATTACATATACCACATAGGTTGTTCTACCTACTACTACCCCATGTATACATAAGGAGCTTCTCTTCTCATCTTCAAACACCCTAAACTAAGTGGCTTTAGAAGCTAGTTGGAAAACGTAAGAATTCTCTAATTTTTTGGTAACTAGCTTGAAAATCCACTTCATTTTGCTTTACTTTATTGAATTTGATTAATTTCCCAATTAATTACCGTGTATGGTCATGTAGCAGATTATTACACTACAAGAAAAAGGGGTGTTTTAAGTATAGTCCTAGTAGTATAGTCCTATAAGTAATGACTTAAAAGGGGTGTTTTTCGTAAAACTTTACTCGAAATACATGTGCTTTCAATAAATTTTTACTAAAAACACCCCTTTTAGATCAATACTTATGGGACTATACTACTAGGACCATATTTAAAACACCCCTTTCTCTTATAGTGTTAAATAGATTTCTACTACACCCTAATTATTGGAGTCTTGACGTCTTTTGCAAAATTTACATACTCTAACAATGCGTTGCAGCTATATGGCCCTACTAATTCTTAGGCAATTAATAGACTAGTTTGGTCACTATGGAGCGGCTTTCCAGAGGGCTGAGAATTTCTCTAATGTACAGGTCATTTACAAACTGCCGATGTGAGCCATTCAAATTTTTATTGCATAGTATAGAAAAAAAATGGAATTTTTTGTCTTATATAATTAAAACCCAATTTTTATACAATTCCAGTGAAGCATATCAAATTTTTGTTTCAAAAAAGAAAAATTCTATTTTTGATGAATTTTTTAAGTCAATTTTGATGGATTTACATAATAATTTATTGAAACAATTGGTGATTAATTTATGAATTGAATTACATAGATATGTAGGGAACATCCATATGCACATCTTTCATATTAAAAACATTCCAATAAGTAACAAAAATATAAGCTCCTAGTAAAGGCTCAATATGAAGCATCATATGATAAAACTTTGTGAAATAGATATCTTTGAATTTTAACTAGATTTTGTCAAAGTAATTGTACCATCATGTCAAATGTACAAAATCCATTACTACATGAGAGGAAAATAGAAAAATGTCTATTTTGTAATATTTGGGCATTATCACCTCAACATTGAAATCTCTATTAGATAGAATTGTAAGACTTTTTGGGAGATGCTTGCCATGAAAAAGATGTGCGTAGAGATGTTCTCTACATATATCCACAATCAAACTTAAAAAACTCATCACCAATTGTTTTCAATAAAATATTACGTAAAACCATGAAAATTAACTTAAAAATTTACCAAAAATGAAATTTTGCCTTTTTGACAATCAAAATTTGGTATGCTTGATTGGTATTATGTAAGGATGCAATGATACTTATGCTTACCAAAATACACCAATTATATTACACATTGTACAAAAAAAATTGAATGCTTTAAACCGGTAGTTTGTAAATGAACTAGACCTAACTGTACAATGCCATCTAAAAAATAGAGCAACACCAATTTTGACTTGAAAGAACATCTTTCAAAATTTGAACTTTTCAAACCTATCTTTCAAATTAAACTATTAAACTGATTGTTTTATTTCCTAAAAGACCGTTGTCCGTTTGAGGAAAAAATGCGTTATCGGGCAGGAACCTACGGGCTGAAATTTTGTTGTGGTTTTTTGAAACTTGTTTGAAGATAGAAAAACTGATAAGCTTTGTGGGAATATAATTTTTTTCACAATCAGTGCTTGGGAAAAAAAGTTATGACCAAATAAGCTCAAAACAAGGGATAGTGGGCAACCCGGACAGCAAAAAAAAAATGGACAACAATTTGAATTTTTTTTTATATTATTTTTTTTCATAAATTATATTTTTGTCTATTTGGAAAGCTTTGATTCATTTCATTTGGATTTGTTATGAGAAAGTTATAGACATTCTTGTTTTTTGGGCAACTAGAGCATCTTCTTGAAAAAAATAACTTCTAGGATGCATTTCTGAATGCAATTTTTCAAATTTTTCTATTTCTTGCATGGTTTATATTACTTGTTAGAACAAGATCACCATTGGGATTAGTGCATTTTAATTCCATCTAAAATATATAAATAATTTAGATTTTCCTTCTATCTTGTATCTACTTCTACTTAACAATTTTTTAAAGAATGATAATTAAGATTTTTTTTGAATTTTTTTTTTTTCTAGACTCTCAACTCAATTTTCTACTACAAAGATTTAAAGCTCAAAATTTTGTAGTGCAAAATTTTTTTAAGTTAAAAATGTTCAAAGTCAAAAAATCTAGTCCCGCAATGTATTGAAAAACTTGTTTTTTTAACTTTAAACACAAATATCTTGCAATCTGTGCGGTCAAAAATTCTGAAATTTTTTCCACACACTCTCATACCAGTTAGGTATAAGATCTTATGGTTAGATGTGAAAAAGAAACATTTTTTACTTTTTTTTACTTTTTGCTATAGAAATGGCAGTTTTGAGTGTTTTTTGGCAGAAAAAGGGCCTCTGTCCTTTAAGGGTTATGCAATTTTAATCAATACATCTACAATAAACTCAATTTTCATATTTGGTATATTATTTTGTGTGTTTTCATTGTGTTACATAATAATTTATTGAAAAATATTGGTAATGAAATTTTTAAATTTTATTGTGAAAATATTTAAGAGACATCTGTAATTACATCTTGCATTTAGGAAAAAACAACATTACCTGGGAAAAAATTTACACTACACAGAATTCAATGTCAAGGTGTTTCCTTTTCAAATTTTATCAAATAGATATTTCTAAATTAGAATTATGTTTTACTAATTAACCCCTATGTTATGACTACTAACTACTTTGTAACTTTCAGCATGATGATGTAATTGTTTTGGCAAAATATAGTTATAATTTAGATAAATTTGTTGTACAAATTTTGATTAGTGACCTTTTGACATTGAATTTTCCATAGTGTGAACCACTATATTGGTTCACCCTTCAGATAATTGAAAATATAAAAAACTATGAATGAGTTTTTAAATTCAAAAGTGTTAGTACATTAGATTAAACTATAACCATTAGTAAAAGGCTTTTAGTGCATAGGAAAAGAAACTAGATCAAAATTGCAACCCTAAAATATATAAAAGATAAAAGATACAAAAAGGAATCCAAAACAATGGTGAGAAGTTGAAAATGGACCTAAACATAAATAGAAAACCAATAAAAAAGAAGAAATATGGAAAAGCACAAAAGAAGTGATCAAACTTAAAATTACTATGAGAACACTAACATAGTGGTACAAACTCTAATTTAGGCAATAGGTAGTGATTTAATGAAATTTCAGTAAATTAGTGTAGATGAAAGTGATTAGGAGTGTTAGTTAGTTAGTTAGTTGGGGTATTAGTCGAATTAGGGTTTGGTGCTCACTCTCTCTCTCTTGTTTGTTTTGGAGGAGAATGAATGAAGAGGTGGAAAGTGGACAATACATAGGAGAACAATGATTGCAAGGAGGTAGGTTAGGATGATAGTCAATTTGTCGAGTAGGTTTTCACCTTGTGAGGTAGAAAGTGGGTGAAAAGTGAGGATTGTGGAGGTCAGATGCAAAAAGTGTTGGGAAAGAAAGTCCGTTGCCCTTGCAAGTGGAAGCAGCAACTTTGGCGAGCTATCGCAAGAGCATGGAATAGCGGATGGAGCTAAAAATTGGTGGAATGGTGCGTCTTCAAGCTAGCTTTCCAACAAGACTCAACTCGACCGATTTGGAGCACAAATGAGGCAGTGGTGGTCGATTTTGTGGCGGAAGGCCTACTGCCGCAGGAATTTCGGAGCTGCAACTTGACGGACGATTGCAGAAGTGTGGCCAAGCGGAATGAGCTGAATCTTTGGCGCAAGGAAGATGGAGAAGTCAGCTTTCCAACGAGATAAGGCTCGCTCAATTTGGAGCCAGGATGAAGACAAGGCGGACAGATTAGTAGGAAGAGGTTGGCTGCCCTATCGGCTGTGAGTTGTGTGTGTTTACTATGGTTCTTGTGGTCCCAAATGAATAAAAATGTAATGATAATAACAATTCAGATTGGGTCTTGCATGTTTGGAGTACATTTCTCATGGGCTTGTATGATTTGGATGTTTAAAAAGAATGCATCATTAGTGAATTCTACTTGTTAGGGTCTTTAGGGCACATGTGGAAGCATTGCCCAAAGGGAGTCTAGATTAGGCACTTGGTGTGAGTGAATTGTACTATGATTAGTTTTTAGGGTGCAATTTAGTTCACTTAGGGCCTAAATTAGGCAATTTTAAGGTGATTTTGACCTAGGAAGTTTACTTGTCTTTTCAAAACATGTATGAAGATGAATTGGGAGTGTTAAGGCACATAATGGGATGATTTTGAGGTGCTGCCCTTTTTTCACTTAGGCTTGATTTATCAAAAATTCACTAAAGAAAAAATTTGGGAAATCCATTGCTTGGAGGCATTTAGATTAGAGTCCACACACTCCTTTGCGGCCAAGTTTGTGGATGGGTTTTACCTCATGGTGAAATTCACTCACACATAGTATAAAGTTTTTCCTAGGTAATGTGGGTTTTTCATAAGAATAAGATGTGCACATTGATGTTTTTAAAATATTTGCACAATAAAATTTAAAAAGTTCATCACCAATATTTTTCAATCAATTATTATATAATACAATGAAAAATAAACAAAACCATTTACCCAAAATGGATTTTTTTCTAAATTTTTGAAATTGAAATTTGGTTTTTGGATCAAGACTGCATTAAAAAATCAATTTAATAAGTTAGTTTTGAAAAATAGTTTTGAAAAGGTCAAATTTTGAAAGAAATTCTTTCAAGTTGCAATCATTAGAGAAAATTTCAAGGCGGTAGGAAGGTTGTCTTTGTGCATGAAAAATGTGCAATTGTAAAAAACATCAACCCAAACTAGCTTACAAAGAATCTTGCCAACAAATAGTCAAGTTGTGTGCCCTATCAAAAAATTATTATTATATTAACTTTTTTATTTTTAAATATTTTTTTATTTCACTGTATTTGCATATCCGTCAAAAGTCAAACAGCCCTCCACAAGGTCCAGGTTTTTGTAATATGGAATTACCTTACCTTCAAAATTGCACTATATTTTACATATCTAGAAAGTTTAGAAGTTACTACAACCGTATTTGGAACTCATAGTGATCACTATTGGGACCAATAAATAGATTAATAACCAACCTAGTGTCAAAGCGTGTGACTGCTAGTAGAGAAGCTGCAATTATCTAGATATACAGTACTAGACCATATAAATTGCAGCCATCTATATGTGCACACAAAAATAGTTGTTCCAAATTAGTTTAGATTTTTATGTTCTAGATTTTCATTGTGAATGTTGGATGCAATAATTGGATGAAAACATCATGGATTTTGTGACAGGAATTGTGACAGAGATCATGACACTCCGTATTTCATATAATAGATTGTATATATAGAGAGAGAAATTCTAATGATTACAAGTAGTATTTGTCATCCATCCTAATCTTTGCTATGACCAAATAATTGGTGAAGAATCTAATGTCAAAGAGTGTGATTGCAAATTTGGAGCTGCACTATAAATTTATTAAGTACATGATGTCACAATTCCTATCACAATTCCTATCACAAAATCCTTCACGTTTTTATCCCAAAGAAATTATATTATCCAAACATTTCATTTGACATTTACGATGAAAACTTAGATTGCAATGAGCGTTCCTTTGATTTGTCATGCATATATTTCCACTTTTTCTAACCAGCAAATATATGCAACGGCAGTGTTGTTGCAAACTTTTGCAAAAGTTATAGTTAGAACTTACAGCTAGTCTTAATTAGATAAGCTTAGCAAATAGCTCTTATTGGAAAGTCCTAGCTGTGCATAGTGTAAAATTCAGCATTTAATTCCCCCATAGAAACATGAGAGTGGACACCCCTATGTCATCACATTGAAAATGATTCTCATTACAAAAAAAGTAGACCTCTAGAGGGCCGCTTCACAGTGACATACTTGGCTATTTCTATGTTACTATTGCCAGAAACTATGACATGTTTCTGCCAACCACATCATCTGACTTTGGTAATTTTTCCCAAGATAGCTAATCAGATTTTATTATCGTATGGATCTTGTCAGTGCATTGGATAGAGATAGAGAATAACGCATTGTGTAGGAAAGTTTAAATTGATAACTTGTACTCCCCTTTAAATTTGTTCTTGTGGCTTTCTTGAGGTCCAAAATTTTTTAAGCCCTCCCACATATAATTATTGAGCCATAATTAAGAGCGACTGGTAGAGACATATATATAAAAAATACAACGCCTCTTGATAATGAAGACCATTTTTTTTTTTAAACTTGTTGGATGGATTTTATTTTATTGTACATTGTGGGTGCTTTAATACCCACCCTTGGTATTAAACAAGCACAACTAGGTTTTAAATTTTAAGTTGCAAAATCTCCTACCTTGGTGCTTAGACGTGGTCCATTGTGCCTTCCAAGCAATGAATCTTTCTATGTGCCTAATTGATGTGAATTGCAAAGTAAACCAACAAATAACTAAAAACAAAACCAACTTTTGCCAAATGGCCAAACTAAACAAAAATTCTGAATTTTTGAAGCAAAGAAATCATAGACAAAAGCTATCTATCAAAAGTTGTAGATCAGATCATGCCATTTCTAAAAATTTAAAACTCATTCCAATACCAACTTCCTAGTTATGATTGAATGAAGTTTGGTCTTGAGAAGGGTAATTCAAACCTCATCCATGGATGCTTTTCTATGAATTTCTAAACTCAAATTGACTTCAAATTTTGGCTATGATCTTAAGATAAAATCTAATGTCTAATTTATAAGTCCAACCTTGAATGGATAGAAACTCCATAAGTTCATCCAAATTTCATTCCAAATTTCATCTTTCAATTTTTTTTATAGAGTTTAGCTTGGTTCCTATTTATAAACCAATTCTGAAATGGGCTCTGAACTCCTCTAACCTTTTTTATAAGATTCTAAAATTTGATTACTACTTGGTTGTCTTCAAAAGCTTCTAAATTTACACTCTTATATTAAAGACCTTAGATTTTTTCTATCAATTTATTATTTTTAGATTTTTAGATTTGTATAACTTATAGAGCTAAAAATTCATATATCTAGAATGCTAATACACTTGAAGATTGAACTTTCATGTGGAAAGTTATGAATGGATGAAGTTTAACTTCTAATCGATACTTCAAATTTCATCTGCTAAGTACTTCTAACCTACAATTTGAAATTTACGAATACTTACACCTATAGACTCTGGATTTTGACTACTCTCTAAGTTTCCATTCTTATTCCTTTTGAATGAACTTTACTAACTTTTATCCACTCTTGTTCCTAAACCTCATCCACTCTTGTTTCTGTACCTCATCCACTCATATCTTATTCATTTTAAGTTTATTATCTAAGTGTCTTACGTTTTCAAAAAGTTTTGGACATCTTCTACACACTTCCAAAGTTGTCTAAACTAAACTTCTAGTAGCTAAATGGAATTCTTTTGGATTTCCACCTAATCTTTTTCTATTGCTAAACTCTCCAACAACTAATCACATTTTTCATTTCTATGCTAACATTTTCCATACAAAGCTTCCTTCTCTTCAACAACTATCTCACTTTTTGGTAACACTCAATTTTGTATCTTTAAGAAGTAGAGAGGCATTATGACATGCCTTGTTTTCTCTAATAGCTTGTCCAAATTTGGAATTGGTTGGTTTAGGAGTTCGTTTTTTTTTCTCTCTCAAGCTCATAGCCTGGGCTTTAGCTCACGGCTTGGGCTATGAAGTCATTGCCTAGTTATTTGAGAACCATTCATACCCTTGGGAGAACCATTGATGTGGTCATAGCTAGGACTCTAATTCATAATCTATGGTTGCGGGAACCACTAAACCTTGGGAGCACTGCTCATACCTATAAGAGAATCATTGATACCCTAGCGGCTTGGGCCTTCAACTCACAACCTATGACTCTTAGCTCATGGCCTATGGCTCTTGGATATTGCACTAGAAAAAACCCGGATTTTTGGTGACAAGCCCTGTTTTTTTTTAAACAGGTTTTAGATGATGGTCAATGCAATAAACCCATATTTTTAAGTCAACAAAAGTGTCCAACATAACATCAATGTTAACATCAATCTAGCAGAGTCCAAGTTGTTAGTGATGTGTGAGAGGACCGTGCGGTCTTATATAAGCTTCAACAAAAGACATTTTCTACACTTTTCTCTATCTTGGAGAAAAATAGAGTTGGTCATTGAGCAACAAAATTCCGTTGGAAGAATGGTTTGTTGTTCATGTGTGGTTTGATGGGACTAGGTGCATAGTTCCAAGACCAAATCATAGAGCTTCTTTAGTATGGCAAGTACAAAAGGAGCTTGGACATTTTGGTGTATGTAGGACACATTCTATGTTACGAAGCCAGTATTGATGGATTGGTATGTATCAACAAGTCATCATTTATGTTTCTTGGTGCAAGGTGTGTGATTGAGTGAAATTGAGTTAGATCAAGTTTTAACACCTTATCACCTCTACTACGGCCTTTGTCCATTATGGACTTGGGTTGTTGTTGCTCTCTAAATTTTGGCGGGCCACTTGTTGTCACCCTACGTGGAGCTAAATAAGTGTTGGTGATGATGGAACATTTTAGCAAGTGGATTAAGTTTGTAGCTCTACCACCAAATTCTTCAAAGTTGACGGCTATAGCTTTTCTTGATCGTATTTTGGCACATTTTGGAATACTTGCTGAGGTGTGGACGGATGAAGGGTAGGAATTCCTTGGTTCATTTGAAGAGTTGTGTAATAAGGCCCTGATAGATCACCATACTGCTTCTAGAGATCACCCTGAGGCAGTTGGGTTGGCTAAGCAAGTTGTCTAAACATTCAAATGTGGTTTACAAAAGTACATATTGCTTCGTGGCAATCACCGTGATTGGATCTTGATGTTTCAATAGGCAGGCATCATTGCTGTCTTATAGCCCTTACCAATTCTTATATAAACTACAGCCAATTCTACCATGTTCACGGCGAAAGAAGTTAGCTCTGGTTGTAGACTTGGATAATTTTGATACATGGGCTCAATGTCTACATGATTGAGCAGAGTTCTTCAAAAGAGCCATGTCTATAACCATGGAGAACTTATCCATTGCTCAACATTGTGATACTTTACAGTATGCTCGCATTTGCATATGAGCTTACTAGCCTCGGTTGCAGAGATTTTCTTAAGGAAATCATGTTTATCTCCAATGTGAGGCGCCAACAATCCTAATATAAAGGTAGGGCATACTTTTTTTCATGTGAAGGATGTATTGCCTAGTAGTATTTTGTTGTTTGAAGGCAAAGATGGACGGGAATGTTGAGAGCATTCCAGAAATTGTGCTCCATATCATCTTCCTATTGAGGGTTATATACATACAAAATTGGCTATTATTCTAGTTGGCCTTCCATGTTGTGTGTGGTGAGAAGAAAGGGGCAGCTACCGTGTCATTCAACGTGGATGGCATATGGCATATTGACACGACCTCTTTTAATTCTTCCTTCTTGGAATTGGATTTGTTGTTGACGTAGACAATCTTCTAATCATGCCAAATCTTTTGAGAAGAGCTAAGGACTTTTTTGGAGTTGGCTTTCTATGTTTGGTAATCACAAATGTTATCATTTAGTTAATTGGTACTAGTTATAGGTTTGCAATGTCAAGTTATGATGAAATTGACTATAGGATTCAACTCCAAAAAACTATCAAAGATGGAGCTCACATTGCACCTAATCTACAATCCTTTAGTCACTTCTTCACCGATTTGATTGGCCTATCTATGTTCCACCAAGTTGACTTGAATGTGTACAGTTGTTGCAACAATATCACCAAAAGTCATCTCCGACTTCGTGTTTATTTGTTCCTAGCTGATTAGAAGGACTCCTTATCCATTAGAAGGTGACCATTCAAGGGTGTATTTGATATGCATTCTTGCTTAGTTTTGATTGCATATTTGATGTTGGTTGTGGCATTTGATTTGTTGTGTGTTACAATCTTTGTTTAGACAACAAAATAGTTTAAAAACTCTAAAAAATAAGTAGAATAATTATTAAGCAAAATTTGAAGGGATTTTAATATCCTTCAAATTAAGCTTGAAAGAACAACAACAAAATGAGCATAATGTCTCTAAAAACATTGGATTGACAAAGTTGGCCAAATTGGTCAAATTCCACTATATGAATCCAAGCAACTAGACAATACATAGAAAAAGGTTAGTTTGGGGAGAAAAAGGGTGGGCTTTTACATATTTTCTAAAGGCCCCCTCTCATTAGAAGAGATTTGAGGCCTCCAAGAGCCCGTGAGTTATCCTGCATTTCCAGACTGCGGAAACACAAGAAAGCTGTTGGCTGACATGGTCAAGAGAGTGCCACGACATTTTTGGAAAAAAAAAAAAGGCTTGAAATGATATTTGGGAGAAAACTCTTTTTCTTTTTCTTTTTTTTTGAAAAAAAAATTTCTGACAGCCCGTACCGGCTATTCATAGATTTGGCCAAATTGGAGAATGGGCCTGAAATAGCCCTCCAATGCCCTCAAATCTCTTCTAACGTATCCTTTTACCCCAAGAATTTTTTAGAACTAACCACTAATTATTAAAATAAGTCAAATTTATTGTTGAACTTATTTCAAATTTTTGGTGAAAAACTTTTAATGACAAACAGATTGTGCTATTAGTTTCAAAAGTTCCAAATTAGCTTGGGGATCCAATACCCCTTGTTTTTAGGTCATTGAGACTTGTAACATCACAAATTGCTAAACAAAGAATTATAAACAACCAAATGATGGAATTTGTTTTCAGAGATTTTTTACTTGCCTGGAGTGTCCGGAGGGTTTATGGAAGTAAGAAGTGACTCTTTTTTTAGCTTAGTTTGGATGTTGCAAACTCCTAGTACACTAATCAATGCATAAATTTGTTTAAATTCCTCCTAAATTTGAAGTAGCCACCAATTTGGGTACTTGTTGGTGTTGAAATGTCTTGAAACTTGTCAAAGAAAGTTATTATTACAAAATATGCTATATTAATATTTATTGAAATTTTACCGCAACTTGGATACTTTCTAAAAGTCTAGCAAGGTTAATTTAAACAATAGACTTTCCGAAATCCATGAAGTTTTGTTATTCAGAGAAATCCAAAATTTGACGGCTAACCTCTAAAGGTTTCTATATACTTAATTCAAGCTCATATTATTACTTTGCACTTATTTTAGGAAGGCTTATAATTTATTACCTATTGGATTAGGCGATTCAAGTCTTCAAAAATCTTTTGATTGGAGAAGAATCTTGAGAAACTGATTGCCCGTTGAACTCCTATTGTGTTTTTACTCAGAAACACCTCTCATAGTCTTTAATGCTCTTTTCTTTGTGGTGCTTGTAATTTTTACACGTAGAGTTAGTACATTGATTTCTACCTGGGTTCCGGAATGACTTGCAACTCAGGTTGTATCCCTCAAAAGTATACATAAGACTATAGGGAATTACTCCTATTTTATCTAGGAACTGTCATATGCACTTGTAAGTTGGGGTGTTGGTTGTAGTTTGAGAAGGTACTTATAAGGCATTTACAAGATAGTCTATTTATTTAGAGTTTTTACAGCTTAGGGGTGTCTAACCTATATATAACTGTGATTTTGGAATATTTTAAGTACTCCAAGATTTTATGGAAAGATTACTACTTTGGTATGTACTTTGCGTGCCTACTATGGTTTAATACTCTTTTTAAAATGCGTTGTAATGATGCGATAATTTTGACCTAATAAATACGACAATGAGACGTAAAAAAAAAAAATTTAAAAATCTGAATTCAAAGTGACAAATTGAGGACTCACATGAAGTCAACAGTCCACCAAGTTCATATAAAACTCAAAGTAGACTCCTTATTCTTTTAGAGGATAAATCCTAAATGCCTAAGGCTTTTATTATTTTTAAAAAATATATTCTAATATAAACAAAAGTCAAAGATTTGATAAGTTGTAAGAATTGTTTCAAATCATAACCATAGGATTTCAAACAACAATAATAGAATATGAGCCTATATTTGTGAGTTTACAAACCAAGAATCTAGATTTTTTTCAACCTACGCCTTTGAATGTGGAAAAATTTGATTGTAGAATTATCCATATAATTTTCAAAGTTTTCTTTAAAAAATTCTAAATTTTATTATGTATAATTAAAAAAAATAGATTTATATTTGTAGTTTCATTTTAATCTCTTATCATAATGGTTTTACATTTAAGATTTGCATTGACAATAGAATAATTAGAATAATTGTCAATAGAATAATATCACCCATTTAGAGTTTTTTTAGCATCATGTACATCAAACAAGTTCTTTTAACCCCTTAAGAACTAGGGGTAGTCCAAAAATATAAAATTGTGAAGATGTATTATAAAATGAAATTGAAAATAATAATTTAATTATGATTTCAAAAAAAAAAATTTAACTATGATTTATAGATCATATCCATACAAATAGACCAATTAGTTTACAAATTGATATTTTTCAATAAAATTTGAGCCAAACAATAAAAATTCCTTTCAAAATTGCTTGTAGACTGAATATTTGTAATTTGTACGTGAATTCTTTTCCTTTTAAGTTCAAAATGTTAATTTCTCATCATATAGATTTTTAAAGATTTTAATTTTAATTTTTCATTCCAAAATTTTTGGAGGGTCACTTTTTGAATCATAGATTTTACTTTTGAAAGCCAATATCTTTTTAATCGGAGAATATTTGCAAAGCAAAATCGTCCAATTTGTATGTTACAAATGCTAAAAAATTAACACAAGAATCTTTTAAAATTGATGGATGAAAAAATGGATTTTTTTTACTTGGAAGGATTTGCATTCATCCATTGTTTGAAACTTGAATGCTTGGTCCTTGAGGGATTAAACTTTGGTAACAAGATTTGAAGACCTCTAGGCCGAATGCACCTTTAGAAATTACAATGTTTGATAGAATTTAAATAAGTTGAATGTAGACATTGTTGTGATGTAGGTTGATTGCTAGTTGAAGTAGGCATCTACATTATGGTGAATTTCACCATAATGATTAACGACAATAATGAGACTTCAATGTGGAGGTGTTTGAATTCCAAGGCAGCTAAGAAGAAATTATTAAGGAGCTTCAATCTTATTGAGTTTTTGTGGTATGGTAATGAAACTTGGAGGGTAGTTTTTTTAACTTCTCTATTACTTATTGAAAACTTGGATACAATGGACTTGGGATCTATGAATTATACATAAAACAAAACTGGGTGTGGAGGCCTTGAAGGATTAGAAAGTTAGCAGTAGAAAAATATCTAGTAAAGTTGAAAAATATATTATATTCAAATAGAAATTTACGACTAAATATTTGAATAGTTAATATACATCATTGTAAAATTTTAAGACGTTTGGAGTGACTCTCCATTATTTATACTAGGTCAAAGCTAGCTATGGCAATTTTAGATTATTGTGAAAATTATAGGATAGGGATTTGGAAAAAAGGAAATTTGGGAAAAATAAAAAGGGAATTGTGGAGTAGGTTTAGGATTATTAAGGAGATTGATGATATAAAGACATTATATAGCAAAGGCCCCATGCTATTTTGGACCTATTCGCAAATTTTTTTGACAATGTCTAGATAGAGTGTTCAATTTTTTTAATATTTAGACAAACCCCCAAAAAAAGGAATGTAAAGCATGCAAATTATAGATTGTATCATACAATACAATTCAATTTCAAGTGCATACAAAGTTCAAGTGTAGATTTCAGTCTTTGCATCAACTAAGATCTTTGATAATTATTAAAGAATACGATTAGTAGAAGGCTCTCTTTAGTGACACATTCTTGTCAAAGTTTCTCTATTTGATCAGCATTTCTTCACAATATTGTAGATGACCTATTGAAACAGATACAAATGAAAAAAGGCTTCTGCAAAGGCCGCTAAAAACATGTCAAAATTATTTGAAATTAAAAAAAAAAATTCACAAACCAAGATAAAGCTTGTCCAGTAAGTAAGGTGTCAATTAAGTCCCCTCGTGACTTATCTATTAGATAGTATTAAGGTTTAAAAAATTGATAGGTTGAATTTGATTCATAAATCCTCAAAACTTTAATCGTGAACCATCAAACTTCTCAAAAAGGTTAATTTTGGGTTTATTGAAAGTCAGTATGCTTGGAATGAGATCTTGATCAAGCAAATTCTTCACATGAGTCGGAATCCAAAGGTTTAGAGATACCAACAAATCCTTGATTAGTATTGAGCTTTGTAACAAAATCTTCAAAACAATTTGTCCTCATTGATAAGACTTCAATGACTTTTAGAGCAATGTCTAACTTTTATTCAACTAAATCAACTATATTAGCATTTTGCCTCCTTACAACTTAATTCACTTGATAGAATTACAAGGGATAAACCAATTTAGATATGGGTAGTTCACAATTTCTAAATGATTAAAGTTCTTTTTAAGAACAACGATAGTCCACACTTAATCAAGAAAAAATCTTAATGAAAAAACAATATTAGCTTAAAAGAGTACTATGTAACCTCTAGACGTTCAAATGTTTTTGTAAAGATGATAATTCATACTCAATCAAGAAAGATCAAGCTCTAGTATTATTTTAGTAGCAAACCCAAATACTAACTATTTCCAACCTTGGTTGTATAAAAATATAAAGACATGACCAAAAACACACATTACAAAAAATGGCAACCCTCAAAGGGGCTGCTTCCCTTTAAGGAGTTCCCCTCAGGGAGGTACAGCCCCTTTGAGGGGAACGCCTCTGTTCTTGAACAAGGGGTTCATTTTTAAAAAAATTTAAAAATTATAATAATAATATAATATTAATATAATATTAAAATAATCATTAAAATAATTAAAATAATACAAATTAATAATAATATAATAATATAAAAAATAAAAAATATTAAAATAATAATTAAAATAATAATAGAATAATTAAAATAAACTAATTCTCAAATTAGGAAGCTGATGTGGTCGCCATGGTGCCACGTCAGATTCAAAAAAAAATTAATTTTTTTTTAAATTATTTATTTTTATGTTTTTTTAAATATTAAAAAATAAAGTTCAGTGCCAGTGTCGGGCACTGTCCAAGCTCTCCCGTTCGCTAGAGGGGGAATTTTTTTTTTGAATTGAATTGAATTGAAAAAAAAAAATCAGTTGTTGTTCTCTCGTTCCCCTCACTCACAGCCCCTTTGAGGGCTCCGATTCTTCCTAATGATTTCCTGAATACTTCTAAAATTTTAAATGCTCATAATTTGGAGAAATAGTCCAAATCTTATTTTTGAAAATACAGTGGTAAATATTTCAATAAGAGTATCTATCAAGTTTTAAATCAATCTAATACTTTGTTCGTAAGTTATGGCAAGAAAATTGTGAGTAAATTCTTATAGAGCAAAATTTGAATGTAGTCTCAACAAAATGTTACAAACACTAAAAACACAAGACAGCTGGAGGTTCTCCAAGATAAAACCATATCTTAGATTTTAAGAAAGAATACACGAGTGTATCTAGAGCAAGAAGCTAGAAGTGCAAGAGATGTATTGTTGAGACTAAGGATCATCTTAGCCTTGACATCCTTATATAGTAAGTAGTACTTGGGAAGTCTCCTCAAGAGACTTCTTCTACCTAAAAAGCTCATCAAGAAGCTTTTTGTTACTTATTGGTTCCTTACTATATCTAGGAAACTCCTCAAAAGGCTTCTACTATCTATGAAGCACATCAAGAGGCTTCCTATTATTTATAAGTTCTTTCCCTGAGAACTTCCTATTACTCTTAAAAGGTTTTAAAGTATATGTTTGTAACATAAGGTATGCACATTCACAATTGACCTTCTCCCAATTGCCTACTTTTTCTTCGCTTTTCCAAGATTTTTTTATTGAAATGTTAGATTGGTGTAGACATAGAATGCAATTGAGAGAGGGTAAACAATGGGTATGCATAAGTCACAACTTGCAAAATGTGCTAGCAAAAAGGGTTTGGGCAATAGTAACCTAGCATCGCTGTCCATCCATAGTACGAAAAAGCGCACATATAGAGATGTTCAATGGCAATGCCCAGATTCCACATAACCATCCCAACTTGCCTCCAATACAACATATAAGGTATAGAGATCCAAAATTGCAACCATTCCAATTGCCAATCTCCTACTTTTGTCCTTTATTGCACTATGTTGCATCCTAATCTAGTGAAAATTGTAAAGCACTAGCATTATGACAACTTAACCCCGAAAGGACCGAGGTGATTTTCCTACCAAAAACCATTCAAAATTGTCATTTCTATTGCAAAGAGAAACGAATTTAAAAAATTGTTTTTTTTGCATATCCAACCGTAAGATCTTATACTTGACTACTATATGAATATGTGGAAGAAATTTCAGAAACTTTGACCACGTAGATTGCAAAATATATGCATTTAAAGTGAAGAAAACAACTTTTTTTCCACCTTGCTTCACTAGATTTTTTGGCTTTGAATCTTTTTAGTTCAAATTTTTGCACTACTGATTTCAGTTTTCTACTTATTTATGTTAAGTAGTTGAGTTGAGAATCTACCAAAAAAATTTAGGATAAAAAGCACTTAATTTTCACTCATTAAAAAATTGTTAAGTAGAGGTGGGTACAAGATTCAAGAAAAATTTAAATTGTTAATAGCTTCTAGATGGAATTGAATCACAATAATTCCAACAATGAGATTGTTCTAGTAAGAAAATCTAACCTTGTCTAACAAAAAAAATTGAAGAATTCTCAAAATTGCATTCAAAAATGAATTCTACAACTTATTTTTTTCAAGAAGATGCTTAGATTGCCTCAAAAACTAAGATTGTTCATGAGTTTCTCATAATTAGTCCAAATTGAATGATACAAAGCTTCACATGTAGACAAAAATATAATCTTTGAAGGAAAAATTTGAAAAAAAATTATTTTGACATTTTTTGAGTTTTTTTGTGCTACCCGCAAAATTCCAATTTTACTTATTGTGCCATAACTTTTGCTCCTGGCCATCAATTAAAATAAAAATTATATATATTCGCAAAGATCTTGCAAAAATACACAACCTCAAAAAATCCCAAAAAATATTACTAAAAATTGAGATTGTAGAAATCTGCGTGGACCCAAATTGTCCCTCGAGGGGACAACCGGTCCTTTAGGGGTTAAGTGAAGAATTGGTGTAGAATAGGTTGGAATTGGTTTGAAAAGTCACGATATATAACTTCAATGACACAACTATGCAATTTCTACACATGGCAAAAGGTTCATTCATTATTCCATTATCTTGAGGAACTCTTTTGAATTACCATTGCAACCATAAATAGAGTTCAATAAATGAACCACCATTAGAATCCAAATGGACAAGACAAGGATATCAATGGAAAGAACTTAATATATGTTTTTGCTTTGAACACCTATCATGTGTCATTATCCATCAAAAATGAGTTGACCAAAATACATCTGAAAAATTCTCTGATTTGTTGTTCTATTCTACAAGAAAAAAATTGTAAATCCAATCAACCTAAATATGTGCAGCAATGAAAAGGGACAACAATGGATCATCCTACCTTGACAGGGATTTGTTTCCTCCGTCCCAAATGATCTTCCTAGTGGCCTTCATTTTTTGTCCCAAAATGATCTTCCTATTGCACTTTGTGAACTGCAGATTAGTCAAATTTAACTTTTAGTTATTCTCTTGGACTAGCAAAACAACTCCAAGCTGTAGTTCCCCCTCATGCAATCACATCCATGCAATCACTAATCAAAAGACAAATAAAATGGTTGAAGGGATCAATCAACACTTTTTATTTTTATTTTTTGCATTTCTTTGAATATTGCCTAATTGAAGGAGATGAAGTTTTGGGAGGCAAAATAGAGGTCCACATATGGTTTTGGCTTATACAAACTACCCACAAAATAACAACCTCACACTCAACAATTAAATAACCACTGGTGCTCCTTGAAAAGACCCCAAAAAATCCACTTTTAAATAATCCAAAACTGCACTTTAAAAAGGGCTTCAAAACTCAAAGTTTCAAGGAAAATAGGAGTGCACCAAAGTCCACATATAGTGCAAAAAGGGCTTTTAAAACGTTAGTTTTAGCCTTAATCCAGAACATTTTGTCTAACGGGAAGATCATTTTGGGACGGAGGTTTTGCAAGCAAACATTGGATTCCATTCCCAGAGGACACAGAGAACATTCTCCACATCCGCACCTCTTCGCTCACTCTGATAACTACATGTCCAAAACAAAAGGAAAGAGAGACGACAACGTGGCAAGAGTCTTTGATGGGAAGAGTGACCCAATAGGGATCCAACGCAGCAGCAGGATGATTTAAACATTGACAAAATAGATGTCCAGGGGGGAGTACGTTACATTAGTTTGCAGGATTGACAATTAAAACTGGTCAAATTTCAAAATGCAACTCTTACTCCAGAAATCATGTCCGCTGATTCCGTACCCTTTTCAGTAAAATTAGTACCAGATTAGGGTCTGATTTTGCCCAGACAAAGTTTACCATTGAATCTTTGATTTGAATCCTCCATGCTCACAAATCACCATCTCTCCCAACTCCCCAAGCTTGGCAGATCTGGCTGGGTCTTGACTTTTCTTCAGCCATAGATTGTTGAAGCGTGAGCATGTCCACATATGAACAAGAGAGAGAGAAAGAGAGTACATGGAAGGACTAACTTAGCTACTCGAATTCTTTGTCTGACACTGTTCAGTTATCTATTGATTTGCTCTGGCTGGTTCGTCCAGTTGTTCACTTACCCAAGTCAGATGACATGGTAAGGTAACTCCATGAGATTCAGAGCCAGCTGATAGAGATTTTTTAAGTTCAAGTTTGAAGGGGGGAGTGGAGCAGCAATCTCAGAACAGCTTCAGGTTTTTTAGCCAAATGTTCATTTTAATTTTTTTTAAATTTTAAATTTACGCTGAGGACATGAAAGAAAGAATTAAGGTAACTGCATCTTAAATCGCACAGTTAAGCAATTCAGCATGATTCAGCACGGGTTTCACTATTATATTGGGAAAAAATTGTTGGTTCCCATTGGTAGTTAGAAGGGGATTCTAAAATCTCTCAGAATGCATTTTTTGGACACTGTGTGAATAAACTACAAATTTCCAAAGTGTTGAAAATAGGTGTACCCAAAAGCGATCATAGAGTCATATGAATAGTGGGAGTGCATTTTAGACAAGAATATCCGTTGTGCGCTTTTAAGGACCATGCAATTTTACGTGTAGTTACCTTAAGCAGAAACCAAACAAAATTTAGCCAGTTTTGGGACTGCTGGAGTGGAGTACTACCTCACCTTACTGAGCTGCTGAAGTTCAGTATCCGTTTCAGTTCCTCCAGCGTCTCTCAACTAACTTCCCCCTTTGTACTCTCCATTTCCCCCCCACACACTCTCTCTCTCTCTCTCCTCCCCCAGCAGCTGACAGATGCTCTCGAGAAAGACCCAAGGAAGATTTGACAGATCCCACAAATTTCATGCAACCAGTTTTTCAATTCAGTGTTGTCAAGTACTGACTGCCCGTGGTGGCGTGGTCTCGCACCAGGCTCGATGATCATCCCCACACAGATTCAAACTCACTTCACTTCCAATCCAAGGAAAAGGCAGGAAGGTAGTATGCCATCAGCACATCACTTAGAGAGCTCCCGTATCTCATATGGGAACAAGTCCATTGTGAGCAAAATTATATTAGTGGTGCAAGTCCATTTCAGAACTTGAATTGACACCACGAAGTTAACATAATCGGTTGTTGAGTTTTCAACACTCACGTGGCACCGTCCCATTGGCAACCCATCACCATTGCCATTACAAGTTGTAACTCATAACCTTTTCTCCTCTCAACTTGCTTCCTCCACCCTGGGATCACGAAGATCAAAGGTTGTGATTGAAAAGTGAACAACCGGTTATGTCCGATAACCTACTCGCCGCTACCGCGGCTCGTTGGTTATCTAATACATAATTTTGCCCACAGTGGACTTGCTCCCATTTGACCTGTAATGGAATGGGGGTAGTGTAGTGTCTACCTTGTATGGCAAGATGAGAAGTGCGGTTGGTATTTGATTTTCCCCTGGGGTTGGATCGATACTGTCCTAATAACAGACTCTATTATCTTACATCGAGCTTGGGAAGGCCAGGGCTGACAGCCAAACTTTGTTCACACAGACGAGAAGAGTGATCAACTAACTTAACATGGCATGGATTGGCTGACATCCACTCCCAAGTGGAAGTGTGTGCAGGACTGCCATGCAAAGGCATGAAATGCTGAAACAACAAGCTCTTCAGGGAACCCTGGAACAAAGGACACTGGACTATGACCAGGAGAGTCACTAAAAAATGATCTGGTTTTCAAAAAAAAAGAGAAAAGAAAAAAATGATCTAGTTTTTGGACCAATAGGTGTATTCTACCAATGTGTTATTAGGACAGTATTCATTTATACAGTCATCATCAAGAAATTCATCCATTGAACACATTCAAGTCACTGTGTCGTTACATAGTTAACCCTGAAGCGCGCCGAAGTTCATATTTTGGATGATGAATAGAGGGCTTCAAGGCACTGTTTTGTGCAACTAACTTCTCATTCATCCAATGTAATACTTGAATCTAGAAAAGGCAACCTTCCTTAATGACCAAATTCATGAAATTCTGGTAAATGATATTTTTGTACAAAGATATAAGCAAAAATGTGCAAAAATTCAGAAAAGGATTGACACGTTTAGGGGTTAAAGCAACACTAAGATAACCATATATATACACACCCTTTCCTAATAGCCTCCCTTATCTAAGTTGGGTACACCCAAAACCGCCACAAATTGATATTGTGCCCAGTTACTATTACTAGGCTGGTCAGATTTTCATATTGTCTTGTTGGCAAGTGAAAGGAGGTTCCAACACATTTGGATATTGCATGCAAAAGTTATTAATGAACAAAGTTTGGTTCTAAAATGGTTTCTTCCACAAACTGAGGTACAAAATTGATTTTAGAGATGTACAAAGAGTATAGATGGCGGTTTAAGGTCAATGGCACATTTGGGTGTACCTATCTTATATAAATCCAATACATGATAGGTGTAGAGAGGGGACTCAATTAGAAAGCGTCCATAATGGGTATAATTACCTTACCGGTCACTTATTGGTTACTAATGCAAGTGACCACTGATAACCTCTAAGTCGGAATGAGGGTTGCTATTATGTGAGCATAAGAGTGTAAGCCTATGAGCCTAGAATACTACACACCTATGTTATAGGTGCATATACTATAGAAACCCTCTATGATTATAGGATATATATATATTACTAATACCCATATTATAGGTGTTTATGATACAAATACCTTCTATAGTGTATGGTATGTATATATTAGGTACCTATATTGTAGGCTCCGTGCTTATAAGCTCGCATTCTTGGGCTCACATACTAGCACCGTTGAGGTGGAATTGGTTTAGCTGATTATTTAGAGTGACCTTTTAGATTTATGTATTCATATTTAAGGTCCATTTTTGCAACTACAGGTGCTTTTGAAAGCCACAACTTACTAAAATTGAAGCGATTACTGGAATGATGGAATGAAGTCATGACCAATTTGGTGAAATGAAGCAAGGACCAAAATGGTGGAATGAAATAAATAGAATTTCAAATTCATAAGACTAATGAAGTCCATTATGTCTTTTCAATTGAAGGAGTTCAGAAGATTTTGAGGGAGTCAATGAAAGACTTTGAGGTTCAATGAATTTACAAAACCAAAGGCAAAAGAATTTGCAATTCAAAAAATAAAATATGAGAATTGAAAGGTTTTTGAGGGAACCAATGGGGTTTGGATCTTTGATTTTTTTGTATTGATGAATATAGGGCCCAATGTACGTTGGCCATTGGTCAACATACACCTCCAAATCCACTATAACAAGTTCATAGTTGCCAAGATTTCCACGTCAACCAAAGTCTACAAACTTATAAAGCTTAAAAGATGAGCTTATTACCACTTTTTCAAACTTCATTTGCAAGGACCTATGAATGAGATTTTTGGTGTTTATAGTTCAAAGATGTGATTACATGTCTTCTATTAGGGATTCAAAATTTTCATTTTTTGTGAAAATTTGAAATTATTATGAATTTTTGAATAAAAAGTGAACGATTCAAATCAAATGCAATTGATGTTGAAAACTGAAAATTTCTTTGTAGATTTGTAATATATTGCAAAACATTATGGAGCAAGTTTCTATTACCACATCACTCTAAAGTTAGTAAATCAACACTCCGCAGTTATAGATCTAGAATTCAAATCTCTATAAAATTCTAGTGATGAACCTTTAGATTGGTTTAGCTAAATTTTGGAGTGACCTCTAGGGTTTCTCTATTGACAAATATAGGGTTCACTTTGTGACAATGGAGGCCGTTTGAAGTTACAATTAAAAAATTGTGGAATGAAGCTAAGATGAAAACGATGGAATTTGAAGTGACAACAAAAATAATGGAATTATGAAGTTACATAGTTGAAATTGAAGTCCACATAGAAATTCTTTTCAATCAAGGAAATTAAAAAGTTTTTGAAGGACCCAATGAAAACTTTTGAGGTCCAATTAATTTCCAAAGCCAAGGCCAAAAGAATTTTGAATTTACCCTCTGAAGGCCCAAGGCCATTTTTCTACCAAAAAACACCCAAAACTGCCATTTTTTTAGCAAAGAGTGAAAAAAGATTAAAAATGTTTTTTTTGCACATCCAACCATATGATCTTTCACCTAAATAGTACAAGAATGTCTGGAAAAAATTTCAGAATTTTTGACCGCACAGATTGCAAGATATCTACGTTCAAAGTGAAAAAACAAGTTTTTCAGCACATTGTGGGATTGGATTTTTTGACTTTGAACATTTTTAACCTAAAACTTTTGCACTACAAAGTTTTGAGCTTTAAAATTTTTGTAGTTGAGAATTGAGTTGAAAATCTACCAAAAAAAAAAGAATTCAAAAAAACTTAATTTTCATTACTAAAAAAATTGTTAAGTAGAAGTAGGTATGAGTTAGAAGGAAAATCTAAAATATTCATATATTTTACATGGAATTAAAATGCACTAATCCCAACGGTGAGATTGTTCTAGCAAGTAAACTAAACCATGCCAAAAAAAAAAAATTTAATTTTAAAAATTGCATTCAGAAATGAGTCCTATAAGGGCCCTTTTTTTCAAAAAGATGCTCTAACTGCCCAAAAACAAGAATGTCCACAACTTTCTCATAACAAATCCAAATTAAATGAATAAAAGCTTTTAAGATAGACAAAAATATAATCTATGAGAAAAAAATATTAAGGAAAAAAAAAAAAAAAGTGCAAATTTTTTTGCTGCCCCCTGTCCCTTGTTTTGAGCTTATTTGGTCAAAACTTTTGTTCCCGGGCACCGATTGTGAAAAAAATTATATTCCCACGAAGCTAATCAGCTTTTCTACTTCCAAAAAAAGTTTCAAAAAATCAGGATAAAATTTCAGCCCGTAGGTACCTGCCCAAAAACGCATTTGTCCCCCAAAGGGACAACGGGCTTTTAGGGGTTAAAAAGACAAAGTCTGAGAACTGAAAGGGTCCACTTAGCAAACATTAAGTTGGATCTGTAGCTAATTCAAATATCTTTTCAATTGATGCAATTGAAATTTTTTCTTGAGGGAAACAATAGAAACCTTTGGAGTCCAATTCATTTCTCAAACCAAATCTATAAAAATTTGGATTGAAATTTGTATTTGAAAAAATATGCAAGTTGAAAGAGTTTACTTTGCAACTATGGGTTCTAAATCTTTGGAATTTTTATATTAACAAATAGAGAGTTCAATGTCAGCTATTGGTCAACAAACCTCCCCAAAGTTTAGCATAATGAACTCAAAGTTGCCAAAACTTCCCTATCAACTTAAAAGTTTAGAGACTTTTAATCACCAAAGGATGAGCCTACAGTTATTTTTTCAAACTTAGTTTTGCAAGTATATATGAATTTGATTTTTTATATTTGCTTTTTGGAGATATGATCACATGTCTTCTACTAGTTGTAAGAATTTCACATTTTTTTTTGTAAAAATTTGAAATTACCTTGAATTTTTGAATAAGAAGTGAAATAGTTCATATCAAATGTAATATATAGTGACTCCCAAAAGTACTGGGTCACCATATAAGTCGCTCTCATAAATTGAGAAATTGAAATTATGAAGTGAAATTTGGACATGTTGTACAAAGGGGATTCTACCCTCAAATATAATTTTACTTAGAACAGACTATATTTAGACCTATTGTTACTTGAATTAAATTTCTATATAAGAATATTATTTTGTAAAAAGTCAAAATGTCTCATTTCTTTTTATAGGAAGAATGTACATCTTTGACTAGAATCACATGTTACAAGTTTTGTGAATTTTGGATTTTTGTTCATTGAAAGCTTATTGATTGAAATTTGACTTCAAAATTTTGAGTTTTTTATTTTTCACTCTGTAAACTACAAAAAAATAAAAAATAAAAAATAAAAAATAAAAAAATAACATCAAATAACTATATTTATCAGAAAACATATTTTTTTGCAGGTAGACTCCTTTGCTGGAATAGGGCATGATTTCCACTAATGTAGTGAAGTAAATTGAACAATTTCTTCTGTTCCAAACAGGAAATGAAATCACAAATTCCATTCACCTTTATTTGTCTCATAAATTTTACAAAAAAAAATAAAAAATAAAAATCACAAAGTACACGTGCTTACCAACCCATCCACTTAATTTAACTAGAAATGTCAGGTCCTGAATATATTCTACTCAGTCAAGAATATTAACAACTTCAAACAGGGCTGCAGCGTACGGGTTACAAACGGTAAGTCTCATGCTGCATTCGCTCACAAAGAAGCAAAACTGCTACTGCATTTAAGGCAAGAAGGGCGATGAACATGTACGCTTCACGAGGTGTATTGCTTTGAAACCTCTGATACAGACAGCCTTCTGGTTTTACGAATATCTCCCTCGCTGTGCATCTTTCCATGATCATTTCTTCAAAACGTTGGCTAAGTAGCCTTTCCAGAGAAGAAGACCAGCATTCTTTCATCCTCAAAGTCCACTACAAGCTCCAAGAACCAATACATCGTTGCAAACCTGATCAATCCTAAGAGCAACAGTAGCATAATGTAACAGCACTCAGCATAATGTAACAGCGCAATAGTAACTTCCTAAACCCGAGTCCAAGCAAAATAGAAAGTCAGCCATGCACAGAGGTGAGAGATGCTTCCATGCACCACAATCAATCGCGTCACGAAGTCGCTGCGTCCACTGTAGATGACTGGTTCGAAGGCGGAAACGGAGGGAGAGAGACAAAGACAAAGACAGAGAGAGAGAGAGAGAGAGAGGAGAGACTCTAGCTTGAGATCGAGCAAGGAAAATTAAATGCAGGTCATGTTCAATCATACACCATGTACATCGATCGCCAAGCCTCGAGTAACCCTCCTACCAGTGTTCCCAGTTCTTACAAAATTTGCCCATCATGAGTCTACCGCGATCGAGCATCGCCGAGACCGTCAGGATCATGTGCTCCTATCCTCCGTCGATGGAGATGGACACGCAGGGATTCACCCCATGGCGGCGGATCCATTCCATTCGACAGTAGGGAAGCACCGCTAGTTCGATCATCGTGCAGGCCACTTGCCCTGACGCTACGAAAACCATGGCGACGCGCGCGGGTCCTCGCCTCCCAGCAAAGAGTTGCTCGGTGCGTACATGCCAGAAGGGTCCAGTAATGGAGAGGAGGATGGTAAGGTGCTGCCGCCGCGCACGCTGTCTGCTCCCAGCTGCAGGTCACTTGGATTGGACGTGACGGCGGGCTGGGCGACGTCCAGGCCTTGGTCATACAACACGCCTTTGAAAATGTGGCCTCCGATCTTCACCGTGGCTTGGTAAGCGAACTCGTTCTCGCCGTCTTCCACGCCCGTCACGCGCACGCACTTGAATAGCGCTTGCGCTCTCACTTCCGGGGGCAGACCCGCCCTGGTTTGAGCTGCGAGCAATCAGCATGGGTGGAGTTATTAGAAAGTAAAACCCAGACCCTAAATTGAAGGGTTTTATTGCACATTAAACGCATAGGAGAAGGAGGAGGAGACGAGGAGGATCAATTGACAGCAGCAGCAGCTCGGGCATGACCTGCCACACCTGGATGAGACGGATGGCCCGAGTTGATATCAGAGCCTCGCGGCGAATTGGCAGACGTAGTGGTCATGGATGTGGTCGCACCTGCAGTGGGCGCAGCGAGAACGAGACCGCGGGCGCGTTTCGACTTGAGCCGGGGCTGTCCCGCGGCGGCGGCGGCGGCCTCCGCAGCTTGACGCTCGCGGCGCTTGGAGGCGGGCACCCAGGTGCTCTTGATGTGCGTGGCGCAGTCGAAGTCGCGGCTCTTGCAACAGGTGCGGCATCGCTGGAACGAGCAATCCTTCTTGGCTTGATTCCCACACTCCTGACACGCGGTCGACCCCACGGATCCCCCCACTTGGGGAGGCGGCGCGGGCGGGGCTTGTTGCACGGGTTCGACATTGAGCACAGCTTGCTGCGGGTTGTGTTGGGGAGCTGCCTGGCGGGATTCATTGAGCGGCTGCACGTCCATCCCCCGTACCGCGACCTCCTCCCTCAGAGCACGAGCCGTCCATGGCTCCACTCCTGCTGCGGCTGCTGCTGCGGCACCGCCCGGCGGCGGTGGCTGCTGCTGGTGACCTCCTTTGTCGACGCTGCCGCTACTGCTACTCTCGGCCTCTCCTCGCCCCGCATCTCCATAATTCGGACCCTCGCCTGCGATATTCAATGGCCTTGGCACACCTTGCAAGCCCTGCTGGTGTTGGTGTTGGTGTTGGTGTTGATGGTGGTGCTGGTGTTGTTGCTGGTGTTGTTGCTGCTGTTGCTGTTGCTGCTGTTGGTGGTGATGCTGCAGCTGGTGTTGCTGCTGATGCTGCTGCTGCAAGTACGCCGACGAGCCGAAGTCTTCCCGTCGAGATAAGATATCGCGGAAAATTTCGTGTTGGGTGCCGGCCAGGCCCACGCCTAGAGCTGCCCCGGCGTCGCGATGATGGAACGTGTAAGCTGTAGGCCGCCCCCACAGCCCTGCATGACTACCCGGGGGCACGGAGGCGTCGCTCAGGCTGACGGACACGCGCGGCGCGTAACCAAAGCCCAGTGAGAGATCCCCGTCTTTGAGCGGCCCTCCCTCCACCCTGCCTGCTGTTTCCACCCCGCCTCCACCGCCCGTCGTCACTGCCGGCGCCACACTGCCCCCTCGGTCTCCGAATCTCTCCACCTTTCCTCGCGTCCAATTCCCCCAATTCACACTCAATTCCCCCACCCCGGTCTTTCCTCAATTTCCACCGGTGCTCTCAAATTGCCCGCATTCTCCCAACCACTCTCTCACTGACAGAATCTCTCGGGCCCCACCCCACGCACTCACTCACGCACGCACGACGAATCTAGCTGCCCACCACGCACACCATACCACCATCCCCTCGCTTCAAAATCCCACACCCCCAAACACCTCACACCAATTCCTCCAACTGATCCACCCCCAAAAATATCAGGAAAATCCCATACCAAACCACAGTCCGCCTAACCATACCCTCTCTCTCTCTCCCAGAATCCAGGAACTCACCCCTCGGAAAAATCCACCCGACCCAAATCCCCTCACCACCTGCTGCAGCAACAATCGCGTGACGACGAGCCCGCGATCACGGGCACCAGCAATTCCGCGGCCCACGAGAGAAAAGAATGAGCAGCTACCCCGGACGCAGGCTTATAATCTGAGAGTGGGGATAGCCAGTAGACCAGCTAGCGGAATAAGAAGCCCGTGGTGGTTGGTTAGCTTGCATATTCCCACAACAGACACTGGCTGCGCCTCACTACTAACTCGTCGTCCTCGGCGCACTCAAAGCTCCAGCGTAGAATAGGAATAGGCGCGGGGAGGGTGAGCCTGCCCCGTAGCGAGCTACAACTAGATGTCACGAGTGACTTTGTTGGTTGCAGGTGGACGAGACGAGACGACACGAGACGACACGAGACGAGACTACTCACTACTGCCTTGCTCGCTTGCTTGCGAGCCTTGCTTGCTTCCTTGGACGCGAGCATGGACGCGAGCAGCAGCGAGCAGGCCAGCAGCAGGAGGGCAAAAGGGATTCGTCGCCCATGGAAGCTTGGGACCTGGCGCACTTGCCTTCCCCAGTGCCACTAGTAGCATGCCAGGAGGAGGACTAGGCTGGGCTAGTTCAAAGTGCGGCGGCGAAAAGGCCCTTCACTCGTATGGGTGGGAGGGTCTGGGCTGCTGCTGCTGGCTTGGCAGGGTGGAGCTCCAAATCACTCACTGAACTTCCCTTCATCAGCAGTTCAGTTCCGCTTGGGACGTTATTATTAAGTTTCCGTCGTTAAGCTTCAGTCGTCCCTGCCTGCCCTTCCTGTTCATGAATCTCCAGTCCTCTCCTCTTGGGACTTTGCGCCTTCCGACTTCCGTTTGACTGATGGATGAGAATGGTTCCGCCCGCCCGGAGAAGGGCTGTGGGAGCACGGGTGTGGCTGCTACTGGGCCTCTTGCTTTAGTCATAGGGCTCAATTTCTCAATGACGCAGAATAAATGGACCTGCCCCCTCGCCCTCCCCGCCTGGGTCTGCTTTGCTTGCTCTTTCCTGATCTCACCGTCAGCAAGCTGCTGCCGATGGGACTCAGGTGGATCCCAGTGTGTGGAAAATGGTGGAAAATGGTGGAAAATGGGGGTCTGGAAGGGTTCTTCTCTCGCCTTTCAGTCCTGGCCCATGTGGACCGAAGTCACCCAGCTCAGTTAGTAACCGAAGAAGGTCATTGGAGAATATGCATTCCAGGTTCAGCAGAAATGAAGCCATGGGGGTCAGAAAGTGCCACGTGGCATCTTGGGACTGGTGGAGGGTGACGTGGATCCTTCAAATTCAGAATGGAATAAGTGCTCACTTTGGGCACTTTTTTTTTGGGCTGAAATTAATCTTCAAGTACAATGTAACTAATAGTTACTAGTATAGTAACTTTGAAAACGTGTTTTTACTATTCAAGTTACATAGAAAGAAAGTTTGTTTTTATTCTAGTGATGTATTTTGTTACGTGTTTTGAAATTCGTCACATGTTTATTTTTTATTTTTCATTTTAAATGTCAAAGTAAATGCGTTTGTTTTTCTTGTTTGGGGTGCTAAGAATTAAGTACTTGGATTGAATTTATGAATCCTAAAGGGCCTTTCTATCATACTATAGTATTCCAAAAGTCATCAAGTATTCATTTTCAAATTTCCACTTAATTTTTAGCAATATGTTTGAAGTCATGACCCGTAGTGATCTCCTCATGATAATAAGCATTAATTAGTAAACAAATCGAGACAGGGCGTGGTCTTGTTTAAATATAAGGTCACCACATAAATGACAATAAGTGTGTAAGAAGTGCACGGCCTCACTTATTGAGGTAGGATGGGTCTCAAGATAGTTTCAGTTGACAAGTCTGATAACATCTCATTTAGTTTGTAGAGAATAAAATGAAAGGCGACCGAGTCTTATTCTGGAGAGAATATGACAACAACTTCATGCAAGAAAGCACAAAAACTTGATGAATTGACCCAGACTAAAGATGAAGAAGGTAGAGTTGAAGTTGTTCCAAAGATGAAAAAGACAGAATGAAAGGACATCGTTGAATTTATCTTAGAAGCAACAAAGGAAAAGGTTTAAATTATCCTTGCAACACATCACCTCATGAACCTTTTATATTTTTAGTCAAACATCTGGTAACAAAATAACAAATGCCCAGAGGGGGTGGGGAAGAAAGAACTAGACCATACTCCTTCATTTTCAGTTGTACCAAATAGATGGAATAAAAGCTTTATGGCATACACGCTTTGTTCAAATTTTGAAGGTAGATTTACCAAGTCATGGAGGTGCTCTTATGCATATATATGACTTTGTTTCCACTGAGATTGCAAGAAAATTGATGACCTCATGTTTATTTAAATCAAACTATTATAAATCATTGATAAATGTATTAAAAGCAAGTAAGAAGTCTTAAATTTATTATAGGTCAATGCCTATTAACAAATTTTAATAAGTAGTGTCCTTTAAAAATAGAGTTGAATAAGAAAATGTAATCTTCATTCAATCTTTCATTGAATTTGCACTCACAAAACTTAAACATCATTGACGAATATCTTTTCCTTAAAAAACATTCAAATTATAGTAACTTCAATATTTATAACAAATTACATTGTAAAATTTTATCAATTAAAATATATAGTTAAACCAATTCAAAAATTTAGATTATTATAAATTTAAATTATATTCTTAAAGAAAAAATTCACAATTGAAAAAAAATATGAATTTAAAATTGATTATTCTAAAAAGGAATATATCATGCTCAATTTTTGTTCATTTGAAGTATGAAATTAATTTCAATTAAGTCTTGAATATTACAAAAATTACCAAAAACAAGAAATGATTTTCTTTTGAAAATTTTCAATCCTATTCCAAGGCTATTGATTTTGTTGTTATTCCATGAATCTAGTACCAAAAGAATAAAAAAAATTAAAATTTTGAAGGCATTATACACAAAAAAGTAGTTACAATTGTAGTAACAAACACAAAATATACTACTCTATTATTTTGTTGTTTTGTTTTACTTGTTTTGTGGTGGCACTTTGTACCTCTATGATTGTTGTGGCAATGGGAGTTCTTCATGATACTATATGAAGAGGTATTTGCAAAACAAGTTTCACACCATTCCATATTATGAAGCAAAAAATAATGAATTTTAAGGAAATTTGGTCCCCTAAAATTACAAAAGTAGAAAAGTAGATAGAAAGAAGGATAGTTGCAATCAAAATACAAAGTAGATGGGATTGTTTTTGAACAAATATAAAAAACTTTCAAAGAAAGAAGTGATATATTTCTTTTGTCCTATAAATATGGTACCTTTTAGATTGTTCATTATCCCTAATTATTGTTTATTTTAGTAGAGTACTTCAAGCTCTATTTTAGATTTTATGTTTGATTTTTAATTTTAGCTACAAAAATGAAGCACAAAATTATTATTCTTTTTATCCATATTCTAGATTTTTTAATTAAATATTGATATTGAAATTTTTACAACAATTTGAATTTCTTAGTCCATGATCCATATTTAGTGCAAATTTTGTATTTAATAATAATAATAATAATAATAATAATAATAATAATAATAATGATAATAATTCTTATAAATAACTTAACCTTGATTGATTTCAATTATGAGATGAACCAATTCTAAAAAACTTGAACTTCTTAAATACACTCTATAAGTTAGAAGCACCTAATCTTTCTTAAATTTCTATCAATGGAAATATAAACTTTTCTTCTTGCAATTTTTAAGAATATATTGCACAATTATTATAAAGTCAGTCAATACATTATAAAAATTCATTATTGAAATCAAATCCTTAGTATTTGTTTCATATAAGTATTATGGAATGAAGGGGTCATATCTTTGGTTTTACAAAATTTGTATTTTATATATTTATAAAAATTTATAAAAAATGGTAATAAAAATACAAGAAAGAGCTTTAAATGGTACTTTGTATTGATTTTATTGCAGTAGTTGTGACAATAATGTAGATTGCACTTTCATATAGTTGCAACCTACAGAGATGATGCTATTAAATATGAAAATTAATAACAAGATAGATTCCATAGGAGATGCATTTTAGGTTGAGTTGAGGTAGTCTAAATATTATAAAAAAGACTTCTAGAAGGTTGTATCCATGATTCTTAATTTGTGAAGTGTAGATTTACAAAATTAAAGAATAGGAAATTTTTTTAAATAGATTTAAAAAAAAAAATTGTAATCTAGCTTCTAAATTTTCATGACTATATTCACAAAAAAAAACTCAAAACCATTTCTAATACAAAGAAAAATGTGAGGGAAAAAAGATTTAATTATAATTTGCAATTGCAAGGTCTCGACTTACAATTTCAAAAGAATGTGATAAAATGTTCAATAGGTTGCAAACTTGTAGGTTTTGAAGTGGGAAAAGGTATATTTTGCAAATTGTCAAGTAAGAACATCAAACTTTGAATTTTCTCGGCTTAAATATTTTGCACTATAAAGACTTGAGGTTTTTATTTATGTTGTAAAATTGAGTGCATGGCATCCCTCTCCCTTTTCAAAAATAATTTAAATAAAAACTTTAAAAAATCGTTTAGTTTAAAAAATACGTAATTGAAAAATGTCAATTCCAATGTGAAAATGTTGTTGCAAATAATCTAAAGTAACTTACCCGTTTGTTTTTGAAGATTATAAAATTTGAGCTAAATAAAAAATATAGTACGTTATTTTTTCTATGGAGATCCATAATTGCCCGTCAATAAAAGCTTTCATATTTTTCACCTTACTAATCAACATTGAAACAATCAAAGCATTCCTTATAGATATCACTCTATTCTACATGATTAAAAAACAATATTTTTTTAATCAATGCTTTTATCTTTTATAATTTGCTCAAGAGTCTACCATTTGGTGTATAAAGAAGCATGACTTCTTTTCTAAGATGCATTTAAAAAGTCATATCACTCAAAAGCTACCTTAGTATATTTATTAAACTTTGAAAAACTAAAAAAAACTAAAAAATTGACATCATTAGAATATAAGGGCATACTAGTTCAAAGATCAAAATCAAAATCAAAGGATTAAATCAAAATTTAACCTTTCAAAATCAAGTCATCTGTATTTAGTCATTCTCATTCATAGAAATCAATAACTCCTAGTTGATGACAAAATGTAATCTTCTAAATTTCAAACATTCAACTTTTATTCCAGTTTACAACAAATTGGCTATGTAAATTTTAATCGTGAATAGAATTGGTTATCAAATTTTCATTGCAACTTAAACTTATCTATATTGCAGTATGTAGCTTCAATATCACTCAAACTTGGTTTCAAACTTCAACTTGGAATCTAAGGCAAATAGACTTTCAATCCCTAAAAGCCCATTGTCCCTTTGGGGGACAAATGGGATTTCGGGTAGAAACCTACGGGCTGAATTTTTGTCCTAATTTTTTGAATTTTTTTCAAAGATAGAAAAACTGCTAAGCTTCATGGAAATATAATTTTCTTTTATCAGTGCCCGAGAACAAAAGTTATGCCCAAATGAGCTCAAAGTAAGGTTCAGAGGGCAACAAAAAAAAAATTGCAAAATTTTTTATTTAAAAAACTAAAAAACTAAATCTCAAATGAATTCTACCTCCAATACATTACATTAGAGAAAATTTGAAGCCTCCAAAGGGTTGCTCCATAGCCTTCTGAAGTACCTTGAAATTTGATTTTTGGGGGCTAAGAAAATCATTTTTTCCCTATTCCCGCGTAGCCAAAATTGCAATGATAGTGGCGCAAGAATCAAGTTTTAAGAATTAAAATTTTATTCTTTTAAATAATAATAATAAAAATAGTAATAATACTAATCTTTAACCCCTAAAGAACCGGAAAGGTGTCCAAATTTTTAAAATTGTGAAAATCTATTATAAAATGCAACTTAGAAGAATGTTTTAATGATGACTCTCAAACAATAGTTGTAAAATGCTATTTATAGATCACATCCATACAATTGGATCAACAAAAATACATACCAATATTTTTCAATAAAATTTGAAGCCAAAAATTGGAATTTCTTCTAAAATCAATTGTAGATTTAATATTTATGATTTTTAAAAGATTTTTTTTCCTATAAGTTCAAATTATTGAGTTCTAATTATAATGATTTTTGAAGCTTTTTATTTATTTTTTGATTCAAGTCATTCTTGAAGGGTCATTTTTTGAACTAAAAAAGTTACTTTTTGAGGCTAGACCTCCTAATACCTTTTGAATTATAGAGTATTTGCAAAGCAAAATCTTCATAATTTGGACTATTTAAATGTTAAAGAACTAATATAAGAATCTTCAACCAAAATTGATGGATGAAAAAATGCATTCGGTGAGTTTAAGATGTGTTTCCGTTCATTCATTGTTCAAAATCTGCACTCATGGTCCTTTAGGAGTTAAAAAAATATTAAAAATAAAAAATAAAAAATCACAAAATCTGATTGTTTCGACGAGCAGTCAACTTATCTGATTGCTCACTGCGGCACTTTTCTAGATTGACATACCAAGCTTGGAAATAGCTTGGTTTGTAAATCTGGAGCAACCCTCCGGAGGGTTGAAATTTTTTGTAATATATGGTGGTCATTTTAACTCTAAAAGGACAAGACCTATTACCAAGCCATTTTGCTAAAAATGGTTTTACTTTTGGACCATTATAGGTGCATTCTTCAATTCTAAAGTGATCTAGAAGGGTATTCATTGTCAACTTTTTGGACTCAGCATATTTATAGGGTTAATCCTTGGAGAATGTGATCTATTGTGAAATGGTCAAATATCATGTCTATGCTAAATTTTAACTTTTAGATTTTGTTCAAATATCAATTTTATATTTTTTGTGTATGATATTATAGAGCTTATATTACAAAAAAAATTTGTTTTTGTGAAAATTTGTCATTGCTATCATTTTATAAGTAAAAATGAAAATATATTACTAAATATAACAAAAACAATCCAATTCATTAGATTTTTTTCTAGAGGCACAAGTTTCAATGGAGATTGGTGTGAAGATTTCTCAGTTATTTATTTTATAATTTACATTCCAAACACCTTTGCTAGTGACCTATATAACAAATGCTATTATGAAGCTAAATTTATCCTTTTATAACATTTATGTATAAAATTTTGATATTCTTCACTCATAAAAGCATATATTTCCTATTTCCTATTGACTTTTTCAGAATTTTTGATGAAAATAAAATTAATGTGATTTTAAAAAATAAAATTTTAAAGTAAAATTATGTCAATTAGAATATATTTTAGAAAAATTATAAAATTTTATAATGAAGGTTAGAATGGAAATATAATTTTGTAGTTAAAATTTAAAAACCATTTAAGAAAAAAGAAATACAAATGAAATATACACAACATTGTGTAATTTGGACTCTAGCACATAGAGATTGCAATTGCAATTAATTCTTTTCAATTTTTGACTTTTTTTGGTCTAAATTTTAAAATGACGTAGAAACAAAGTTTTTGAAGTTTTGTTTTCTTAATTTAAACCAAACTAGTGTGCCCTAAGGAGTTGCTACAGTATAATCAAATAAAAGTAAAAAAATTCTAATTTTTTTATTCATAAAATGTTGAAGTTCAATAATTGTACATGCAAACACCACAAAACAAAGCCCATGCACCCCTCCTCACAAAGGGCTCTCTGATGATATCAAGAACGCGACTAGAGAGGGGATGCACGGTCCAGTAGATCTCGTTGTAGCAAACAAACAAACAAAACAAAACAAAAAGCCTAACTTAAGGTACAGATATGGATACCCCCCAAAATGGTTATTTTGAATGTAGCAATCAAGATTGACAAAGATGCATTCACTTTTTGGACACATAAATGTTTAGGGTTAATTCTTGAAGGGCCAAAAACCCTCTGCGGTCGTATAGTATATTATGTATTTGATAGCATTTGATTAGAAAAATATTGACCAAATACTTTTCAGTACAAAATAAATCAATGATCATGGTAGTAAGTAAATAACAATGTATCACAATTCATATATTAAACTACAATTGAAGAGTTATTAGGCTACATACGGGTCATATAGAGGACCCCAGGGCCTTTCAATCAAGGGTTAACCCTTGAAGGCCTAGAAACCCTTTGTGGCTGTGTAGTATGCTATAATTGGCTGATATTTGATCAGGAAAACATTGACCAAATACTTTTCAATACAAAGTAAATTAATGATCATGATAGTACATAAGTAACAATGTATCAGAATTTTTATATTAAACCATAATTGAAGAGTTATAAGGCATAATACATGCCGTATAGAAGAACCCGGAAGGCCTTTCAAGGGTTAAGGTAGGAGAAAGATAATTGACTCTAAGGTAGAGCCACCCATTCCCGACCAGTGACCCATTCCCGATCTATAGGTGTACGTATTTTTGACCAAACTTAACCCGTAAAGGACCATTGTCCTTTTGGGGGACAAATCCGATTTCGGGCAGGTACCTACGGGCTGAATTTTTGTCGTGATTTTCTGAAACATTTTTGGAAAATAGAAAAACTGATAAGCTTTGTGGGAATATAATTTTTTTTCAATCGGTGCTCAGGAAAAAAAGTTATGCCCAAATAAGCTCAAAACAGGGGAAAGCGGGCAGCAAAAAATTTAATTTTATTTAAGAATTTTTTTTCTTTATAGATTATATTTTCGCCTATTTGGGAAGCTTAGATTCATTTCATTTGGATTTTTTATGAGAAAGTTATGGACAATCTTGTTTTTTTGGGCAATTAGAGCATCTTCTTGAAAAAAATAACTTGTAGGATTCATTTTGGAATGCAATTTTTGCAATTTTTTGAAAAAATTGTTCCACATGGTTTAGTTTTCTTGCTAAAACAATTTCACCATTGGGATTAGTGCATTTTAATTCCATCTAAAAGATATTAATATTTTAGATTTTCCTTCTATCTTGTACTATCTTCTACTTAACAATTTTTTGAAAATGAAAATTAAGTTTTTTTGAATTTCCCTTTTTTTCCTAGACTCTTAATTCAATTCTCCACTATAAAAATTTAAAGCTCAAAACTCTATAGTGCAAAAGTTTTAAGTTAAAAATGTTCAAAGTCAAAAAATCTAGTCCCGCAATGTGCTGAAAATCTTGTTTTTTTCACTTCAAACGTTTAAATACATAAAATTGAAAATTAGAATTGAGGGGGGGTTGAGTGAATGGTGAGGGGGTTGCAAAAAATGCACCTGTCCCTCACTATCTACTCACTATCTACTCAAAAGACAGGCCCCACAGAGTCACAATTGATATCACAATATAATGATATATTATAAAGATGTGCTATTTTCCACAGTTTTCCTGATTTAATATGGGGAAAAAATATTTATATCTTATAACCTAAAAGCCATCATTGACCAAAATGGCATTCTATCATTTTAGGGCAGATTCTAGTGGCTTCAGAGTTTTCAATTTTTTTAAATATTATTATTGTATCTCTTAATTGTCATCTCCTTCATCTCAAGCTTTGTTTTATGTCATTTTGATCATTATTGCAAAAATTATAAGGTTTTGTTTTGTTTTATTTTGTGAGCAAATATAGGCAGTTCGGGTAGCAAAAAGGTTTGCCTATTTTATAACAATAGGTACAGAGTGATTTTGCAAATATATAATTATGACCATTGGAACTTACGAAGCATCGTATTATGATCATTTAATGATCATTTTAGTCTCAAATTGTATAGTCTTTTTATTTTGTAAACCAAAATATAGGGTGTAGATTACATACTACAACATTCTCACTGTTGGATTGACTTTTATTAATTTTTTGTATTAATAGCAATGCAAAAGATCTTGTTAATTTGTACATCCATATATCCAATTAAAAATAAATCAAGAATGATCATGAAGCATTTCTTCTCCTTCATTTCATGAAATCTCAACGTATGTCTTCAATATAAGAAGAAAAAGCAAACTTGGATTACACTAAACAAGAAAATGAACATTAGTATTATGGATTTAAATGAATAGGATTTGGAGTGAGGACTTGAACAAACAACTCTTAATCGTCTCAAGATCATGGCATTTTCACAAAACTTGAAAAAAAATTGGGACTACAAAAATGACTAGATTGTGGAGAGTGTTGTAGACTTGTATTTTGTATTACAACTTTGCTAATGAACTAAAAATATAATTGTTTGCTTTTGAAGAAAAGATGATAAGTATAGACTGGAGTATTGAAACCAACAATGCTAGCGCATGAGAGCAAAGACATGAGCCTACAAGCCTTGAATCTAATTGTAGGTATGTACCTACAACCATTTGAGGGTGTTTATAACATATGTATCTATAATACAAGTACACTATAACATCAAAGAGTTTATAACATAGGTACTTATAACACAGACACCTATAACCATATAAAGTGTCTATACAATATAGACTCCTAAACTTAGATTCTTTGCTCATATGCTAGCACTCCCTGATTAAAACTCATAATTGTACATGAATATGCATGAGTATTACTAACAATCTCTAGGTACCTCCACACTATTGACCATTGTAGATGGATTTGTGCATGTATTTTGCGAGACCACATAGATGAGGAAAGTTGAAAGTTGAAAGACTTCCTACAAAGTGTGGTATCAAAAACATTGGTTACAAATTGAAGCTTAGAGTCCTTACAAATTGGTAAAGGAAGGGAAATTTGGATTGTCATTCTATATTATTGTGAAGACTATTAGCTAAATTAGAAAGAATTTAGAAAATCCAAAATATTCACTAAATTTGCACTACATAAATGTGTTAAGCTCACCAAAATAAACTATGAAAAATCACTGTGTATTTACTTAAATGTTCAGTTACACATTTTTTGAGCCGAATATAAATCAAATTATACTTCACAATATTCTTTATATTTCTTTAGGCATGTGAAGCTACAATGTGACATTTTCTCTAAGTAATCATTTGGGATGAAGTTCTTCACAAACTGTGAAGACTTTGTGTGTGTGTGTATATATATATATATATATATATTTCTCAACGGTCTTTTTCTCACCTAGGCATCATTTCTCTTAGTATAATGGTATACCTATTTTCTATAGTAATAGTATGAAATTCCTTAATTCCTCGATTACTTATTCACTTTATCTTGAACATGTCTTGTTGAATGCATAATTTACATATGCAAATCATTTATCATGGCTTCAATCCAAATTCATTATTAACCCCTAAAGGACCATTGTCCGTTCGGGGGACAATGGGATTTTGGGCAGGTACCTACGGGCTGAATTTTTGTCATGATTTTTTGAAACTTTTTCTGGAGATAGAAAAACTGATAAGCTGTGTTGGAATATAATTTTTTTTTAATCAATGCCCGGGAACAAAAGTTATGCCCAAATAAGTTCAAAACAAGGGAGAAGGGGCAGCAAAAAAAATTTGCAAAATAATTAATTTTTCTTTTTAAATTTTTCTTCCTTATAGATTATATTTTTACCTATTTGGGAAGCTTAGATTCAATTCGTTTGGATTTTTTATGAGAAAGTTATGGACAATCTTGTTTTTCGGGCAATTAGAGCATTTTCTTGAAAAAAATAACTTGTAGGATTCATTTTGGAATGCAATTTTTGCAATTTTTCAAATAAAAAAGTTCCACATGGTTTAATTTTTGTGCTAGAACAATCTCACCATTGGAATTAGTGCATTTTAATTCCATCTAAAAGATATTAATATTTTAGATTTTCCTTCTACCTTGTATCTACTTCTACTTAACAATTTTTTTAAGAATGAAAATTAAGTTTTTTTGAATTTCTTTTTTCCCCTAGACCCTCAACCCAATTTTCCACTAGAAAGATTTAAAGCTCAAACATCTATAGTGCAAAAGTTTTAAGCTAAAAATGTTCAAAGTCATAAAATCTAGTCCCGCAATGTGCTGAAAATCTTGTTTTTTTCACTTCAAACGCAGATATCTTGCAATCTATGCAGTCAAAAATTCTGAAATTTTTTCTACACATTCTCATACTAGTTAGGTCTAAGATCCTACAGTTAGATGTGCAAAAAAAAAACATTTTTCAGTTTTTTTTACTCTTTGCTCTAGAAATGGCAATTTTGAGAGTTTTTTGGCAGAAAAAAGGCCTTGGTCCTTTAGGGGTTAATCTCACTACATTCTTCTAGTCATTCCCTTTCCACCCACAAAGTGATGTGTATAGTTTCTTAAAGATAAACTCTTGTTTTCCCTAGAGAGAATAAAGTCTCTTATTTTGAATTGATATCTATTGTTCTTGGATAAAACAATTACGATATATGGTATAATGTGATCCTACACCTGACCCAATTGCTATTATCTAAAATGCAATAGTTCAATAATTTATGCGTCTAAACCTCATTTTGGTTTTCCAAAACCACTTCTAAAAAATCTTTTCTAACACCCAAATCTTGAAAATAATATTTAAAATTTCAACTTTACATTTGAAACTTCAATCATTTTTCACAAGTAGTGCAGAGTGCAGAGAGAAATAGAATTCCATTTTGCCTCATATCATTTGTTGCATTGAATGCCCTAAAGTATGAAAACTACAAGGCTCACAAAAAAGACTTAAGACTAGGACAATTGCTCCAATTTTATTTGAATTGTGCTTTGGAATTCAATTATACTTCAATTGAACAAAAAACTTTGTCAAATAACTAATAGAAGATAAAAATAAAAGAATAAAAATTGGATGTCTTTACAAACATCACACTAATGTATTCAATAACAAGAGTCAAAGTGATATAAGAGACAATATTTTATTTGATTGTCTTATTGATTCCGGATTGAGAGAAAAGAGACTTTCTATTGACAAATGCTACATTTTTAATGAAGACAAGGAAGTTTATTATTCAAAAAGCAAGCCAATGCAACATGAATAAAGCCTCTCATTGTATAGGTGCTTGTTTATTGCATGGAAATGTTTCAATTGTTAATCCTAAAGGACCATAAGGTCACCATGTGGCTTTTGCAACTACATTTGTAGAAAATTCAATATGTTAACCTCACAAACAGCTTGTGAAGAACAAAGAGACCCTAGATTATTTATTTTGCTGAATCCGTTGATGCAATCCGATCGAGAAATGATCAAGTGTGTGATTTTTTGAGAATGGAGAAGATGCTTTAGGTTGTCACTTCACATCCTCATTTCTTTTTTTCTACATCTCAAAAAAATTTGAAAAAGATATCATGATGATATGTACGCGTGGAAATAAAATTAGAGTTTTGAGAGCACTTTTGAGCATTCCCATTTCAACATTCCCATTTCAACGTATGTTCAAAGTATTGCCTAACTGAACATCTTTGATCAATCTTGTCAATGATGGCATTTTCCCAAAAATTGTGTGATTTTGTCAATTTTTTTCCATAGAAAAGCTACATAAGTCTTCTTTCATTTCAACGGTGGCAATCATCAAAATTATTCAACAGAAATGAAGAATAATATTTATTACAAGAGTTTGTCAAAAAAACAAGTGCTTTGTTCAAATACCCCTAGTCCTTTAGGGATTAAACATATAAAGAAAAATAAGATATTGTGAAAAAGTCCTCAATAAAAAAGTGGTAACTTCAATTTTATTGAAATATACATTAGAGGGGATTTAAGGCATGGGAGGGCCATTTTTAGAGTTGTTAACCAACCACTACTATCAGAATATTTAAATAGTTATTAAATTAAATTATTTTAATTTTTAATATATTAAAAATTAATTAAATAATATTATCTGACGTGATAGTGTCTCGGCCACGTCAAATTGCTAATGTGGCAAGGTACCTATGTTTCCCACTGTTCGGGACTCGCGGTCTTATTGAGGCCTCAAATTTCATCTAATGATGTATTATTGAACTTATGTTCTAGGAGTTTCTAAATTTTAGAAAATATCTTTCCAAAGTTATTTAATATTATTATGAAGAAAAGACCAGATTTGGTCACCAAGGGCATATTTACTGCCGTTAAGTACTATGATACCAAATCCCTTTACAAAGCATCTCTAATTATAGGGGTATAGTGCACCTGTAATAGTATCAAGTACGATAATCTCGGATCAAGCCCTCTGCCCACTTGCTTAATACAGCAAGACAACCCACTACACGGGCCTCTTTACCATGCCGACCTCTTATTGTGTGAAGGCCCCACCCCTTAGGCTCGGGCTCCTGCCCTCACCTTCAAGGCAAAGCCTTTACAATCTCACATGATGAGAGGCCCTCGTGGTGAGGATGTCCCACTATACATACTATTCCCTCTATCCCACTAAAAAACTCAAAAAAGCTTCTTTACAAGGAATAAACTATATTTCCAATCTTTGTGCTAGTAATACATGCATTCAAAAACCAGTAACCCATCCTTTAGATCTATGCAAAATCTCCAGCTTAGGCGTCATCATTTAGGCACCCAAAATCCTCGCGGAAAGTATCATATTTGAGCATAGTTTGTGAATGTTGTTAGCTCCGTCATTCTTGATGATTTAACCCTCGAAGGGCCTGAAAGTCCTTTGCGGCTGTATAGTATATTACGAATTTGGTGGTATTTGATTAGAAAAATATTGACCAAATACTTTCCAGTACCAAGTAAATTAATGATCATGAGAGTACATAAATAATAACTTATCATAATTCATACATTAAACCACAATTGAAGAGTTATAAGGCTAAATATGGATTGTGTAGAGAGACTCCAAGGGCCTTTCAAGGGTTAAAGGTTAGTGGCAACAACAAGATTCTAAAAACATCTGTTCCGACTTAAATACTCACAAGAAGGAAATCTAGTCCACTTCATGAGCAAATCTTCATAGCTTCAAAATGGTCACCGAACGCATCCTCAACAATATTGCTTGAGGAAGCACAATAAGTACAAGGTGCCTCATGTGAACAAGGCCAAGCTTTTTAGGAGGGGAATGCTCCCTGATCTCTTGACTTGCCCCCACTAGGTGGTTCAACACAGTCAATGCTTACTCAACAGTCAAAATCATAAAACAGAGCTTTTTTGTGGGACAAAAATTGTTGTCTGATTTGGAGTTTCTTAATGGGACAGAGGGAGTAAACTATTCCTTGTCGAAAAACGTTAAATCGTGCCATCCTTTGTGGGCCCAATAGGATAAATTCGGGTTTCACGAGGATAAAAGTAAATAAAAGCCCCCTATGATTGAGCCGTGTCTAGGGATACTTACAAGCCCCCCTAGCTAATTTGGGGCCTCCGATTGCAAATATGAATTCAGATTTTGAAAAAAAAAAAATTATGACAAATAAAAAATTCTAGCATTTTTCCCGGGGTAAATTTGGCCTGCAGGGCCCACCAAGGATGGCACGATTTAACGTCCTGCTTCCTTGTCAACTCTTCTCCTCCTTTGTTTCTTCTCAAGCGGTGTTGATTTTGAGCTCCATTTCAGCAAGTCCACTTTTGTTTTTGATTCTGCAGCACTACCAACAAATTTCAATCCAATCAGACTCTAGATCTCTTGGTGCGGTGATCGAAGCTGACATGGATACCGTAGTCCACACTGCAAAAGCACTAATTGGTCAAAGTGGGGAGAAATGGAAAAAATAAAGTAATATTCTAAGTTACTGGCATCAATTTTGCAGAGGCCCATTTCAAACCATAACTTTAACTTAATAACTGTTTCATTCTATAATAAGGCATCAACCATCCCCGGATAATCATGGAATATCTTTCAGAGAATTTAATTTTTAGAATGTTTTAAATGTTTTAAACCCATAAAGGATCAGGGGTGTTTCCCAAGTGAAATACTCCGTAGTAAAACTCTATCATTGACCAAATAGAAAATATAATCTTTTTTCTAAAACCAACTATTCACGCAGGACTTTAAACCAGTCCTACGAACGGAAGTGGACCAAGCAGGATGAAAATGCAGGAATTTTACCACTGGGAAAATGCAGGAATTTTTTTATTTTTCACACAAGAATTTTTTTGCAAGTTCTGAATTCACATTTGCAATCAGAGGCCCCCAATTTGCTTGGAGGCATTTAAAAAAACCCGAAGACGAGGCTGAAAATATGGGGCTTTTTTTCTACATTTACCCCCCAATTTTTGCATTCTTATCTTGCTGGTCCCACTTTGTAGAACGGGTTTAACATCCTGCACTATTCACAAGACTTAGTATAGGAGATCATTATGGCAATGTGTTGAAATCATTTCAGCTCATTTGACTCTATGGATCATAAGGTTATAATGTTTGGGGAGAAAGGGAAAAATTCTTTTTGAGTGATGTCATATATGGTTAGCAAAACTTGAACCCTCTTGAAGTGAGATTTTTGGACCATTGAGTAGTAGATCTTGTTAGGTACATGCATGCAAAATTTTAGATGAAATGAGGGGTCTAGAATACTAAGTGAACCTACAATATGAAGGACCGAATAAATCGGCAATATTTCATCTAGCTTTTAATGATTTACTTTGTACCAAGGGATTGGTGTGTTTTTTGAATTTTTAATGGTACAAAGTTATAGCCAACTTTGTTAAGAATATGTCAATTTATTTCAAAAGCTTTGATTGTGTAAATTGCAAGAGAATAGTTATTGAAGTACAAAAAAAATGTTTGCTTTGACCTCACTTTGTATAGTTTCCTTAGTTTGATTCCTCTAGGAGTGAAATTTTAGCACTTCTCTTTATTTTTTTTGACAAATACATGTGATATTATGATAGTTATATACATGCCAAACTGAAGAAGTAGATGAAAAGTTTAGCACAAAGCTACATAAATTGTCCAAATTTTTTTAGGTAGCTTAACTTTTGATCCCAATAGAACTTTATATATTTTTTCTACAGAAAATGTTGTCTACTTGATGGTCATATTGGATGTGAATTAAAGTTATCGTTGTTAGAAACTATTGCATGTCATCTTGTGATTGGTTTAAGATGACTTTGGCCTATTAAAATTTGAATTCAAAATTCAATTTTGGCACTTTCCTTGTTGAATCTAATCCCATGTATAAGATTTATACCTTGTGTAACATTTATTCTTTATACCTTTCAAAATTTTAAAAAGATTAATTTAAAATTGAATTTCCATCTCTGAACTAGCTCTTCAAAATCATGTGCTAGGTCATATGGTACACTTGTATGACAAATATTATAGTGAAAAGAGAGATGAAGTATAATAGAAACTTCTTGCATTGATAAGCTATTTAAATTATGGGACAATGCACTTGCTATTTTTTGGTCCATTATTTCTCCAACCAATCCAAGCAATCAAAATGTATGTTATGTCCACTTCATTTATGATCTAATAAAGTATAAAATGTAAACTTATTTTTTGGTTTCCAAATCATATCTTTACTAAGAAATAATTTTGGGCTCATAAGATCAAGAATCGGATGGCTATATGGGTGCTACAATAGAACTCAAAAGATCCCATCCAACCAACGGAAGTCTTCAAGTTGGTCCTTCCTAAAAAGAAACCCATGGCGACTTCTGAGCTTCCATCAGTAAAGACCAACCACTTTGACACTCTTGAGTCCCTCTTCTCCACATGTCCTCTATGGCAAATAGTACATCCTTGTGGCACCCAGCCACCACCTCATCCAACCAGACCGCATTTTATCCCCTAAAGGCCCAAGGCCTTTTTTCTGCCAAAAAAACACCCAAAACTGCCATTTTTTAAGCAATGAGTGAAAAAAAATTAAAAATGTTTTTTTTTTTTGCTTTTCTAATTGTAGGATCTTACACCTAACTATTATGAGAATGTGTGGAAAAAATTTCAGAATTTTTGACCAAACAAATTGCAAGATATCTACGTTTAAAGTGAAAAAAAACAAATTTTTCATCACATTGTGGGACTGGATTTTTTGACTTTGAACATTTTTAACTTAAAGTTTTTACACTACAAAGTTTTGAGCTTTAAATGTTTAGTGGAGAATTGAGTTGACAATGTACCCAAAAAAAAATTTCAAAAAAACTTATTTTTTGTTATTAAAAAAATTGTTAAGTAGAAGTAGATATGAGATAGAAGGAAAGTCTAAAATATTAACATATTTTAGATGGAATTAAAATGAACTAATCCCAATGGTTAGATTTTTCTAGCAAGTAAACTTAACCATGGCAAAAAAAAAATTTAAAATTTAAAAAATTGCATTCAAAAATGAACCCTACAAATTATTTTTTTTTAAAAAGATGCTCTAACTGTCCGAAAAACAAGAATGTCCATAACTTTTTCATAACAAATCCAAATGAAATGACTAAAAGCTTTTTAGAGAGACAAAAATATAATCTATGAGAAAAAAAATACTAAAAAAGGAAAAAAAAAAATGCACATTTTTTTTGCTGCCCGCCATCCCCTGTTTTGAGCTTATTTGGTCATAACTTTTGTTCCTGGGCACCGATTGTGAAAAAATTATATTCCCATGAAGCTAATCAGTTTTTCTACCTTCCAAAAAAGTTTCAAAAAATCAGGAGAAAATTTCAGCCCGTAGGTACCTGCATGGAAACACATTTGTCCCCTAAAGGGACAATGGGCTTTTAGGGGTTAAAACAAACCACAATGTCTTCTAGAGAAGAAAATATAAAGGGCATCCTACATTTTCTTCCCACTGCCTGCCTCCTATATGTGAACATTGTCTATTCATATCATCTTATTTTCAAGAAGTTGATGTGAATATTGGGGGAAAAAAATTTCAATGCAAATATTCAATTAAAAATATTTCTATAAGATTTTTTAAAATAAAAATTATACATTCTTCAGGAAAATTAATTCTAAAATAATGAAATTTAACTTTATGAGACTTCTCATACACCTATAATATAAAGCAAACACATTATCTAGTTCAATATTGAAAAAAACAATGAAGACTTTTCAACTTACTTTCAAAAATCACCATAAAGAGGGAGATTGTCAAAATAGTGTTGAAAATACGAGTAGAAACAGCCACTCCTAAAATACATATACTTCTCACAATTTTGGCAATAAATATGGCCCCTGAACATCTCTAGGCCTTCTAGGCTTCTCTACCCTGTAACGTAACCCTCTTCTCTAATAACACCTGCCCCTAGCAATTGCACCTCCTTTGGCCTCCACTATGTATATTTTTTCATTTGCAATTGATGTTGAATCCTCCTACTATTGTAATTCTTTGCAACATACATGCATTCTTCAGAACACCAAAGATTTTCTAACGTCCCAATCTCCTCCTCTATAAACTCCTCCCCTTCTAAACTTGATTATGACAGTTCTTCACAACTAAACTAATGCCCTCCATTCTCCAAGAATTCTTGGCTATCAATGTAGTCACCAATAGAATGGAGTAGGTGACTCTTGAAGTTATTGGAAAGGGAAAAGAGAGGCAGTATTGGTTGAAGGGAGGCCAATGACTCATATAGTGGTGGTGACAAGGAGATGGAGGTAGAGGTGACAGTAGAGTTGATGTCACACTACATCAAATAGAGTGTTCAATGACTAGGAAAATGTGATTGGTGACTATTTTTAGTCACATTCTTAGAGGTCAGTACCTTAAGGAGAAAATATGACTGCAAATATGACCGCCAGTCATATTTTGACCTTGTACTTGACAAACATATGGTATATGTCCTATAGAAATGCCAAAGTGCTTCATAGGGACAACAAAGAACATGTTTGGGGAACATCTAGTCATGTTTGTCACTCACATTTTTGTTGATAGTCGCCTTTTTTATTCCGGGCAATCCAAAAAATGTAGGAAATTATCCCAAAGATGTAGACAATCCATTGTTTAGGATTTTGAAATCCTAGCTACCACTTGTTTAGGATTTTGAAACCTAGCCGCTGCTTCTTTTGCCTCTTCTTCCTTGTCTTTTGTTTTTCCCCAGCTCTTACTTATTGTTGCCTTTTGTTACTTCTTATCTTTAGCTCCCTGTTGCTTCTTAATTGTTGTTTCTTTATGCCTTTTAGTTGTTGCATTTTGTTGCCTCTTGTTTCTTAGTTTTTGTTTCTTGTTTCTTCTTATTGCATCTTAACTCTTGCTTTTGGGTTGCTTCTTGTGGTATCTTAACTCTTGTTTATTGTTAATTCTTAATGCTTGTTGCCTTTTGCCTCTTGTTCCTTCCATCATCATTGCTATTTTTTTAGTCCTATACTAGTGCTATATAATTTGTGTTGTGATAAACTTCTAAAGGTCAAGAATTTTTTTTTATTCACTAAAAATGAACCTCCCATATCCTTCTAATTGTACATGTACGCACCAAAAACTAGAATGAAATTGTTGGAGGCTACTTGCAACTTAATAGATCCATCTTACATTATTAAAGGCGAGAATGATATCAATTTGATTTTTAGAAAAAGCAAGCAATATATATAGTTATGAACAAAACTAAGCATGTTTTAACAAAACCCAATTTCAACACCCATTTTCAACCAATTTAAGTCATGAATATAGGGATTATATGATGAAAGCATGAATTTAAGTAGTCTAGTTCATAGATGTAAAACAAAAAAGGTGAAAAAAAAATTAGAAATTCAAAACTCAAAATAAAATAATTGTTTTCACTATTGTTCGTAACCTTCCGCCACGAGTCTACCAACTTTGGCACTGCTCCATTCTCGCTCTCTTTTTATCTGTGTATTCTCTATATATTTTGAATCTTCTTTTGATTTTTGTATACTTTCTTTGTTGCCATTATTTACAAATGTAAAACCAAAAACTGAAAAGAAATTCAAGATTTTGAAATTCAAAAATTCAAAACAAAAAAATTCTATTCACTATTGTTTGCCACCTTCTACTTATAAGTTTGCCAACTTTGGCGCCGCTCTTCCAATTTGTGTGTTCTCTATGTTTTCTACATCTTCTTCCGATTTGTGTATGCTTCTTTTGTTGCAAGAGTAGAAGCACCAAGCTTTGGTGCAACTTTGGCGTATTATGCCTTCATGAAAAGTTGTCACTTCTCTAGACATGAGTCAATCTTCCGTAGCACATTTTAGAAAAGATGTAGGTAGTGAGATTGAGAGACAAAAGGAGAAGGCATACAAAACTTCTTACAAACCTAGAAAAGAGGTGTTGTGTCACTTTCATTATTGAAGGTCGATTTAGAACTCCATCTTAGATAGCAAAACAATTTGTATTGAAAGAGGTAAATCATTATCTAACATCATTGTGTGGTATGCTTTGAGCAAGGTTGGATTGGGTGCACAAATACAATAGAAGAAGCCACGTTTGAGTCCTAACATGTTCAAGATTGCATGCTTGAAGTTTGCTCAAAGGTGTGAGAATTAGATTGTTGATGACTAGAAATGCCTGATTTTTAGTGATGAGACCAAAAATAAATTGACTTAACTTAGATGGTAGCTCATGGTGTTGGATTGGAGATGGAGAACGTGTTGGATCACAACATGTCCAACAAACCATAAAGCATGGTGGTAGATTAGTGTTGATTTTGGAATTGTATGACAAATTTTAGCCGGGAACATGGTACAAAATTGAAGGAAGGATGGATATGTATTTGTACAAATTTATTTTAGAAAATTTCTTGTGGTCTACTATATACAATTAGAATTTGGATCCAAGTAGGGTTGGTCTTTCAACAAGATAATGATCCCAAACATGTGAGCAAAATTATATATAAGAATGGTTGGTATCACAATGATTTCAACTCCTTCAATGGCTTGTAAAATCTCTATATTTAAATCTTATTGAACACTTTGGAACACTTTTCAAACAACGCTTGAATGAATTTATAATGCCTTTGATAGGAATTCAAGAATTGTGGGAGCATGTGTAAATGGAATGCGCTAAAATTTGTCATTTTTGTTGCACACTTGAGTACGTAGTCTTTAAAAATGATTAAGCTAAGGTACGCTAAGTGACTTATATATAAATCTATAGGCTTGTGGTCTAAAGAACATTAGGCAAATAATTAATATGGCAATGCCATTTGATAGATAGTGCATGGAATAACAAACTATTCCTTCTATGGTTAATTGAAATAAGTTTAATTTTCAAAAGTCAAATTTTGGATTTAAAATCAGTTACACTCCATTTATTTTTTTGAAATATGGCTTAATCCTAAAAGGGCATTTCATGTCTACTCTTAATGAAGCTACAATAGTTTTCCAAATTAAAAGACACATTTCAAAATTTTCATATTTTCTTCATGTAGAACTATGAATCTAAAATTTATCTTCATTTTTTATAATTAATAACATTAAAATGAATTTTAAATATATTTTAAAATGATCTCTTCAATAAAATAAAGTAATCGCAAAAATACTTAAAATAATATAAAAGTTTCAACAAAAATAGAAATTATAGTGATAAACATGAGAAATTCAATAGAAAAAGTTCAAAGGTAGCGTATTTTAAGCTTTCAAATTCTTGCTATAGTGGATTTCAAAATATTTTGTACACTTACAAAATTTATCATAGCTATTGAAATTACAGATTTTCAATAAAACTTATAAACATTGTGGTACAAATAACACACTTGTATAAATTAATTTTTTAATTTTTTAATATTTTAAGAATTTAGTTAGATTTATTAGGAAGAAACAACTATTATTTCAAATAAAATTTTCAAGATTCTTTTTAAAAGTCTTCTAGTAAGAATCTTACAAATTTTTAAATTTTATTGTTTTTTTAGAGATTTATGGAATGAATTACATGAAACAAAACTATTTGTAGTTATGTCTTAGCTAGGAATATTTTATTCAAATAAAATGTCAAAACTTGTAAACTCTTACCAAAAAATTCAAAGAGAATTTTCATTCCACTTACTAAAAAGTTTTGAAATATAAAAAATTCTTAATAAATTTGACTAAATTTATTTTAAACTAAATAATTTTTTTTTTTCAAAAAATCATTTTATAAAAGTTTGTTACATGCGCTTCAACTTGTCTAAAATTGAAAAAATCTAATTTCTCAAGTAGTTATGGCAAGTTTAAAGTGTATGAATACTAATGAGAGACATTGCACCTTCAATGTGTCACAAAAACTACAATCTAAAAAATTTGAAAAAAAATTAATATAGAATAAAAAAGATGATTGGAGCTAAATTCTCTTTGTTACAAAGTAATTTATAAACCATTCAAAATCAAGATCTATTTAAAAATTGAGGTTTGACTTTCAAAATGCCCCTTAGAATGTTGCTACTTTTTTTGACTTTCAACATTTGCAATGTTGTGTAAAGGTTAAATTGTCAAAAAAAGAATACATATTAAGCTTGAAAATTTGAAGTTCTTAAAAAATGTTAGTAGGTGTTTTTTTTGCCAATTGTATTTGATTAATTCATAGCTGGTGAACTCTATAGTTATTTTTACTGTACTATGCTATAAAGGCCGGCAAAAAAAATAAAATTTAAATGCTAAAATATTAGGAAAATTAATATGGAAAAAGTACATATTTTGAGAAAATATTTTTATTTTTAGCATTTGTCAAGTTTGATTTTCCAACTTTAATTAAATGTTTTGTATAATTTTGAGATTGAATACCCTATTTTCCAATTTTAATAGCCCGATAGGGTATTCAATCTCAAAATCCCTTACTTTGTATGCTTTATTTTCTATTACAGAATGAATGAGATTTATAGTAATATCAATTATTTTTCACATATGAAATCACAAACTTTCTATAAGTTTGAAAATTTTCACATTTTTTGGTGAAAAGTTGATCTCAACGTGATTTGCATTAAAAAAAATATCAAATTAAGTTTCAAATTAAGATCAATGAGTCAAAACATGTTCTTTTTTAAATCCTATATATAACCAAAGAATCAAACAATAAATAATCTTACTTGAACTTGATATATGTTAACCCCTAAAGTTCCATGACTATGTTTTCACTGAAAATGCTCAAAAATTGCCATTTTTAGAACAATTACCAAATTTTTGAAAAAAAAACATTTTGAGAAATGTAACTATAGGATCTTGTAGTATGCTGACTTGAGAACATGTGGTAAAAATCTCAGAAATTTCCACTGTGTGGATTGCAGATATAAGCATTCAATTTCATTGAAATCATTTTTTTGGCCTGCAAAAAAAACAGGGCAGTTGCACTTTTCTATGAAAAAAATGAATAAAATTGTGGTGCTTCTTTGAATTCTTTTTCCTAGACAAGTTGGCCACATTCTTGAAAATTTTCACATCATTTGAAATTGTACAATATATAGGATAAAAATAATAAATAGATAATGGTAAGAGAATGATTCAAAAGACTAAATTGTTAAAAAATTAATTATGGAATTGAAAAATGCCAATCCCAACGGTTGCAATGTTTCAATAAACAATCTACATCCTATGATTTTTTTTTCCAAAAAATATTGAAAGTTGAGTTAGATAAAGGACTTCAAGCTTTATTTTAGAGTAGAGAATCCAAACTGACCACAAACAAAAACTCCTCATAACTTTTGACTCATTGATCAAAATGGAATGATTCAAAAGCTTTCTACATATATATAACTCTAGGAAAAACAATTTCAAAACTTTTGTTTTTGAAAAAATTGATTTTTTTTATCTGCTCGAACTGTCCAGTTATAAAAAATATAACATATTAGGCCGTAACTTTTGAATAGTGTTTCCAAATGTCAAGAAAATTAGTGCATATAAAAGATATTCCTCATCCCCACCTTCTACTAAAATTTGAGCCAAAATTATTGAAACCTCTAGTCATTTGTACCAGCTCAAAATTTCTATATAGCCAAAACATGCATGTTGGTCCTTTAGGAATCAATTATATGAGTGTACACCAAAACTTTGGACATCTGTAAATTTAGAATAGAAGCTATGCATTTATCCTTTAAAGGTCCTAAGGCCTTTATTCATCCAAAACTCTCAAAATTGTCATTTCTATTGCAAATTTGAATGAAAGGTATGCGTTTAATACTTCAGCCTACTCATAGGATTGTTTGGCAATAGGATTATTTTTTGGATTGGTAACTTATGCCTCTTTCTCTCTATATACAATGTTTGATAAAATGGAATAATAAATGATGATGATTGTTTTTGTTTTTGTTTTTGTACACTATGACTACGAGACTTATGATTGGTTGGAAGTTAATCCTTAGATAATTGGGAAGCCCATAGATATTGGGCTATTTCATTTTTTGGACAAGCCATTGTAAAATAAAAAAATGATTATTTTTTAATTAGTTTTTGCAAAACATATGTCATGTTATTAGCTTCTTAGCACATTAAGTTGTATCCAATTTGGTGAAGTCGTTGTAGGATAATGAGGTAAAATGTTAGGATTTGCAAACCTTGGTCATCACTCCTCTCGATTGTATAGTCTAGGCTACCTCGGTATGTGGTAAATCACTCACGACATGAAGCCTAATTAGGCGTTGGATACAATCCCGAGATATTTTTGGATCACATAACTCCCCAGTTAAGAATCAGAACATACAATTGCTAATGCACATGACAGATGAGAAATTACAACGAAGTCATGCTATTCCAAACAAGTCCAACTTGATTGTATTATGGGAAATGTTGTGTGAAAAACAACCCTCCTCCCATGGGCTTTAAGGAAGACAAAAGACTAACCGTTTAGGTAACCGTAACTGTTAGGAACACACTAGTTCCTAACATTACCCCCCTTTTAAAGTCCATGTCAATTATCCAATTTAGGCGCCTTAGGATGGAGCGTATGAAATTCTGCGATAGCATCAGGTGCGTTCTCCAAATGTTCAGCAGGTTCCTAAGAATATTCTTCAGGTCCATAGCCCTCCCATGCAACGAGATATTGGAGCTTTTTCCCTCTTCCGGAAAACCGCGAGTCTAGTACTTTGTGTACTTCCCATTCTACATCACCCTCAGGAGTAATAATAGGTGGCGGCGGTGTACATTGGCATCCTGGAATAGTATCCTCACGGTATTTCTCAAGTAGGGATATATGAAATACATCGTGGATTTTTAATGTTTTTGGGAGATGTAACCGGTAAACCACGTCAGAGATTTTAGATAATACTTTGAATGGTCCTAAAAATTTTGGGGACAATTTTTTTGATGGAGCCGTTGTTGCAATGTTGTCCTGGCGAAGAAGTACCTTGTCTCCAACTTGAAAAGTTGGTTGAAGCTTTACCCCCCTATCATAGTTGCGTTTTGCTTGTTCTCCTGCAAGTTTAATCATTGTTTTTATTTCCTCATGGACTTCTTGTAGATGCCTAACTCAATCCTCTGCCGCTGGAACCGTAGTCTTTGTTGGCGTTGAAAACGACAAAGATGGGTGGTACCCATAAGTAGCGTAAAACGGGGAGAATCCGGTTGTAGAATGGCAGGCATTATTATATGAAAATTCAGCCACAGGAAGAAGTTCAGACCAATCATCTTGGCGTCTCATTGTAAACATTCGTAGAAATTGCTCCAGCACCTGGTTTACCCTCTCTGTTTGCCCGTCTGCTTGAAGGTGGAAAGCTGTTGTTGGAGATGGTTGAACTCGCAGTAGTTGAGATAGTCTTCTCATAAATTTAGATACAAATACTGGTCCTCGGTCTGAAATTACTTGATCCGGGGTGCCATGGTGCTTCCATATGTGCTTCAAATACAATGAGGCCGTTTCATTTGAGTCTATTGTTTCCCTCGTGGCTATAAAGTGAGCTAATTTGGTGTTTCTGTCAACCGCCACCATAATAGAATCATAACCATTGCTTCGTGGTAATTTGACAATAAAATCTGTAGATATTCGTTTCCATGGTGCGTGACCAGCCGGAATTGGCTGCATAAGGCTATATTTTGCATGATGGATAGGTTTCGACCATTGACACAAATCACAGCCGTCTACATAGCGATGAACATAACGATGAAGAGTAGGCCAATAGAATGATCTTGATACCAGATCCAGTGTCTTTGCTCTCCCTAGATGTCCCGTGGCAGGAGCATCATGTCTTGCTCGTAAAATTTGCCGCTTAAGCTCTGCATCATCAGGCACATATATTTTATCATGAAAACGGAGGATACCTTCACTTAGATTATATCCTTGAAGTCGATGGCGGATATCCCTTGGCTGTTGGTGAAGATCCCCTTTGAAAAAAGACATTATTGGTTGTAACGTGATATTTTCTTTAATGGCATGTATTACACATTCAATAATGCGTGAATCAGCCTAGACCGGTTTAGAAGATTGTAGTGCAGCCAAACGTAAGAAGGGTTGGTTTTCTTGACTTTGTCCCTGAGTAACATCTGTTCTTCTTGAAAGAGCGTCCACCCTTCCGTTGAGTGATCCTGGCCTATGTTGTATCTCAAAATTAAATGTTGATAAAAACTCTGACCATCGAGCTTGCCGGCGGTTTAGTTGTTTAGTAGACAAAAAATACTCTAAGTTTTTATGATCAGAGATTACCCTGACTTCATGAGGGGATCCTTCCAAGTAAACCCGCCAGTCTTGAAATGCCTGCACCACACTTAACAATTACTTGTCGTATATGTCGTAGTTTTGTTTGGCCGGGGACATTTTAGAGCTTCGGTATGCACATGGGTGCAAGAATCCATCATCTCCCTGTTGGGAAAGTATAGCACCTGTTGCAAAGTCAGATGCATCGGACTCCACAATAAAAGGGCGGTCAAAGTTAGGATGAATTAATACTGGAGATTTAGAAAACCTAGATAGCAATTCTCTAAATGCGTGGTCTGCTGATAATGTCCATTCAAATTTTTTGTCCTTTTTAGTCAAGGTAGTAAGGGGCACCACAATCTTAGAATAATCAGCAATAAATCGGCGATAAAAATTGGCAAAGCCAATAAATGCTTGGATATCCTTCACTGTTTTTGGAGTTGGCCAACCTTTAATTGTTTGTACTTTATCCTGACACATTGCCAATCCTTGGTCCGAAACAATCATCCCCAAAAACTCGACTGATGGACAATGAAACTGGCACTTTGACTCTTTAGCATACAAGCCATATTTTTGTAAGCATTGGAGGACATCCCGTACCACTTGTCTATGTTCCTCCACATTTTTGAAAAAATGAGGATATCATCCAAATAGATGACTACCGAAATATCGAGAAGATCACCAAAAATTTCTTGCATATGAGATTAAAACTGTGCCGGTGCGTTTGTCAATCCAAACGGCATAACTAAATATTCAAATAAGCCATATCGAGTTTTAAAAGCAGTTTTAAATTCATGGCCCAATGCCATACGCACACGGTGATACACTTGTTGTATATCTAGTTTAGTAAAAAATTTAGCCCCTACCAATCTATCGGTAAGCTCTGGAATAAGTGGCAAGGGATATCAATTTCGTACTGTGACTTTATTAAGATTACAATAATCAATACATACTTTGATAGAACCGTCCTTCTTCCGAGCAAAAACTATGGGTGCCAAAACCGGAGATTTGGATCGACGGATCCAGTCCTTACCCAAATTTTTGTCCAAATACTTCCGTAATTCTTCCAACTCTTTTAGAGACATGGGTCTCAAACCGGTGTTCTTAGGCTCCTGTCCCTCCTTGAACTCGATCTTCATGTCTGATGAACTGTGGGGAGGTAATTCATTCGAAGCTTCCTCGCTGAAGGCTCCCCGAAAATCGTGGTACTCTAAGGGCAATGAGGTCTCCTTGGTGTTCGTATGCTCTAATATCTCTAATGCGTAAATTTCCGCATCCTGAGCCGACAGTCTGAAGGCCGCTGCCGACACCAAAGCATGACGAGGTGCTATCAGTCGTGATTGAATGATCTTTTTAATAAAAGCTCCCTCTGTGGCTACGATCATTGAGCCCTTTGCAGCGATCTTGGAGACCGATCCTCCCGTCCCCGGCGCCTTGTTCGCAGTGTCAGGTCCCTTGCTTGCATACGCCTGATCATCCGCGCTGAAAGTCGCTAGGACCCATTCCGAACTTGAAGCCGTAAGCTGCTTCCCCATCTCCCGGCGCCCTCCCCTGAGATCACTCGGCGTTCTCCCACCGAGATGTCACCTGGAGTCATCACCAGCGTCCTGTGCACTGAGATCGCTGGTATCGCCCAACCTTTCTGGCTGTTGAGCATTCGCAACCCTTTGGCAATTCTCTTGACAATACGGAGACTCAAAAATCACGTGATGTTGAGACCAATGGATCATGGGATCATGGTAACTCAGCCAGGGAATTCCAAGGATACAGGATTATCGACTTGTATTGGTAATGTCCGCTACAAGTATTTCGTGGTGATCTCCAATGTTGACTTCAATGGTTGCCTCTTGAGTGATGAGCCCAGAGTTGATAATTCTACCGTCAATTACCCGCACTTCTCGGGGAATTCTTTTTGGTGTCAATTTGGCATTACACCGTTGTGCAAATTCGGGATGTATGAAGATCCCCATAGCACCCGAATCAACCAGCATGAGAGCTTCCACCGAATTCACCTCAGCTTCCAACGTCAAATGAGCCTCTGCATCCAAGTTGCACAAAGGTACAGTAAATCCAATTCGGTTTTGGGATTCCCTCCATGTAATTCACACTCGAGTAACCCGCCCGCATCAACTTGAACACTGTGACCATCCCCTTTTTCCAATCCCATCTTTAAGCACCCAAATTTTCCTTCATTTAAATTTTCCTTTGGCACAGTTGCCACGGCACTTTGACAGGTGCCCGGGTACTGAAATAACGATTTCAGTCCCGGGCTCCCCCTTTTCCTGGGGTTGATCCATCGGTAGTAGCAAGTGACAAAGGTTTGGATGGATTGGTGGGGCATTTAGCTCGCACGTGCCCCACCTCTCCACATCCCCAACAACGGCCTTGGCGTTGATACTCTGAATGCTCTGCTACTGTTCTCGCTAAAGTGGTGGTTACCCGTAATGCTCCAAGTTCCATTGGGACTGGTCCTGACATGCTCGAAGAGGGATGGAATTTTCCCACCACATCTCTGAGAGAGCGGCAGGAGACTGAACCACAAAAGAATCTGGTTGTTGTCGTCGATTTTGACGTCTGCCCTACAATCGTTCATCAATGCGGGAAGACATGGACATCCACTCATGAAGCCTTTGTGGTTGTGCTTCCCCCGTAGCCACGGAGCCCAAAATTTCATCCTTGAGATCACTTCTAAATCGAGCAATCAAACTAGCTTCGTTCCAATCAATTTGAGCCGCATATTCATTGAATGTCAATATGTACGCTGCCACCAACCCTGTTTGTCGAAGTCGCCCAAGTCGATCTTCTGCATTGCCTCTCCAATCAAGATCGCCATACACAGAAATAATAGCCTCTCTAAAAGCGCTATAATTGGTTAACAACTCATGTTCACGCTCCTCATCAAGAGCCTGAAGCAACAGCATGGCCCAATTCTGCGCAGCACCAGTCATGTAGGAGAGAGCGTAAGCTACTTTGTTTGCATCCGAGTTGTAAGTTTGCGGTTTACCTCAAAATACCAGTCTCAGTTGTACAAACCAGCGATAGACTTCATTTCCCTTTTTTCCCAAGAATTTCTCAGGATCGACCACCTTTGATTCTCTTTCGCGAGGTTCAATCTCCTCGGCCCCTCGTACCTCCCTTCGGACTTGATTGTCTAGCCTGCTGACTTCGGATGGAAATGATTGCTGGGGCCCCACGAAGGCCCGATCCGATATCTGTTGGACGATGTGCGGGATTGCGGCCTGAAAAACACTCTGAATTTGCTGCTGTATGAAGGCTGCCAAATCGGGACCAGCCCCCTCGGGCACCGCAAGTCCAGCTCCTTCCCCATCAATCCCACTCCGATCCATGTTGTTAGTATCTCCGTAACCGGCGCCGACCAACCTGATGTGTTCTCTGAGAAAAAATTCTCAGTCACTGTAAATCTCCTCTATACTGCAAGATTGCCGCAAGTGGCACAGACCCTCCTTCTTCCGGCACCGCTCAGTCTCCGGCTCCCTCGCCGGTGTCGTGTTGTACATTCATACATAGTGTAAAAATATATATTATATGTTTTATCGAGTAGCTTCAAGGTGACGCCTTCTTGTTGAGGTACATGACATCTATATAAGAAGACGGATCTGCCTAAGTGCTTCATCAAATTCCATAAATGGTAGTTGTTTTCTACTTTAGGTTTAGAATGTTGAACTGGAGGGTTTTTTCTGAGTCTCAAGATGAAGAATCTCAACCAAAGCGTGAGTTTGAATTTTCTCAAATTCCTGCAGATGGAGTGATATTTTGATTGGAACTCTAGTTTTTTTACCTCTACTAGACGTGTGTTGAGTTTGAGTTCTTCATTCCATAGTTGGAGTGATTTCTTGCATTAGTTTTGTATTTGTAAAGTAGTATGAGGAAATTATTCAAATAGTTTGCTTTCTCCGTGAACTTGAATGAATTTTCTTCTAAGTTAAAGATAAAGAAATAGTTGTGGGCCAAGTGAGTGCTCAATTATTATTGTTGTAGCCTTGAAGAGTGAGTTAGGGGCGGACCCCACTTGTTTGTGTGGTTAGAATGAAGATAGGGTGAGGAAAAAGGGGACACTATGGATCTTCTCTCTCATTGTGAGTTTAGAGAGGACCCCGAATGTTTGGAGGGCTATTGTGTTGGGAGTTTGAAGATTTTTGAAATGAAATTTGGAGGAGTTGTGTATCATGGTGTGTATTTTTTAAATTGATCTCATTTGCTTGATTTGGAGTTGTGAATCAAAAGTTGTGCTAGTTTGAGTGGAGGTGTTTTTGTTGCCTTTGAAACTAAAAGGCAGAGACTTCAATCAGCCATAAAAGACGGACAGTTTCTTGATTTACAATGAGATTTGAAGGGAGTGTAGAAAATTGTGTTAACTTTTCATAAAGCTATCATTCGTTCCATTTGGAGTTCTTATGAGTGAGTTGTGAGTGTGGAAGTGAAAGAGGGTCAGCTGCCCTTTTTCTCTCAAGGCCGAAATTTTGGATGGCCATAGATATTGGACAGAGTTTAGAATTGTTTGAGATTTGGAAAAATTGTAGAAAATTGTGTTAGCTATTCATGAAGCTATCACTCGTTCTATTTGGAGTTTGTATGAGTGAGTTGTGAGTAAAGAAGTGAAAGAGGGTCTGCTGCCCTTCTTTCTCAAGGCCGAAACTTTGGATGGCCATAGAAGTTGGACAGAGTTTTAGAATTGTTTGAAACTTAGAGGAGAAGTAGGAGTTTGTGCTAGCTTTCCAAAGAGCTATTATTCATCTCATTTGAAGCTGTGGAGCGTTGGAGGCACTCACCCAAAGTTCAGCTTACGAATCGGAGGTTGAAGTTAGAGATTGGAGGAAGTGTTGAAGACTTGTGTGTGTGCGTATGTGTGTGTGTGTGTGTGTGTGTGGCTTGTAGCTTTGTAAACTTTGTTGTTGCGGGCGGCTTGGTTTACACCATTGCTAGCCTCATTTTGTATCGTGGGTGACGAAGTGGGGTTAATTGCCCACATGGTCGAGACTTGCTTGTTCTCACGGTGAAGCTTGGTTCTTAAAGCTGGTCACCGGGAGTTTGAAAGTTTAGGAGCCCATTATCCGGATGACATCTCGTGTTATGTTGTCCCGTTTTACCTGTCCGAGGACTGTGGTTTCTTATCACCTACCTGACTGAACCCTGACCCGTTTAGAGCCAGCCTCAGGATAGGCCAACAAGGAGCAGTTTCAAGGTGAAGTTGAAGATTCAACGTTCTAAGTAGAAGATTCAAGGTTTGAGGTACAAGATTCGACGCGACCGTTATACACCCTAGTCTTAAACCATTTCAAATTGCAGCCAAAATCTCTGCGATTTCCCGAGGCAAATTCTCTCTACACGACCTCGGGATGCTGTTCAGACGTGGGACCAGACTCTCCACCGCTGAAGAGGTGACACCCAGGTTCAACGCTCCTTGTGATTCCGAACACTGTAGCAATCGGCAGACCCTGGGTTTATGAGCCATGACAGGCCGCGACGCGACATTTTGTCAGGACCTGTGAACCTTGGTCATCACTCCTCTCGATTGCACACTCCAGGCTGCCTCGGTATGTGGTAAATCACTCACGACATGAAGCCTGATTGGGTGTCGGATACAATCCCGAGATATTTTCGAATCACATAACTCCCCAATTAAGAATCAGAACATACAAGTGCTAATGCACGTGACAGATGAGAAATTACAGCAAAGTCATGCTATTCCAAACAAGTCCAACTTGATTGTATTATGGGAAATGTCATGTGAGGAACAACCCTCCTCCCATGGGCTTTAAGGAAGACGAAAGACTAACCGTTTAGGTAACAGTAACTGTTAGGAACACACTAGTTCCTAACATAAAATATATTTTAGGTTACATTGTCATGAGTTACTAAAATTTTAGGTTACATTGTCATTTCTATTGCCAAGTGCAAAACTCCTAAAATTAAAAAATTAAAAGACCCAAGTATAGGATCTTGCATTAGAATTACTATAAGATTATGTGGAAAATATTTCAATAGATTGTAAGATATAAGTGTTCAAAGTAGAAAAACAACGTTTTTAGCACCGAGTATGACTAAACTATAAGACTTTGAATCTTCTTAACTTAAATTTTTTTACTACACATTTTGGTTTAAAAATAATTGTGATATAGAATTGAGTTGATGTTCTAGAAGAAAAATTATAAGAAAATGACTTGATTTTTACACTTTTAAAAAACATTAAGTAGATGTTGATATAAGATGAAAGAAAAAACTAATTAAATTGATAATAGCTTGTAGTTGGAATCAAAACATACTAAATTAGAAATTTTGCAAGGTTTGGTTTGCTTGCTAGATTAAATTCCATTGGTGAGAGTTTTCTAGCAAATAAACTAAACTTTGCAAAGCGTTTTTTTTGAAAAATTGTGAAAATTGAATTCAAAAATGAATTTTATAGATTATTTTTTGAAGAAGATGCTTTGATTGCCCAAAAAACAAGTCTCTCCATAACTTTTGCACAACTAGTCCAAATAGAATGAATTAAAGCATTCATGTAGACAAAATTAATTTCCATGAGAAACAAAAGTCCTAAAATTACTTTATGTGATTTTTTTATGCTGCTTGGCAATTCCATTTTGGGCTTGGGGTGGCATAAACTTTATTCATGGGCATTGATTGGAATAAGAATTATATTTCTATAAAGCTAATATGTATTTCTATCTTTAAAAAAAGTTTCAAAAAGTCTTACCAAAAATTGAGATCATAGGAACATGTATGAACCTTCAAATGTCCCGCAAGAAGACACTTGGTCCTTCAAGGGTTAATCCAACCTTATCATCTTAGAGCAACCCCATGGCGGGGCACCAACGGGTGTTGACACGTGTAGTGAGTGAATACGGGCAAAATTTATCCCCCACGGTAGCCACTCAAAGGGAGAATCAAAGGCGGGCCACACCAAGATTTAGAGAGGGCACAGGTAAATGGTGAGTCTTGAGCATGGCGCACCATGCGGTTTGGCTTGCTTTTTTATTCCAGTTTCGAAGTACCACCTGACAAACTAAGGAGGGCAGAGGAAATGAGTGGATGACATTGTTGAGGTGCCAAAGAGAATCTCTTGGTTGCCGTGTTTGCTTCTTTAGAAGTCCCTCTTCCACCGTTTTGATGTGGGGCAAGCGGTCACCATACGCACTAGCTGCCTTGGAAGGGCACACCAAAGCGTGACTTGGCGCCTTTCCTTTGCGAGCTAGGCGTGGGGTTGCCCTTACAACTAACTCATTGAAGTATACTGCCAAATTTCAAAGTGTATAACCTCATTGATGGTAAGCTATTTACTTTGAAACTTTGAGATAAAGTTTTTTCATCACTTTGCACATACATAGACAATTCATTTTTATAATATCTTTTGAAGAAATACATGTGTCTCATAACTTTTGAGAGTCAATGAATTGCCTTGACATTTAGTTGAAAACCCAAGAAATAAATTCAAGAAAGAAACACAAATCCAAAAAAAATTCTAGTTGCCCAATTTGTCCATGTTGAGAACAAAATGACTAAATTGGACGTAACTTTGAAACTGCTAATCCAAAATCAATGAAATTTGGCCTACATTCACTACATTCAAGACAATCTTTGTGTGAATCTATATGCAAATTCTAACCGTAAGACAAAAAAATTGAGATCCAAATTGCCTGCCCAAAATGGATTTTATAAAGACCAAAATACACTCCTTTGTAATTCAGGGGTTTATATAGTAGTTGCACAAGTGGGGTAAACAAGTGACACCCTCTAAACAAGTTGGTGGGCCTCTTTATTTGATACAATATATAAAGCTTTGTGAATGGAGATGTTGGTTCTCCCTCTCAAATCAAATTCTCATACTGTATACTTCTGAACATGAGCAGGCTAGTCGTTTGTCCATTCCTGAGGCACATTTTGTCTCCATAGGGCATTTCCAGTGCACAACATAACTCTACTAAGGTAGGAGGTCCATAAAGCAATCATCTAAGAGCTGAAACTGAATTTTTGGGGGGAGGTAAACATCTTGAAATATTTTGCAGTAAATTTTCCTTGAAAGACAAGAGAAAATGGCATCTAACTCAAGTTGTTTCATATTTTTTGGAGCTTTGTGGAATTCGTTGTGAAATTTTGAAGTTGAAATGCCACAGGGCTCTAAAAGCGACCACCTCCTAGAATGTACACAATTTGTACACTTTGGTACATTGAAGAAAGCAAAATGTATCATGTATCATGTTTGGTTCAAAATGCCCAATCACAGTTTGAGCCTCCTACCTTACCATTGAAAGCACATCCGAAAATTACATAAACTAAGTTAGACACAAAAAAACCCAAAAAAATTGGCCTTTGGACTATGGAAATAGCCGGAGTGCTCGATCGATCAAACTGAGGACGGTGCCGGCTTTTGTCCGCCATGAATTATTTTGCCTTGGTCCCTCCTTGTAACCCATGCATCCCTGCCAGCAGCCCAGTGTGACTCTGCATCAAAGATGAGTGCAAGATATGTGCCTGAATGCAAAACAAGCAACAAGTGGCACACTGGCTTCAGAATTGGGTGGTATTGCTGTAACTTATCCCCAAACAAAGCCACTTGGATCCTGGCTTTTGCATCATCGGTAAGATCACCCTTCTTCCGTCAAGCTCCGTCCAACGGAATTTCCGAGCTCTCGCAAACACGATTGGGCCTCCTGCAAATTATAGGACGCCGCGGTCATTTTTCGGCTGATGAATGACAAAGAATCCTTCTATGTACATACGATGGAAGTGCAAGTGTTCATCCTTGGAATTTGGTGCAAAAAGGGGAGATCATGTACAATAGTTTGACCTCCAATGAGCACTTTTGTTTTTTTAAAAGTAGATGATGTCACACAATACCAAAAGGGATGATTTTTACGGGCACCAACTAGGCGTTTAAGGGTTAATCGTGGGATGTTGCGTTGGTCGACGTGGAAATCATCCTTTGAGGTACCGTGTGATTCATTTGCTTAAAAAAACCCAAGAGCACTCATTGGAGGTCAAACTCTTGTACATGATCTCCCCTTTTCACACGTAGTTCCAAGGATAAACATCAATATTTCTGTCTTACATTGAAGGATTCTTTGTCATCCATTGGACCACTTTAGTCCGTAGCATCGTTCTCGGGTTAAGTTGCTTTACACTAGTATATTGTAAAGTGTATACAACTTGAAACCATATAGTAACCAACACCCAAAATTATAGTCTTAAAAAAGAAGTAAGCATCAACTATAATAGTTTTGTTGATTCTTGTAGGTATTCAAAAGAAAATTCTAAATTCTCTAAATTTGCATTTTTTGAGCTTTGTATGAATAAATTATGAACTTTCAGATGCTAAAAATAGGTAAATCTAAAATCAATCCTAGGCACTTATAGATTGAGTTTGTACATTTTAGACAAGAATATACAGGGTGATGGTTTCAAAACATATCACACTTAGGTGCAACTACTTTAGATTGAATGAAATAGAAAATGCACCCCAGTAATGTTTCATTTGATTAAAGTTCTAAGTTTTGTACCCTATTTCATTCAATCTTCCTCTTTTGGTTATAAAATCGATTAGGAAATATCTTAGGAGGACTTTTAGGCCCTAAAGCTCCTTGCAAGCCAAAATGGATTTTGAAAAATTTGGGCATCTAAAACAAAGTATTAGATTTTAGTTTGTTTTCTTCATATTTTTTGTGATTAGGGAACAAATAAACTTTCAAGGAATCTATTTTCTATACAGATCTAAAGGTTGAAAAAAAGGTTATACTTTTTCAATGTTTTGGGTCTCAACTCAAGTAAGAGGAATGCAACATCATTTTAATTTGAAACTGTGCATTTTTTTTTCTAACTTGAGGTCTTATCAAATTTAAAGTTCCTAAATTATCCTTGCAAGGAAATATTGAGGTGTAGGTTTCAAAAGCCTAACAAAGCCACATTGTCAAGATTTCAGGCAATTTTGAAAAATACACTTTGCTCTATTTTGCAAACTTAGATCTCACACTTTCATTGTCCTTAGACCCTACATTATTTATATGTGACCATATTATTAGTCAAGTGTAAGCTCTCACTTTTACAATTTCTAAAAAATGAATGAAATTTGACTAAATGGACCTTCTTTTAGGAGTGCTATTTTTGGCAATTTTGTGAATATTTGCCAATTCCTAGCATAAAGATTTTAATTCAAGGGATTAAATTGAATATTCATTTGAGTTTTCAAGGTTGAAACTATCTTAATGCAATATATGTAGTATGTCACAAGTTCTTTGGGGTGCAATTAGTCTAGATCATTGTAGTTGGATGTAAGTCTCCATTAATTATTAAATGAATTCACTTATATGAGGTCAAAGAAAAAAACACAAGGGGCCATTTCTAGAGTGGCCATAATACTGTACCTAACTATTAGGGTTGACAAAAAATAGTTAAAAAAAAAGAGGCTGGAACTTTAGGAAAGTTTTATTTTTTTAAAATTGTATAGTGAAACATGGAATTTAATATGATATTTCTAATTTTAACATTTGTTGGATTTGATTTTCCAACTTCAAATAAATATTCGGAATGAAATGCTGATCCTTATAGCCAGATATGGTAGTCTAATGGCCACAATTGGGTGGCATACCTCAAACTTACAAACAAGTTACACGGGTCAAATGACCGCAATTTGGCTCCTCTGGAATCTAGATGGTTAACCCCTAAAGTTTCATGACTATGTAATCACCAAAAACGCTCCAAAACTGCCATTTCTAATACAACCACCAAATTTTTGGAAAAAAATAATTTTTGACACATGTAACCGTAGGATCTTGTAGTATGATATTTTGAAAACATGTGGTAAAAATTTCAGAAAATTCCACCGTGTGGATCATAAGATATAAGCATTCAAAGTCTTGAAAACCATTTTTTCAATCCTGCGAAAAAACGGGCAGCTGCACTTTGCAAGCTCACTTTTCAATGAAAAAATGCCGATAAAGGTGGTGCTTCTTTGAATTCAGTTTCCTAAACAAGTTGTCTATATGCTTGAAAAATTTCACATCATTTGGAATTGTACAACATATAGGAAAAAAATAGTAAGTAGAAAGAAGTAGAAATGATTCAAAATACTAAATTGTTAAAATTTTAATCATAGAATTTAAAAATACCAATCCCAACGGTTGTAATGTTGTAATAATCAATTTACATCCTAGGATTTTTTTTTTTCCAAAAATATTGAAAATTGAGTTAAATAAACGACTTTAAATTTTTTTTTAGAGTAGACAATCCATAACTGCCCGCAAACCAAAAACCCTCATAACTTTTGACTCATTGATTGAAATGGAATGAATCAAAGCTTTTTAAGTATATATAAATGTAGAGAACCAATTTCAAAAAAAAAAATCCGGAAAAAATGATTTTCTCTGATCTGCCCAAACTGCCCGGTTACGAAAAAAAGCAACATATTAGGTTACAACTTTTGACTCGTATTTCAAAATGTCATGAAACTTGGTACACATGAAGATATTCCTTGCCCCCACCTTCTATTAAAATTTCAGCCTCAAATATGGATATCTCTAGTCACACGTACCTGCCCAAAATTTCTATACGGCCAAAAAACGCATGTTGGTCCTTTAGGGGTTAAGAAAGGGATATTTCTACTATCTCTAAATTTTCCAAGATTGTAAATTTCTAAATTTCTATAATTTGAGAGACTAGAAATTTATACTTTAGAGCTAAAGTTTAGTTTATAGGACCAATGTTCAGATTTTCATCTTGGAACGCCAAATTGATCACAATGGAGATAATCATTTTTGGGTACCATGTGAAGCATTTGCTTTTAAAACCCCAAGTTAGAGCACTCATTGGAGGTCAAACTATTGTCCAAGATCTTCCCATTTTCACATACAATTTTAAGGATGAGCATCTCTACTTACATAGAAGGATTCTTTGTCATCCATTCAACACTTTTAGGCCGATGTGATGTTGCAGGATTAACCCCTAAAGTTTCATGACTATGTTTTCACTGAAAATGCTCAAAAATTGCCATTTTTAGAACAATTACCAAATTTTTGAAAAAAACCCTCGTTTGACACCTCAAACCGTAGGATCTTGTAGTATTATGACTTCAGAACATGTGGTAAAAATTTCAGAATTTTCCACCGTGTAGATTGCAAGACATAAGCATTAAAAGTCATTAAAATCATTTCTTTGGTCTTGCAAAAAACAGGGCAGCTGCACTTCACAAGCTCACCTTTCTATGAAAAATGTCCAAAATGGTGGTGCTTTTTTAGATTCTTTTTCCTAGATAAGTTGGCCACATGCTTGAAAATTTTCACATCATTTGGAATTGTATAACATATAGGAAAAAAATAGTAAATAGATAGTAGTAGAGAATGATTCAAAATACTAAATTGTTAAGAATTTAATTATGGAATTGAAAAATGCCAATTCCAATGGTTGCAATGTTGTAATAAACAATCTTCATCCTATGATTTATTTTTTTTCACAAAAAAGGTTAATTGAGTAAGATAAAGGACTTCAAAGTTTATTTTAGAGTAGAGAATCTATAACTGCCTGCAAACAAAAAATTCTCATAACTTTTGACTCATTGATCAAAGTGAAATGATTCAAAGCTTTCCATGTATATATAACTCTAGAAAACCAATTTCAAATTTTTGTTTTCAAAAAAAGTGTTTTTTTCTAATATGCTTGTATTGCCCAGTTACGAAAAAAAGTAATATTTTAGGCCATAACTTTTGACTCGTATTTCCAAATGTCAAGAAATTTGGTGTATATAAAAGATATTCCTTGCCCCCACCTTTTGTTAAAATTTGGGCCAAAACTATGGAAATTTCTAATCACGTGTACCTGTCCAAATTTTCTAAGTAGCCAAAAAATGCATGTTGGTCCTTTAGGGATTATATTTATACTCCCTTTGTCCCAAAATGATCTTTTGGTTGGACAAAATGCTCGAGACCTTAGGTTGAAAATAATGTTATTCCAACCTATTATGAGCTATAAGTAGAGTTCAACGCACTCCTATTGCCCTAAAACTTTAAGTTTGGGAGTCCTTTTAATCCTTGAAGGGTGGACTAGTGCTTGTGGAAATCATTCATTTTGGTACCATGTGAATGATTGGCTTAACCCCTAAAGGACCATTTGTCCCCTTGGAGGACAAATCAAGTCCGGGCAGGTTCCTACTGTTTCAATTTTTAATAATATTTTTTGGGATTTTTTGAGGTTGTGTATTTTTGAGAGAGCTTTGTGAATATATAATTTTTATTTTAATTGATGCCAGGGAGCCAAAGTTATAGCACAATAAGCAAAATCGGAATTTGGCGGGCAGCCCCCAAAAAATCACAAAAAGTCAAAATAATTTTTTTTCAAATTTTTTTCTCAAAGATTATACTTTTGTCTATATGTGAAGCTTTATTTCATTCAATTTGGACTAATAATGAGAAAGTTATAGACAATCTTAGTTTTTTGAGCAATCTAAGCATCTTTTTGAAAAAATAACTTGTAGAATTCGTTTTTCAATGCAATTTTTAGAATTTTTCAAAAAAAATACATAGACAAGGTTAGATTTTCTTTCAAGAACAATCTCACCGTTGGGATTATTGTGATTCAATTCCATCTAAAAGCTATTAACAATTTGTTTTGGGAGATTCACGACTCAACTACTTAACTTAAATAAGTAGAAAATCAAAGTCCATAGTGCAAAAAATTTGAACAAAAAAGACTCAAAGCCAAAAAATCTAGTCAAGCTAGGTGCAAAAATCCTTGTTTTCTTCACTTTAACCCCTAAAGGACCATTGTCCCTTCGAGGGACAAATGGGATTTTGGGCAGGTACCTACGGACTGAATTTTTATTGTGATTTTCTGAAACTTTTCTTGGAGATAGGAAAATTGATAAGCTTCGTGCAAATATAATTTTTTTTCAATCGGTGCCCGGGAAAAAAGTTATGCCCAAATAAGCTCAAAACAGGGGAGAAGGGGCAGCAAAGAAAATTTACAAAGAAATTAATTTTCCTTTTTAAATTTTTCTTCCTTATAGATTATATTTTTACCTTGGGAACCTTTGATTCATTTCATTTGGATTTTTTATGAGAAAGTTATAGACAATCTTGTTTTTTCAAGCAATTAGAGCATCTTCTTGAAAAAAATAACTTGTAGGAATCATTTTGGAATGCAATTTTTGCAATTTAAAAAAAAAAAAGTTCCACATGGTTTAGTTTTTGTGCTAAAACAATCTCACCTTTGGGATTAGTGCATTTTAATTCCATCTAAAAGATATTAACATTTTAGATTTTCTTTCTACCTTGTACCTACTTCTACTTAACAATTATTTTAAGAATGAAAATTAAGTTTTTTTGAGTTTTTTTTTTTTCCCTAGACTCTCAACTCAATTCTCCACTAGAAAGATTAAAAGCTCAAAACTTTGTAGTGCAAAAAATTTAAGTTAAAAATGTTCAAAGTCATAAAATCTAGTCCCGCAATGTGCTGAAAATCTTGTTTTTTTCACTTCAAACGCAGATATCTTGCAATTTGTGAGGTCAAAAATTCTGAAATTTTTTCTATACATTCTCATACTAATTAGCTATAAGATCCTATGTTTAGATGTGCAAAAATAAATACTTTTTAATTTTTTTTACTCTTTGCTCTAGAAATGGTAGTTTTCAGAGTTTTTTGGAAGAATAAAGGCCGTGGTCCTTTAGGGGTTAAATGCATATATCTTGCAATCTACATGGTCAAAGTTTTTGAAATTCTTCCACATATTCATATACTAGTCAAGTATAAGATCTTATAGTTGGATATGCAAGAAAAAACAATTTTTAAAGCTCTTTTCTCTTTGCAATAGAAATGACAATTTTGAGTGGTTTTGGATAGGAAAATCACCTTGGTCCTTTAGGGGTTAAAGAGAATCCAAAAAGCACTCTTTGGAAGTCAAACTACTATAGACTGAGACCTCCCCTATAACCAAAAATTCCGAGGATGAATAGTTGCACTTCTGTCTTGCATGGAGAGATTCTTTGTCATTCAAAGACCAGAAATCGACCGTAGCAATAAAATGAAGGGAAAACCGGAAGATCATTTTAGGGTGGAGGGAGTAGCTTAGCCGAGAGCCAGTCTTGCCGAGCAAACGTGGACTCAATCAACTGTCAACCCTAAACCATGTGTACGCTTTTGTGGGCTTCCCATTGCAGACAGGGTTGCACGGAGAATTTCAATCCCACTCAGGCGGGAGGAGAGCAATCCAATGCAGTCCTGGGTCGGTTCCAACTTCCAAGTGCAGAGATTAGGATCCCATTATCTTACTTCTTTTCTTCTTGGGTGCCTCTTCCCATGGTCCAGTACCTCCTTTTTCCAGCAATTGCTACAGTCTTTGCAGGAGTTTTTTCCATTACTAAAACAATGGAAAAAAACCCACAAGAGCAATGTGGACTGAACTCCTTCACTAAGCTTAAGTTAGAGCAGACCCACAGCAACACTGCTCAAGCAAATCAACTGAGGACATTCTTCTATCATAGAAGATCAATGGTACAGAACCCTTAGAGATCAGTTGTGGCATGTTGCTGTGGGGCTGCTCTAAGTTCTTGCAACCCATTGTTTTTTTTTGCAACCCATTGTTTTTTCCCTGGAGAAAATCCTCCCTGGCCTCTGGGAAGATCGAGGAGGAGGACAAGCGGCAATTCCACTGCAAAGGCAACACTGACCCAAGCGTGAGCAAGAGCCAATTTCGTCATCATTATCATGTCTACTACAAATAACAGATTGAAGTCTCAATGGACTGAATAGCAAAACTAGGGTCCGTTGTTGTACCCGACGGAGGACCCGAGAGGAGTCCCTGTCTTGGTTGGTCAAGCCAGCAGGGAGATAGTGCAACTACAGAGTCACCTGCTTTCATTGTGTGAGCTCCCCTTAAAACTAACTTAACATCCTCTTTGTATAATGATGCAACCACCCCAAGGACACAATCGATTCAAGTTGCCAACGCCAAAAACGAGGAGTAAATACCGCAGTCCACACAAGGATTAAGCTTAATACCCCCATTGTCAAATACCACATGTGAAGGGTTGATGTGGCACTCAGGTGCCGAAATTGAATTTCCACATCAAATTCTAGGGGGTCCACATCATCTCACACCATTCACAAGATGAACAGTGACACTTTTTTTTAATACCAAAAATGACTTAATTTCTGCCAAATGTGACCTTTGCGTAGGGTACTTAACTTCAGTGTAAGTTATGTATGTGCTAGGGACTGAGGTACAAGTGAGCTTGGTAAGTGGTGTGCAGACGCCATGATCCAAAATATAAAAACAAAGTGGGTCATGTATCAATCTAGAGGTGGCCTTACGGAAGGGGACAAGCTGGGGGGGCACCGTCACCGAGATTTTGGTGATACTGTTGTCCTGGAGCTGGGATTGTGAGAAGAAAATGCAGCAGCTCAGTTCATGAGGACATGCAGTGTCCTGGGCACAATGCAAGTCAATCATTCAAGCTCGTGGGGGTAATATTGGACTTCATACCTCGTCATGGATGAAGAAGAAGGAAGACTAACTTCTTTGTTCAACAGGAGTTCTTAAAAATGGAAGCAGGAGTTTACAATAATTTGTTTTAGTTTTGATTTTTGATATATTTTTTTAATGAATGACATTTGATCCAAATATCAAATGAACCAAGCAAATTTGGCAATGCTAATTTTTATGGTTAACCCCTAAAGGCCCAAGGCCTTTTTCTGCCAAAAAACACCCAAAACTGTCATTTTTTTAGTAAAGAGTGAAAAAAAATTAAAAAATAATTTTTTGCACATCTAACCGTAGGATCTTATACCTAACTAGTATGACAATGTGTAGAAAACATTTCAGAATTTTTGACCGCACAAATTGCAAGATATCTGGGTTTAAAGTGAAAAAAACAAGTTTTTCAGCACATCGTGGGACTGGATTTTTTGACTTTGAACACTTTTAACTTAAAATTTTTGCACTACAAAATTTTGAGCTTTAAGTTTATAGTGGAGAATTGAGTTGAAAATCTAACAAAAAAAAATTCAAAAATACTTATTTTTTGTTATTAAAAAAATTGTTAAGTAGAAGTAGGTACGAGATAGAAGGAAAATCTAAAATATTCATATATTTTAGATGGAATTAAAATGCACTAATCCCAATGGTGAGATTGTTCTAGCAAGTAAACTAAACCATGCCAAAAAAACAATTCAAAAAATTTGAAAAATTACATTCAAAAATGAAAATTGCATCCAAAAATTAGAAGAAAATTTCAGCCGTAGGTACCTGCCCGAAAATGCATTTGTCCCCCGAAGGGACAATGGGCTTTTAGGGGTTATAGAGAATGAAGAGCAACTAGCCGGTCTAAAGTAGACCCAAGTCATTGTATCACCAGTCTGCTTACAAAACAATGTGTGCCTTGCCCATAAGCTAATCAAAATTAAACAAGAACCAATCTTTTGAAGGCAGGGTAGCACCTCGTGAGTAGTAAGAAACTGATGTCAATGTTCTAGGATGGCATAGATTAACCCCTAAAGGATTGTTGTCCGTTCGGGGGACAAGTGCGTTTTTGGGCAGGTACCTACGGGCTAAAATTTTGTTGTGATTTTTGAAAGTATTTTGAAGATAGAAAAAATGATACTCTGTGTATGAATATATTTTTTTCACAATCGGTGCCCGGGATAAAAAGTTATGACCAAATAAGCTCAAAACAAGGGACGTTGGGCAACCTAAGCAGCAAAAAAAATGGACAAAAATTTGATTTTTTTCAAATTTTTCAAATTTTTTTTGAATGGTTTATATTACTTGCTAGAACAATCTCACCATTGGGATTAGTGCATTTTAATTCCATCTAAAATATATGAATATTTTAGATTTTCCTTCTATCTCGTACCTACTTCTACTTAACAATTTTTTAAAGAATGCTAATGAAGCTTTTTTGATTTTTTTTTCCCCTAGACTCTCAACTTAATTCTCCACTACAAAAAATTTAAAGCTCAAAACTCTACAGTGCAAAAATTTTAAATTAAAAATGTTCAAAGTTAAATAATCTAGTCCCACAATGTGCTGAATAATTTGTATTTTTCACTTTAAACGCAGATATCTTGCAATCTGTGCGGTCAAAAATTCAAAATTTTTTTACACCCACTCTCATACTAGTTAGGTATAAGATCCTATGGATAGATGTGAAAAAAAAAACATTTTTCAGTTTTTTTACTTTTTGCTATAGAATGGCAATTTTGAGTGTTTTTGGGCAGAAAAAGGGCCTCAGTCCTTTAGGGATTAAATTTGGGTCTCTCACCTAGAAGAAATCCAAATGTGCAATATGCTTTTGTTCAAGGTTTAAAATCACCATGCACTGTGTTCCTTATTTTACCAATTTGTCCTAGTATTTTCTTTATAAATGTTATTGCCCTTTGGCACAAAAAGCCAAAGTGACCACCAATGAACTATAAGGTTCAGTAGATGTTGGTAGTGAGGACCTTGTGCCTGTTAATAGACGGAGTCCCTTCAATGTTTGGGGTTAATTGGCGCCAAGCTTAGATAATATGATTGAATATTTTTTAGTGCCATGTACATGATATGTTCTTGAATGTCATGTATCTGACCACTTGAAGTATCGGATTAAGGCCTTAATACTCCTAATTATTTCAAGAAAATCTTCCATTATGACAATAGAAAACCAAATTGTTGACAACAAGACTGCATCAACAATTACTACTCTCCCAATTAAGGACAATTGCATTGTTGTCTAATAGGTCAGTTGTTTTCCTGATCTTTGAAAGCAAAGCTTCATTGATGTTAGCCATGTGAAGATTCAATCCAAACGTTGTGCCTATTGACAATGGCACTAGTCTAACCAGGGTGGTGGTGGAGTATCAACAAATCAATATGTTGTGCTCGAACTCCATTTTATTATTAGGTTTGAGGCCATATCGAAATGCTATAGAATGTTATTTAGATTCCTAAGCATTTCTTCTTTATCAATGACCGTGTAGTTAATAACATCAACATACTATCTAATTAGTTGGCACCAACATCCTCAAGCAATTTCACACTCCTAATTGTTACCTTAAGAAGCTTCGACTTATTTGGTGATCAAATTGAGTACTTCTCCAACAATTAGAAAAATATAGGGTACTAATGGACACTTTTGTCTAACTCCTCAAAGTATGAAAAATTGTGGGGAAGCTTTGCCAATAAGGTATATTGAGATTATTGCTCCCCTAAAGAGCAGTTGTGTCATAGTTATGAACTCGTTAGACACTCTCATTTGTTGAATGACACCTCATAGAAATGGAAGGTTCACATTGTCATATACTTTTGTAAAGTCAAACTTTAAAAGGGTTATGTCTTTGCTTGAGTCTTTGGCCCATTGAATGGTTTCATATTGAACTAAGACATTATCCAAGATAAGCTGCATTTGAATAAAGGCGGTTTAATCCCAAAGATTACGTTTGGTAGTAGAAGATGTAGTCTTTGTTGCAAGGCCTTAGCAATAATTTTTTATGGAATAAACTAGTAGTTTCTTAAGACCCATGAATTGCAAGAGGATCTTGAACAACCTACAATAATTAGATTGAAAGTTTGTAGGCATCTAGAGTTAGAATATTTGACAATAAATTTTCTTAATTGCACTACCAAAAATATTGTCATTCGTGGCTTGAGAATCTTCCTAAATGTTTATTAACCTAATTTGTGTTATTCATCCTACGTATGTGAAAAAAAACCTTACAAGGTTTGGAGGAAGTAGAGATTTATGAAAAAAAACTTAATAGGATGCTAGGTTTGGTAGGACATTGGTTAATTATGAACAATTCATGTAAATGTTACCAACTCTTAATGTCCACTAAATACTAGCAAATCCATACTTGGATGTTTGTGATTAACATGAATTCTAGACAGACTATTTTAATAAAATAAATAATCCTATTTAATTACTAATAGGATAAATTTTTATAAAATAGAAAAAAAAAAGATGAATATTGCTACACCATTCTAATCAGATATTGTATGCATTGTAAATTAGCACACAAACAAGAAAACTCATAGTAATTTTTTTTTAAATGACCAAAAAATATACAAATTAATACCAAAAAATGAATCGAATAACACTTATCATCTTTTATATAATATTTTTAATTATTATTTTGGGATGAAATAATTTGGCTAAAAAAAGATGTGGTTTCATGTGCAAGCATGATCAAAATCAAACAGTGTATTTAACCCCTAAAGTCCCATTGTCCCCTCGGGGGACAAATCAGATTTCGGGCAGGTACCTACGGGCTCAGTTTTTAGTGAAACTTTTTGAAACTTTTCTATAGATAGAAAAATTGATTAGCTTTGTGGGAATATAGTTTTTATTTCAATTGGTGCCTAGGAGCAAAAGTTATACCACAAATAGCCTCAAACTGAATTCAACGGGTAGCACAATTTTTTTGCAAAAAGTCAAAATAAATTTTAATTTTTTTTTTTTTCTGAAATTTTATATTTTTGTCTACATGTGCAGCTTTGACTCATTTGATTTGGACTAATACTGAGCAAGTTATGGACAATCTTGTTTTTTGGGCAATCTAAGCATCTTTTTGAAAAACAACTTGTAGGATTCATTTTTGTAATGCAATTTTCACAATTTTCTACAATTTTTTTTCTTGAGAATGTTGTGTTTGCTTCCTAAAATAATCTCACCATTGTGATTATTGTATTTCAATCCCATCTAAGAGCTATTAACGATTTAGTTTTTTTTTCAATCTTGGATCTACTTCTACTTAACAATTTTTTAAAGAATGAAAATCAAGTGTTTTTTTTTTGAATTTTTTTTTGTAGACTTTCAACTTACATCTTCAACATAAATTTCTTAAATTCAAAGTTTGTAGTGCAAAAAATGTCTACAAATGGCGGTCAAAGTCATCTGAAATTGCTGTCAGTGTTCAAAAAAACTTTCTTTTTCAACTTTGAATGCTAATATCTTCCAATCTATACAGTCAAACTTCATAAAAATTTTACCACATGATCTTTGACAAGTGAAGTACAAGATCCTATGGTTAGATTCTAAAAAAAATAAAAATTGTGTTCTTGGGTGAACGCAACCAAAATGGCAATTTTGAGTGGTTTTGACAAAAAAATGGCCTTGGGACTTCAGGTGTTAAAATAAACAAATTGAGAAGGATATTATTTAAATTTAACAAAATAAGAATAAATTTTTTATGATTGGAAATGTTTTTGTTAATGTATTTGTTTTCTGGCAGTCTATTGTGAAAAAATGCCGTTTTTGTGGCTCTTCGACAAGAATGTAAGAAATTTGAGTTTATTCTTAGTTATATTTTGAAAAATCATTTTTATTATTGTAAACTATAAAATACAAATAAAAAAACACTTCAAAATAGTAGAAAATGATGTCTCTATTTTATAGGGGATTGTCGGATGAACAATATCGTTGGATGGCAAAATATTTAACCTGATTCAAATATTAGAATTAAAATAGATTTCGTATATTTTAAGATTAGATGTAATGGCAAAACATTATATTCTAGAGTGCAATTGGACACATTTTGCTTCGATAAGCGTGAATTGCCAAAACTTCTATAATTTATAACTTTTAGCTTTTTTTTTTAAGCGGTTGTCTAATGTCCAACTTTAATCCTATAACATGAATATAGATACTAATTACCTTATGGATAACAAAGAATCCTTCTACATAAGACAAAAGTGTATATGTTCATCCTAGGAATTTGGGATAAAAAAGGATGGTCTTGCACCATATTTTGACCTTCACTAAGTGCCTTTGTTTTTTCTTATCCTATAAAGAACCATTGTCCCTTCGGGAAACAAATGCGTTTTTAGACAGGTACCTACGGGTTAAAATTTTGTCCTAATTTTTTGAAACTTTTTGTGGAGGTAGAAAAGCTGATTAGCTTTGTAGGAGTGTATTTTTTTTTCAAAATAAGTGCCCAAGAACTAAAATTATGACCAAATAAGCTCAAAACCGGGGACGTCGGGCAGCGCGGTTAGCAAAAAAAATTTGCAATTTTTTTTTTGGTATAATTTTTTCTTCATAGATTATATTTTTGTCTCTCTAGAAATCTTTGATTCATTTCATTTGGATTTGTTATGAGAACATTATGGACATTCTTGTTTTTCGGGCAGTTAGAACATCTTTTTGAAAAAATAACTTGAAGGATTCATTTCTGAATGGAATTTTTCAAATTTTTCAATTTTTTTTTCATGGTTTAATTTACTTTCTAGAGCAATCTCACCATTGGAATTAGTGCATTGTAATTCCATCTAAAATATATGAATATTTTAGATTTTCCTTCTATCTTGTACATTTATTTAACAATTTTTTTAAGAATGTACATTAAGTTTTTTTGAATTTTTTTTCTTAGGCTCTCAACTCAATTCTCCTCTACAAAGGTTTAAATCTCAAAACTTTGTAGTGCAAAAATTTTAAGTTAAAAATGTTCAAAGTCAAAAAATCTAGTCCGGCAATGTGCTAAAAAATTTGTTATTTCTACTTTAAATGCAAATATCTTGCAATCTGTGCGGTCAAAAATTTTGAAATTTTTTCCACACTTTTTCATATTGGTTAGTAGTAAGATCCTATGTTTAGATGTGAAAAAAATAATTAAATTCTTTTTAACTCTTTGCTAAAAAGATGGCAATTTTCAATGTTTTTTAGCAGAAAAAGGTCTTGGTCCTTTAGGGGTTAAGCAAATTATTCACATAATATTAAGAAAAGATGATTTCTACAGTGACCAATCCATTGTCCTAGGATTAAAGTGTTTTACATTTATTCAAAGTACTTTTGGATATGCTTCCAATGATGGAAAGTTCAAATTCCAATTATATATGAGTCAAAAGTTTAAACTACATTTAGAGGGTCAATATACTAAGGATACTCTTATCACCCCAAGTGACTTTTAATTCACTTTGTACTAATTTTATAACAACAACTCCAAGCAGCACACCCTTAGGTCAGGGGTCAGGAAGCCCATCGATCAACAATAGAATGGAAGTCTCGTGTTTTCTGAGTCTCCATCCCATTGATGATCAATAGGCTTCACCGGACCCCGACTCCATATGAAAGGAAGCCCATGTCCCCAATCCATTTCTACCACAAAACAAGGGGTAGGGAAGATTGACCCCTTCATTGCCCCAACCAAAGATAAATGTAAAAAATTCCCCCTAATTTATGTTGCATTTTTTGTACTTCTTCACCTCCATATTCAATTTAACCCCTAAAGACCCAAGGCCTATTTTTTGCAAGAAAACACACTCAAAATTGCCATTTCTACAGCAAAGAGTAAAAAATTTGAAAATTGTTTTTTTGCACGTCTAACCAAAGGATCTTACACCTAACTAGTATGAGATTTTGTGGAAATAATTTCAAAATTTTTGATCTCACAGATTGCAAGATATTTGCGTTTAAAGTGAAAAAAAACAAGTTTTTCAATACATTGTAGGACTAGATTTTTTGGCTTTGAACATTTTTAACTTTTAATTTTTGCACTATAGAGATTTGAGCTTTAAATCTTTGTAGTAAAGAATCGAGTTGAGAGTCTAGCAAAACTTTCAAAAATAATTAATTTCCATTATAAAAAAAATTGTTATGTAGAAGTAGGTACGAGATAGAAGGAAAATCTAAAATATTAATATCATTTATATATAATTAAATAGCACTAATCCCAATGGTGAAATTGTTTTAGCAAAAAAATTAAACCACGTGGACTTTTTTTTGAAAAATTGTAAAAATTGCATTCAAAAATGAATTCTACAAATTATTTTTTTCAAGAAGATGCTCTAAGTGCCCAAAAAATAAAATTGTCCATAACTTTCTCATAACAAATCCAAATGCAATGAATCAAAGCTTTCCAGATAGACCAAAATATAATATAAGGGAAAAAAAAATTTAATTTTTGCAATTTTTTTTTTGCTGCCTCCTCTCCCATCTTTTGAGCTTATTCGGACATAACTTTTGTTCCCAAGCACTAATTGGAAAAAAATTATATTCCCACGGAGCTTATCTATTTTTCTATCTTCAAAAAAAATTTCAAAAAATAAAGACAACAATTCAGCCCTTAGGTACCTGCCTGAAATCTCATTTGTCTCTGGAAGGGACAACTGTCTTTTAGGGGTTAAGAGCCTTCTGATTGCAAATATGAATTCCATATTTCCAAATTTTATCATGAGTTGCAAATAAAAAGTTCCAGTGTTTTCCCCTAACGATAAACCACGAGGGCAATGAGGTTGTCCGTCACCAGTCTCCCGGACTCCCGGAGTCCAGTAGGTCTTGTGCGTGCGGCTTCCTTGGAGCCTAGTGTGGAACCTCTAACTTATGATATGTGTGCATTGTTGTGTATTCTCCTGGTATCATTAGAGCAGCCCCACTCCAACACACTGAAACCACTCTTTAAATGTTCTGCACCATTGATCTTCTAAGATCTTCTAAGATCTTCTAAGATCAATGGTGCAGAACCTTTAGAGAGTGACTTCAGCGTGTTGGAGTGGAGCTGCTCTTACGGTTACAGTGCCTACCAACTACTAAAGGGGGCCATGCGATAATACCAAAGTTCAATGAAGTTCCTCTCAATGAAGTTGAAATTTCATCAGTTCAAGTACAGTGTCCGTCTGTCCCTCCTGCCCTCGCTCCCTTTTTATGAAGGTACTAACTTAAATTGGAGGCGGAGGCATTTCCTGCATGCCCCTGCATGAGGGGCCTTTCCTTTATGACCACAATCATCTATTGATAATTGGGAAATCATGGAAAAGCAACAGTTGAAAACACACACTGGACTGGATCATGATAAAAACAGAAATGTATTATTATGTGGGAGTGAGTTTGGCAGCAAGTGAGTGGAAATGTGGGGATGGACATTATATAACTTACATACAGTATTTTGTGGTTTTATAAACTAAGCTTATCTGAATTCTTTTTAAATTTTAAAAGTGTACAATGTGGAATCCTTTGAAAACTTTGGCTTCACCAAAGGTAAGGTACACCGCATATGCTCCTTCTGTCTTTTTTGGTAGAAAAAAAATGATAAGTTATTATATGGCTACAACACCCAGTTGGGTTGGGGTCCCCATAAAATTGTCAGAGCGGCTCCTAAGTTAGCATAACTTAGTCATCCCAACAAAATTGTCTTGCAAATGAAACATAAAGTTTTTTTGCAATTTTTCAAGACAAGGTGGAGTAGCTGATCATTTAAGCAATTTTGGAGCAGATGGTGAGTTGTACGAGGTGGTGGAAAATCTTCTCATGTAGGAAGATAGGAAATATGGGGATTGGAAATTTTTCAGAATTTTATTCCCAAAATTGAAATTTCTGTGAATTCTAAAAGCCCAAAAGTGCACTTCGCCAATAGCCAATGTCTAGAGTCTTCCAATTTTGAAAATTCAAAAACTACTTTCCACTCATTGCTTCCTACTTTCTTGCTCACTACTTTGGAACATGTGTCATAAACTTGGTAATCTTGAAAAGGACCTAAAAAACACATTCCAATCTTTAGTTGGAAATATTACACCCCTACAAGTTGGATGTTGGGCATGATTAGCAACTGGTGCCTCAACCTTAGTAAAAAATTTGATCTTGGGTGCAATAGTGATTGAAGTTATTTGATTTACATCGCCAAAACATGTAGTTTATAGATTAAATATCACTTATTCATCCAAATTATATACATTTATCTAAATGTGGCAATATTACCCAATGTTCACTAAGTTTTTGTGAGGTACTTGGAGATACTTTGGGGTGATTTCATCTTCTTGAAATTGAAGAATCCCCACCCCACTCCACATACAATTGCCACTTTGAAAAATCACCACAAATAAAAACACTCTTGGTATAGTGCACTTGAAGTAGGTGAGAAAGCGACAACATGTAGAGACCCTTTCTTGTATCTTGTATTAGATGATTGAAAAGTTGAGGTGCAAACTGCTTTTACCACTATGTCATAGTTTCCACTACCAACTACTTTCCATTCTTTGTATTTGTTAGAATTACCATCTTGAAGATACTAATTACTAAACATGCTCCAAAATTATTCACCCGTAGAGATGGCAATGTCTTTGGTGAATAATGTAGCTCTCATGCATGCAACTCTAAAAATTCTATTTGCTCATAGTTGAAAATTAATTATGACAATTGAAGAATTATATTAGCTTGTAGCCATTTAGTGTGTAGAATGTTTGACTTCAAAGGACAAATGAAATTCCTTGATGGTTAAACTTCTTTAGATTTGCATATAAAATACTCATGTGAAAAATTCGAGATTTTTCTCTTAAAGGTTAATTCCTAAAAAGGATGATGGACCAAAAAAATGATTTCATCTACTTTGAGTTGTTATTTCATCCAATTCAAACCTTTTATACAATATGCTAATTATCCAACTTTCTCCATATAAAATTTGAAAATTCATCTGTAAAAATATTGTATGAATTTTCAAATTAAAATACTCTATGATTTTTCCATTTTAAAAGTATTATTAGGGAGAATTTTTATTATGCAATTGAAAATCAAATTTGAAAATCTTATCATAGTTAAAGTTCAAGCTTGTTACAATTCAAGCTTGCTACAAAAAAAATCATTAATCCCTAAAGTCATGAGACTAAATTACCCTAGAAAGTGCCCAAAACTACCATTTTCTTGTGCATTGAAAAAAATGAGAAATGAAGTTGTTTTTGGAAATTTAATTGTACAAAATTATGTTGTTGAAATGCTTGGATTCCTTTTAGAAAAATTTGATTATGTAGAGTGCATGATCATCAATTTCTTGCAACTCTTCCAAACCATGAGGTTTCATCTTTCAAGTATTCTATAGAAAAACTTCTAATGCAAGACATAATCTTGAAGAAACAAGTTTAATTTCAGTATGTGTAAAAAATATGAACAGAAAACACTTCATACTCTTGCAAATAATACTAAATAGAAGGAAGAATAAAATGTTAGTAAATACTAAATATTTAATAACTTACATATAGATTTGAGTATTGTCAATCCTAATGGTAATAATGTTGTAACAAAAAATTTGCACCTTAACGCCTAAAGTCCCATTGTCCCCTCAAGGAACAAAATGGATTTCGGGCAAGCTACTACGACTTCAATATTCATCATTATTTTTTGAAACCTTTTGTGAAGATAGAAAAACACATTAGCTTTATGGAAATATAATTTTTATTTCAATTGGTGCCCGGGAGCAAAAGTTATGGCACAAAAGGTCATTTTTTTCGGTGCGGCGGGCAGCAATCTTCTCACACATTAGATGAGATTCAGGGGTCTTGGAGGGCTCCGAGTTCCCTTGCTGTCTGTTGCGTTCCCAGACTGCGGAAACACAGTAGCAGCAGCTGGCTGACGTGGTCAAGCGACTGCCACATCATTTAAATAAAATAAAATAAAAAATTGCTTAAAATGATATTTTGATAAAATAAAATAAAATAAAAAATTTAAATTTTTGACACACCCATACCGGCGTTCACTGAATCTGGGCAGATCAGGGAATAGGCCTGAAACGGTCCTCCAAGACCCCCAAATATCATCTAATGCAAAAAAAATTTAAAATTAAATTTTTTTTTTTTCTCATAGATTGTATTTTTATCTATATGGGGAGCTTTGATTCATTCCATTTGGATTTGTTATGTGAAAGTTATGGATAGTCTTATTTTCTGGGCAATTAGAGCATCTTCTTGAAAAAATAATTTACAGGATTCATTTTTGAATGCAATTTTCACAATTTTTCAAAAAAATTTGTTTAACAATGCTAAGTTTTCTTGCTAAAACAATCTCACCATTGGAATTATAGTGTTTTAATCCCATCTTAGACCTATTGATGATTTAGTTTTCCTTTCAATCATGGACCTACTTCTACTTAACAATTTTTTAAAGAATGAAAAATCAAGTGTATTTTTTGGACTTTTTTTTTTTAGATTTTCAACTCAATTACTTAACATAAGAAAATTAAATTCAAAGTCTGTAGTGCAAATTTTTTTTACAAATGGAGGTCAAAGTCATCTGAAATTGCAAGTTAGTGTTCAAAAAATCAAAATTTTCCAACTTTCAATGCTAAGATTTTCTAATCTTTACGGTCAAACTTTATGAAATTTTTATCACATGATCTAAAATAAGTTAAGTATAAGATCCTTCAGTTAGATTCTTAAAAAAAAAAAAATTCTCTCTTCTTAGATGAACGTAGTAGAACTCAGAGTTTTGAGTTGTTTTTGACACAAAAATGCCTTGGGACTTTAGGGGTCAAGATTTATTTTTTCCCAAAAAGAATTGGATTCAAAATTGAACTTCTAACTTTATTGTTGATAAGGCGTTCTATTACTACCCATAAAACAAAACTCTTCATAACTTTCATCTCATTAATGATAAGCGAATGATTCAAAGTTTTCCATAGGCACATAAATTTGTAGAGGCACATCCAACTTTTTCTAGTTTCAAAGAAGTAATTTTTGTAATCTGTCCGAATTGCCCCAACTCTGAAAGAAAATTTTTCTTAGGATGTTTTGGAATGAAACTTTTGAATCTTGTATTAGAATGCTACAAAAAATTTAGGCCTTGAATATAGTAGCAAACTACATATATACACTAGATTTCATCAAAATTGGACAAAATTTGGGCCCGTGGTGGCTTGCCCAAATGTGAAAAATTAGTTGAATTCCAATTTGAATTTGTTCTCTAGGGATTAAAAATTTGTCACAACTTTGCATGTAATAAAAAATAAAAAATATTCATTCTTTTTAGTTTATTTGTATCATATAAAATTATTGATGATAATTTGGGCATATCTAATCATTTAGATGTAATCTACAATTATTAATAAACAAAATTTTATTAAATTTTATTTTTAAATTTATCTATTAAGGGATACTTAATAATGAATCTTTGAAATTCATAAAATCTTGAAAAAATCACAAACTTTAGGAATTTACATACATATAAATTTTATTTATAAACTTTTATAATTAAAAATTAAAATGATCCTTGTATGATTTTTAAAATTAAAGTTGTTGTAAAAATCAGAGTAATAATAAAATGCTAAAAATAGTACAAACTTTTAATACAATAAAGATAATAGTGATAAACATCATGATATCATTGGTGTACACCTTGAGCTCACATTAAGAAAATTTGGTAGAAATAGTTAAACATTGTGGTATTTTAAACTTTCAAGATCTCACCTTCAAAGTATTATAGTTGTTTTTTAAATATTATAAATAAATGTAAATAAATAGTAGTTTATTGGGAAGGTAAATTTTCCTAGTTAAATTTAACAACATTCAAAATCAAGAGTTATGTGAAAATATAGATTTGATTTTCAAACATCCTTTGGCTTGCAATGTCTTTTAAGTGCAAATAAGAGAGAAAAAATAACTTTCATTTCTTTTTGAGGTTTTTGTATAATAAGAAAAAGTTTATTTTGGATTCTCAACTTGCTTAATAATGAAATAAAACCTCCAATGAATCCTTAAATGTCCCTACATTGAAATGATTGTGAAATCACTTCAACAATTTGATCATTTTGATTTAAGATGGGAATGCAATCTTAGGTATGGAGAATTATGACTTTAGGATGACAATTATGATCTTATTATAACCAAAATATTATTGAAATTGGAACAAGTTTGGGATCGTTTAGACATGTATTTTGCAATACTATAATCCAAGGGTTATTTGCTAACTTTAACAATATAGTAGGACGGACAACATAAGTGGAGACACTTTGAAAGTCAGTTAGTTTTTTTGTTCTCAAATAATATTCTTCTTTAAAAATAGACTTTCAAACATCTAGAAATTAGCAATAAAATTTTCAAATATTAAATTCACGTAGATCATTACTTTAGACAGTAAAGGGCTTTGCAAGCAAACAATTTTTAATGGCTTAACAATAACTACTATGTTCAATTTATTTGGTCTTTTTGTATGATGAATAGTTAAACAAAAAAATATATTAAAAATCAATTACGTTTACAAGAATCTATTTATTTTAAATTCTTGATAAAAGAAAATTTTTGGGGTGAATATTATGAGTCCAAATTGTAATGAAAAACACGTCAATTATCAAAAATGTTTTTAAAATATTTATTTGAAATTTTCATTATTGGAGTTGATTATTTCATACAATTTTTTTCCAATATTCAAAAACTTCAAAAAAATATAATTTGTTTACTTAAAAATCATAGAATATTGTATATCTTAAATTTTGACATGAAATATTTACAATTGCAAAAAAAACACTTAAGTTTAGGATTGATGAAAGAAAACTAAACCGCTAATAGTTTTTGCAAGAGAGTACGGATTGTTAATCAAAATAGTGAGAATGATCTAGTAAACAAAAGGTATCCTTTTTTATTCTATAGTTTTTTTCATTTGGATATTTTCAAAAATTGAAATAAATAAATGCCTTTATATGTTTTTTTAGCCTTCATAACTTTCACTTCTTAATTTGAAATTGAATGTTTCAAATATTTTTGAGTAGGTATCAATCTAAAAACAATCCAATAAAATTAATTAGTCTTCTTTTAGAATGTAATTTTAGTTGCTTGATTTGACATTGAAATAAAAAATTTATCAATTTTGCAAGATACATCGGAATGATGTAAAACAAAGCTTTGCACCTAGATTAATCCCAAAAGTTCCAAGGTCATTTTTTGTCAAAAATCACCCAAAATCGTCATTTTCAAGGCAAATATAACAAAAATTTAAACATTTCTTTCTATTGCATATCGGATTGTAGGACTTGCACAAGACAACTATTGTATAAAAATGTTTGAAAGAAATTTCATAAAATTTGACCCTATTGATGACAAGATATAAGAATCTAAAGTAAAAAAAATGAATTCTTTTGCTCCTAGCTTGACTAGATTATAAGGCTTTGAGTCCTCTTGAATGAAAAATTTTGTACTACAAATTGCAAATTTAAGAAAAAAATTATATTAAAGAATTGAGTTGAAAGTTCTAGAAAAAAATTTAACCCCCCTCTGATTATTGTTCTTTAAGAAATTATTAGGTTGAGGTAGATACAAGAGAGAAGGAAAATCTAAATTGTTGATAGCTTTAAGATGAATTTGAAATACATGAATTCCAATGGTAAGATTGTTTTAGAAAACAAACTAAACCATGTGTAATTTTAAAACTGTAAAAATTTAATTCAATTATGAATCTAGTACATTATTTTCTCAAGAATTTGCTAAGACTGCTTGTAATACAATAATTTTCATAACTTTCACATCACTTATCCAATGGAATGAATCAAACCTTTCCACATAGATAAAAACATAAATCTATAAGAAGTAAACATTTAAAAATTTTAGTTCATATTTTGTTGTTGTTGCCCAACCTCACCTATTTGGGCTTATTGTGGCATAATTTTTGCCCATCCACTGAATGAAAATATTTGCTTACACCTTCAAGATTTTTTCAAGGGGATTCTTGAAACTTTAGGGTTTAAGATAATTAGCATCCATCCTAAATTTTTCATGCCCAAATTCCAAATTTAGAAGTCAATATAGCTTTCTTGAGTTCTAAAAACACCAAAGTCTTCTTGGAGTTGAAATCCAAGTGACAAGGTTGCTACATTGAAGTCTTGTAATTTCCAACAAAAGAGTGTTATTTAGGTGACACTTATATAAAATTAAAAAAATTGGCTTAAGTCTATTATTGACCTTCAATTTTTTGATTCCACAAAAAGATTTTCAAGCATATTTCTTTTTTTGAGTCACATTCATGAAAAAAATGAATAATTTTCAAGACCATGTCTTCTAATAAGGATATGGTTATGGTTGGTTCCCTAGGTGAATTTAAAGTAGTTTTTTTTATGAAGTGCCAAAGTGGCCATATTAAAAGTTATAGTGGTGCTCAAGATTTCAACATTCACCCACATTCATCCACATATTGGATAGAAAATATTACATTAGCGCACATCACATATCCAAATTTGATTTTCATCTACAATCTGGTGATTTCATCCAAGATTTTTTTCTAATTTGAAAGATTTTTAGCGATTTGGGGTCCTTTTAATACTATTTTATTCTAAGGGCATGGTGCAGGGCCAAGGGTTGCTATTATGTGAGCATAAGAGTGTGAGCCTATGAGCCTAGAATACTAAACACCTATGTAAAAGCACTACAAAAAAATGATGGAAAAACGACTGCAAAAAACGACCAAAAAGTAGTCATTGTGGACACAATGACTGCAATACGACTCAGGGCCTTGGAGTCGTCGTTGACAAGTCGTTTAGGACAACGACTGCAGTCTATTATCACCATCCATTTCTACCTTGAATGCAGAAATGGATGAAGTGATAAAGAAAGTTGGGCTTAAGGAAATGTCTATAAAACTGCCACATGAAAGCAGAACCTCTTAAACACTCTGACGTGGACATCCACGTGCCCTGTCATTTTTCAGTCATTCTAAAGTTATGATTGATCCATGATGAATGTGACGTGGACGGCCACGTAGGAAGTTGTTTTTGAGTCATTGAAAAGTCATTTTTGTAGTCATTGGAAAGTCATTTTGTAGTCATTGCTACTGACGTCTCTAGTCATTTTCAAGTCATTTTCAAATTAACATGACATCTGCCAAAAGGAATGTGGAGCCCATTATGCAGTCAAATTTTATAGTCATTATGCAATCGTATACCATACATTGTAGTTGGTTTGTGTCACATAGCTTTCAAAGCCACTTATTGTGTGAGTATGAAGAAATGAATGACAAGCCTTTAAATACAAGTGTAAAGGTAGGAGACAAAACAAACCATGTGGGATATGTAAAACGCAAGAATTGTGTTACAAGTAATATTTCAAATCTCATTTAAGCATGTTAGATTAATTTTTTTCAAAAACCTTTGAACTAAAAAAAGTTGAAAAATCAAATTGACTTTCGTTTCTAAGAATCCATTTTATATTTTGAGCCTCAAATAAAAATTTATGGACAAATTTGTGAAAGGGATTGGAAAAGATATTTTCTTTTGACATTTTCTAACATCCTCTATAAATTTTGTCTTGCCTTTTTGTATATGAACCATGATGAAAATGTGTTGTAAATGCAGAGGAAGTGTGATGAAAGGTATGCAGATGTTTGAAAATCGTATAATGCATTACAATGCACAAAGCACTGACAGAAGCAGTAGTTGAGTAGCTGCACAGTAATCTTAGATGTTTCAACTCATTCTACAGTCTCAAGAAGTCATTCTGCAATCGCAAGAAGTCATTTTGTAGTCGCAAGAAGTCATTCTACAATTGCAAGAAGTCATTTTGCAGTCTCAGAAACTCATTCTATAACGGCACCAGAGAAGCAGCTTTGTTGTTCATGTAAGAGGAGAATGGAACTAACAATTGCTTCTAGGACTATGAAAACACCTTCCAGCCTTTACATTGGGACCTCAAAAATGTCTATTTTGAATCATATGAAACGTTTAGAAATATTGTGAAGTTACCAACGCAAATGGACTGAAATTATAGTTGTTGTCCTAGTAGGAGTGTAAATGAATCTTAAAGTGGACCTCGACAAAGAAAACAATAGATCCCAACAAAACAAAAAGGCCATCAAAAATGCATAATCTATAAGAAAAGAAAAGAATTTTTGTTTCTTTTTAAAGAAGGTCAAAGAAATAAACTTAAGAAGATAAATAAAGAGTAGAAAAGAGAAAGTTAAGAAAGATTTAAAGAAATGAAGAAGAGAAGTGAAAGAAAAAAGTTGAATAACCCAAAAAAATTTAAAGGATTACAAAATAGGAAAAAAATATGAAGGAATGAAAATTACTAAAAAGAAAAAAATAATTCTATTGTTTCTAAAAAAAATTCTAGGAAATAACAATAAATGAAATAGATAAGAAAAAAATAAAAGATAAACAACACATAAAAAAGGAAAAGGTAGAAAAAAAGATGAAAGATTAAAATAAATTTTAAAAAGAGAATAAACAAAAAATAAAGAAGAAAACAAAAAATGACGGAGAAAAAAGAAGCCATTTTGTATGCATCATTTTCTAAAGCTTGGATGAATGAATTCAAATCATTCATCCCTATGAAAAAAACAAACATAAACAAAGAGTGCTTACTAAGAGTATTTAGGAGTTAAGGCACTTTAATTGCCTAACATTTATTAATTTATTTGTAGACAACAGATCATCTTGTTAAAGTTGCATCCTTTAACAATGTAGCACATAGAAACATCCTAAAGAATAGAACTATTTTGTGCCAAAATACCTAGTAAGGTGCAGTGATTAGTCAGTCATTCCATAGTGACCCTATAGTGAAATCAAAGTTGCTCAAAACATCTTTTCTACCATGTCTTTTATAGTGGTCTCTTTCTTATTCTTTTTCCATCAATAAGCCAAAACTTCTTGAAGTTGTTTGCCAATTACACTCTAGTCATTTTTTAGTCGTGCTGCAGTGAAGGTAATTTACAATATATAATAGCAAGTCCCTTATCTTCAATGCCACCTTGCCACATCAAACTATTGACAATGCTATCAACGGAATGTGGCAGATGAAACTCATCCTTTGTTGACTCTTCATCTCCAAGTTGCGGATGCGACTCTAAGATGACTTGGGCACTATGGAATTAGTAGCATTGGTGCAAGTAGGGAGCCCCAGTCGTTTTGAAGTCACATTTTCCATGCAGTCATTCTTTGCAGTCACAATTTTGGCCGTTTTCTTATAGTATAGGTGTATATTTTATAGAAATTGTCTATGATTATAGGATATGTATGTTACTAATACCCATATTATAGGTGTTTATGATACATACACCTTCTATAGTATAGGATATCTATATATTAGGTACCTATATTGTAAGTTCAATGCTCATAAACTCGCATTCTTGGGCTCACATACTAACACCATTGGTACAGGGCCCATCACTTTAGTGCAAATGGCTGCCAAATTGCCAAAAAAAAACCCGGACCCAAAGAAGCAAATTCAGCACTGCTATTTGTTTCCCATCCATGTCTCTTTAAGGCATGTTCACAGAAATAGTTTACTTTTTAGTCACAAATATTGCTCTCCATAGTTTCTAGAATTTAAAAAAAGTTGAGTTGCTAATTCATGAGGTTTTCAAATTCCAAAATGATCTTAATTATTTCAGGTATGAAGTTGAGACGTTTCATTTAGGATTTGGGAATCTTTACAAATGGATTCTCTCCAACTTCGGATGTGTTACCTCTCACTCTTTGTGTCTGTTTGTCAGGCAATTGAGGGAGTTTGATGCACCATTTTTTATTTAGTGATTTAGCTTTTTTTGAGTAGTGGCAATAATTTGGGATGAATTTTCAATGAAGTGGCTACTTCTATTCATCTTTGGAAGAAAGTGTTTTTGTTAAGCAGATGAACATTAGTGAATATTGGCTATACATAGATTTTGATGAAGAAAGCAAAGTCAAGGGGCGATATATCCATCTTCGTAGAAATGTACACTAGCAAGAATTGAAAATTTTCAAATTAATCTTTGGCTTCTACATGTTTTGAATTATTGAAGTTTGGTGACAGTCTAAAGGAAAGTAGTGAAACAAAGGTGATAAGGAATGCTAGGGTATCAAGGTAGTGAATGAGTGCAAATAAAAAATGCATCAAATCTACCAATGACCATTTCTTGTCATTTATAGTAGAAAATCTAAGGCCATCATTTACATGTAAGTAAAATTTGAGAGTTTAATTACAATTTAAAAGAAGAATTCTCTAACTACTAAATAAGTACATTGTATAAGAACTATGTTATTCAAAAAAAGGTTGGAACCTATAGTATCCCACTCTGTCCTGAATTGATCAATCTTTTGAACAAGAGTAAAATAAACTTGGATTTCAAAGTTCAATATCTAAACTAAAAAATCCTTCATTTGAGGTGAATTGTGACATTGGCTATGAAATAATGAAATTTTCAAAATCATCCCAATGGGCATCCAACCTTATAGAGGTCTTGGTCACTAGAAGAGATTTGAGGCCTCTAAGAGACCGCGAGTTATTTTGCGTTCCCGCAATATTCCTAGACTGCGGGAATGCAGGATAACTGCTAGCTGATGTGGCCAAGAGTGTACCATGTCATTTTTCAAAGAAAAAAAAAGTTGCTTAAAAAAATAAAATAAAATAAAATAAAATTCTGACAGCCTGTACTGGCTGGGAGCAGAATCGGGCCAGATTGGGAACGGGCTTGAAACGGCCCTCCAATGCCTCAAATCTCCCCTAATGTCTTAGTCTGTTTGTACAAGAGGCTAGCATGGTGATACAAAAGTGCATTGCGGAGAGTACCTAAAGATATTGGATATTGAGGTACAAATTAGGGTAGACAACAAATTATGGTAGGCAACAAAATGTGATCCAATGGCTAAGATTTGGCAACCTTGTTTGGAATGTATGGCCATGATGAAAGCAGTATAGGCGATTATAAACTGGTGTTTATCAAGTTTAATGGCGATGTGAGCTTTTGGAATGAGACCAGATGGCTACATACAATTAATGGATAGAGAAATTAACCCCTAAAGGTTCTTGACTATGTATTCACCAAAAACGCTCCAAAACTGCCATTTCTAATGCAAGTATCAAATTTCAGAAAAAGAAAATTTTTGGACACATGTAACCATAGGATCTCGTAGTAAACTTGTTTGAGAAGATGTGGAAAAAATTTCAGAATTTTCCACCGTGTGGATTGCAAGATAATAGCAATTGAATTGACAGAAAGCCTTTTTTTGTCCCTGCAAAAATCCGGGCAGCTGCCCTTCACAAGGTCACATTTGTTTGAAAAAATGTCCAAAATGGTGGTTACTCTTTGGATTCATTTTCCTAGACAAGTTGGATACATGCTTGAAAAAATTCAGATCATTTAGAATTGTACAACATATAGGAAAAAAATAGTAAGTAGGAAGAGGTAGAGAATGATTCAAAACACTAAATTGTTAAGAATTTATTTATGGAATTGAAAAATGCCAATCCCAACGGTTGTAATGTTATAATAAACAATCTACACCCAAGGTTTTTATTTTTTTTCAAAAATATTGAAAATTGAATTAGATAAAGGACTTCAAAGTTTATTTTAGAGTTGAGATTCCATAACTACCCTCAAACTAAAAATCCTCATAACTTTTGACTCATAGATCCAAATGGAATGATTCAAAGCAACCCACCTACATATAAATCTAAAGAACCAATTTCAAATTTTTATTTTTTTTAAAAGTGATTTTTAAAGAAGTTTTTTTTGCTGCCCAGGCTGCCCGCCGAGCAATGAAAACAACATATCATGCAATAACTTTTTAATCCTGTAATCAAAAGTTATGAAAACTATTGGGCCTTAAAGCTACTCCTCGGGAAATGTTGTGTAAAAATTTGAAAGGAAAAAAATAAAATCTCCGCTCGTAGTGAGCTGCCCAAAAAAGCTATGTTCTCAAAAAAGCATGTTCAGTCCTTTAGGGGCTAAGCAAAAAAAATATAATTCCTATCCCTTTAATTCCTACTAGTGTGACCCTGTGCCGTTGGCCCAATTTTCATCTACTCCCGGTTCCACTCCTGGTTCTACTTCCGATTCTACTCCCAGTTCTACTCCCGGTTCCACTTCCAGTACCAAGAACGCCACCAAAATCAAAGTAAAAGTAATTTTCTAATTTTTTAATCAATAAATACTTTGAAATTCAATAACTTTTGCACCACCGCTCCAAACGCCACGAAACCAAGCCGGTGCACCCCCTCCTCGGCGAGAGCTTTCCAACGGTACCAAGCACGCGGCCGGGGATGCACGGTCAGGAAGTTGTCCACGCTACAAACAAAACAAAACAAAACAAAACAAAACAAAACAAAACAAAACAAAACAAAACAAAACAAAACAAAACAAAACAAAACAAAACAAAACAAAACAAAACAAAACAAAACAAAACAAAACAAAACAAAACAAAACAAAACAAAACAAAACAAACAAAACAAAACAAAACAAAACAAAACAAAACAAACAAAACAAAACAAAACAAAACAAAACAAAACAAAACAAACAAACAAACAAACAAACAAACAAACAAACAAACAAACAAACAAACAAACAAACAAACAAACAAACAAACAAACAAACAAACAAACAAACAAACAAACAAACAAACAAACAAACAAACAAACAAACAAACAAACAAACAAACAAACAAACAAACAAACAAACAAACAAACAAACAAACAAACAAACAAACAAACAAACAAACAAACAAACAAACAAACAAACAAACAAACAAACAAACAAACAAACAAACAAACAAACAAAACAAAACAAACAAAACAAAACAAAACAAACAAACAAACAAACAAACAAACAAACAAACAAACAAACAAACAAACAAACAAACAAACAAACAAACAAACAAACAAACAAACAAACAAACAAACAAACAAACAAACAAACAAACAAACAAACAAACAAACAAACAAACAAACAAACAAACAAACAAACAAACAAACAAACAAACAAACAAACAAACAAACAAACAAACAAACAAACAAACAAACAAACAAACAAACAAACAAACAAACAAACAAACAAACAAACAAACAAACAAACAAACAAACAAACAAACAAACAAACAAACAAACAAACAAACAAACAAACAAACAAACAAACAAACAAACAAACAAACAAACAAACAAACAAACAAACAAACAAACAAACAAACAAACAAACAAACAAACAAACAAACAAACAAACAAACAAACAAACAAACAAACAAACAAACAAACAAACAAACAAACAAACAAACAAACGGTATTGATAGTAAAATCGAATTTTGGCGATTTTTAGCCACTAAAAAAACGCTGGTTTGATGAGCCCTCGAGGCTGGAGATCAAACTGAACTTAAGCTTAGCTTGTTGTGAGAATGCCAGTGTCCACATCTTTTTCTCTCAAGTAGGATCTTTGTATGTCTATTGTGTGGTAATGGACTGTCTGTACCTTCAGTTTATATGTGTTCCTTTCTGGGATCCTTTCATATGATAATGATTGCAGTATTTTGTCAGGCCCAAAGAGCTGTGGCCATGTTTACAAAGCTATGATCTCTCACGGCCGCCGCAACACAATGTTCATCCTGCAGATTACACACAAAAAAACATGGCTGGAGTCTCTTACACATACAATCACACAGCAATCTTTAGGCCCTCGCACATGGGGGGTGGTGAGGGCTGAGTGCGACGTCGCACAGCCATGCGCGGGCCCCCACCCCCGGTAGCAAACAGAAGGATCCGGGCTGCTTCAGAGGTCACCTGGCCTGCCAATTTGACCTCCCGCTGCAGTGTTTTTTTACCCTTTCCGCTCACCTCAAACCAGACGACCGCCCGCATGCAGCAAAAGTTAACTCGCTGGAATTAAAAGCTTGGGTAAATTGTTAGTGAGGGCTGTGCCCTCACGTTTTGTGAGCCCAGCCTTGTTGGCCCTTGGCCAGGCAAACCCGGCCTTTTCGAGCCACACGTAGGACGTCGCACAGCCGATTTAAGCCTCATGTTCGCGGGCCTTTTCTTGTTCAGCTAAGGTGTACACCTCCAAATGCACCGCTGATTGAAACTGCCATCTTCACTTTGGGTACATCTCCAAAATCAATTACGTATCTTTGTGGAAGAAATTGTTTTTTGAACCAAACACTTGTTCTCAAATGACACCGCTGACCTAAAGAACATTGCTAGGTTTTCTTGCAATATGCATAGCCAACTCAGACTTGGGCGTGGCTAGGAGCATTTCCCTCCCCCACTAGAGTCTCTGCCAGGGAAGAAAAGTGCAAGGGCTCGCCAAATACGCCACTCCAAACACAGCTTGCCGGTCCCGCTAGCTGTTGATTTTACATACTCTTTTTGGTTGTGATTCTGTTCAACAGTTAAATTTCAACGCTAGTTGGGCTAGCAATAGAATTTTAGCACTACGAACAATAGCTTATGGACTAGCCTGCCATCTCAGGCGGCATGACGACTTTTCTAATGAGTGAGTGTGTTGGGAATGAGTGGAGAGTGATGCTGAACCTAAGGTGAAAGTGATGTCCAAAGCCCATGCAAGACCATTTGGAAAACCCTACTTCGTGAGAAACACTAGTGATGCTCTAAATACACCATCTTCTTTAGGCATAACCTTTTCTTCTAACCCTAAACTACCATCATCACTCTATGTACATCTCCAAAATCAAATACGTACCTACATGGAAGAAATTGTTTTAGAACCAAACTTTGTTCCTAAATGACGTCACTAACCCTAAACATGCCATCTTCTTCATATATAACTTTTGTATACGGTATCCAAATGTCACGTCTTTTAATGCAGTGGAACCTCTTTTCAAGTGCCAACAAGAAAGTATGAAAATTTGACCAATCTAATAATAATAATTAGGCATAGAAGCAAAAAGTGGTGGTTTAGGGGGGACCCACTTTAACCCGCCAATTTTCTGTCGAAAATCACTCAAAATTGCTACTTTTGTTGCATTCATCCAAGAAATGAAAATATATATATTTTTTTAGAATCTAACCGCAAGATCTTGTACTAAACTTTTTTAAATCATGTGGTAAAAATTTCATGATGTTTGACTGTACGGATTGAAAGATATCAACCTTCAAAGTGAAAGAATTTTTTTTTCAATAAGATGCTTTGATTGCCCGCAAAACAAGAAACTCTATAACTTTCACATCACTAAGCCAAATGGAATGAATCAAAGCTTCCTATTTAGACAAAAATATAATCTGTTAGAAAAATGTAATTATAATATTTATTTCAATATTTTATGGATTTTTTTTGTTGCCTGGTCTCCCCCGTTTTGGAATTATTGTAGTATAACTTTTGCTCCTGGGCATCGATTGAAATAAAAATTATGATCCTAGAAAGCTAATAAGTTTTTCTATCTTATGAAAAAATTTCAAAAAATTTCACCAAAAATTGAGCTCATAGGAACCTGCCCAAAATCCATTTTGTCCCCCATAGGGACAATGGGACTTTAGGGGTTAGTAAGGCAACTTCACTTCCCACCTTAAGTGCATTTACGTACTCTTTCATCCACCCTTAATGTATAAAGAAAATGAAACATAATAATTACAAGGTGAATCATGAAATTTACATGTTGGTAATCAATACTCTAAAGTTAGAAAGCTTTGTTTTAGTTAGCAATGAAATTGATCCCGCATGCGCTAATGTAGTAGCTTTGGTATTGTATTTAAATAAATAACCTCCAAAGGACCATAAGGCCACCAATTGACTTGTGCAATTACATTTGTAGGAAACTCAACATTAGATGACACATTAGATGACATTTGAGGCCATTAGAAGACCATGAGTTCTTGGAGAGATCCCTGCATTTTCAGACTGCAGGAATGCAGCTGCAGCAACTGGCTGATGTTGCTGACGCTATGCCATGTCATTTTTGAAATATTTTTTTGCTTAAAATGATATTGAAAAAAAAAGAATTGAATTTTTTTTTCCGACAACCTGTACCGCAGTTCACAGAATTGGGCCTGAAACGGCCCTCCATTGCCTTCAAATTGAATGTGAACCTCACTAACAATCCATGAACAACAAAGAGATCTAAGATGATTTTTTCTTTGAATGTGTTGGTGCAATCCGATCAAGAAACAATCAAGTGTGCAATTTTTGGAGAATAGAGAGGGAGCTTTGGTCATCACTTTACATCTTCATATCTTTCTTTCCACGTCTCAAAATGATTTGACAAATATTACACATCAATATCATGATGATATGTACTCGTGGGAAAAATTCTCTTAGATACTATTGAGCATTCTGATTTTAGTATATGTACAAAGTACTACCTAATCAAATACTCCATATCTTGCATCAATCTTGTCAACAATGGCATGTTTTCAGAAATTGTGCAATTTTTTCACCCTTTCTTTTCAAAAGAAAGCTACATAAGAGCTAGTAAAAAAAACAAGAGCTATGTTCAAACACCCTCGATCTTTTAGGGCCTTAATTAAATTTCTCTTAATTTTAACATATGACTTTAATATTGCTTTAAAATTAAGCAATTTTTAATATGGAATTTGTCTTGTATTTGGCACAAATATTTGTAAAGTACTCCTTTAATATTTCATGAAATACTAAAAAAGTTATATGTTAGATTGTAGCTTGAGAGATATTAAAATATCCTATAAAGATGGAATAATTTCCTTCAAAAGTAATGAACTTATGTAGTTTTGAAAATAATTTGCAATTTGGTTTGGCACTCTAGAAAATCATCTATACATTAACCCCTAAAGTCCCAAGGCCATTTTTTTGTCAAAAACCATTCAAAACTGTCATTTTGGCTGTGTTCACCCAAGAACACAAAAAAAATATTTTTTAGAATCTAACCGTAAGATCTTGTACTTTACTTGTCAAAGATCATGTGGTAAAAATTTCATGAAGTTTGATCATATAGATTGGAAGATATTAGCATTCAAAGTTGAAAAAGAAAGCTTTTTTGAACACAGACCTGTGATTTCAGATGACTTTGACCGCCATTTGTGAATTTTTTTTGCGCTACAGACTTTGAATTTAAATTTTTTTATGTTGAAGATGTAAGTTGAAAGTCTACAAAAAAAATTAGGAAAAAAACACACTTTATTTTTGTTCTTTAAAAAATTGTTAAGTAGAAATAAGTCCAAGATTGAAACAAAAACTGAACTGTTAATAGCTCTTAGATGGGATTGAAATACAATAATCACAATGGTGAGATTTTTTTAGCAAGCAAACAAAACATTCTCAAAAAAAAAATTGTAAAAAATTGTGAAAATTGCATTCAAAAATGAATCCTACAAGTTATTTTTTCAAAAAGATGTTTAGATTGCCCAAAAAACAAGATTGTCCATAACTTGCTCATTATTAGTCCAAATAAAATGAATCAAAGCTTCACATGTAGACAAAAATATAAAGTTTCAAACAAAAAAAGAAAAAAGAAATTATTTTGACTTTTTGCAAAAAATTGTGCTGCTTGCCAAGTTCAGTTTGAGGCTTTTTGTGGTATAATTTTTGCTCCTGGGCACCAATTGAAATAAAAACTATATTCCCACAAAGCTAATCAGTTTTTCTATCTTATAGAAAAGTTTCAAAAAGTTTCACTAAAAATTGAGCCCGTAGGTACCTGCCCGAAATCTGATTTGTCCCCCGAGGGGACAATGGGACTTTAGGGGTTAATAAGGATACATTAGATCTTATACATTATGAAGATCTAAGGAAAGTCTTGGGGACTTGAATTCACATCCATGAAGATTTGAAGGTCTTTAGAGTAATAGCAATTAAGGGAGCTTTTTCAAATCCTATAAATTTTTTTGATCAATAATTTGAAATTGAATTTATTTTCGGACATTCATTTTCTTAGTTATGGATGATTGGTAGGTGTTTGCACACTATGGTACACAAGATTTTTGGTCACAATGCATTAAAATGTAGTCCTTCCATCCCAAAATGATCTTCCTATTGGCCTTAATTTTTTGTTCTAGAATAATCTTTCTAAAATTGCTCTATGTGACACCGTAAATTGGTCAGATATGGTTTTTGATTGTTGTTTGGAACCAGCAGAACAACTCCAAGTAGTAATTCCCCCTCCATCCATGCAATCATAAATCCAAAACCACACTTTGAAAAGGGCTCCAGTACTCAAAGTTTATTGAATGCTAGGAGTGCACCAAATTCAATTTATAGCACAAAATTGGTTTTATAAATGTTAATTTTTAGCCTTCATCCGGAACATTTTATCCAATAGAAAGATCATTTTGGAACAGAGGTAGTATTTTGAGAAGCAATTGAAAAGTGTTCACAATAAAATTAGATTGAATTTGAGGTAGAGGACAAATTATGGAAGATAATAGCCACATCGGCAACATGACCATCATTCAAAAAATAATTTAAATTTTTTTCAAGTGCTCAAAATTGGAAAACTTGCATCAAAAGAGTGCTTTGTCACGGTACATCATATATACTACTTTAAAAGATCTCATTGAAAACTATTGAATGTCAATTAAAAGATTTTAGTCTTAAAATTCACAGTGGACTTTTTCAAATACTTTGTTTCAAGTTTTCAAGAAGGTTACAGTCCTAAATTCCATTTAAGGGTTTAAAAAAATCATATTTCTTTTCAGTAATTATTTTATACAAATCATGAGTTACTTTTTCTTGAATTTTTTTTTGTTGAAAGTCAAGAAATTATCTTGTGAAAAGAAGGGGTAAAGTTGCTAGTATAAACTTTAGCGCAAATAGTGCAATTTTGATGCAGAACTAGTGCAAATTAAGTATGCTATGTCCCCCAATTGCATGACATAATTTGGTATAATTACCCTAGTTGCATTAAATATTACCCATCCAAGGTCAAAATATAGTGATTATTTGAAGAATTTTTATAAATACCATTTATGCAGAGTGAATGATATTTTTAGGATTTATTTAACTGAAAAAATATTAACTATTAAATCTTGGTCAACTCCATCTAAAAAAATTAAACTTCTATACAATAGTTGTGAGCACAGTTCAAAACGGGCTTTGAAGTGACATTTTGTATCCATATCTCAACTATGTATGACTTATATTGAGTCTTCAAATATAAATTATTTTTAGAAGTGACGTTGATTTTAGTTTTTTACATTTTATTGATCACATAAATTTAAAAATGATCATATACTATGTGCAAATGAGGCATGAAGGCAGGAATTCTTATTTCAAATAAATAACCGTGTTTGACTACCAATATAAGCTTCAAATGTCTTTCTTCTAATTATCACGTGTATTTCATATCTAATTGCAATAAACTTCTTTACATAAAAATATGGTCAATTCATCTAGCTCTCCAATTCTTTCTTTCATTTGGATTTTACACTTCTTGGTTGTATTTAAAAAGCAAACTTTTGTTGTGATAAAGATAGTACAATTTTTTTAATCAACCATCTAGTAGTCTTTCACTTTGTGCTTGCAATGTAGTTCGTATTTGAAAAGCTCATGTACTTGAAAATTTAGTGATATGCTTACACTAACCTCCTATAGTCAATTTACACTTCCAAAGTTTTATCTTTAAATAAATTAATTATTGGAATTACATAACAAGAGATGTAGAGGTTAAAAGATATAAAAACAATTGGAGCCCTTGCACATAGTGTATTCTTTCTTTCACATTCAAAAATAATTACCATTGATAAATTTAATGGAATGAAGCCTATTGTTTAAGATCAATTGTACTCTACAAACTAATATCTTCAATCAAATCAAGCATAAAGCTAATATAAGAAGAAATTTAGCAAAAATTAAAAATTGTCTACAATAAATAATATTTATCTATAAAATGGCTTGAATTTGGGTTCTAAAAATGATTTTTATCTTTTGTAATGCATATCTCTTGTTTTATATGTGCAATATTTGTGCTGATCAAAGATGCAGGTTTACCTTTACATAATGCATCTTTGGCTCAAATTTTCTTCAAAAATACTATAACCTTCGTATCATCTAGAACATTCTTAGAGCTTCATCCTTTTTGAATTCTTTGGATCGAACATAATATCCGGATTTTCAGCCAAGCATGTTGGCTAATTGCCAACCTTCATAAGAGCCTTTGGGATGCACTTCTTGACAATGGGCGTGTAGCAATGATTAGAGCTCAATAAGATGCTTGACGTAGACTCCATTAGACCAATAGAATTTGGTAGAAATTTGATGAGATTTGGCTTTTGTCGCCTATCCTCGCCTACAAGGTGAATGACACCATTATTTGGAATAGGCAAGGGCCAATTCCAATTGATCATTTATAGACGGCAACCCATTTCTAATCCCCCCCTTTTTTCTGGCTATATAGGCTATTCTCTTTCTGTGAATTTAGTGAAGGAGGAGATTAGTTATGCTGCGATTCCCGAGGCAATTGTGGCGCATTATAATTGGCTACAAGTCTCTTGATATTGCAACCAACCTTTGGTGGATTTTGTTTTCAGCCTATAGTTCGAAATAACAAGCCCTATATCATCAATATGGAAAGAATAGAATCTTCTGCTAAAAAATTTATAGTAATTTTGTTTTGAGCAAAAAAAATCTTTAAAATTATAGAATCCTTTCAAATTCTATTTTTGCACATGGGATAATTTTTCCATTGAAGAAACCCGCCCTGTAGATATGTGAAATAGGTTGCCTCTTTACAAGGTTCTGTTTTTTCCAACCTTCTAGTTTGGCTATTTTGTACTTTTGTTTTTTGCAATAGATTTCCATTTGATTCAAAGAAAAGAAAATATTATAGATTTGTAGGTTATTGTTGGTCAAGAAGGATAGGATTTCTTCTATTGGATTATCAATAGTAATTATCTTTTCGAAACAAAAGAAAAGACATTAGATGTAAAAGGGTATCGAGTGATTTTCATCTCCTAGATTCTATTTTTCATTTTTATAATCCAATGATTGATATGATTGAGGATTTGAATTTGTAGAGGCGCATCAATTATCTTAGATATTTAAGTATGAAATCTTTTAGGATGTGGAAGTGAAAATACTTAGATGATATAACAAATAATTTAATATAATTCTAATATCAAGGGGCAATAAAAACTTGCATTCAAGTAATTTTGCAAATTGGAATGCAAATGCCCTTTGCTTCAAAAAAATTATTTTTTAATTTTAGAATTAGTTTTTATATGACTTTGACAAATAAATAAGATGTTAATCTTTCAAAATTACCATGATAGAACTTTAGAATTGAAATTTGTAACCAAAAGATAATATTAAAATAAATATTAAATATCCAACTTGTAATCAATTTCAACTACACAATATTTAGGGGTAGGCAGTTACTGCCTCTTTTGAGTTGATTGTGAGAAAATGTCAATTCTAGAGTCAAACATTAATTATTTTCCATAGGGGTACACATGGCATTACTTCATTTGTTATTAACATTTTCAGAAGGGGCATATATGAAATTCTACATATGTACATCACATTGAGAAGAAAGTTAACATGTGCTCTCCATTAAAAGCTGAAATATTTAAAAGTAAGGTCTACTTTGTATAATTGACTATGACTATGAAAAGAGAAAATGAATGTTTGTACTAAAAGTTTCAGCTTGCAAAATTTGCAAAGGACTACACACCAAACTAGTTGTTGGGAAAAAAAAAATTCAAAATCTACATTGCATGGAACTAATGCTCAAAAATCACAAAAGTATGTGAAACTATAGTAGATGCTAGTGACCTTAGAGTCTTTGTTGTGGTTGGCGTTGTTCTCAAACCCTATTCAAAACCAATAAATTATCAACAAAGAGCTTTGACAAGAAATAACACTATCTTTCAAACAAGCTAGCAACAGTAGTAAGAGCATCAATCCACCATCAATGCCAAAGGCTCTCCAAAAGAAACCCATCCAAACCATAGAAAATCCTAACTGAAGACTTAGCAAGACAAAATCCACATGCAGCGGAAATTAAAGAATTTGAAAGCAAGGGTTAAAGAACTAACCTATCATCAAGCAACAAAGAAAACAAATACTAGACCTACAGATGCAAAGCAAACATCACCAAACGCACTCAACAAACACAAGAATTGTAGCCTTCAAGCATTCCACTGATTACAAGTTAAGCTTACATCATGAAGAATATGTTTTGTCATCTTCTCAATTTTCAAATTTGTTCAGCAGCAACATCACCATGAAAATTTTGAGATATAACCTTTTGATATAGTAAATTAAAAACTACAGACTCCTATAACATTATGCATCATCCCCTTTGCTCCTCCAAAAATCCTATTTTAGGATACAAGTGAGTTGTGACAAAACCTGGCCACAAAACCAACTGAGTTGTGACCTTGTAATATCATGCATCAAAACTACAAACTTCCAAAACATTGAGCATCACCCAACACCACTTTAGAAACCCTACTTCAAGATACTTGAATCTCTTCCAGCAATACCTGTCTACCATCCAATACCAAAGATTTAGATTCCTAAGGAATTAAAGAATGCAAAAAATGAAGCGTTAATTTCTTACAAGAAAATTCATTGGCATCAAGAAACGCTCCAAAGAATATAAACGTAACAAGCATCAAATTTGATCTTTGAAGCGGCCACAAACAAGGATTCCAGTACTGACTTCAAACTCCAATGAAGAACTCAGTTGTCGCTCGGAATCAGTCAATCAAAACCTTCTTCCACGTGACAGCATTAACATGAATGCAAACTGTGACACCTTTGCTCCCCTACTTCCTCAGCAAAATTGCGGATTCACAAACAAACACGAATACAACCGCTTGAGTGCCGAACGGTTGAGCTCTGATCCCTACTAGGGCATCAATGGCTCTTGTTTTTCCAACAGATGGAGCTCATCAACAACACCAAGAGGCATCTTGACTTTTTTCAAGAAAATCAATGGCCTACATCCAACGCCGTTCGCGGCGGGTTTATCAATGGCACTTGGGGTGGTTTTAAAAAATTTCCATCAAAACAGATGGCTAATTTTATTTGGTAGAGGGGGGGGGGGGGGGGGGGGGCAAGCACAAACTTGGATGCCTCTTTTTGGTACATTGTTTAGAAGATCAAAATTCAGTTTGACCAACAATAAGTTACATAAATTTTTTTAAATTAATCCTTTTTAGAAAAATATCTCTAAATACCATATTTTGGATTTTAGAATGCATTTAAGAAGGGTCAAATGTTTCCTTCAAATCTTATTTGAAAAAACCATCAACTGCCACATAACAATTCTATTGTCAAAATAGTTTGACTTTTAGACAACAAAACTTTATTTTGTCAAAAGATAATGGTCTTATGTGTTTTTTTAATTATTTGAATTCAAATAAAAGCTAATCTCACTACACTCAAAGGCACACAAATAAAAAATTATTAAAGGAACTTTGTTATAGCTAAATTCCAATGCCAACCTAATTACTTAAGATTATTTTTCAATTGAACATCTACATTATAAATTTTGGTGTATGAATTAAAAAAAAAAAGAATGAAGGACCTTACTCCTAAAGGATAAATGTCCATGTGGGACAAAATTCCTATAAGTAAATTTTGAATTAATCTTTTTAAGTTATGGTATCCAAGAAAATTCTGGGAAGGTAGGCAACTTTAGCAACTTGAGCTAAACCCCTCATGTATTTTTGAAATTTACTGGATATATAACCAACATGATGAAGTATGTGATTGCTAAATAAAAATTATGTATGATGTAAAAAGCTCACTCCAATAGCAATGAAGAGGGATAGAATCTTTTAGTTTAAAAAAAAAAAAAAAAATCTAACTTCAAAAGTCATAATGGTGCAATTTATATTTGCTAAGGTTATTTTTCACACATTTCTATAGTAGTCAAATGTGATTTTGTATGGTTGAACTTAAAACACACTTTCTTTTGTCCATTTTTTCTCAATATTCTTGAAAGAGGCAATTTTTGTAAGCATCCCTTCTATCCAAAACATACCTTGATTCTTTAGGGGGGTAAAAAGCAACTAAGACTAAGTCAAAGTGGAATTTGAGGTCCTAGTTTTGGATTTTGAAAGAGGTCCTTCCACTTTGTCCTATTTGTAAAAATGTTGCTCATTGATTAATCTAAATATATCTAATAATACAACAATACATATACATTTTGTAATGGTTGCATGAGCTTGACCTCAAGTTTGTCAAATTTTTTTCCTTTAAGATAGAACACCCTCTTCAATGCCATCAGTCAACCAATTCTCACATCTCTTGGACTTCTAGATCTTCCATTTGTGTTGGTCATCCACCCATTACCACAATCTTAGCAATCTTTTATCATCATGACAATGCCCTTGGGGAGAGGTCACATCAAGATGTGGTTTAGCATGCGTTTAACTTATCCACGTTCACCAATTTAGTCCCAATAAACTTTGAGAAATAGCAAAATATTGATTTCTTGTTGGAACGCCTTTGTTCTTCCTGCAAATGGTTTCTCTCAAACTTTTCAATACTCAAAAACATGTGAATTGACAAATAGTTTCTCCAAGGTACCTAGATAACAAGTCTGGTTGGTAAGAGTATGATCTAATTTAGGTGCCCTAATGAGCAACTCAATCTTCTTTCCACATGAAAGAAATATCCCATCCAATTGTTCTTTTTCCACTCAACATACAATACCTTTCCATTGAACATTAGAGCAACCCTACTCCAATAGGCTGAAGCAACACTTTAAATGTTCTGCACTATTGATCTTAGAAGATCAATGGTGCAGAACCTTTAAAGTGTTGCTTCAGCGTATTGCAGGGCGGATGCTCTTATGGTGGAGGCACCTCAAACCATCAAAATAAAGAATTCAGCATAGTTGGAGGCACCTTTTTCTAAAAAAATTAATTTTGTAGTAATAGTGAGTGAAAATCATGAATATTAAAAGATTTTTTGGTTGCAGTATGTAATTTCTATAATTTTTCAAAGTGTTGGCTCCCTAAATTAATAAAACTGTCCATAGGTGTACCATGAGCTAAAATCTGCAAAAAACAACTATCAGCAAATGAGAAATGAATATGTGTCTTTCAAATGCGTCAGCAAATTAGAATTAAACATTTGTAGGACACTTTTATGGATGCTTATGGACAGATTTTATGACAATCTAAGGTTCAAGAATGGGGGCAGGGACGGAAATGGGTGTTTCTACCTTAAGGTAACTACACCTAAAATCGCTCGGTTCCTAAAATTGCATAGTGGATATTCTTGCCTAAAATGTACTCCCTCTATTCATATGACTCTATGATTGCTTTTGGGTACACCTATTCTCAAAACTTTGGAAATTTGTAGTTTATTCACACGGTGTTCAATAAATGCATTCTTAGAGAATCTAGAATCCCCTTTTGACTACCAATGGGACCCCACAAAAAAAAAAATATAATAGTGAAAACCATGCTGAATCAGGCTGAATTGCTTAACTGTGTGATTTAAGGTGCAGTTACCTTACAGCAGCCCCACTGCAACACGCTGAAGTGACTCTCTAAACATTTTGCACCATTGATCTTCTAAGGTCTTCTAAGATCAATGGTGCAGAACATTTGAAGTGTTGCTTCAACGCGTTGCTGTGGGGTTGCTCTTAGTTGTAATAGAGGCAAGACCTGTTGTTGTTCTGACTCCCTTTGTTTGTTTTTTGTTTTTTTGAAACAAATGGACAATTTCCATTGCTGTACCGACTCCCTTTGAGTGAGCTAGTTTAAGTTACAATTCCTATGGAGTCTGATTTTCAATTCTCCTCCTGCTGACCACTATGTTTTCATTTACTGTGAGGAACTAAGCTTAGAGTAGGTTGCAAGGGGCTATGCAACAAGAGCATGCAGAAGTAACTAGTGTTGCATCTGCACTAAGTTGCCGTAAAATAACCATATTCCGAGGACTCCCTTGCCTTGAACATATTTAATTAGTGTATCCCTCCCCAGTGCCACCATGAGCTGATATACCGACCACAACACTGCACCAACGACTTGTACCCAGACCTTGACGTCGTTAGCCTTGCAATCATTTGAAACAGAGCCAAAGATGCAGTGGCCAAGTATTTACAATAAATGTTTTTTGGGGAGGATGGGGGTCTCTCTCTCTTGCAAATTTCTGTACATGTGAAGGTCTATGATTGACGACAGGGGAGCTACTAAGGTCGACGGTTCATAATCCGGCGGGGGTGGATGGCGTAGGTGTGATGAGGAGCTTCTACTTGTCCAGGTAAAGAGGTTGGGTAAATCCTGTCCTCGGCCTTACAGGCATACGGGTGGGGATGTACCATACCACCTGGCCTCTACAGTACAGTGTATGATTGTCGCTTGAGGGTGCACCCACCCGCCACTGTACAGTACTGTACTCCTCCCCAGCTCCTACTATACGGTTGTGCTGTAACTCCCATAGGTATTGTACATAGAGCTTCCATCAGACGAGCAGGGATGGAGCCCTCAACCGTAAAACAAAGCCCTCAAGTCTCTTACCTTCCAGTCCTTTCTTTTCGTGTGTGGATTACATAACTATTTCAGACATGTCCTTGTGGTTCTTTTAACCCCAAAAAGTTCATGATTATATTTCATCAAATAATTACTTCAAACAAGCCACATCTATTTAACAATGGAAGAAAAAAAATTAACGGAGGCAATCCATTTCTGACCACTTAACCCCTAAATGATTGGCATGCATTTTTGGGCTGTGTAGAAACTTTGGGCAGGTACGTGTGATTAAAGATTTCCATATTTTAGGTTGAAATTTTAATAGAAGGTGGGCGCGAGGAGTATCTGTCATATGCACTAAATTTCATGACATTTAAAAATGTCAGTAAAAAGTAATGGCCTAATATGTTATTTTTTTTTGTTACTAGGCAGTTTGGGCAAATAAGAAATAAAAAAAACTTTTTTCAAAAACAAAAATTTGAAATCAATTTTCTAGAATTATATATACTTGAAAAGCTTTGAATCATCCCATTTTTTTTATTAATAAGTCAAAAGGTATGAAGGTTTTTAGTTTGAGGGCAATTATGGATTCTCTACTCTAAAATAAACTTTGAAGTCCTTTATCTTGCTCAATTTTCAATATTTTTTGAAAAAAATGAAATCCTAGGATGTAGATTGTTTATTACAACATTGCAACCATTGGGATTGGCATTTTTCAATTCTTTAATTAAATTTTTGACAATTTAGTATTTTGAATCATTCTTTACTACTATTATTTATTATTTTTTTCCAATATGTTGAACAATTCTAGATGAAGTGAATTTTTTCAAGCATGTAGCCAACTTGTCTAGGAAAAAGATTCCAAAGAAGCACCATCATTTGGGACATTTTTCTATAGAAAAAAGTGAGCTTGTGAAGTGCAGCTGCCTTGTTTTTTGCAGGGCCAAAATAATGATTTCAAAGAATTTGAATGCTTATATCTTGCAATCCACGCAGTGGAAATTATTGAAATTCTTACTACATGTTCTCAAGTCAGCATACTACAAGATCCTATGGTTACATGTGTCAAAAAGTTTTTTTTTCAAGAATTGGATACATGTACTAGAAATGGCAAATTTTGAGCATTTTTGATGAAAATATAGTCGTGGAACTTTAGGAATTAAGCAATTATATGTATCTGCAGGGTGGTTTTCTTCAATAAAGAATTTTTTGTTTGCAGAAATAGCATTTGGAAGGTATCTTTAATTTTTCAGATTTTTATTACTCAAAACATAATTATTTTGAATTTTTTATCTAAAGATTCTGTTCTCTACTGGTCATGTAGACCTTCTTATTTTGACCAAAGGTTGGTTGCAATATTGAGAGTCTTGTAGCCAATCATAATGCGCCACAATTGCATTGGGAATCGTGCCATAATTGATCACTATTCAATTCTTTCTGCACAGAAAGAGAGCAGACTACATTGCCAAAATGGGGGGGGGGGGGGGGGGATTAGGAATGGATTGCCTCTTTTATATCATTGATAGTACTAAAATGGAATTGAAATATGTCTATCCTAATTGTCAGATTGTTGTAGCAAGTAAAGTATAACACATAGACACCTAATGAAGTTGCTAAGACCAACTTTTGGTTTTGCACTTCTCAAAAATAGGTTTGCATGTACATTGAGAACAAGTCAAACTGTAATCCACACTTCCTTCATTTCCACTAATTCCAAGCTCAATGAAAAATTAGCTAAAAAATAGTACAACCTTCACTATTTCTATTCCTTGACTTGAAAAAATTATCCCCCAACACGCACATATCGCTCAATGGGACATATGCTAAAACGCTTAACATTGTCGGAAACAGGTTGTGTACCTTACTGTAAGTAGAAGATTCAAAGTATTTGGTGAAACTCTGACAGCTACCAAGTTTTGTGCATCTTGTAGACAGGGAGTTAATTTTGTATGGACATGCCCCAATCTTGTTGGTAAATTTTAAGGTTAAGCCTAGCAACTCCTAGTAAGTACTGGCCATCACGAGTCTCACTCATTCATCCATCCATCCTTTTCATCCACATGGGCATTGGTACTGCTTGCAGGGTCCATCATGATGGGCTCTTGATTAGTTGCCACACGCTATTATTAGCAGGTCCTAAACACATGTGGAGAGAGTAACATTTCACCCATAATTTTTTCAATCTAATAAGCTTAATTTTATTTTTTCCGTACTCCCTAGTGCATTGAGTTACTTACTGTAGGAGGCTCTCCATGTGTGTAATGATTGAGTCATAAGTTATTTTCGTTATCATTTTGTCGTAAGCTCCAATCAATACGAAGGCTTTCCCAACCGGTAGTTAGAGGCACTTCAAATCCAATTACTTGGAAGCACTCAATTCTGTATGATACATCATTTTGTTTCAAACATCATCCACGTAGTATGTGTGTTAGGGTATAGGCAGGAAGCAAATACCATGCTAGAAAACGTGCTAAGAAATATAAGGTAGGAGGTCCATGAAGCACCGATTCAAGAGCTGAAACTGAAATGTGGGGAGGTGAAACTTCTTGAAATATTTTGTAGTGAGTTTTCTTTGAAAAAGAAGTGGAATTGGCATCTAATCCAAGTCAATTCATATTTTTTGGAGATTTTTGGAGTTAGTTATGAATTTTTGAAGTTAAAAATGGCATAGGGCTCTAAATTCGCCCACCTCCTCAAATGTACATTGTTTGTAAATTGCTGAAGGATACAAAAAAGCAACATGTACAAATAGTGTACATTTGAAGAGGTGGGTGATTTAGAGCGTGAGTGGTTTAAGTTCCATGACTATGTTTTCACCAAAAACATTATAAAACTGCCATTTGTAGCAGAGGTATCAAATTTTGAAAAAAACATTTTTTGGGCACATGTAATTGTAGGATCTTATAGTAAATTGACTGGAGAAAATGTGGAAAAAATTTCAGAAATTTCTACCATGTGGCTAGATTGCAAAATATGAGTGTTTGAAATCACATAAATGCTTTTGGGGCCCTGTAAAAGACTGGGTAGCTGCAATTTCACAAGCTCGCTTTTTTCTATGAAAAAATGTTCCAAATGGTGGTGCTTCTTTGGATTCATTTTCTAGGCAGATTAGCTACATGCTTGAAAAATTTCACATCATTTAGAACTGTAAAACATATAGGAAAAAAATAATAAATAGAAAGAAGTAGAGAATGATTCAAAATACTAAAGTGTTAAGAATTTAAGTTTGGAATTGAAAAATTCCAATCCCAATGGTTGTAATGTACATCCTATGATTTTATTCTTTTCCAAAAACTGAGTAAGATAAAGGACTTTAACCCCTAAAGGACCATTGTTCCTTCGGGAGACAAATGTGTTTTCGGCCAGGTACCTACGGGCTGAAATTTTCTTCTAATTTTGTGAAACTTTTTTGGGAGGTAGGATAGCTGATTAGCTTTGTGGGAATATAATTTTTTTCACAATTGGTGCCCAGGAACAAAAGGTATGACCAAATAAGCTCAAAACAGGGAACGACGGGCAGCAAATTTTTTTTTGCAATTTCTCTTTTTTTTTAGTAATTTTTTTCATAGATTATATTTTTGTCTATCTAAAAGCTTTGATTCATTTCATTTGGATTGTTTTGAGAAAGTTATAGACATTCTTGTTTATCGGGCAGTTAGAGCATCTTCTTGAAAAAAATAACTTGTAGAATTCATTTTTGAATGCAATTTTTCAAATTTTTCAAATTTTTTTTGCATGGTTTAGTTTACTTTCTAGAAAAATCTCACCGTTAGGATGAGTGCATTTTAATTCCATCTAAAATATATGAATATTTTAAATTTTCCTTCTATCTCGTACCTACTTCTATTTAACAATTTTTTTATAATGAAAAGTAAGTTTTTTTGAATTTTTGTTTTTGCTAGATTCTCAAATCAATTACCCACTATAAACATTTAAAGCTCAAAACTCTATAGTGCAAAAATTTTAAGTTAAGAATGTTCAAAGTCAAAAAATCCAGTCCCACAATGTGCTGAAAAATTTGTTTTTTTCGCTTTTAGACGTAGATATCTTGCAATCTGTGTGGTCAAAAATTCTGAAATTTGTTCCACACATTCTCATACTAGTTTGGTATAAGATCCTACGATGTGCAAAAAAAACAATTTTAAATTTTTTTCACTCTTTGCTATAAATATGGCAGTTTTGGGTGTTTTTTGGCAGAAAAAAGGCCTTGGGCCTTTAGGGGTTAAAGTTTATTTCAGAGTAAAGAATCCATAACTACTTCACAAACTAAAACTCCTCATAACTTTCATCTCATTGATCAAAACGGAATGATTCAAAGCTTTATATATATATATATATATATTTGGAAAATCAATTTCAAATATTTGTTTCTAAAAAAAGTGATTTTTTTCCTCTGCCTAGATTATCCAACTAGGAAAAAACAAGGGAAAAAAAGTAGCATATTAGGTCATAAATTTTGACTCATATTTCCAAATGTCATAAAATTTTGTTCACATAAAAAATATTCCTTACCCACAACTTCTATTGAAGTTTGGACCTAAAATATGCAAATCTCTAGTCACATTAGAAGAGATTTTGGGGCATTGGAGGGCCATTTCAGGCCCGTTCTCCAATCTGGCCAGATCTGTGAACAGCCGGTATGGGCTATCAGAATCAATAAATTCAAAATAAAATTATATATATATATATACATATACATATATATAATTATTTTTTCCAAAATGACATGGCACTCTTTTTATCACATTAGCCAATAGTTTTCCTGCGTGGAAACGTCGCGGGAACATAGGATAGTTCGAGGCCTCTTGGAGGCCTCAAATCTCTTCTAATGCATGTACTTGCCTAAAATTTTTGTATTTCCATAAAACACATGTTGGTCCTTTAGGGGTTAACCTCCTACCTTAGAACCAATGTCTTTGGGAAGAACCAATAGTTAGTTCATAGTTCACTACACTAAAAAATATATTTAGTGTTGGATTGCATTTAGTGTAATTACCAACCTATCCCACCCAACACTAAATCTAAACTTTGGAATAATTAGTGTAGTATTAGACTTGAATGCGCCGCCTTTGCCTTCTCTTCCCTTCTGCCTTTCCCTTCCCTGGTCTTCCCTTGCGATCTAATACTAAATGTAAACATTTTCGGATTTCAGATTTACCATAGAGTATATTTAGTGTTAGAAATTACATTTAATGTTACTTACTTTAGTAGGCTTAATGATATTAAGTGTCATGGTTCTTAAATAGTATTGCTAACACTAAATATAGTTTTTAGTGTAGTGCCTTTGGGAATAACTTGTTGGAGTGTGAAAATGGAAGACCAAAAAATCGACATAAAATTAGTAACCAACTAGTGTACAAAAAAATTGATATGCATCCTTTGCTTTCATAAAATTGTCAAGTTTTAGCTGCTTGCCATTTCAAATCTAAGGATAATGTTTGGGTTGTTATAGGCAAGTATGTTCTTAATAAAAGCTAGTATCATTTTAGGATTGGTTGTTAAGGGGCTTGGAAGGTATGGCTTTATAGTTGGTCATAGCGGCTAGCCCTTGCTCTGCTGTCCATGCATGCCTAATGTAATGAAATTTGGAGTTTAGTTTAAAAATTGAAATGTCTTTGAAAGAGGAGGATTGTAGCCTTTGCAAATTTGTAATTGAAGGAAAGTGGCCAGTGATAACTTTGATACTAGTATAATTGAACCATGAGATTTTGATAAGGAAAAGATGCAACCAGTGCCCTCAGAAAAAAAACTAACCCCTTCTACAAAGAGGCAGATAAATTACCGGGGTTGCTCCAAAAGCTTCCCAAATTCTCAATAGAACTAAAGAAATAATGTACACTTGCAGTAACAATTATTAAGTGGTACAATGTTATCATCTTTATTTACTTATTCATCTGTATTTGTAAGGTAAGAGACCCCATTGCGGTCAAATGACCCATGGTGGACACCTAATGACCCCATTGTAGTTTTTTAAACCACAATCAATGCCTTGCATGGTAGTTATGGAGTAATTAGTGACCTCAATAGGTACTTCTAACTTTTCAGTGTAAAATTCTTTGTAAAAACTAATTTTTAAGGTTTTCCATGTTTGAAAATGTTGTGACTGCATTGGGTAGGAAGATGATCATATTGGATCAAACTTTGTTGGTCATAAAGTAGCCTATAGACCCCTATGGGCTATTTACTTCAAAAATTCAAAACTAATTCACACTTGGTCCAAAAAATATAATTTCAAATGTCCACACTGTCTCTCACACTTATTTTTTTGTGAGAAAAAATTTGAAAAATTTCAGCAATGGCATAAGGACACAATCCTAATTTTGACTGCAATGGGGTCTTTTACCTTATTATAAAGAGATAGTCACACAGAGGTTGCATTACCTCTCCAATTATTATTTTTTTTAATTCTCATTACCCCACCCACCTACCTAATTGTTATTTTTTTAATTCTCATTATCCCACCCACCCACCCAATTATTTTTATTTATTGAAATACTTGTTTAAATATTTTTTGGGGTTGGATTGGGATTTAAATTCAAAATGTAATTAACTTTATTTTCATACCCCCCCCCCCTCCATCCATACTTATATTTTCTAGACCACTCTATATCAAGACAAACAATATGGGTTAATAGATTTATATATTTCGTATCCATATTGCTTGTATGTATCTATATCCGTACCATATCTCAAAATGTTCATATCTTGTATCTGTATCCGTATCCGTAAATCCTTTTCAAGCTCAAGAGTGTCGGAGGGGGGAAGGAAAAAATTTCTTTTAAGATCAACAGCTCTCATTTTTTTAAAAGTGGAGGGAGGGGGATAATTGAACCAGGTGCATCATATTTTTTCACTAGATAGTTAAGTACTTGAAGAGCATTACTTAATTAGTAATTAAGTACTTGTAGAGCATTAAGAAATTATTTATGAATATTGCATGTTATCTCTACTCATTCAAATTCATAAAATATTTACTTTGCATCTTCCAAGCACCCCAATTGGTGTTCTTTTCAATCATCATCATGTTTTTATAAAGTGCAGTTTCATCAATTAATTTATTTTAAGATCTTTATATTAGTTCTCTAAATGTTTTGGTACATAGTTATTCATATTCATTTTTTGCAAATATTATATATTTCAAAGAGTGCAAGTAACTTCCATTCCAAAAAGTGATTTTTCAATTCAAATAATGACAATTCACAAATGACTTCAAAAAAGAAGTAATGGTAAAACCTTGAGTTGCCAAAGTCAAGAGTGTAAGTTATAAATTCATAGCAAAACCAATCTTGTGAAAACCACGTATGTTCAATTTACTCTAAGGAATTTTTTTATTTTTAGATTAAAATTTACTAAAAAATAATCATAGTCAATAACTTTTGTTTGAAAGTCCTTACCAACTATTTTACAAAGTTGTTTCAAATTTTGAAAGTTCAACTCCCTCAAAGCCATTGAGGGTTTAAAAATCATGAAGACCTTTTGGGCCATATATTATTGCTTATATATCTTAGTTTAATATTGTATTATTTTTATATTGGCAACATAATTGTATTTAAATACACTTTATATAAAATTATTCAATGTCTACAAATATAAATATATATATAAATGTATAATATGGACTTTAGGGAGATATATATGGTATGCACACATATGTTTTGAGTTTTTAGGTCTCTTGTAGCCAGACTGGCACTAAGTTAGAATTATTCTAATCAATATCTTTTTAAGGCTCTAATCATTTTTAAGCTTTTGCATAGTTTAGTTTATACATTTAAGTGTACAAATGTATTATTAACCTTGATTTCAAAGTAGAAAAAAAATACTGCTTTTACAAATTTGGATAATACTTTGAATATGCAATAAATTATTTTGATCAAACCTTAGTATCAAACACTTTGTTCATCATCTAGAGTATTTTAAATTTTCTGAAAATACACTAGGGATAGTCACACCACTACAATAGAAAGGGGTGTTTTAAGTGAATTTTTAAGCATAGTCCTAGACACATGATTTTAAGTAATGACTTTTAAGGAGGTTTTCAGCAAAATTTTACTTAAAATACATATGTTTTAAGTAAAATCTTGCTAAAAATCTCTTTAAAGGTCATTATTTAAAATCATGTGTCTAGGACTATACTTAAAAAACTCACTTAAAGTATGCTTTTATCTTGTAATGCATTTTCTTCACTCTATGCCCATTCTTCAGAGAATGGGAACATGGCAGCTCCCATTGGCTCTCCATGTTAGAATATATTTCTATGAAGAAATCTTTTCCACGTCCATTTTCCTCCTTCAAAGGTGAATAATGGATGTGAAGAAGATTTTGTTGAAGAAGAAATATTTTACTTAAGAGATCATGTTCGCCCCACTTGCCGTGTTTCTTGTTTTCATTTGTGCTAAAGCCTGCATTCTGCGCTTCATCACACTACAAGAAAAAGCATTAGACAAGATGCGAGGGCCTTGGAGGGCCGTTTCAGGCCCGTTCCCCAATCTGGCCAAATTCAGTGAATGCCGATACGAGCGTGTCAGAATTGTTTTTTTTCTACCAAAATATCATTTTAAGCAAAAATTAATTAATTGATTATTTTTTTTCCAAAAAATGACGTGGCAGTCGTTGTGCCATGTCAACCAGCTGTTGTAGCTGCAACCCCGCAGTCTAGAAATGCAGCAGAATGCAGGGGTATTTTAAATATAGTCTTATAAGCAATGACCTCTTAAGGAGATTTTCAGTAAAATTTTATTGAAAACACATATTTTTTTAGTAAAATTTTACTAAAAATCTCTTTAAAAGGTCATTTCTTTTAAGATTATACTGCTAGGACTATATTTAAAATACCCCTTTCTCTTGTAGTGTCATGTGTTCTGCACAGCTACGTATTCTACACATGAAGCTTCATCTTACATTCACACCAGCTGCGCATTTCAGCTTGTACATCTTATTGTGCATTCTCCACTCTTGTTCTTTAGAGAACAAAATAGGAGTGTCACACCTTCTTCATGGTTTTTGGTTCCTAGTTGGTTCTTCTTTTCTCTACACCACTTCTCATTCTTAACAAAAAATTTGTTTTCAGAGAAAGGAATGATTAACCCTACTATAAAACAAAACTCAAAAGAATAATTTGAATGTGGATTTTCAAAGGCTATAAGAAAAAAATTAAGCCTTCTATAGTTGTATCTTCTAATATACAAATCAATATTTATCAATAAAAGCAAAGAACTGAAAGAGTTGAAAAATTTGTACCAAATTAAGTATAAATTGATTATTTGTAAAATTTACAAGGATTTTCTATGAAGTTTAAAATGTTACTTTCTAATTATGGTGGTTTTAAAGAGATTTCTATGTTCTTTTATTCAAGTCAATTTTTGAAGATCACTTGTTGAACTTAAAAGTTTATTTTTTGAGGAAAAACATAAGAGTATCCTTTAAACTATACAAAATCTGACAGGCAAAGTTTTATAGATCTATATTGTACAAATGAAAAACTCTATTTCCATAATCTACTAAAAAAATTGATGGATGAAAAAACCAATTATTTTTGTACCAAATTGATATTTTTGCATTCATTCAATGTTTAAAACTTGAACATGTGGTCCTTAATCCAAAGGACCAAGTGTCCATTCAATGTATATAAGAAATTTTGGGTAGGTTCCTATGAAGTCAATTTTGGTCAAATGTTCACAGAATTTTAAACAAGGTGTGAACAAGTACCCCTTAGTTGGAATCATAATTTTTTTCTAATTGGATATCCAAATCAAAACTCTACAAGAGAAAGGGATGTTTTAAGTATAGTCCTAGTTGTATAGTCCTAGTTGTATAGTCCTAGTTGTATAGTCCTATAAATAATGACCTAAAAGGGATGTTTTTAGTAAAAATTTACTGGAAATACATGTGTTTTTTGTAAAGTTTTATTAAAACACCCTTTTTTGATCATTACTTATAGGACTATACTATTAGGACCATATTTAAAACACCCCTTTTTTTTGTAGTGAAAGTTATATTGCCCTAAATTTTTTGGATAGTTTGGGCAGCATGCGCAAAACTTCTCCTATAATTTTGAATTTGGCAAGTATATAACTTACATGATATAAAATGAAAGTGGAAGAAAAAGAACCATGATTGTTTTGTGTAAAAATCTTACTCCAGGAAGAGTTAAAGCCTACTAGAATTATTAGGCGAGGTTGGAAGAATACTTTTTCTTCCAACTTCAAATGCTATAATCTTTCAATCCAAGCTGTCCAAGTTTCTGAAATTTTTCCACACATTCTTGTAGTAGTCAAATACAAATTAATATGGTTGAGTTTTGAAAAAAAAACTCATTTTAATATTGCCCAAGAAAGTGGAAGTTTTTCACAATTTCTGCCCAAAATGTGCCTTTATTCTTTAGAGATTAGAGGTTTTTGGGTTTAAATGTATTTGAGTATCCTAACTATATTGTTGCTTTTTCAAGAAGAGTGATAATACTTGTCTTTTCCAAGTTGTAATTCTCTTCCTTTTCTAGTTTCTATAATTCCAAAACATGCGCACTTTTTAATCTCTAAAGATCCAAGGCCATTTTTCTGCCAAAAAACACTCAAAATTGCCATTTTTATAGCAAAGAGTAAAACAATTTGGAAAATGTTTTTTTTTTCAAATCTAAATGTAGGACCTTACACCTAACTAGTATGGAATGTTTGAAAAAAAATTCAAATTTTTTGATTGCACAGATTGCAAGATATCTATGTTTAAAGTAAAAATAAAATAAAGTTTCAAGCACATTGCGGGACTACATTATATGACTTTGAGCCTTTTTAAATTTTGTTTTCTGTACTATAGAATATTGAGTTTTAAATTGTTATGGTGAAGAATAGAATTGAAAGTCTAGGAAACAAAATTCAAAAAAACTTAATTTTCATACTTTAATTTTCAAACGTTAAGTAGAAGTAGGTATGAGATAGAAGGAAAATCTAAATTATTAATATCTCTAAAATGGAATTCAAATGCACTAATTGTGAGATTGTTCCAGCAAGCAAACTAAACCATGTAGAACTCTTTTTTTGAAAAATCATAAAAATTGTATTCAGAAATGATTCATACAAGTTATCTTTTCTAGAAGATGTTCTAATTGCCCCAAAACACAATTGTCCATAACTTCCTCATAACAAATCAAAATAAAATAAACCAAAGCTTTATTTGTAAACAAAAATATAATCTATGAGAAAAAAATATTAGAGTTTTTGAATTTTTTTTTCCTGCCCTCTTCCCCCTCCTCCTCCCGTGTTTCAAGTTGTTTGGGGCATGACTTTTGTTCCCGGTCATTGATTCAAAAAAATTATACTCCCACGAGGCTAATCAATTTTTCTATCTTCAACAAAAATTTAAGAAAATCAGGACAAAAAGTCATTCCATAGGCGCTGCCCAAAATTCCCATTTGTCCCTTGAAGGGATAATGAACCTTTGGAGGTTAACCTCTAAACATCTAGAGTCTTATTCTAGAATTTGCGATTTGAGAAAAAATTTCTTAACCCATTAGAGGGGATTTGGCCCTTCCAAAAGATTGCAAGTTCCCTACTACATGGAACGTGCTTTGCTGCGCCACAACAGCGCAGCGCAGCAGTATGACGTGGCCAAGTTCGGCCACGTCACTTCTTTTTTTGACTTTTAAAGAAACAAACTTTTTTTAAACTTTTTTTTTATTCATTAGAAAAAATTCCAGCCCTTGAAGGGGCCGTCAAAATACTGACTTTCGGCACCCTTGGGATGTAATTATGGAACATTAATAAAATAAAAAAAAATTAGTTTTCTTTTTGAAAAAAAATATTTAAAATAATTTCAAATTTGATGTGGCACTGATATGGCACTCCTCATGCCATGTTGGATTTCAATTTTTGAAAAAAAATATTTATATATTTTTTTCCCTTACTGCATTGGCTCTCGAGGCCCCTTTGAGGGCTGAAATTTTTTCTAATGTCAGAAGCTAATTTTTCTTTTTTTCTTTTTTTTTGGGTAATTAGGATTTTGACCATAGCCCGACGTTCCTTCTCTGAATCTAGAACAGATTGGAGAACAGCTTTGAAGCAACCCTTTATTGCCCCCAAATAATATCTAATGCCTAATGGACTGAGGCCCTTTTTCTGCCCAAAAATACTCAAAACTGCCATTTCTATAGCAAAAAGTAAAAAAATTTGAAACCTTAGGATTTTACATCTAACTAATATGAGAGTGTGCGGAAAAAAACTCAGAAATTTTTGACTACACAGATTGCAAGATATTTGCGTTTAAAGTGAAAAAAACAAGTTTTTCAACACATTGCGGGACTAGATTTTTGACTTTGAACATTTTTAACTTAAAATTTTTGCACTACAGAGTTTTGAGCTTTAAATCTTTGAAGTGGAGAATTGAGTTGAGAGTCTAGGAAAAATTCAAAAAAAAATAATTATCATTCTTTAATTTTTTTAAAAATAGAAGTAGATAGGAGATAGAAAAAAAATCTAAAGTATTCATATATTTTAGATGGAATAAAAATGCACTAATTCCAATGGTGAGATTGTTCTAGCAAGTAATATAAACCATGCAAAAGAAAAAGAATTGAAAAATTTGAAAAATTGCATTTAGAAATGCATCCTAAAAGTTATATTTTTCAAGAAGATGCTCTAATTGCCCAAAAAACAAGAATGTCCATAACTTTCTCATAATAAATCAAACTAAATGAACCAAAGCTTTCCAAATAGACGAAATACAATCTATGAGAAAAAAAATATAATAAAAAAAAAATTAAAATTTTTGTCCATTTTTTTTTGCTGCCTGGGCTGCTTGTCATCCCCTATTTTGAGCTTATTTGGTCATAACTTTTTTTCCAAGCACCAATTGTGAAAAAAAATTATATTTCCACAAAGCTTATTAGTATTTCTATCTTCAAAAAAAGTTTCAAAAAATCATGAGAAAATTTCAGCCTGCCCGAAAACAAATTTGTCCCCCAAATGGACAACGGTCTTTTAGGGGTTAAAGTGCTATTTGAAAGAATATTTTGGAATGTAGTACAAATAAAAGTTGTAGATTTTGAATTGTCAATTCCATCCATACGGTTAGGTTCACCATTACTATCAACAATATTTATTAAAGAAAAATAGCAAAATTCTTTCTAAATTTGATTTCAAAAAAAATATTATCATTTTTGAATAAAATTTGTTGGACTAAATTTGAAAGGAAGTTTTCTTGACAAGGTGACTTTATAGAAATTTTGTGTCCTTTAAATCTATGACTACATTTTCACAAATCTAGTTTTAAACTAGAATTAATTTTGGCTTGGTCAACCACTTGATATACTTGTACAGTTGTAATTTAAAAAAACTATGTACTCTAATAATTACCAAATCCAACCATTAGATAGGACAATAACTTGATAAAGTATCTCCACAAATTTAGATGACTTTCATACAACAGAATGAGAAAGAAACAAGAGTTTTAATCTGTTTGTTGTCCAAACACAAGACATTGGAGCACTTAGGGGTTAATATTGCAAAGTTTTAGTTCATTCTGTTGGTATTCCTTCATATATCTAAAATTTATTGTTGAAGATTTTGGATGTTGGATTTTAGATTTCAAGGTTAAGGTTGTATTGACAATTCATATTATAATTTGTAAATAGTATTGCAAATACCGAATATAATTATTGGAGTACCACCAAAAAACTATCCTCTATAGCAAAAAAAATCATCCACTCACTCCATCATGAAAGCTTTGCCCATATAGTTGTAGGTTATTTATTAACCCCTAAAGGACCATTGTCCCTTTGGGAGACAAATGAGATTTTGGGCAGGTACCTAGGCTGAATTTTTGTCCTTATTTTTTGAAACTTTTTTGAAGATAGAAAAACTGATAAACTTTGCTAGAATACAATATTTTTCAATTGGTGCCTGTGAACAAAATTTATGCCCAAATAAGCTCAAAACAGGAGAAGAGGGGCAGCAAAGAAAATTTGCAAAAATTTGAAATTTTTTTGAAATTTTTTTTTCCCATAGATTATATTTTTTTCTATTTGGAAAGCTTTGATTCATTCCAGTTGGATTTGTTATGAGAAAGTTATGAACAAGCTTATTTTTTGAACACTTAAAACATCTTCCCGAAAAAAATAACTTGTAGGATTCATTTCTAATGCAATTTTTACAATTTAAAAAAAAAAGTTCCACATGGTTTAGTATTTTGGCTAGAATAATTTTACCATTCGGATTAATGCATTTTCATTCCATATAAAAGATATTAATATTTTAGATTTTCCTTCTATCTTGTACCTATTTCTAATTAACAATTTTTTTAATAATGAAAATTAAGATTTTTTGAATTTTATTGCTAGAATCTCAACTCAATTCTCCACTATAAAAATTTAAATCTCAAAACTCTATAGTGCAAAAATTTAAAATTTAAAATGTTCAAAGTAAAAAAATCCAGTTCCACAATGTGCTGAAAAACTTGTTTTTTTCACTATAAACATAGTGGTTTGTGCGGTCAAAAAATTTGAAATTTTTTCCACATATTCTCATATTAGTTAGGTGTAAGATTTTATGATTATATGTGCAAAAAAACAATTTTCAATTTTTTTTACTCTTTGCTATAGAAATGGCAGTTTTGGATGGTTTTTTGCAGAAAGAAGGCCTTGGGTCTATAGGGGTTAATAAGATTCTATCCAAACTTCCTTACATGTAGTTTAGATTAATAAAAAGCGTCCTTCTATTTGGTCCAAAGCCAATAAATGTCCTTTTTTAATTTATTTTTTGATAAACCTCATGTTTAGCACAAATATAACGAGAATGTAGCAAGGATTTTTTTTGGAGACCATTATTGCTCAAAAGCTAATTACAAATATTTTTGAGAAAATATTTAGGCAATATATTCCATCTTTTGCAATGGATGAAATCACTACAAAGTCTTCAAAGAATATTGCTCTATTTTGGATGAACATATGCACATTTGAATGAATAATGAGTTACTAACCACAATTGGTGGTTTTCATCCATATCTATCTCTATGCATATAAGGTAGGAGGTTCTAAAAGCGCACACACTCTAAAATCACCCATCTCTTCAAATGTATGCTATTTGTTCATGTTGCTTTTTCACATCCTTCAGCAATGTACAAACAATGTACATTTGAAGAGGTGGGCAATTTTAGAGCCCAACGCCATTTCAACTTCAAAAATTTCATAACTAATTCCACAAAGCTCCAAAAATATGAAACAACTTGAATTAGATGCCAATTCCACTTGTCCTTCGAGAAAAATTTACTAAGAAAAATTTCAAGAAGTTTCACCTCCCCAAAATCCAATTTCAGCTCTTAGATGGGCGATTTATGGACCTCCAACTTTAAAGCTCTCTTAAAGTTCGCTTTCTTCTTCATCCCCCAATGAAATACACCTACCTGGGGGTGTTGTTCTTGGAGTTGAGTCCAACTTGAAGTTGAGTCCAACTTGGACTTGAACCCACTTGGACTTGTGGTTTTGAAATTCAAACCAATTCTGGCAACTTGGTCACTTGGTCAGGTTCACCCTACCTGTTGCAAGTTGCAAAGGTCGGTAGTGAATTGCGAGGCATTGGACACCATCCAAGTCTTGAAATCTGTGCCCTCCCTTTGAACATATATTGTGCATGGACAAGATCATGTACAGTTCAGTAACCCAGAAAAGGCATTTCAGCCTTAGAATTTTTTTTTCCATTTTCATTCAATAAACAACAGAGGAAAATGGAGACAACATGGGGAATTTGTGAAACACTGGTTACGTAGATCTCAAAAAGATTCTCCACAAAGGAAAAGCCCGATACCGGTAACTGGTAAACAAGAGTAGGGTAGAAGTGTTCCAAGTTTGCGCATCCACTAAGGTAAAAGCACTTAATTGCGACACTTTCTATTCTCTGGCACCTAAAAAATGGCCTTGCATGAACACAATACCATGACTCAAAAGCACTACCACTTTTTAGAAGCAACCAATGAGAGGTGAGGAGTCTTTTGAAACAACCAATGGAAGTTGGGACATTTTGTGCTTCAAGAGGAGGCCATTCGAGCAGTGTTTTTTTTTTTCATTTTCCATGAAGTGGCAAAGTGGCGATATTAAATGTTACGGTGGTGCTCCAAGTTTCAACATTCATCCATGTACTGGATAGAAAATGTGATACTACGTATCTATAATTCTATTTTCATTCACAATGTGGCAATTTCATCCAAGATTTTTCTTGAACTTGAAGTTTTTTGGCGATTTCATCCAAAATTTTACTAAAAATTCCCTATAGGCTTGGTGCTAGGTCAAAAATTTTGGTGCAATTTTGCACCAAATCGCCGAAAAAAAACACACTGCATTCGAGGCGAATTTAGTGTTAAGTATAGGCTATTCTATGTTTTCAACTTTGGAAACTTATGGAATATTATTATATGAGCATCCAAAAATTATGAAACTATTTGGTTTGCATTTGTCTTGGGTTTGATGAAAACGCGTACTTCATCAATTTTTTGGGGGGTCATTTAACCTTTGAGGTAGTGGGATTAGAATTAGTGGTTTTATTATGTCTTCTTACCTTACATTGATTTGTCTTAATAGTGTATATGACACTAATTTATTAGTCATACTATTTTGAATTAGACCATGATGAAATAATAATGTAACAATATGAAAGATATGAAAAGTTTTAGTTTGTGGGCAGTTATGGCTTTTCTACTCTAAAATATACTTAGAAGTCCTTCATTTAACCTCTAAAGGACCAAGGAGCTCACTTTGAACTTTTTGAGAACTCAGGTAGGCTCTATTGACTTCATAATTTGAAATTTTTCCATAAATTTTTCAGTGATGATGCATTGATGTGCACCAAAGTTTTTTAAAATGTGAAAATTAATCTTCCCCTATGGGAATTGAACTTGGGGTGAACTATAATGTTTGCACAAGCTATGCACTTGAAGTACTGACATTCATAAGAAAATCTACCCAAAGTTCAATTCAAGCGTACCAAAGTGAATTATTAAAGTTTTGAAACCAATTCACATTTGTGCATTGTAACAAAAAGTTGTTAAACTAGAGATCACTCCTTATAATTTAAGGTACAAACTTGAGTTAAGAGGGTATTTAATGTAGGGATATTTACCTTAATTTTTGTATTTTAAGATGATTATATTTTTACATAAAAACTACAAAGGGCATATTTCTAGTACCCTATGTTTTTTTGTAATTCATTTATAAGGTTTTTAAAGAGGGTCTCTCTTTTATAAAAAATTTAAGTATCCAATTTTTTCTTGCCCTTGTCCTTGACAAATTTTTCCTTCCCTCTACTACATACTTGTATAAAGTATATGCTATGAAACCAATAACAATCAATTAAATTCAAGTGCCATTGACCAAGTGGCAGATTTTGATAACAAGTTTACCATGAAATACTTTAGAATACCTACTCAAATGATCATGTGAACATCCCATTCAATATAAATGTGTTTCACATATGGCATCAAAGATTGAAGTTCAATTGACAAGGATCCTATCTTTATATTGTACAATTTTCAATTTGTTGAACCCAGTAAGATAAACCTTCCTATTTGTGCAATCTAACAATTTTTGACTTTTCTAATCAACATCTTACATTTACTTGATTGCGTCTATTTTATCATCCATACTATCTATCTACATCAATACAAATTCATCGTACTATGAAAAACTTGCACAATCCATATTTGGTAAGGCTAACTTATTAATAAAAATTCTTATTATATGATGTTTTTACATAGCCTAATTTATATACATTAGATTATGTAGCATTTCATGAACCCTATAGTATCCCTACATACTCCCTCTGACCCACTAAAAGCCTCCAAATCAGATAAATTTGTCCCACTAAAAAGCTCCGTTTCTTGATTTTGGTTGTTTCAAAGTAAGTGTTTGTTATATTGAACAACCTTGTGGAGGCAAGTGAAACAATCTTGAAGCATTTATAAGGCCTTGCAAGCTTAGCCTTGCCCATATGAGGCACCTTGTACTAATTCCTTCTTTACATAGTAGAGTTGACGATGTATTTAGTGCCCACTTCAATGCTATGAAAATTTGATCATAAAGTAGGTCAATTTTTCTTATTGCGGATATTTAGACTGGGAAACATATTTCTAGACTCCCATTGTTGCCACCACCCTTTAAATTATCTAAAATGACAGAGTTGGCAGCTTTTCAAAACTGTGTACAAATATCATACTTTCTATATGGATTTTGGGACCCAAACAACAACACCTAAGTTGGAGATTTTGCACAGGTCTAAGGGATGGTCTTTTCTTTCTTGAATGCATGTGTTGTTGGCGGTATGACTACAAATACAGTTAACCTTCAAGGGGAAGCTTTTCGGAGGTTTTTAGTGGGACATAGGGAGTAGTATATAAAATTTTCTCCCTTTGAATTAAATTAAATCTATCTTTTAACTCAAGGAGTTTTCTAAGAAATCAACAATGACCTCCCCATGACTATAGTATGCAAAATCCATAAATAGATATATAAATACAAGATAGTTTGATAAAATCATATGGCTTAGAATATAAGTAAGGATTAAGAAGGCATAGATGAATATATATCATGTATTGACACATATTCTACAAAAGAATGCGAATTGTTCCAAAATATGAATGTTCATCTTCTCAAAATAATTTGAATACTTAGAAGGTTCACTAAAAAGGCTAATGAATGATCGATAAATATAATAATTGTTGATTCATCATACCAAACGTGTTTTTATCATTCACACTTATTTCAATTGCCTAGAAGGCTTTGAATCTAAATCAACAATATAATCGGGGAATTCTCACATATTATTGATTTTCATGGAGTGGTATAGAGGTTCAAATTTGATATACGGTTCTAACAAATAGACATGCAAGGGAGAGAGGGTGTAGATTAAGTTGTAATTTTTTTTGGTTCTCCTTACAATGTGGGTTAGTGTCGCTCCAAGCAATCTTATTTTTCACTTATCAATCTAGTAGTTCTTATTTTCTAACAGCCATGCATTTCATTTCTTGAAAATGTAGTTTTTAGCTGACATTTGGTACAAATCCATTCTTTGAAAATTTTTTGGTATTTATTTCTAGTGATTACTTTTAGACCAAAATTAGTTTAGCCAATTTTTGGGAGTGAACTTTGGGATTTTGTATTGATATACATAGGGGCCACTTTGCAACTATAGAGTGCATCACTTGAGGCATCACAACTAAAACAAAAGCCATGACAAGAATGATGGAATGAAGTCCTGACAAAAATAGTGGAATGAAGCCAAGACAAAAGTAATAGTATTTTGAAGTGACAAGACTATGATTAAAGCCCACAATGTCTATTCAATTGAAGGAAATCAAAAGAATTTTAGGGAACCAATGAGATCATTTAGCCTTTGGGGTTCAATAAGTTTACAAAACAAAGGTAGAAAAAAATTGAAATTGAAAATAATTAAATATGAGAATTGAAAGGTTTTGAAGCCAATCAATAAAATGTGGATCTTTGAGGTTTCTCTATTCACAAACATCAAGAACCACACTTAATATTCGACAACATACTCCTCCAAGTTCACCATAACAAATTTACATACGTATAACCCTCATAAAACGAGTCAATTACTACTTTTCAAAACCTCCTTTGCAAGTACCTATGAATACTATATTTTATATTTATTTCTCAAAGATATGATTGTATGTAGTCAATTAGTCATAAAAAAAAATATTTTGTGTGAAATTTGAAACTACTATGAATTTTTGAATAAAAAGTGAAATAATTCAAATCAAATGCAATTGATGCTAAAAAAATATGGATTCTTTTTTAGGTTTACAATGTAGTATAAAATGTCATGTAAGCCATTGCTCTAAAATTAAAAAATAGTCATTCCATGGAGTGTCAAAATTCAAAATTAAGTGTCTTTTCAATTAAAGGAATTCAATTTTTTTTTTGAGGGAACCAATGGAAACCTTTGAATTTCAATTAGTTTTTGAAACCAAGGCTGAAAGAATTTGGAATTAAAAAGAAGAAAATATGAGAATTGAAAGAATCCACTTTACAAACATTGACTTGGATCTATAGAGAATGCAATCTTTTCAATTGAAGGAGTTGAAAAACTTTTGAGGGAACCAATGGGAACCTTTGTAGGGTTAATTACCCTCTAAAGGACCAAGGCCATTTTTCTACCAAAAAATGCTAAAAACTGCCATTTCTATAGCAAAGAGTAAATAAAATTGGAATTTTTTTTCCACATCTAACTGTAGGATCTTACACGTGACTAGTATAATAATGTGTGGAAAAAATTTCAGAATTTTTGACCACACAAATTGCAAGATATCTGCGTTTAAAGTGAAAAAAACAAGTTTTTCATCACATTGTGGGAATTGTTTTTTGACTTTGAACATTTTTAACTATTCAACTTTTTGCACTACAAAGTTTTGAGCTTTAAACCTTTATAGTGGAGAATTGAGATGAGAGTCTAGCAAAAGAATTAAAAATTAAAAAAACTTAATTTTCATTATCAAAAATTGTTAAGTAGAAGTAGGTACAAAAGAAGGAAAATCTAAAAGATCAATATCTTTTATATAAAATTAAATTGCAAAAATTCCAATGGTGAGACTATTCTAGCAAAAAAACTAAACCAAATTGTAAAAATTGCATTCAAATATGAATCCCACAAGTTATTTTTTTCAGAAAGATGCCCTAAATGCCCCAAAAATAAGATTGTCCATAACTTTCTCATAACAAATCCAAATGGAATGAATCAAAGCTTTCCAGATAGAAAAAAGTATAATCTATGGGAAAAAGAAACTCAATTTAAAAAAAAAAAATTTACAGATTTTTTTGGTGACCCTCTCCCTTGTTTTGAGCTTATTTGGGCATAACTTTTGTTCCTTGGCACCGATTGAAAAAAATTATACTCCAACAAAGCTTCTCAGTTATTCTATCTTCAAAAAAAGTTTTAAAAAATCTTGACAAAAATTCAGCCCGTAGGTACTTGCCCAACATCCCAAATGTCTACCAAACGGATAATGATCCTTTAGGGGTTAGTAACCAAAAGAAAGATCATAAATATTTTGGGTGGAATTTGGATTTGAAAAATTATGAGAGTTGAAAGGGCCCACTTTGCAATGATAGGGTTCAAATCTTTGGAGTTTATTTATTAACAAATATAGAGTTTAACACCTACTATTGATAAACAAACACCTCCCTAGTCCAACATAATGTATTCAAAGTTGCCAAGACTTCATTTGCGGAGATGAGATTATATATCTTCTACTAGTTGTAAAATTTTTAAATCTTTTTGGAAAAAATTTGAAATTAATACAATTTTTGTGAGTAAAAATTTAAAAAAATTCATATTTAATGCATTATGTTTTCAAAAATCTAAAAATATCTCCTTAGTTTAATATAAAGTATAGATCATTGTGGTGCATGCTTTTTTTATCACATCATTTTAAAATAAAAAAGTCAACAATTCATGGTTAAAAAGTTATTTTTTCAAATTGTTGGTCAAAATTTTGGAAAATTTTATGTATTTTCTATAGAATTACAAATGAATAGTTGAAAAAAAAATGATTTCCAATAAAAATCAAATGCTTTCTAGGCTTCAATATCCATGCAAAAATTTCCATCGCTAAGGTCTCTCGACCAAAAGAATGGGTCCCAAAATTTCTTTGCTGGACATCATTGGTAGTGCAAAGAGTAGTAGAGCCCTAGTGAGAATTTGCAGATCAACACTCATGAGACATTCAAAGATTTTATTGTTGTGTTTTTGGTCATCATATGGGCTCTTTGCGTTAGCATACATTGAGGACATCGCATTTTTCACCTTGCTCAAGATGTCAATTTACTTTGTCTCCATGATGAGGACGCATTTGCAAAACTGCATCAACAAAAGGAGGTTCATCTCATTTCCCAAAGTTGGTACAACTGACCATGCTTTCGAGACTCTAATATCTTTATAAGAATCACCATCGCCCTAATCTCTAAAGCCGGAAATGGAGCCCATAAACCTTCAATTGAATATGATTCATAGTACAAAGAATAATGGAGCCCTAGTAGATTTATAAAGAAATTTGAGATTAAATAGAACTCTTTGTTAGTTTTATTGATTTTGTCATGCAACTCATAACTGATTAAAAAAAATCACCCACTAAACATGTAGTGACCTCGTGGCTATTGATGGAATAAATCGGTGTTGTGTCCACATTATTTGTACAACAAATGATAGGCCTGGAAACAATTGGAAGGACGGAAAAATAAAATAGTACAGGGAATCAGTGGAGGTACAATGCTCTTGTTTTTAGCAAAGGCCAATCAATAAATTTTTATTTTGTCTCACTTATTGTTTTTTTAACCCCTAAAGGACCAAGGTCTTTTTTCTGCCAAAAAATTCTCAAAATTGCCATTTCTAGAGCAAAGAGTAAAAAAATTTAAAAATTGTTTTTGTTGCACATCTAACTGTAGGATTTTATATCTAACTAGTATGAGAATCTGTGGAAAAAATTTCAGAATTTTTGACCGCACAGATTGCAAGATATCTTATTTTGAAGTAAAAAAACAAGTTTTTCAGCACATTGTGGGACTAGATTTTTTGACATTGAACATTTTTGACTTAAATTTTTTGCACTACAGAGTTTTGAGCTTTAAATCTTTCTACTGGAGAATTGAGTTGAGAGTCTAGGGAAAAAGAAAATTCAAAAGAATTTAATTTTCATTCTTAAAAAAATTGTTAAGTAGAAGTAGGTATAAGATAGAAGGAAAATCTAAAATTTTAATATCTTTTAGATGGAATTAAGATGCACTAATTCCAATGGTGAGATTATTCTAGCAAAAAAACTAAACCATGTGGAACTTTTATTTTCTTAAACTGTAAAACTTGTATTCAGAAATAAATTCTACAAGCTACTTTTTTCAAGAAAATGCTCTAAGTGTCCACAAAACAAGATTGTCCATGACTTTCTCATAGAAAATCCAAATGAAATGAATTAAAGCTTTCCAAATACACAAAAATATAATCTATAAGGAAAAAAAATATTAAGAAAAAAAAAAATTTGCAAATTTTTTTTGCTGCCCCCCATCCCCTGTTTTGAGCTTATTTGGGCATAACTTTTGTTCCCAGGCACCGATTGATAAAAAAGTTATATTCCCATGAAGCTTATCACTCTTTCTATCTCCAAAATAAGTTTCAAAAAATCACAACAAAAATTCAGCCCGTAGGTACAATGGTCTTTTAGGGGTTAATCGCATAGGGCATACGGTCTCTTGGGGCCAAAGGCAAAATCATCTATGAAATGCACATTGTCTTGTCAAGCCAGGATAAGTCGGAAATGTTTATAAGGTAAAATGTTCCTTTATAAGACTTGTCAATTTTCATTAATTGCTCATCAAAACCTGCACCCTTTGTTAGCGTTGTTGGTGTCTAAATACTAGTCATGACTTTCTAGGTGAGTGTTGGTGACTATTCAAGACTCAAATATAGATGCAAGGATAAACCAAAACGGCTCTAAAATAGTAATTTTTTCAATTATGACACTTTAATTGGTTTGCCTCAAAATTATGACTAATTCATCAAAGTGCATCAATTGGAACCTTTACTTGCCAAGACATAAAAAACAAAATATCTCAACACAGAAAAAATTCAAAAAATACTAAAGTTAAAAAATATATCAAACAAAATAACATATCGCTAAAAATGTCAAATATTAACCCCTAAAGTTCCATGACTATGTTTTCTCCGAAAATGCTCAAAAATTGCCATTTGTAGAACAAGTACTAAATTTTTGAATTTTTTTTGACACATATAACCGTAGGATCTTGTAGTATGATGGCTTGACAACATGTGCAAAAAAATTCAGAACTTTTCACCGTGTAGATTGCAAGATATTAGCATTTGAATTGACAAAAATCCCTTTTTGGGCCCTACGGAAAACAGGGCAGCTCCACTTCACTAGGTCACTTTTCTATGAAAAATGTCCAAAATGGTGTTGCTTCTTTAAATTCTTTTTCCTATCAAGTTGGCCACATGCTTGAAAATTTTCACATCATTTGGAATTATGAAACATATAGGAAAAAAATAGTAAGTAGACAATAGTAGTAAATAATTCAAAATACTAAATTGTCATGAATTTAATTATGGAATTGAAAAAATGCCAATCCATATGGTTGCACTATTTTAACCCCTAAAGGACCAACATGCGTTTTTTGGCCGTATAGAAATTTTGGGCAGGTACGTGTGAATAGAGATATCCATATTTGAGGCTGAAATTTTAATAGAAGGTGGGGCGAGGAATATCTTCATGTATACCAAGTTTCATGACATTTTGAAATACGAGTCAAAAGTTGTGACCTGATATGTTACTTTTTTTTGTAACTGGGCAGTTTGGGCAGATCAGAAAAAATCATTTTTTCCGGATTTTTTTTTTGAAATTGATTCTCTACATTTAGATATACTTAAAAATCTTTGAGTCACTCCATTTCAATCAATGAGTCAAAAGTTATGAGGGTTTTTGGTTTGCGGGCAGTTACTCTAAAAAAAACTTTAAAGTCGTTTATTTAACTCAATTTTCAATATTTTTGGAAAAAAATAAAATCTTAGGATGTAGATTGATTATTACAACATTACAAGCGTTGGGATTGGCATTTTTAAATTCCATGATTAAATTTTTAACAATTTAGTATTTTGAATCATTTTCTACTTCTTTCTACTTACTATTTTTTTCCTATATGTTGTACAATTCCAAATGATGTGAAATTTTTCATGCATATAGACAACTTGTTTAGGAAACTGAATTCAAAGAAGCACCACCTTTATCGGCATTTTTTCATTGAAAAGTGAGCTTGCAAAGTGCAGCTGCCCGTTTTTTCGCAGGATTGAAAAAATGGTTTTCAAGACTTTGAATGTTTATATCTTATGATCCACACGGTGGAATTTTCTGAAATTTTTACCACATGTTTTCAAAATATCATACTACAAGATCCTATGGTTACATGTGTCAAAAATTGGTTTTTTCCAAAAATTTGGTAGTTGAATTAGAAATGGCAGTTTTGGAGCATTTTTGGTGATTACATAGTCATGAAACTTTAGGGGTTAATAAGCAATTGACACCCTATGATTTTATTTTTTTCAAAAAATATTGAAAATTGAGCGAGATAAATGACTTCAAAGTTTACTTCAGAGTAGAGAATCCATATCTACCTTCAAACAAAAAATGCTCATAACTTTTGACTCATTGATCAAAATAGAATAATTTTAAGCTTTCTAAGTGTATATCACTCTAAAGAACCATTTTCAAATTTTTGTTTTTGAAAAAAGTGATTTTTTCTTATCTGCCCGAGCTGCCCAATTACAAAAAAAATAACATATTGAGCCATATTTTTTTACTCATATTTCAAAATGTCATGAAGTTTAGTACATATCATAACATTCAGTAGCAGTCACTGCGACTGCCTTCTTTGGACGGAATGATGTGGAATATACCACATCATTTCATCCGAGGGATGAAATGGTGTGGTATATTCCACACCAAATCAATAACTACAACAACACTTGGCGAAACTTGTCAGAATCCAGGAAGGGGCCTAAGTCAATTACAAGGTCGCAGCTGCACATTGGTATTAAGAACAACTTAAGTACTTTGAATCAAAGCTGTAAATAGAATAGCAAACTTATTCAAAATGGCAATCAATTTATAGAGATCAATTATCTCAATGCCTGATTTACATGACTTTGATGTGATTGTCATTCATGTTTTGTGTTTTCAAGTGAAAAGACAACTCTATATATATACATGGGGTGGTAGAAGGTAGAACAACCCATGTGGAATAAATAAATTTGAATTTGTAGTTTCTCAAGCACTCATAGTTAAGTCAAAAACAAAGAATTGTGTTAAAAGTAGAATTTTAGACCTCATTTAGGCATAGTAAAATAACTTTTCTCAAAACACTTTGAACTAAAACAAGTTTTAAATTAACATAAGTTTCACCTCCAAGAATCCGTTTGGCATTTCGAATCTCCAATCAAAAGTTATGGACAAATCTAGAAAGAGGATTTTTAAAAATGTTAAAGAAAATGTCCATTCCCACCCCCTCTCTCAAATTTGTCCATAACTTTTGATTGGAGATTCAAAAGGCCAAATGGATTTTTGGAGGTGAAACTTATCTTCATTTACCAACATTTTTTAGTTCAAAGTTTTAAGAAAAAAGTGATTTTACTATGCCTAAATGAGGTCTAAAATTCTACTTTTAACACAATTCTTTGTTTTTGACTTAACTATGAATGCTTGAGAAACTACAAGTTCAAATTCATTTATCCCACATGGGTTGCTCTACCTCCTACCACCCCATGTGTATATGGAGAATTGTCTTTTCACTAGAAAACCCGAAACATGTTATTGATGACAAATGGTTGTAATGCATTATTCAATGGATTCTTTGCCAACATCTTTTTCTACAAATATTTGTTGATTTGTATGTGTGGTCCTAAAATTAACAAAGAAAATGAAACAAAACATAGTGCACAACCACTATCCTGGTACCTAAGCTTGCATTAATTTTTTGAGGATGAATTTTGTGGATGAGGACTCTAGGGAGGGAAAGGCAGCCTCTTTGCAGGCTACTAAATGTAATGATGAAAGATATTCCTTGTCCCCATCTTCTATTAAAATTTAGGCCAAAAATATGGAAATCTCTAGTCACACGTACCTGCCCAAAATTTCTACGTAGCCAAAAAAAGCATGTTAATCCTTTAGGGATTAGTATCATTCAATTTAATATTGTAATTTTTTTATGAATTAAAAAAAGAAAACGACTTTACTTGTCCATCAAGAAAAGCAATCAATGTAAAACCTCAAACAAACATATGGATTCTTTCATTAATATTTGTTTGAATATATATGATTTTGAAAATTAATTTGGCCACATTAATTTTATGAATAAAAACATATGTTCCAATATTTAGAATTTAAACTAAAATTTAAAGTTTGATACAATAGATTTATTTATTTTGAAAATTAATATTGATATTTAAATAATATCCATGTTGAATGTTTAATTCGTTTTGGCTCTATTGACTTCATGTTTGAGACCTTTTGTATAAATTTTGTAGTATAGATTTTAATCATTATCTTTATACGTAAAGCTTTATTTTGCATCCTTTTGATAAATAACATAAAGTTATGGGTATATGAAAATATCAATGTTAAATAGGTAATCTAAAAAGAGAGTAACTCGTTTTATTTATTGAATAAATTTATACCTACACAAAACCTTTGAACCATTCTATTTCAAATAATGAGATGAAAGTTATGAAGAGTTTTAGTTTGCAAGTAATAAAGGTAGAAAAAATATATAAAGTTGTTATTTGACCTTTGTTTTCAAAACTTTCAAATGAAAACAAAAATATAAGATATTCTTTTTTGATAGAACATTTTTACCGTTAGATTGACAATCCTCAATTTATTGTTAAAGTCATTTGCATTTTAGGTAATCCTTTCATTCAATACCACCTTCTAATTTATAAATTCTTTTAAGATGAATTTGAATTCTTTGTTTGTTATATACGTTTGATGTATTTTCAAGCCATTTTCCAACATTTTTACTAAAGTGCACAAGCTATAGAATATACATGTTTCATTCCCAAAAAAATTGAAAGACAAACTTCAAGTTTTTGAAGGGATATATTGATCTTGCAATTGATGGGGATTTTTACTCTAAATTTTGGGAGGATGTACTCAAATAAGTTAACTAAAAGATTTTTCAATTAGATATATGAAAGAAAGATCATAGGTGAAAATTTTAGCCTTGTCATTGTTAAGAGTATTTTGAAGCAATTTTTGGCTTCAAAACACATATATAGAGGATATGAAGCAATAGTAGCTTATAATCATTATTTGGAATGTTTTGCTTATTACATTTTGCTATTTTTGTATTGGCATGCCACAAGAGGTGACAAATAGAAACACTTGAAATATTAGATGAAGTAGTGATATTTGAATAATTATGCATTAGAAAAGAGTTTGAAGGATATAGAAGACTGCAATTGTTTGACATGCTCTTTGTGCACTCTTGTGCACTCAATGTATTCTTGTCCATTTGAACTAAAAATTTAAAACAAATATAATACAAATGATTTAAAAAATATTAAGCAAGAAATTATTATAAAAGTCAAAAGATCAAATTTTAGGTCTATGCATATATTAAAAAAAGATTGAAATTTTAGTATATTATTTTGAGGATATTGAATTTTGAACCTTTCATTTAATAATGTACTTTGATAAAAAATAAAAAATATTTTGAGGTTAAAAAAATCTCCATTTTAACCCTTAAAGGACTACATGTTCAAATTTTGAACAACGGATGAACATCTCAAGCACACAAAAATGAATGTTTTCATCCACCAATTTTTTTAGAGAGTCTTCTGTTAGTTTGTTTAAAACTTTTACAATGTAGATTTTGAAGACTCTGCTTTGAAAATGTTCTAAAATTCAATAGATACTAGCAGTATGGTCTCAAACAATGACCCTTCAAAAAAGACTTGAATAAAAAATAAAAGTAAAAATCTTCAAAAATTACTGTGATTATAACTTAATATTTTGAACTTCAAGGAAAAGAAATCTTGTAAAAATCGTAAATTGATATTCAATCTAAAATCAATTTAAGAAGGAACTTTTAATTTTTGGTTTCAAATTTTATTCAAATTTATTGGTTTGTATACTGGTTGATCTAACTATATAGATATGATCTATGGATCATATTTTACAGCTCTTGTTTAAGATTCATTATTAATTTGTTATTCTAAATTGCATTTTAAAATACATCTTGACAATCTTGGAAATTTGGACTCCTCCATGGTCTTTAACTCCTCAATGCCCAACAACTTTTTTGACATGGAAATTTTCAATGAATTGTTCCACTTTGATATTTTCTTGCAAATGGATGTGCTTGAATTTTTTTAAATTTAACCATACCAAAGTAAAGAATAATTTGTCTAATATGCATAGAATTAATTGTAAAAAATCTTAGCTGCTAAATTTTTAGATGGAACAATTTTGGATGATCAACTTATCGGCAAAAAATGCAACTTTTGGAGAAGAAAAATTATAAGAAGATGAATAATGCATTCTCATCCCCCACAAAAAAAGATTGTATTGGAATACAAGGTTAATGCAGTATTTTTTGATATAAAAAATAAAAAATGAAAAACTCTTTCAATTTTTAACACATTTTCAATCAGAAAGAGTAGAAAGCCAAAACTAACCAAATTAGATCCTATAAAATGAATTTTCTTATATATGTGTTAAGTCTTGAAATTTAATAGTTAATATTATTAGCATATTGTTTGGAGCATCTTCAAAAAATTTGGATTCATTCTAATTACTTCTGTATTCTTAATCACACCATATTGAACCTTGTATTTTTAAAATGTTCAAAAAAATGTTTTTTTTTTCCAACTCTACTATTCCATTCATTGTAAAAAAAATTACATTTGTTCCTTTTTTCTATTAGACAACATTTTCTAAATGAATATTAAAATCAAAAAATGCAACAAGTATACAGTGACTCTCAAAAGTAATTGGCCACCCTTAAAAACGCTCTCATAAATTGAGAAATTGAAATATTGAAGTGGGATTTAGACATGATGGTGTACAAAAGGAATTCTATCCTCATGTGTAATTTTACTTTAAATGGACTATATTTAGACCTATTATTAATTGAATGAAATTTCTATAGAAAAAAAAACTTTTTGTGAGAAGTCAAAATGTCCCATTTCTTTTTATAGGAAGAATGTACATCTTGACTAGAATCACATGTTACAGGTTTCATGAATTTTGGATTTTTATTAATTGAGATTTAATTGATTGAAATTTGACCCCCAATTTTTTTTTTTTAATTTTTCACTTCTTAAATTGCAAAAATTATATGCTTTTGCTATATATAATCATCTTATATTATTTAAATTTAAATTTTATTTTTTTGCAATTTATGGAATGAAAAATAAAAAAAACAAAATTTTGGGGTCAAATTTCAATCAATTAAATCTCAGTCAATAAAAATCTAAAATTCATGAAATTTGTAACATGTGATTCTAGTCAAGATTTACATTCTTCCTATAAAAAGAAATGGGACATTTTGACTTCTCACAAAAAGTTTTTTTTTCTATAGAAATTTCATTCAATTAATAATAGGTCTAAATATAGTCCATTTAAAGTAAAATTACACATGAGAATAGAACTCCTTTTGTACAACATCATATCTAAATCTCACTTCAAAATTTTAATTTCTCAATTTATGAGAGCGTTTTTAAGGGTGGCCAACTACTTTTGGGAGTCACTGTATGTCAACTTATTACTCTATAAGTCCCTCGATTACAAAGTATTGAGATTTGTTTCATCCTACTGAGAATTTGGCATTGAAAATTTAAGGAAGACACACTGTGTCCTCTTGGTCCTTGAGGGATTAGTCCCTCAAAGACCGAGGCCCTTTTTTTGCCAAAAAACACTCAAAATTGTCATTTCTATAGCAAAAAGTAAAAAAATTGAAAAATGTTTTTTTTTTCCACATCTAACCACAGGATCTTACACCTAACTAGTATAAGAATGTGTGGAAAAATTTCAGAATTTTTGACCTCACAAATTGCAAGATAGCTGCATATAAAGTGAAAAAAACAAGTTTTTCAGCACATTGCGGGACTAGATTTTTTGACTTTGAACATTTTTAACTTAAAATTTTTGCACTACAGAGTTTTGAACTTTAAATCTTTGTAGTGGAGATTTGAGTTGAAAGTCTAGCAAAAAGAAAAATTCAAAAAAACTTAATTATCATTCTTTAAAAAATTATTAAGTAGAAGTATATACGAGATAGAAGGAAAATCTAAAATATTCATATATTTTAGATAGAATTAAAATGCACTAATTCCAATGGTGAGATTGTTCCAGCAAGTCATATAAACCATGCCAAAGAAAAAAAATTGAGGAATTTGAAAAATTGCATTCAGAAATGCATCCTAGAAGTTATTTTTTTCAAGAAGATGCTCTAATTGCCCAAAAAACAAGAATGTCCATAACTTTCTCATAACAAATCCAAATGAAATGAATCAAAGCTTTCCAGATAGACAAAAATATAATCTATGAAAAAAAATATTAAGAAAAAAATCAAATTTTTGTCCATTTTTTTTGATGCCAGGGCTGCCTGTCGTCCCCTATTTCAAGCTTATTTGGTCATAGTTTTTTTTCCCGGGCACCGATTGTGAAAAACATTATATTCCCACAAAGCTTATTAGTTTTTCTATCTTCAAAAAAAGTTTCAAAAAATCAAGACAAAATTTCAGCCCATAAGTACTTGTTCAAAAACGCATTTGTCTCTCGAACGGACAATGATCCTTTAGGGGTTAAGGAGTCAATGCTATATTTTTACTTCACACTATAAAATTTACCTATAGAGTAGCACTCAAAACCACATCAAAATATTAGAAGCAAAACATTATTTTACCTAAAAGATAATTAAAAATCTAAAAACATTAATACAATCAAAATATAATATTTGAAATTGAAATTGAAATTATTTAATGATATACATTTAACATATTTGTCTACTAGAATAATTTAGGTTTAAGAATTTCATTCACAACCTTTAATCCTTTTTGGTTAAATTTTGGGGTATATGGAGGTAGTGTGACAATATAAAAGTCTTTTACCAAAGGTTTCATTTAAATTGTTGAAAAAATATTTTTTTCAAAATTTCAGAATTTTATCAAACAAACAATATGATGTTTTTTATATAATAATTTAAATTCAAAAATAATAAGTCACGGTTTAACAATACCTGTTTTGAAAACTTAAAAGTCTTAAGAAACAATGAACAATTGTACATCGTACTACAAAAATGCCATATAGAAATGGGTAGAAAAAAATTCAGAAACTTTGTCCTTATAGATTGAAGACTATAGTATTTGAAGTTTTAAGAAAAAGTTTTTCGATGTCTTTGCTTGACAAGGTCAATAAACTCTCGCTCTTCTTAGAGTGAGATTTTTGCTCTTCACATGGGAGGCACAACTCTTTATAGGGCACTTATAATGCAATCCTTTTATACTACTTTCAATGTCATGTAGACTTTTAAAAATTCATTATCTATTTAGTGGTTGAAATTTTTTTACAACAAACAATTTTAGTATGTGGCACATTGGATATACTACCCTACCAAATATTTAATTTAATGAATAGGGATCAATTTAGTTTCTTTTTGGACTTAGAATCTGAAAAACTGTGCATATCCCCTTGTATAAATGCACATAAAATGTACCGCATTTTAGGGTTTAACCCCTAAAGGCCCAAGGCATTTTCTAGCTTTGAAACCACTAAAAATTGCCAATTCTATTGCAATCACTCAAGAAACCAAAAAAACTTTTTTTTTTAGAATCTAACCATAGGATCTTGTACTTCACTTGTTAGATCATGTGTTAAAAATTTCATGAAGTTTGACCGTATGAATTGGAAGATATTAGCATTTGAAGTTGGAAAAAAAAGTTTTCTTGAATTGTGGCCTGCAATTTCAGATGAGTTTGATGGCCATTTGTAGATTTCTTTTGCACTATATACCTTTGGGTTAAATTTTTTATGTTGAACATTTAAATCAAGAGTCGGGGATTTTTTTTTCAAAACTTCAAAATTTGATTTTCACATATAAAAAATTTGTTAAGTAGAAGTAGGTCCAAAATTGAATGAAATACTAAATCGTTAATAGTTCTTAGGTGGAATTAAAACACCATAATCTCAACAATGGGATTGTTCTTGCAAAAAAACTTAACTTTTTCAAAAAAAAATTTGAAAAAATTTGACAATTGCATTCAAAAATGAATTCTATAAGTTGTTTTTTGAAGAAGATGCTAAATTGCCCGAAAAACAAGATTGTCTATAACTTTCTCATTTTGAGTCCAAATAGAATAAATCAAAGCTTCAAATAGACAAAAGCATGATCTTTGAGAAAAGAAATTAAAAAAAAGAAAATACAATTTTTTACAGATTTTTTTTTCTATCCGGCAAGTTGTTTTTTTGACTTTAGGTGGCATAACTTTTGCTTTGGGCACCGATTTAAAAAATTTATATTTCTAGAAAGCTAATGTGATTCCCTATCTTCAAAAAAAGTTTCAAAAAATCAGTTCAAAATTTCAAGTCATACGAGCTTGTCCAAAGTCCCAAGTATCCTCAAGGGGACTTTAGGCCTTTAGGGGTTAAATATATTTTCTGTCTTTCAAAAAACAAAATTTTCAAAGTGAAAACTTTCAATACTAACTTTTAAACTTAAATTCTATTTATAAAAGATAAATTTGGATATTTTTATTCTATATTACAAATTAGGGATTATCTAGTGTGCACCAATTTGAGGCCATATTTTTGTCCTATGTCCCATGCCATGATCCATGGTAGTTTTTTTGGCACTCGCATCTTGTATCATGTTAGTTATGTACTTTTCAAATTTCAAGAGTAAAAGACGAGCACTGCATATCCTATCTAAAGTTGCATGTTGAGCGTCCAAATTCACGCATTATAATTTTTGAAGTGAACACTCCATCAAGAAAAAATTATATTTCCACTAAGGGGGAATAGATTCACACCTTATATAAAAATTTCAAGAAAGATCCATTCAAAATTGATTTCTTAAGAGCCTATCCAAATTTCGAATTGGTCATAATGTATCGTACATTCTTTTATAGTAAAGATTTGAAAGGTTTTATTTTAATTAAAACAAAACATCAACCAATCTAAGATTAATAATATAAAAATAAAAATAAAAATAAAAAACAATAAATATAATAATCATTATATTCTATACAATATTTTCTTGTTTTCAATAATTCAAATTTACATTGGATAAATCAACTTTTCTAATACGTTTACTTTGATAGATTTATTTTACTTTAGTAGTTTTATTTTACTTTGGTGCATCCATACCCACATATATATAGCTGGTTCACCGCCTATGTCTACATTTTAGAACTCTAAACCATTTACAAATACCTCAAATATCTTAAAACCATTCAAGATTTTGTGAATCTACAATTTCCTAAAAAGAGTATGGACTTCCACGTCAAGTCCAATTCCGAAGAGCAGCGTCTCGAAAGCATCGATGCATAAAACAATTGAAGGAACTGCGTTTTAGGGTTTGGAGCTCCCAGTCGGAGTTCCCTTCTCGTTCAATTCCGTCCTTCTGCATGCCCGCGTTGGTTGTCCCAGAGGTCGCGGTTTCTCCGTCTTGTAGCAGCTCCAGTCAGTGCAATTGCGAGGGTGGATACTTTGTGGGAATAGTGAGAGGGAGTGGGGTGATGACCGTGATGGAGGTCGAAGTTTTTCGGAGAGTATCGCGTGGTAATGGCGGAGGAGCTCTGGCTGCGGAGACCTCGGGGCATGGTGGAGCGCTTGCGAGGACCTGTTTCGTCTTCTGCCTCTGTGTTGGAATGAAAATGATGCACTTGGATTGAACGCTGGCAGGATCTTCTCACCCTTTTTTCTCCAGGTGAACAATGCGCGAACCTACATGTGAATGAAGGGTTTGCGATTAGGTTGTTGGCACGGAGCCTCGTTAGATTGTGCGAGGTGGTGATGAGATTTGGAGCGCAATCACTTGATTTTTCCAATTCTTTTCTTTGAGATTGGATTCGTGGTGATTGCAATTGGGGTTTTGAGTTTCGAAACCCTAGATCAGAAATTCGAGGATGTTTGGCAGAATTGTTTTTGGAACACGACTCTTCTCTGCCGTTTGAGGCTGCCTTTCTAGCTGTCGAATTCATCCGGTGAGGTGCTGTTCCCTGGTTTGATATGTGAGAGGCGTGAACTTTAGTTGGTGATGTAATCAAGTGCCCTGGCAAGCTATTTGGTTCTTAGTTTGTGACCTACCTATTGCTTGGATGCTTTTTATCTCGATCTCGACCTCATTTGGATAGAGCTGCGGCCATTCTACTTGGTGAGCAGAGGCTCAATCCAGGTACCGCATTTGGGAGGATTCAGTGTCTTTTTAACCGTGCTGCAAGGGGCACAATTTGTATGTGGGATAGTCGTAGCTTGCTGGACACGTTTGTTTCGCAAATCCTTACCACTTAAGAGGTTCTCTGATTTGAGTGAGAAGAAAGGCGGGGCATATCTCTCGCAATATCCTAACAGCTATTTTGCTAGTCGTCATCGTTTGGCGAATTGGGGTAGGATTAGAGAAGACAGTCTGCAAAGATGTCGTGGCGGGGCGAGAAGGTGGATTACCTGCAGAAGAGTAGGGACTTCTCTTTCTTGCACGACGACGATCGCGGTTCCCGAGACGCTCCTAGAAATAAAAAGGTTAGCGATGATCGGACACCTGATAACCAGGAGGCTCGGGATCGGTTACTCCGTCTGAAGGCTCTGGAGAAGCAAAGGGCGGACAAGCAAAAGAAGCAGTATGTCGGGAGCCCTTCCCCCGAGAGAGAGGATCGTTACGAGCGGCGGGAGATGGAGAGGAACCCTGGGCCGAGCGGAAGCAAGCGACCGCCAGTAAAGGACAATTTCGGTTCGTTTTTTGGAAAGGGAGGGAAGGTGGTGGCGAAGCGGGTGGTGGACGAGAAGCGAGCGCGAGAAATAGCTGCTCGCGAAGCACGATCAGCTGAGGCGGAGAAGGCTGCCAAAGCTCGGGCAGAGAGCAGAAACGGTTCTTCTATGAGACCTCCAAGCAGACCTGCATCAAAACCGAAACCTGTGAACCCGGTGACAGTCAAAGCGCAGAAGCTCAAGGACAATCGAGATTATTCCTTTCTGTTTTCAAATGAGGCTCCGAGCAAACCTGAAGGTCGGGATTCTCGAGCAGAGCCCAGCAAGGCGTCGAAAGACGTTAGGGGTTCCTCAGAGGGTTTAACCAAACAGAAGTCCGTGAATGCACCATCTCAGAAAGCAAAGCCTGCAAGCAATGGTGGTTCGCGGCCTCAGGGATCTGCAAGTGGTCAGACTCGCAAAGCAGGTGCGAGTACGAGCAGGCCAGGGGCTGATCGGGATCGGGATCCTCGGTACGAAAGTGAGAGAAGGGCAGAGAAGGATCCACGACAGGCGAGCGGAGGAAGGGCCGAGAAAGATACACGAGAGTCACGGTACGACAGTGAAAGGAGGCCAGAGAGAACCGTGCCATCATCTCGACCAGGATCAGCAAGCAAGAGTAGCTTGGACGAGAGGTCGTCGTCTCGAGGAGTGACGTCGAAGCTGCCATTGGCCTCCGACAGAGCCAAGAGAGATGGGCAAGAGAGGGCCAAGTCATTGGGGCCGAAAGCCACAAACCATGACAGAGCTCCATCTCGGGATTCGTTGTCGATGAAGCAGTCGAAGGTGACTCAAGTCTCAGGTCAAAGGATGTTATCCCAATCCAGTAACGGAGCCGTTCGGGAGAGGATGATGCAGAAATCGACAGCGGAGAGGAGGGTCGTGTCCCAGTCGGTCCAGAAAGTTAGTGGAATTGACGCCTCGTCCGGCATGAAACGGAAAATGGTTGGGGAGCCAGCAAAGAGGGCGTCGATAAATGCAAAGTCGAACGATGGCAGGAGAGTGGAGAGGACAAGAGACTTAGACTCAGACTCAGACCCGGACCAAGACTTGAGAAAACTGGTGGCTGGAGGACCTCGACTTGGAGCATCTGGCAGAGCTCCATCGGCGAACGCGAATGGGTTGAAACGCAAACCAAGTGACGAGCTTAGAAAGAAGACGCTGGATGCACCAACAAGGAGACCAATGGCAGAGGAGTCCATGAGGAGGAAACCGGGTGGGAATGAGCCTTTACGAAGAAACTCCAGCGATGAGCTGAGAAGGAGAGCGAGTGATGAGCCGATGCGGAGCAGGCCTGCCCCTGCAAAGGTGAAGAAGAGGGTTCGAGACTTGGAGGACTCGGAGTACGAGTCGGACAGTGATGACGGAGGACGTGTTCGATCATCAGGGGTATCGGGAATCATCCAGAAATTGTTTCGATACAATCCGAACAAGTACAGGGATTTGGATGACGAAGATGACAAGAACATGGAAACCAGTTTCCGACACATTCAGGCGGAAGAGAAGCGCAGTGCGCGATTGGCACGAGAGGAAGACGAGCGGGAGCAGGAGTTGATTGAGGAGGAGGAGCGGCAGGAGCGGCTGCGAATGCTCAAGAGACAGAAGGCTCGGTGAATAGAGGTGGCCATAGGAGTCCACTTCGAATTTATGGAGCTTGTATCATCATGGACATGGTATAGTGATTTTGATTATATCTTATGAGACAGGGATTCTTTGTGGTGAGGCGGTTGTCTCTCGTGCACAAGTGAAGGGTAGCGAAGCCAAAGACGTCTCAGCTAATCCAACGAGCTATTAGTAGTTGATGTAATATTCAACTATGCCACTTCTGCAACTGTCGTACTTGTGTTCTCGGCGTCCTGTTCGACCTGGTTCATCTTCAAGCATTGGGGCGTATATCATATTCGGTATATCTTGCACGGGGAGGCACAGGATTAGGGCCTCGTCCACCTCATGCACAATTCTTTCTAAATTAGAAGGCCATTTACCTAACTTTTTGGTGTTGTGAATTGTTCACTTAAATTTTCTATTAAATACAAGCTCCGCTTGATTGTATGAATATATTTCATTTGGAACATATGAATCTGTTCTCTAAGTTATTATGGTCAAATAATGGGATTTACTTTCCATGTCGCTTTTTGGGATTCGTGAAGCGGTATCTTGTGAGCTGCGATGGAGTTCTCTAAAATGCAACCAATTTGTTTGGTTATTTAAGAATCGATCAATGTGGACCATTCGGTGTACCAGCATGTTCTGCAGTGAAAATTCAGTCAACATTCAGCAACCTCGGCTTGCTAGACATGACAAATTAGCACTGCAGTAGCAGCACAAAATGCTCCCTCATAGTTTATTTCCAGGCAGTCTAAAATTGACAAGCACCCAGTACTACTAAGGCTATGCTTCTCTCCGCACTATTAGAATGGAGATTTTTGACTTACAAGATATTGAAGTTTTAAATCTCTTAAGCAGTTCCACCGCGAACTCCAAGTGAAACATGACTGCGATTGTACCGGAAAGATAGCATTGCATCACCTCTATGGTTTTCTGATTTTCTTGGGCAATGCTATGCTATTGTCGAGGTCTTTTGAGACCACGCTAGAGTTCACGCAATGACTCAAACCCTTTGACGATGGAGGAATCATTCTCTTTCATGATGTCTTTGATGATGTAAAACAAGTTAGATAAAGTGTTGTCAAGACTATTCCATAAGAAGCGGAGATGTTACTACAACTAGTGTGCAATTTCATTCTGTGAAAATCATTTCACATTCCTTTTTGCATTGAAGCAGTGGAGTTGCTCTAAAGACAAAGAAGTCTATATTGGGCCTTATGTTTTTCTTAGGAGTTTTGAAGAGTTGGTATGAGGATTTATATTTGTTATATCAATTACTTTTTTTGAACTAAGATATGCAATGTTCTTCACTCAATCAAATGAAACAAAGGTTTTCTCCATTTAAATTTGTACTTTAAACAATGTGATCAATCAAAATGTTTGTTTTCAAATCATGAATCCTTTGTCCTCAAAGGAATCAATTGTTTGTGTACAGAAATTGATGTTTGAAAAGAATTGGATTAATCAAAAGTAATGGACTTCAAAGTTTTGGCAACTTAACACATCTTAGATAAAAGATTCAAATGGTTAGTGACCAAACATATTGTGGGTGGGAATATCCACAAAAGTGTGGAAAAAACTCATAATATTTTTGCGAATTCAAAGTTCTAGAGCTTTAGTTGGCTTTGGGTTTTTTTAATTTATTAAATGCCTTTGCATCTTAGCATCAAAAAGATCCTATAATTGTTCAAGACTTGACAAAAAGGCCACTATAACCTAAAGGTTGTCATTGAATTTTTTTGTCAAAACAATGAATCAAAGTTGGGCAACAAGTATGATATTGAAAATGTCTATATATAAATGCAATGAAAATCAAAGAGCTAAGAATTGTACAACACAGATCAACATAAATACTCATGCTCACTTTTTTTAAGTTGCATTTGGAATTGAATAGCTTGTAGAGGTTCAAAGTGAAGTTTCATGAAAGAAAACATATCTTGCCTTGGACTATTAAAAAATGTGTAAATTATTTTTCAAAAACATTGGGTTTATGGAAAACAAGATATTAGCGGGGATATTAGCATTTGAAGTGACTAGATTTTTTTTTCATATTCTATAATCAAATATTTCTATGCAAGTTTATTATGCAGATTTGAGTCACAAACTCATCAGAATAAAGATCTTCAACAATTTGTGTACCAAATCTAAATGTTTTATAACTCATAGAAGGCATATGATTTCATCTCCAAATAAAAATTCCAATCATAAATTTTATGCAGAATTTCTAAGACTGAAGGATTTTTGAAGTTCACATTCATGGTTGTGGGTCTTGTATTTCAAGGTTAATCTTTTCTGCAATAAGCACCAGAACCTACAAGCATAAAAAATGAGCATTTGTAAGATTAACTAATTATCAACCCTTGCAAACTGGGTTGGTGAATTATGAAAGTTAAGTTAGCAAGGACATGAACACAAAAACTACGTGTTGATCTCATTTTTACTTTAAAAAAAAAGAGTCTCACAATTACATAATATTTTGCCACTAGCCATTTTCTGAGGAGAATGTCATGATTTGCGCAGTGATATTGTTGACATCAACGGTAATGTTGCTTATTACTCCCTCCATCCCAAAATGATCTTCCGGTTGGACATTGGAATGTGGAAGGAAGGGGACGAGTGGTAGTTTTGAGAGTGATTGCAAAGGGAATGAATGAAGCAAACAGAGATTCAAGTTTAAGATCATCTTGGGATAGAGGGAGTATTTCATGACAACCTCATCCATCAATTACTTACAAATGCCAAAACTTCATGATGACAAAAGAACTGTGGAACTCTTTTGGAGGATTGAAAATTTGCCACAAATGTTGTGGTCCAATCTTGGTGAATATAGCAAGATTGCATGGATGAAGACCCTTATCAAGATTAAGAAAGAAAGACTTGACTTCTCAAGAGCAAGCTCTTGGACAATTTGATTAGAATTGGGGGCAATTCAAAGCTGTTTGCTCTAAAAAAGGCTTGAAAGTTAGATGGATTCTTAAGCATTTGTCTAGAATTGGTTAATGGTTTTGGTTATGTTCCCCTTTTTTTTGCCTTCAAAATAAATTATTTCATTAGAATTAATCGTAAAGTTCTCCCCAATTTGTACTAGGGGTGTAGAAGGAAGGCTTAACTAAGAATAGTACAAAGACAACAACAAATTCTATCAAATTCCAGTTTTGGTGCTTCAAAAAGCTTCATCTCATGTTTTTCTCAAACTCCGACTCCAAGTCCCTCATTTCATACTTTACAATTACCTCTCTTGTGAGCCAAAAATAAAATGAAAAGTCACCAACATCACTTCTTTAACAAAACATAATATCTCCAGCCAATTTGTATGGTAGCATTCTGTAATGCCACAAGAGTGGTATGCCCTACGCAGCAACAAAAAAAAAGGTTAACACCCTAACCACCTGCCTGTGCCATGAGACAATTCTAAATAAGCATAATTGTCAGTTATAGTTGTGTGTGTACATTACAATTATCCAAGCAATATTTTTTGGGGTCAAGTTGACCACTGTAAAAGAAGTCCAACACAAATGAGCATGTATTTTCCAGATATTTTATGAATAAACTATTAGTTTTTAAAGTGTTCATGGTAGGTCTAACTAAACTTAACCCTAGGTTCTTTGTGTACAGACTATGTGCACTTGAGCAAATATTGTTGTCGAATGAGGGTTGTATTTAGATGTATTGACCTAGATCCTTTCAGTTCATGTTAACATAAAACAATATGTGACAATTAGCAATGGTTGTCCTCAAATTTTTTTACGCATAATGACCTATGATGCAGAAGTCTACTGTCATGGATCAGCATAAGTCACTGCTTCTTCCAAGAAAGTCGACACTACAGGTAAATCGAGATATAGTAAAGCAAGGTTTTAGGCGATACGCCAGAGCTAATAGTCTCGAGAAATGAAACCCACATATCATGGGAAAAGAGTTGCAAAACCCTCCAAACATTGTATGACATAGATGAGTATGGTAATTCTATTTGAAAAATTCCATGAAATATGATTTTACACGATTCAGAGAGATCCACATAACATTCTTGAAAACCTGAGAACACGTAGAATAGGTGCCCAACTGCTAGTTCAAGGAAGAATCAAGGTATTGGAGATGCTCCATTTCTCATTTTCACAAATCTTCTCACTTCTTGAGTTCAAGAATGAAAGCGTTAGAATTCGGCCAACTATTGTAGCCAAGTGTAGTTTCAGTCAACCTCAGTGCAACTACAATAAAATGGGTGGGCAGTCAACACTGCTCTCAAATGTTAGGCAACTTCCAAACTAGGACCCATGTAAAGACAGGCGGAATATTGTAGATTTCTGCAGGAAAACAATATTACCAGGTTTGGGACATAGCAAATTTTTAACTGAACAGCTAAAGAACAATGTGGATCGCTGAAAATCGTGAAAACACATTTTTTTTTCAAGGCTTCAGACTCGATCAAATACTAGCACAGACCCTGTTGCAATGCCATCACTTACGGATTCAGCTGGTTGTAGAGGTCCGAGAGAAGAAACACACCATGATGTGAGAATAGTACAATTCAGGAAGTCAGTTATTTGCAGGTGATCTGTCAAATTTCCCTGTAGCATATTGAGCGTCGCCAGTGGAATGAACCTGCCAAATACCAAATTCTCCATGAGCTGACTATTTCATGATGCATGTTAATAGCGACATAAAGTGACATAATACAGGCTCCTTTGTCACCCGAAAGTTCCAACACTGTGAACAGTAACACCTCGAGTAAGCCAAAAACTCAAATTCAATCTCAATGTGGACGCAAGATTTCACAGTTTAGAGATGGTACGACCTTATTAAGAGCTAAATGCAGATATTCCAAGAGAACACCAAATCTTATCCTAACCACAATTAGTTCTTCTCTCCATATAGATTACTTTGCTTCCACAATCACTTAGTAAGTTCTAAAAAAAGGAGGAAATCTTCCGTCTTGCTTCCACTAATCCATGTTCACTGATAGCACACACTTCCAGGTGAGAAGAAGAGGAGAGGGATGCAGCAAAAAGCTTACTTCTGAAAATTGTTCAAACAGTGGTTCAATGGTGGTGTGAATGTCATCTATACTCCCCGTAGCAGTAACCTGGAATCATCCACGACAATGTCACATTCATACCACTGCCAAGCATACGAGAAGTGAACCATAACGATAAATTTTCTTGTCCTTGGGGTGGGACTCAGAAAGAATTCTCATTCAAACACCTTCACTGTCACCATTAGTCCCTACTCTTGTTCTCATTCCAAACATACCAAAGACTGTTCCACAATACAAGCTACAAATGAGAGATGTCCCATTGCAGAAGTCCAATAAAGACGGGAATTATCAGTGAGATGAGAGCCAGATTACAGGTTATGGCTAACGCAAAAATTGTGACAAGCACCCGTCCTAAAATTTTGTAACACAAAAGAAACTTCACATGAAGTATAAATTTTATAATTGAGGTTGAAAGGAATACCTTGTGCACTTTTCCCATTGACTCGTAGTATTTCACTACTGGCACACTAAAATCAACAAAGACTTTCAATCGCTTCTGCATTGTCTCTTTGTTGTCATCCACACGCCCCTATCACACGCAACCAGTAAATTCTCAGAGTACTAAACGACCAAGAAGGGACTGCTCTAATTCACAAAGCTTCAAACAACGCCGAAAGCTCTGAAACAAATGCAAAGCATGACTACTACACAGTAAATAGAGGGTAGAAAATTACTCAATAAGAAGAACATTTCACATAACTCAAGGAGACCGTGCTGAAAAAATTGCAAACGTAAGATTTATATTTTTTACCTGATTGCGACCAAGCACTCGCCGCTCCATTTCGTCTTCAGGGCAATCGAAAAAAAGGATGAACTCTGGTACAATTCCAGTCTGCAGGAATCCAAGAAAGGAACCATTGACAAGCTGACACGCACTTGAACCTAAAAAGCGAGATATTGACTGCGGTAAATCTCGCTTTGAAACCATCGTTGTCAGAAACGCTTTGACCCAGATCCATCATTGAGTTTTACTGTTGAAATTCTGATTCACAGCATTCGAGAACGCTGCCAGAGGACTAATGCTAGTCTCTTGCTAAGCTGGTTGGCTGGTTGCCACCATCTCAAAAGATCGCCTATTAGATTCACAAAATTTATGTAATAATTAAAGTGAATCTAATAGAAAAGTAGATCGATATCAAGATTATGATAAAAAAATGTCAAGTTAATGTTGACTATAAATGTTAACTTAGTAGTTGCTAATATAATATCAAGTTAAAGTCAAAAACACTAACATCAAGTTAACACCCTTTGCAACAGTAACATAAACTCCATGTGAGGACAATATGAACCTAATGCCTATTAACTTAACACTAAAAACTTTGTCAATTCAATGGGCGACCTTTTGAGGTGACTCATGTTCTTGGCAAAACATACAGGAATATAGAAGGACCGAAATAGAGAGAAATGGTCCGTGTTAAGAGTGAAGTAGGAGGAAAGGTACCATACGCTCAAAAACAGCTCTGTTCTCATCATTCCGAGGGAAGCCATCAATGAGAAACTTCTCGCCTTTGCTGTTCTCCATTGCTCTCAATAAAAGCCTTACAGTTACTTCGGAAGGAACTATCTTGCCATCCTTTATCATGTTCTTTATCATTTCCCTGCGATCGCACCTAAGCATTAACAACCACACTGCAGGCTTGACTGGTATGAAGGAATAGCACTATAGGAATCCAAAGGATAAGATACACCTAAACATTCCGAGATTCGTGATTGGAGGGAGTTCCACTCACCCATATTCAGACCCAGACTGGATCTCCGCACGGAGCAAGTCTCCAGCACTCAGGTGCACAAAACCAAATTTGTCTACAATCTTCTGACACTGGGTGCCTTTCCCGCTCCCTGGTCCGCCTGATTAATAAGCAATGAGGCTAGCTCGTCAGAAAAGTGAGGTGCTCACACAAATTTTCAGCACCTTCCATGTACCAAAGGGCAAACGAAGATGAGAGCCAAGAGACTACAGACACGGTGCACAGCATGACCATCACCATTGCTACTAACTCCTAAGAGGCTGGTGCCATATCCTTAAGAGTCGAAATAAATCAGTTAGGAAACTTCAAAACGTAACAACAGAACAAAGAAATCATAACCTACATTCTGTTATGATGAAGATAAGTTTTGAAAGTTACAATAATCCAAGTATTATAGCTCCCAAACTTTCTATTTTGAGCTTGGGCACTAAAAGGGTTATGTTTGCAAAAACAACAACCGGGAACAGAATGTGTACTTCAAAAAATAAGCAAAACTCTCACCAAGAATGAATACCACTCTCGGAGATCCCTTCGAAGCTAGCGAGAAGGTGCCATCACCGCTTCCTCCTTTTGAGACCTGCATACCTCAAAAAAGCACATCTGTTTCAAACAACACTGCCGTGCTCTACAACATGATTCCGTGATATTTTACTCCACAGTTGACAGTACAATGGCAGTCACAAAATTCCTCAGTAGAAATGAACATTATCTGCCAGAGGAGCATTGCTTGAAAGGGTGTTTGAATATACTAGAAAACCTCCTCATGAGTCGAAGAAGCAGCTGATTTCAAAACCTCCTCATGCGTCGAAGAAGCAGCTAATTTCACCATGGTCGTTGTGGAGAGAGCCCTCGAGCTGGCTCCGCAAACCACCCAAAACGTTTCTGGTGAATTTGGCTGAAGCACATAAATTTTTCAAGAGTTTTGTCAGTAGCATGGGAGCAAATGATTACCCGAGCGTTGGACTTCCGAACGAGCAATACCAGTCAGAATTTCTAAACATCAGTTCAAGTGAGACTCTGAGGGCCGCTACATTAGGGCCCAAACCCTGAACAGATTGACTTGGTGGTCTCATCTAGTACCGATCATTCTGTCTTTTGGTAATTATCAAGAGCTAATGCACTCACCCTCTCTAATAACACTGTGTCGGGAGGACAAATAGGCTTCTAAATGCACTCACGCGTGTTCACATTGACATGATGAGGGAGCTGTCCGATCAAATGTGCCCAAATCATAAGAAAGTCTGCGGATATAAAGGGAATATGCAAATACGGAGTGTCATTAAACGAATCCTCGCAGACTAGATATCCACTGAACGAGCCAGAATCATGAAAATGATGTCTAATGCCACATACCTTGAAAACAGCGTCATGCCCAACGAAAACGCCATTGTTCTGGGAATTCCTGATCCATAACCTCGATTCTAGCTGCGCACAGAGCAACGGCCTTAATTACAACAATCAAACCTTGTAGCCAGAGAGACAATACATCAAAGGAAGCTACACAATCCATACATTACGTCACAAACGTTGATCTGTCCAGGTGAGAAAAAGAAACAACCAACACACGAATCTCAAATTCAGGCGATGCCTACACTCTAGTCACATATCTTCATTCACGTCAAAAGCACAAACCCCATTCCACATTCAATCGCATTTCCACGCATGATTTGACACAGAACTTGGCAGGAATATAATTCCACGGAGTAGAAAGAAGTTCACAATAGTACCGTTCAAAAACACCCAAAACACCCAAATTCGGGCAAAATAATTAGGGTTTGCCGACAAATTCTCACAGGACAACGGAAACCCAATTTCGCCGCGTCCCGAATCGCATCAAAAACGCAAGCGACACATCCATCTGACGACACTTGGCCATCGCCACACACACCATAAAGAAAATCAAGCACGGGGCAGACAGCGAGACAGGCAAATTCATACAAACAAATTCCTCTGGAGTAACAGGGGAATACAGACAAATCCCGAGCATTACTACATAGGAACACACAGAAATCCTCGGTGATCTCACTCCCCCTACTGACAATAAAAAAAGAATTGCAAATCCCCTGTGAAGTACAGGCGAAATGCCAATTTACCACAGAGAGGTGCGGGCCCTGGTGGAAACAGAGTCTGCATCACACAAAACATTTGCAAGCAAAACACACAATCCGGATTTGAGAAACTTGCAGAAAGGGAATTGAGGTTCCATACCAAGCGCAGTGAATGAGGGGCAGCAGATTGCAATCGCCGCAACGATCGGACCAGCCAGGCCATGTCCGAAATGCAAGCGTAGTTGAGGTTCGACAGAGACAGTAGTGCCTGTTCACGACGACGTAAAAATGCAAGTGTGGCGTGGTTGCACGCAGTTCTTGTACAGTACAACAGAAAACCAGAGGCCAACCCTATGCGGAAAGCCTAAGCTAAAGGCAAGGACGGGATAGTATAAGTCAAGAGCTTGCTGGGAAGAAAAGCTTGCGGACAGGGTGCAACCAAGATGCATCGTGCTTGGCACATGTGTGTCATGTGACTGCGAGCTGGGAATCCTGGTCTGCACAGAATGCGATGGTAACTGCCTTTCCCAAAGATGCCCTGCCCTTCGATTCCCTTAAAAGCCTTCCTTATCACTTTACTTATCACAACACGGTGGGTACCAGCCCTTTTTTGGGGGTGGGGGTGGGTTGAAAAAGTGCCAGGATGGCGATCACTTAAAATTTGGTGAAGCATTTTATTTCTTTGTATATCCATCTTTTGTACCATGAAACACTTTTCAATCAAACTTGTTCACATTTTCATCCAAATTTGACAATTTCATCCATATTTAAATTGGATTGAAACTTTATTGGCAAAAAAAGTAATTTTTTTTTTGGCGAAAAAAAGATTTTCACTATGAAATAGTGCTTTCTGGCTCCATTTTGCCCCCCAAAAATGGGCTGGTAGGTACTGCCCCTCTCTTCTGACGAAAGGGAAGGGAACCACGGCATTCTTTACCAGTAAGGCAAAGTGCACCTATGGCCGTCACAAGTTATACACATAAATTATTTTTTTTTAAATAGATCTCATAAAAGAGGATTCCAACCCACTTCTAAAGGTATGTTCGCACTTGGTGGTAGGGGTGATGTTTGCAATGTGAATCCGGTCTAGAAGTAGGTCTAAATTTGTTCCTAAGATCCTCAATATCAACACTCTTTAACACCAACTACAAACATACCTTTATTAGTGTACATCATTTGAACACCATCTAAATAAGGTATGAATTTTTCAAAGTATTGTGTCTAAATGTACTCCAAATCAGCACCATGCTCTTATAGGCTTTCATATTTTCATTGTATATAGTAACACGTGTGACAAAATTTGCAAATTAATTAATTGGCAATCACGATGTGCTTGTAAAATTTATTTTGTACTCCCCATACTTATATTTTTTGGCAAGTTGTTGTCACTGCAATTGATATGGGATATTGGAACCCGTATCAGTACCCGCATCTGTACATCAATATAATGTATATTTGTAAAGATTTGTATACAATGTATTGAATATCCACATATTCTACATGTATGTATATCATGTATCATTTATCATATTCCATAAATATCATATTTGAGATCAATGGCGGGGACTCAATCAAAATAATGTTTTTATGCTGTTCAGATGGACGGCATGGAAAGTGGGATTCAATTTTTTTTTTAAGCACATCGACAATTTTAGATTTTTAAGTCGGGTGTGGCAGACAAGGGTGGTGTGTTTGCATCTTTAGGGTGCATAGTGTATAGTACATCCTTCGAAATCAAAATCTAGTTTTTTATGATGCTTTTTGGTCCAAATGTAGGTGTACAATTTCAAAGAATTATTGATTATGGATGTATAGACCTTGGTACTAGAGGCCCTCTTAACTTCAAGATAATACATGATGCAAGGAGAGAATGAAGTGAGGCAATCAAAGTTTTCTTGTTGAAAGAATAATTATTTTCCAAGTAGTCTATATCAATGGGAGGCTACAATATTTTAGGAACCCATATTCACCACTTCATAATGTTATAATTGCTCTTCCTTGTGACATGTTCACAAAATTGTCCTTTACATTCTAAAATAGGGACCATCATCACAAAGTTTAAAACCTGCGGTTTGTCAACAGTCATCATGAGGTTATCGTTGTTTCATGGGTTTGCACGTTAATATACAATTTGTTACATCATTACAATGCATTACTTTACAACTTATTGCATCGTTATTATGCATTACTTGCAATTTAAAGTAATGCATAATAACAATGCGATAAGTTGTAAAGTAATGCATTGTAATGATGTGCTAAACTGTATATTAACGTGCAAATCCATGAAACAATGATAACCACATGATGACTGCTGACAAACCGCAGTTTCTAAACTTCGTGATGATATGTTCATGTAAGTGTAACAGTTCCTAGAATAGCAAAAATTGTTCTTTTTGTGAGCAACAAAAAAGAGTCTATGTCACCTTATTGTCTTCTAGATATTTGGATTTAATTAGTATTAACCCCTATATGACCAAGTAATTGTTGAACAACCTCTTGGAAATTTAGGTAAATTTCTACAAATCAATTTTAAATGAATCTTTTTGAAATTTTGATACAAAATGGGGATATGTAATTCCTTCAAATAGGTGCTTGGATCAAAAGTTATGCTGCTCTAATTTTTTTGGACAAACTAGGCAACTTCAGTCAATATGTACAAAATTCTTCTTCTACCTCTGAAATTTGGCAAGTATGTCAATAATAAGATATAGAATGCAACTATTTAAAAAACTATGTATAGTATAAAAATCTTGCTCTAGGAGGAGTTAATATCTGTTGACCTTGTTAGAAAAGGTTGGAAAAAAAATCCTTCTAACTTCAAAGGCTATAATCTTTCAATCTATAGTATGTAGATTTCAATCTATATGTATGAAGTTTTTGAACTTTTTTTCTAAACATTCCCATAGTAGTCTTATAAAATTAATATAGTTGAATTTTTTAATTAAAAAGAATTCTCTCATTGCCCTAATAGTGTCACTTTTAGACAATTTATGTCTAGAATGTGCCCCATCTTTTAGAGGTTAAAAAGGACCTTTGTATAATTGATTAAGAATGCCATCTCCCATTTAGGTTCTTGTCTAAAATAATAACTTCCATACATGAGAGCTAAAGGGTCAATTTTGGATATATATATTTAAACCATAATTGAATTATTTTTTCAAATTTATTGAGCACGTTTTATTTAGATTGTGCAAGATTTAAAAAGGCACATTATTTAAACTATACAATATTTGAACAAGGAATTTTAACCCATAAACACCAACTCCAAGGCTACAAATCAAATGTCTTTCTTAAATGCATTTTTTGAGTACTAAAATATATGATGATTTTAATTTTGTATTTGGACCTTGCAAGACTTTTTGTTATGTACCAAAAAAATGTAGGAGGTCTAAATTAGATTTATGAAAAAACATTATTCTTGTGAAGTTGACTAAGAGCAAAATAAAAAATGAATTAGAAAGTACTACAAATAAAATCCAATCAAATTGGAATTTCATCTCAAGGTACAAGCAGTAATGTACTTTACAAAGTTCCCTAATAAAATTTTGACACTTTCATTACCATGTAAGAAAATTATTTTTTGGAGAGTGTTAATAATTCCAAAACATTTGATAGAAAGATTAGATGGTTGTGAGTTTTAGATTATACTAAATAAAGAAAAAAGTATCAACTATAATAATATATTTTTACTAGCCAAAAAAACATGTTTACAATGATTAAAAAAAATGTCTACAATGATTCATTTATAGTCATTGTGGACAAAGTTTAAAATCATTGAAGGCATAATTTTCTACTAATAATTAGATTAATTATTGTTTTTTTAACAAAAATAAAAATTAGAATGTAAAATACCCATTTTTTGATTTAAAATTATTTCAAAAATAGAAAATGCAAAATAAATAATATAAAATATTATTAAATGATATTCTAATGTATAGAGTTTTCAATTGCCAATACTACATATTAAGATCTTGGAGGGTTAAATATCTAATCTATTGGCAAATATCAAATAAGAAAAAAATTAAATTAAAAGAAGAAGATAAAAACACCCTAAACAATATAATGATTTACATGTTTTATTTTTAATAATATGATTTTCTTAAATATAATTTTTACAAATGACCTAGCTTCCACAATTAGTAGGTAGTCTCAAGAGGAGATAAGGTAGGGTGTTCTAAAACATTAGATGACATTTGAGGCCTTTGGAAGACTTTGAGTTATCCATTTTTCCCAGATTGTGGGAATGCATGACAACTGCTGGTTGATGTGGCCAAGACCGTGCCAAGTCATTCTTGAAAATAAAAATAAAAATAATTTTTTTTTGCTTAAAATGATATTTGGGAAAAAAAATTCTTTTTCTTGAAAAAAATAAATTCTGACTGCCAGTACCAATTGTTTACAAATCGGGCCAGATTTGGAAATGAGCCTAAAACGACCCCTCTATGCCCTCAAATGTCATCTAATGGCAACCCCACTCTAAAAGCGACCATTGACAAAAAGATACATTTTGCATTTTTCAATGTATCAACGTAAAAATTTATATCTGCATTGAAAATGTCAAATTTAAAGTGTTTTTTGTGAAAAAATGGCCATGTCACAATTTCAAATCAAGCCCAAAAAATCCATTTGTGATCACTTGCCTTAAATTCCAACCACGTCACTCTAATTTAAGTCAAAGAAACTCCCCTCTCCATCAAAACCTTGTCAACTCCACACACAAATCTAAAGTAGTCTGCTTTAAAGCGACCTTTTAAGAGCTGATTGCATTTGGGTGAAGCTAAACTCCTTGAAACAATTTTCAATAAATTTTAGTAGGCTGGAAAATGGAGTTGGCATCTAATCCAAGCCGTTTCATATTTTTTTGACCTTTGTGGAGCAAGTTATGAACTTTTGAAGTTGAAACATTGTAGTCACTAAAATCAACCACCTCCTAAAATGTTTCTTTTTGCATATGCAACCGTAGGATCTTGTACTAAAGTAACTATCATAAGAATGTGCGGAAGAAATTTTAAAAACTTTGACCGTATTGATTAGAAGATATAAGCATTCAGGAAAAAAACAAGTTCTTTTGCTCTTAGCTTGACTACATATAATAGTGAAATTAGGTTGCTTTAACAATTCAATTGCCTTATCTAGAAAAGTTTCCTCATGATTCACTACTTGTCCATATAAAGGCGCATTTGACTCTCTAAACCATGCCCTAAACGGTGCACCAACCTATGCCACACACATAGTCATGAATTGATCAAAACTATTGCATCCTTGTATAGCAACAAGAAATATTAATACAATATAAAATGTCAAGAAATTAGTAAAGGGCAACCTAATTTCACTATGCAATGTAGATTATAAGGCTTTGAATCCTTTTAGCTTAGATTTTTGTACCACAAAGTGTGAATTAAATTTATTTTTATGTTGGGATAAAATTCCTATGTTTTCATACTGCTGGTCCCAATTTGTGGGACCAATTTAAGAGCAAGCCTAATGCAAGGACTGAGAGCAACACTGGAAACTGTCAGGAACAAGCCGCTTGCAGAGTAGTGGGGGCTAGGCCTCTCAAGGAGCAAGGCACAACCTACATCGCCTCCAATGCTGCAATGGTCTGAGGCCCACCAAACTCCACAATAGAGTTCTTTTTTAATTTTCTAGTGAGTATCTTCAATTTTTGAGCGTGTTGTGGGTGAATGTTAGAGAATCTCAGCTTCTAGGAGGTTGTTCAAAATACTGAGCAAGGGCTCTCATATGAAGAGCCCTCAAAGATCCCATAAGCTGCAGTGGCTACATTGGGGCACAATTATTTGCACAAGCTCATTAACCCCTAAGCGCTCAAACGACCATTTTTTGGTCGCTATCTGACTTTGGACAAAATTTTTGGGCAAAAAAAAATAAAAAAGTTTTTTTTTTTTTTTTTTTTTTGTGCAAAATATTGGATTTTCTATCAACATGTATATATTCAAAACTCAGATCACTATAGTCAAACAAAAACTATAAGAGAAATAGCACAAAGTGTCTAGATTTGCCTAGTGTTGAAAAACTTACTATATGGGGAAAGTATTGGTGTTCTCATTACTAGATCTCATGCATTTTTCACAAATCAATAGAAATCACAATTTCAACCAATCAAAAAAAAAATTCATACGCTAAAAATAGAATTGTATTTTTGGTGAATTTTTGAAGTTATATCTTCAAAATTCAATTTAAATAAATCTAAAAATAATTTTATAATTTTGACCGTATAGATGCTTTCTACTTTTTGTGCTTCACATTATCTTCTTTAATGCAAACTTCAAAAAAGTTTTAGAACTTATATTTTATAACACATTTGTATTTTGTCCATACCCCTTGGGCTTTTAGGGGTTAAACGCCCCGTTTGCACCGTTCCCTGTGTCGTACACGGGCTGCATTGGAGCTGCTCTAAGTAACGTCCTGCGAACGCCGTATTGCAGCGTTGACCCAGCATCTTCACCGTCCGGCCACGGCAAGTCAGAGGACGTAAATACAGTACAACTGAACCTGTGGTTAATTTCGACGATAATCATCCACAGGATGAAACCCTAAGACCCCCTCCGCAAGCGTTGCCCGACAAACTTGTTCCTTTCAAACTTACCCCTTCCGTTGTTGCCAAGTTTCTCAGTTCTCACTCCTCGCGGTTCGAAGTGCCCATTTCCTGCTTCCCGCACTACTGTGCCTCCCTTCTGCACTTTGGACAGTCATGGTGCGTTGTTTTCTTCTGGCCCGGCTTCTTCCATGCTCTGCTTTTCATTTTTCTCGTTGTCGCCGTTTGTCGGTATTTAGCGTTGGAAAAACCATCCACTCTTCTGTTTTCTTAGATTTATTTTTTTAGGGTACCGTATGTAGTGACTTTTCTCATGATAGCTTAAAGCTCTGTTAAGGACTGTCGGTGAGTCTCTGTTAAACGAGCCGGTGTCGCTTTGATGATTTATTGGAAAATCTCTGAGCCTGTGTCACCTCCGATGTTTATCGCGTTTTTATGGATGTGTTTGATGTCGTGGGGTTCTTGTGTTGCGGGGAAAAGGTCACGTTGTCAACTGCACTGCATTTTAATTTTTCTGGGTACCCAATGTAGTGGCTTTTCTCGTGATAGATTAAACCCTGGTTGAGGACGGTCGGTGTGTCTCTCTTAAAACGTGCTGGTGGCGCTTAGATGATTTTATTGCTCATTCTCCGAGCTTCTCTCACCATGGAAGTTTGTTGCGGTTTTATGATTCTGTTTGATGTCGACGGGTGTATGTGTTGCGGTTTTTGGAATCAGTTTAATGTCGATGGGTGGATGTGTTGCGGGGAAACATCAAGTTCTTATGGTCGGAATGTCGCCTTGTATGATTTCAGTTCTTGGGTTTACTGCATCCCCTCCCATAATTTTTTGGCACATTTCCTTTGTTTGTCCATGCAGTAGGGTTTGAAAAACCTGACCACTGGCTGTGGAATGTGATGTTCACAGGGTGACACTCCACCTCCTCGGCACAGAGACAGGTCTGATCTACCGTTCTTTTGCTGGCAACATTTACTTCCGTCTGTCCCGAACTAAGTGTCCGTTGTTGAAAACCTTTGGATGCGAGTTTCATTGATCATATTGTGAAAATCGTAAATTCGAAAAGTTCCAAATTTTATATCATCAGAATCACTGAAGCACATAAATGTGCTCATTGAAATCTAAATAAAATCGGAGATAAGGAGACTCATATGACCTACCCAAAACAAGTTAAAACATACGAGGTCCAAGTAGGACACAGGGAGGAAGTATTAACCTATTTCGCAGTGGAGTGGCGCTCACGTCACACCCTTTGTAACTATGTTGTTTGGGTAGAGTTCTCAGGGAGTGACTGACATCTCGTGTGTTTTTCCTGAAGGTATTCAAGTTCTCTGTCTCCGAGGGAGAGGGAAAGGCCGGAGCGTTCACGTTCTCGTACGCCTCCACGACGGTTAGTCTCTGAGCCACGGTAAAACACTTTCATGGGTTTTTTTTCGTTTAATATACTTCCAAGCATTCGTTTCTTGTTGAGAATTCGATTGGTTTACGCGTTTTTCTGTCCCTGACTTGTAGTTTCGATTTTGTTATCAGGGAAAAGTCTGGACCCGGAAACGATAGGCTCGATCGCTCCAGGTCACGGACACCTCCTCGTCGGTTGGTCCTCTAAGCCTTCTTCTCCTGGTTCCGCTTTTCGTTTTTCTTCCGATATTCGAGCTGTTCTGCGATTGAATGTAGCTCTTGGATCCTGACGTCGTTGTTCCTGCATCTTCTGCTGCAGAAGTAGGAGAGAACCTGATGCATTGAACCCAGGCAACAATCTGTATGTGACTGGTTTATCGACCCGTGTGAATGAGAAGGATTTGCAAGAGCATTTCTCCCAAGAGGGCAAGGTGCGTTTGTGGATGTGTTTGGGCTTTTTCGCTTCCCTTTCTTGAGTAGTATATGATGCATTCCACCTCGGTGGAACCCAATTAGGGCTTCCAATTCATTTATCGGTTTTGCGTTGGTCATGTCGGGACTTTCTTGTGTCCTATTGAAAAGGAATTTAAGACCAACCTAGACACTGTTGTTCGCTGCTGGGGTTGATATAAGATTTGGCCCCATCTGAATTTTGTTTTCTCCAGTCAATTCTGATTAGTGACATTGATCCATTTAAAACCATGCCCCCTCGGTCCTTCCGGGGTTTCGATGGAGACACCAGTATGGGTTGGAGTAGCGGATTCCATTTGGAAGCTGTGAATAGTCCGATTGTGACTCTGGTGTCCTCTCCTGTGTTGTGTTGTTTGTCAGGTGTTGGAATGCCGTTTGGTGCTCGATCCCCGTACGCGTGAGTCGCGTGGTTTTGGTTTCGTGACGATGGACCAGTTGGAAGATGCGGAGCGCTGCATCAAGTATCTGAACCGTTCTACCCTCGAAGGGCGAATGATTACTGTGGAGAAGGTGCGTGTCTGTATCGGGTCCCGTTTTAGGTTTACACTAAATAACCACTGTCGTTTGTTGTGTATGCTAGTGGTTCCGTTTTGTGTTGAGCCAGGTTGTGCTGATGGGTATCTTCTTTTTGACCTTTTGGTCATCCAGAATCCGGCCCGCTCTGCTTCCACAAATACCACCCTCCCATTTAGTGTCTTCCACGGCGACATTAAAGCTAGCAAGTACCACCCTTGCACTTCGATTGGTTCTTTCAGGAGGTTCCACCCTCGGTTCCTGCAGCTCTTGCCATGTGCGAGGGCGTAGAGTCCGATCTTTTCTTCTTCAGCTGCTGTTCTAGAGAGCATCACCTAATTCCTGGTTGGTACGAGTGGACCGGCCGTAACTCAAACTTCGATAGTCTAATCCGAATCAATGGGAGAGACGTCTCGACGAAGTTTGCGGCTGTAATCCAGTGTCGATAGTCTAAACCATTTCGAAGGATTCTTCGGCCCGTTTCCATTGAAGTAGAGCTGAGCACTGCATGTCCATTCCGGCTGGGAAGAGTCAACGGTATGCATCAAATGCCCGTATTTCTCCGTGCTGGAGTTTTCGTGCAAGCAGCTCCTGTCGGCTTGATGACTGGAACATTGTGTTGGTCTCCCCGTGCTCCTCCCAGCCTAATGTTCCATTCTTGACCAGCACCACCTTTTAAGTCTCCGAATTCTGTTGAAACTGTGGGAGCCGTGTGAGCACGAGTTCAGCTTTGCCGATCCGCGTGTCGGTTCCTCTCAGTTGCCATTTGGCGTCCCGTGTGTCCATGATCTTTTCTTTTCCACTTTCGAAATGGCTGTAAGTTTCATGATTGACCCTTTAGGTCTAGCATGGTTGTCCGTGTGTAGTTTTGTGGATTGGGTCTTTCAGGTCTTTGAAGTGCTGAATAGGAGTGTCCTTCCACTTTGCTTCCTGTTCTCTCTGACCATGTTTTCCTGTTTTCCGATAGTTTCTGGTGATACCCAGACTGGTGACCTGGTCGACCTTGAGCTTCAATTTTTTTGATTGTTGCCCTTTGTCCGGCTGTGCAGGCGAAACGTAAGCGAGCGCGTACTCCCACTCCCGGCGAGTATCTCGGCGTCCGTGGTAAGTTGTCGCTTTTTTCTTTCTGAAATTGGATATGGAGTTCAGTCGCATTTATTGAGGCTCCTGTAAAGCTGTTTTTAAAGCCTGAGTTGTAGGTTATCATTGGTGTTTTTAGGATGTCTGTCATTTTTACTAATGCTATTTAGCGCAAGGTTGACGATGATAGTGAATGGTATTGTCATTGACAGGAAGTTTGTATATTTTATTTGCAACTGTTGATTTAATGTTAGGCAACAGTGATCTTATGTTTTACATTATCGTGAACTTTCCATAGTAGCTAGTGAAGTTAATGTGGAATCCTTTTTGAGGTGCTGTATTTTGTTGAATTGAATGTGCTGTGATTTACTAACGGTAGGGGTTGGTTGTGATGTACTAGCTATGCAAGCGAATCGTCGTGGAGGTGGTGGAGGACGAGGGGGTGGAAGCTATTCCCGTGATGGCAGGAACATGCGGCACTCGCCAGAATATGCACCTTACCAAGGTGGTCGAGATAGCGGTCGCGACAGGGGCCGTGACAGGTCACCTCGTTATTCCCCTTACCGCAGCCATGCGCGTGACCGCTCGGCTTCTCCCCAATATGGTTCCTATCGTCGCTGATGACCTCAGGCAATCCTCTCCAGACTTTTTTGTCTCATTGGTTAGCAAATCGATTCATGCACGACGTAGTTGCGTCTTCTGCAATTGAGCTCGAGTAAAGTATTTGCGTCACTGGTTGCAGGAGATGGGTTTTTGAGATATCAGTTTGGAAGTGTGGAGAGTTGACTATGGGTTGAAGAGTCAAAATCTTTTCTGATTGAATTTTTATGACTGAATTTTTACTTCAATTCTAAATAGGCGAACAATCGGTTTTAGCAGTTTGACGAAATGTGGTGGATTCGTTTTACATCTCTGGTGGCTAATAGGCGGTATTTCAATTTTGCAGGTGCTGAAGGGCTGATATTTTCCAAGCTCTGAGATAGTGAGATGTTTCAGGTCCTTGGGTTGCAGTTGGAAGGCATAATTTTAGCAGGTGCTCTATTGTTACCTTGCTTTGGTTTTTGGAGGTATTTGAAATTCAGGCTTTGTTTGTGCAGGTTATCTGTAAGTTTTAGTTTGATTGAGGAACGATTATGTATGAGCTTGCTAATTGCTGCAGCCGCTGCAGCAGAATGTTTCAGGGTCGGTGCCTGTACTTGCGTTGTACAATAGTGCACAAATCGATTATAATTGTTATTCGAAGTTTTCAATTTATGGCATCTGCAATGATCTTTTGTTTGGATCTTTTGACTTCTACAAGGTTTGAGTACCTAATTGCGACCCGCCCTGCCTCATTGCATCCCAATTAGAGGTGGCTAACACGTTACAGTGTAGTCTTTTGAACGCAGAGGTTGCAGGTAACAATTAAACCCAAGTTCATTTTAAAAAAAATTCTTATTCCCATTCCCACCTACCCACCCCCCAGCCCCCCCTATTTGTAATTTCAGAGTGATATGGATATGCAATTGATATGGGATTTTGTATCCCCATATCCGTATTCACATTATATATCCATTTTGTATTCATACCCCTACCTGTACCCCAGATTAACGGCTTGGGGATTGGCTTCAGTTTGTTTTTCTGTGAGTAGATTGATGGTTTGTGATTTTTGAAAATAAAAAATGTGTGTGGGGGATTAATCAAAAACATGTTCGCATCTTTTCACGGGATAGCAAATAGTAGTGTATGATAGTAACATTCCATTGCGCTAAATAGTTATATATCAATATTTCAATTAACACTTTACATTCCAAAATGCTATTAAATAGGTCATTAATAGCATTTGTCTATTCATTAAAGTCATCCATATACATTTAATTCATAATTTAAGTCATTTGTTCTTTATGGCCTTTGTCATACATTTTGAATAGACAAATTTTGTTTAGTATAGTGTTTTATATAGGTAAAGTAGAATTTTTCGTCTTTAGAGTTATAGTATAGTTAATTGGCCTTCTACTTGTGTTGGTATAGAATAGTGTAGATAGAATTAATCTTCTATACTAGACAAAGTGCACATATAAATTTTTTGGTAAGTGCAACTTAAGCTTCACTATCAGAATCATTCTATATCCTTCTTGACCAAAATCCAACAATGCCAAGACTTCTTAGTTTGTTTTAATAACATTCAGCAAGAGTCTTGGAGTTTTGGGTGTTAGTAGTAGTTTTAGATACTTCTTGATAACTAGTTCTACGACTCTTTGTATGAATTTACTATAGAGTCTTGTAAACATTAGATGTCACTAAGGGCTAACGGAAATCTAAGAGTAGGAGTTGTATTAAAGAAGACCATTCTTTTTCAAGGCCTTGTATATAGCAAAGATAAAAACTAGTAGAAAAAAAGAATCGGTAGAAAATAAGGTTTGAAAAAGTTTTGATTCAAAAATAGCTCTTGAGTTAGTAGTCAATATTTTTGGATCTTCCATAGGATGCTGTGAAGGTCTACAAAATCACCTAATTCTAAGAGATCTTACAAGTACTATTATAAGCCACATTTAAAAAATAAACAACTCTAGATAGTCAAAATTTTATTTAACAAAGTATTTGAATTTTCTAAAGAAGGAACAAAATTTTTAGAAAACAAAATTGGAACTTCATTGGGATAGGACTGAGCTAATTTGGATTTAAAATGAGCCTCTTAAAGAACTTTGATGGCGTTAAGGAACCAAGAGACCCATTTTGGGCCGCCTTTTGTATTGTATTGCGAGAAAGAACAATCCCGCAAAAGGTATTGATGTTCAAATGATGTTGGAATTTTAGGGGATGGATGTCAATTGGCTTAGATCTCACATGGACTTCTAAAAAAGGGACTTTTGTGCTCAATTGAAGTTAGAACTTTTGGGAATGGGAATGAGCTTATGGAGTCATCATGAGTGTTTAGTAGTAGTGTGGTACTACAAAGTTCCATTGGCACCAAGAGACCCTTAAGGATCTTCTTTTGTGACCTTCTACGAATAGGAACAATCTTTAAAAGAGGCATTTATATTCAAACAAAGTTAAAACTTTGGAGATGGGGTTGGCTATTTTGGATTCACTATAGGCCTTTAGTAGTACTACAAAGGCACCTTGGCACCAAGAGACCCTTCAAGGTTCCATTTTGTAGCATACTATAAGAAGGATCAACACCAAAAAGGTTGAATTCCGATTCGGGTGAATTTACATATTTGGTATTGAAAAGGTTTAATTGATTCATGAATCGAACGTAGCAATGTTGAATGCAAAACCATTTTAAATATCCTTAGAGCACATTATGTTCACATTGAATTGTTTGAAAACTAATTGATTTTTCTTTATAGGTCTTCATTTTGCACAATTCAGTCAAATTTGAACATTTTGATGGATCTATTGGGACCTTTGGATTGTTTATACAAGAATTGGGATCCAATATTAACAAAAATAGGCTTTGAGGCTAAAAAGAGGACTACCTTAGTGATACTTACTTTTATAAGTTCATCCAAAGTATTTTTTTAGCACTTCACTTCTAGTGATACCCATGGTTACAATCTTCTAATATTGCATATGCCACACATCTACAATGTTAGATTTCAACTCTAGTCACAGGGGCTCCCATCATTGAACTCCCACAAGACATTGAATATATCATTTGATGATATAGGACAAAACTTTCTATCAAATGCTCAGTGGTGGCACTACTAACCACCCAAGCAATCTCATTTTGGAACTCACCTTGGGACTCACATCATAGCTTAGTGTGGAACATCCAACTAGTATCAAGAAGTCACTAGAGAAAATTTCAGCCCTCTGCATAGCTGAATGGATGCATGAAAATGTGCATTTAGGAAAAGTATCAGCCCCAAAAGGCTATCAAAAAATCTGTATGGTAAGTAGTCAGCCAAGGTGCCCTATTGGAATTCTAATAAAAATAAATAAATTATTAATTTTATTTTTAAATATTAAAAAAAATAAAAAAAAATAAAAAAAATTCACTATAATTGCACATTTGCCAAAATCCTAATGCCCCCCCACAAGGTCCAAATTTTTTGGAATGTATACACTGAAATCACTCTATGGTAACATGAAAGCAACAGTGAGATTCTATCTAGCTTCAACCTCAATATCTATGGCCACTATGATTTACTATAGCATCATTTGGAAGGGAGGAAGCAGACCACCCCTCTTCATAGTATATTTGGCAGATTTAGGCAAACTTCCCTCCAATGGATCTCGAGAACATCCAAGATACATTTTCTCTTTAAAAGATCATCTAATTCTATGCCTTTGTCTCAAAATCAAGCCCAAAGGGCCTCACAATCTTTCTATTGGGATAACTTTTCGTTCCAGACACCAAATCTTGCCTGTGCAAATCTATCATCATAATCTATTTTTTCCTTATGTAAACTTAGTTTTTTTTCTCAAATGCAACAAGTGTCAAGTAAGTTATGACCCTCCAAAGGATTGATTCCCCTAGAAGGTGTAGTTCTCGGTATTATCCTCCCATTGTTTGCCTATAACTTATAGCTCATAGCTAATCTATTTGTAAGCCTTCGTATTATAGAATCCTTATCTTATCATACTACTAAAATCATAACTCCCTTTGTAATATCACAAATGCTACCATTAATAATAGGGGCTTATGCTTCCTATGCTACGCATTCATTGTATCACATATTTGTAAAATTTTGATATATTTGAATAGAATGCATGATAATGATTTCAATAAGTCTTTGAAATAATTAATTTTAATATTTTGTAAAAATATTTTCAATCATGCATACATAAAAATAATATTTTCACACAATGTTATATCACAAAAATAGAATAGTAGTTTGCAATCACCTTTGTACAATCACTTTTACAGCTTTTATGGTTTCAAAATTCAATTGAAGCGATTTTGGATTTCACAAAAATTAAATTGTGCATGAAGTTTTTGAAATTTACAAGTTGTTTTTTTCAATTCATCAAGTTTTTGGGTTGCCATTGTTTGTAACAATTGAATCAGCTTTTGAATGCATTAGAATAAATGTGTATCTTTTACAGCATTCACCATTGCATATATTTCATTCATCATTAAATAAATTTCTATTGTACATTTCAATGTATGCTTACTTATAAACAAAATTGTTTAAAGATTTTAGTAATTTTTATTTGAAGATTTATTGAAATATTTGTTCTGCATTTTATCTAATAAATAAAAATTCTAATAAAATTCTAATGATTAATGCGTAGCATAGCAAGCGCCAACCGCTAGTTAGCTTTTTAAAAATACAATATGTCCTATTTTTACTAGAGGATCTTCCTATAACTTTTGACTCACAATTTGGATCCTCACATTCTTTGAATCCAAAGACATGTGCTCTCACCATCTTTCCAAGCATATATAGCATCCATCCAATTTGTTCTAAATAAAGCACTACAATGACATGTCTACTTGAGACTCCTCATTTCTATTGCCTAATCTCTTACAAGGCTTGGGTAGTCACCCTCAATGTCCTCCTTGCTCACCAAGCATTAGGAAAAATTTCAAGCCTCAAAAAAGCCGCCAATTTTGTAGGACACAGTGCAATTATGGACTTTTTATTTGAATTTGACACGACATGCACTACTAGTGCCATGTTAGTGCCACATCAGATTGATGATTTTTTTAATATATATATTTTTAAATTTTTAAATTTTTTTCCAAAAATTTTATTTTTTATTTTTTCTGTATTTGCGCCATGCCTCCACGGTGGTGCTGAAAATAAAAAAACTGGCAACCCTTTGGAGGCTTCAGATCTTTTGTCCAAAAATGCTTCAAAATAGGCTTTGCTGCAAAGTCAGCTAATTAAATTAAAAAATTGGGGCATATATGAGCCAAAGATGCTTAAAGTAGCTATTGATTACAAGTGCTATATGTAACTGGTGTGTGTTGTTTGGAGTTTTATGTTCATGTTTTTTTAATAGTACAAGTTGTACTAGAAGACAATAGAAGATCCTTTAGTAAAAACAAGATTTCAATGAGGTCATGGACCATAGCAAAAGCTAAGGACACATTTAGAATTAAAGAGAAACTTGACTCAAATACTTTACTTTGTAATTTGAGGTTCAAGCCAAAGAATTCATGTTGGTTTTCCATCCCTGTGTGATGCTTGATTGTTTTTTACTAGTGCATGATATTTTACATTTCAATGTTAGGAGGCTCAAGGCTAGATTTGTTCATGGTTACTATGAGAGCAACCATATATTTTATATATTTTTGATTGACAATTGTGAGAAACCAAGGCTTGTTTCAAATGAGTTCAAGGATTCATGGGGTCCTTATTGAGTTTGAGATTGATCTAGAGAATGAAGCTTTTAAATATGCACTCTTCAACCATGAGGATTGAGTAAAGCTATCCGGACACATGTTTTTATCTAGGATCACCAACATCAAGCCTAGATATCATATATTGATCACCTATATAACAATGATCAATCTTGGCATACATTAATTTAGGCAATTCTACCTTAAGTTTACTAAGGGATCGACTTATATGCTTCTAAACAAGATGAAAGACATCAATAGGAAAATTGAAATTTGATTTGACTTTGTGCTTTTTGAAATTATTGGATGTCCCAAATATCATGCTTAGTGGATTACTCTTTGTGATTACTATCATCAATGATTATTAAATCCATGGAGAATGCCAATATCAAAATCAACTTGGTACAATACTTACATAAAGTGAACACTAACTGGTCATTAAAATTAGTGAACTTCAAGGAGCTTTTATGTGAGAGGACTTTTGGATTTGAAAAAAACGACCCCAACCATACCTGTGGTATCCATTTACGTACATTAGTCAAATGTCTTCATTCAATTTAAAACTAAATAAGTGTATTCAATCCTATCTTCTTCATTGATTTTTTAAAGTGCATGCTAGAGTTTGGTTTTGGACTACTTTCTCCTAATTTATATTGTAGTAAGACACTAGAGGGACATCAAGATTGAATAACTCTAACCATTTAGGATACTTTCAGTCAATCTTGTGCTGTTAATCAATTTGATGCAGTTATCTCATACAATGAAGTGTACGTTCTGGCCAATTTTAAAGAGAAAAATGTATGGCACTTTCAAAAGATCCAAATCACTTCCTTGATGCACCAAGCCTATGACAACATTACAAAAAAGTAACGTTGGTGGCTTAATACAAGACATTGAGGCTTCAAAAATGAGTGATAAGTATGGAAGAACAAGAATGAATCCATCAACATGAAATACATCCACAAATATACAAAAGTCAAATTTTTGTTGTTTCTTGATTTTTTTGGATCATTTAGTTGCATGTTAGTATTTTAAAATTCAATGCGTAGTGTTATGTATGTATGAGCTCCCAATTCGTCACTTGGGACTCATAGTTTTCTTTTTTTTTGTTATTGTGCAATTTAAATTATAAAAAGATACAAAAAGACCAAAAAAGAGTGAAAGACCAAACTAGAGTTGTTACATATTTATGTACCATTTGGTCAATAATAGGGTTTTTTCCTTAATAGATTCCTAACTCCCGCTTGTAAATAGGTTAAAATCCAAGAAGTAGTGGGAATACAAAGGTTTGAGGGTTTTTACCCAAAATAGCCTAAAATGCTATGCATGTGACTCTACCTAGCTAAAAGTGGTCCGAGGGAAGTTTAGATGAGTCTTAAGATAGATTCCCCCAGAGAAGTTTCAGTTTCTCCATTCCACCGTTGAAATAGTAGAAATCTCAAATGTTAGCCTGCAGGAGTTATTTTTATAAGATGGGCCAGCGGAAGAATCTGCGGCCGCCGGATTGTGCTCTTGGTTCAAAAACATGCCAGGAGGTCAAAAGTGGAATCCACCCGCCAAGATTCCCTCACATGTGGAAGATTCTCTGACTGCCAGTTACTTTAAAGAGATGGAATTTCCATCCAGACCAACATGTGCGGGGTGAAGAATTATGAACTTGCACATCTCTTGGAAAAATCCATGAGTGGTTCCTCAAGAAGTTTCGGAATTTTACGACTTAGGGAAATATCCCATCCGGACGGTCAACCGCTTAAACTGGCAACCGAAAACTCATGGAAATTCCCCAAGTTGCGGTAAAATCTCACAAAAAATTAGAATAGTCTCTTTTATATTAATAAGGCGCTCCAACAAATTTCATGGCGTTCCGATAGCGGGAGGTGGCCCGATCAGTGACATTCCTCCAGATTAATCACGTGGCAGAATTGCGTAAAGTTGACCGGCGTCCCAGGAGCGTAAGAAGTCGAAATCAAGTCAACAAGGGGTCTTTTCTTACTTCCTTAGACATTTCTGACAACCCTAGTTAGTTACTTTAGTCAGAAAAGGCCAACACCGAAATCTAAATCTTTACCCTTTTACTGGCCTCAGTTAGCACTAATCTAGAAGAGGTTTTAGACATCAAAATAAGGGTAGGGGGATCCTTGGACTAAAAATGGCCTTCTAAAGCCGTTGGCGCAATCCGTTTGAAGTTCTAAGGCAAACTCCAAAAGATACAACGTTGGACTAGCGTAAAACCCAAGTGCCGTGAAAATCTTAGAGATAAGGATGAAAATCTAAGTTGATAAGGTTACCAAGGTAACTTGAGGGAGGAGAGCCCCTTGGAAAACCTATAAAAGGGGGCCCATTTCCCTCTCAAACCACCCCCATTCTTGTCTTGGGTCTGTGGATCCAACTTATATTGGATTTTTTGGCATTTTAGCCAAAGGCACTTCCACGGTGTTTTTTGAGCACTTTGTGCTCTGTTGTTGCTTTATTTTCAACTTTTGAAGGTCTTGGAGGTCCTTCTTTCTTGTATATATAAGCTCTTGTGGTATCTTGAGTATTGTTTGACTTTATTTTGAGTCGTTTAGTTACTAACTTGTTATTGGGAGTTCTTTGCTTGAAATACTAACCTTGGTTGAGAGTTCCTTTGAGTTTGTACTAATCCTAAAGCTACCCTCCTACGTGCCTTGGCTTTACTGCCCACAGGGGGCCTTTAATGTTTTAAATTTGTTATTTACTAATCCACGTGCGTAGTACTAACACCCAGAGTTGGGTTCTCCTACGTGGGGCCGTTGAGTCTTCCTCCCACGTGTTCTTTCTGTGCGTTTCTTCCCCGGGACGGCGGAGCTTTGCACCCCCCTGGAGTGGTTGTTGCTTGAAATACTAACTTCCTTCTTTTAAGTTAACCCTTGGTGTGGTGGTCTTCCCGATACGGTGGAGCTTTGGACCCTCAAAGTTGTTATGCTCTAATGTTTTGAAGTTCCCCTTTTGAAGTTATTCCTTGGTATGTAGTCTTCCCCCCGTACGGTGGAGCTTTGGACCCCCTAAGGTTGTCATGTTCTAACGGTTTAAGTTCCTCTTTGAAGTTGCTTATAGACGTGTGGCCCCCTCCCACAGATGGCGAAGCTTTGACTTTAAGTTCTCTTTTAGTCCTAGAGTGTGTGTTAAAAACCTGCCATACGGCAAAGCTTTGGACCTACGAGTAAGGAAAAATCCTAGAATTGGTGTTAAATCCAACTCGACGGTGAAGCTTTGATTCCCCTGGTTAACTCTATTCAAAGTTTAGTTTCCAAGAAATCTTTGGAAACCTTCAAAGTTTAGCATCCAAGAAATTAGAGATCACGGTAGTCAAAAACTCGTGTAGAACTAGGATTAAGTTGGACTGTTGGCTCCCCTTCATCAAAGTTTCCCTTCGGCCAATTTATTGGCACTCACCAAAAATTACGGAGAAAAAACAAAAAAAGGGGATCAAGACCCGAGCTAGTCGGCAGCCCGAGCAGCCAGCCAGCCCGACAGCAGCGGCCAATCCGGTGGTCAACCGTTTGAGCAGCAGCCAGTCCAAGTAACCAGCAGGCCACGCCTCCAAATTTTATTCTTTTTTTCCTTTTCTTTTTTGTCTTTCTTCCAATTCTCCTTTTAAAAGAGAAAATAAAAGAAGAAGGAGAAAGACTAATTAGGGGAAAAGGGGAAAAACTAAGTAGAAATTAGCAAAGTAGAAGTAGGAAATTATAATAGTAGAAGTAGGAAAGTAAAATAATAGAAGTGGGAAATTAGCAAAGTATAAGCAGGAAATTAGAATAGTAGAAAGAGAAATTTAGCCAAGTAGAGTTAGAGGTAGGACATTGTAGGGTTGGAAGAGGAATTTGTGTTGAAGCACCCAAGTAACCTGCAAACTCACACAAGAACTCCACGCACAACTCACCCAAGCTCTCCACACACCCCAAACTAAAAACTTGAGCATTGCAACCAAAAAAGAAGATGAAATAGGAAAAAAGATCACTAGTAGATAGATTAAGAGAAATCTCAACTAACAATTTGGACCATTGAGAGAAGAAGTGTAAGAGTAAAAAAGAGTGTGCCCTCGGGGTGTAAGAACAAAGTCAAGGTGTAAGAACTTTGGAAGGCCATGGGATAAGAATGAAGTCAACGTGTAAGAATTTGGGAAGGCCAAGGTGTAAGAGGTGTAAGAGCAAAGTCAACGCGTAAGAACTTTGGAAGGCAAAGTTGTTTGGTGTAAGAAAAGGGTGGAAAGAAGGAGAAGGAGGAAGAGAAAGAAGAAAGAAATCCCGCTACATCTACCAATCCGTTCTAAAATCTTTCCCAATTCAAGAATCACTCAAGAAGCCAAAAATCCAAGAGGAGGGGACATGGCCGAAGGAGGGAATTTCGACCACCTAATCCATGATCTCCAATACGAGGTGGGCCACTAAAAATTCCACTCTTCCTTGTTAAACCTTGTCTTAATTAGCGTAATTAGAAGGGGGCCGAGAGCTAGAGAAGCATAGACCATAGGTCAGGTCAGATTTAGGTTAGGAAGTAGAAACTAGAGGTCTAAGGGTTTCCAGAAAGATAAAGTACGTCCAAATCCAAGTTAAAACGAGAAAGTTACATGCGGATGAAGTTTTGCCCACAAACCGGCTAAAATCCATCCAAAATTCATCCAAGAGATAGGAAACTTACATCTAAGAGGAAAATTTAACCTAGACAATAAAAAGTAAAAGTAGAAGTTAATTTAGGAAATTAGATTAGCAGTAAATAGTGGATGTAGTTCCAAAGCCAAGTTACCACTCAACTTTCATCCATCAGTAAGTTAGGTCAATAAAAGTTAAATCCAAATGAAAATAATAAATTAGGAAGGATAAAAAAACCCGATAAAAACAAAAGAATAAAAAACAAAAAAAAGCCAGTAAAAAATCCAACACACATTTATCGATGGGATAAATTAGATTTAATCAGGTAAATTAGGTAACTTTTTTGGTCAAAACTTAGAGTCACATTTAGTTAGGGTAACTAAAATTAGACTTTGGATAAAAATATCAAGTGGAATTGAAAGCGGAAACCCATAGGAAGCCATGGATGAAATTTGATGAACCGAATAGCGGTCAAACTTCATCCACGCATAACTTTTGCTAGAAATATCCGATTCTAGTGAGCTTTAGGATTCTAGAAATGGCGTGAAATCTCCTATCACTTAAAAATACTAAAGTCAGACCATAGATTAGGAAAGACCAGGACCCTTGTGGCTCAATTAGCTAAAACACCTTAGTTATGGGCAGTCCTTGGCTAGAATGATTGGAGCCTTTTTTGCAAGGGGATTAGATGTTTAGTGGTTAGAAAAGTTCCATTGCTTGGAAGGCACAATGAATTGACGATTAGACACCCATTTAGGATAGGATTTTGTGAATAGAATTAGAACCTGGTTGTGTACGATTATTTACCAAAGGTGGGTAAATAAGTGCCCACAATATGCTCAATAATTTGTGATATGTTTTGAGGTTGATCTCAACAATGCATATTAGAAAATCCAAAATGTTAGTTAATCAATTTGTCATCTCTTTGGACTAAATTTGGATGCATTCATCAGAAGTAGCCAAGTGTACGAGTATTTGCATTGTTGTAGATATTCAATTTTAGATGCATGTATAACAAATTTCATTCAAATATATCCATCAACATATATCTACACTCATCCAACTTCAACCACCATTAGCCACCTTCATCCTTATTTATTGTTTTCATCCAATATTGTCGTGTTTGTGGCAATATAATGTCTTATATATCCCACAAATATAGGTGTCTATAGTTAAGAAATTCTAATTATTCTTATACTTACCTGCAAAATATGAATGTTCATTGCTCATCGCTTGTCACTCACATTTTAGCATTCTTGTTCTTCCAGATGTCACTTTCTGCTACATTCTTTTTTATAGCATGTTTTTTGAATAAAATAATGAAGAGGTATAGCAGTTGCTCTAGATCTTGCGGTCCGAGAAGATTAATGGTGAACTTTGGAAAACGAAGAAGAGCCTGAATTTGATGAGGTTGCAACTATAGCTAATGGTGTCACAATGGACATGTTATAGATCAACATTTGGATTTTTGCTAATGGGTGATTTCAAGAACTCTCGCCGTTCATTTTGTCCCCTTGGCCTTGGATAGGTAATTTTTTTGCTCATAATTTTTGCATCAGATTTTAATATTTTACTTGAAATTTGAAATGAAGGTGCATGTTGTAGTTCTAGATTTTAAATAATTTTTTGCATTTAAAACAAATTACTTTACCATTTTTCAACATCCCTATATTAGATGTCTACTCTAGCCATTTTGGAGAGTTTTTGAGTACTATTTTTGACCCAATAATGCAAATTTGAAGCTCAAAATTGGGATGCAAGGATTTCTACTAAAGTTATATAAGTTTCTAAAGTGATTTTTTTTTAAAATAAAAAAATTGTCCACCTTTTGCATGTGCTCAAAATGCATTAGGCAAAATATGGTATCTTTGTGCATAACAAATATATCTCTATATAATAAATTATACTCTAAGAGCATCATCAATACAATTAAAGAAGAACTGCAACAAAGACAAGTTATTGTGCATGGAGCAAGGCATGGCATATTCAATATGCGGATGCAATATTTGACTTCTCAAAACGGCTTGCAACAAATAAATAAATGTCACCCACGTGTTATTTTCATGTTTTTGTTGCATGTGCATTATAAGAATTACACAAAATAGTGAAATTAGGTTGCCCCACACTAATTTCTCGACAGTCTACACTATAGAAATATTCAATGCTTTTGTACAATGAAGCATTCAATTCAAAGCCATGTATTTGGTGTAGATTTGTGGACCAGTTCACTAGTAGAAAACAGGGCCAATTGTGACCAGCAAAAAAATGACTAATAAACAAAACTGATTGGGGTGCGACTGGAAAGTGTCCGTGAGTCATTGCAATGGCGTAGAGACTGATGTGTCAACATCAATAGTCATTCCGTAGTCACTTCATTGAGCACTAGATGAGAGCCGGATGAAAATGGATCAACCCTTGTGCGCTTATGGATGGTTCAGTCTGGACTCTTAAGACCTAATGCTGAAGTGCATTGGGCACAGTCATTTTTCTGCTGCCAGTCATAAACATCACTGCTATAAATGATGAAAATGACTTATGTATCATGTTAATATGATGGCCTTCCTCACACCCAGGAAATGGGATTTATTAATTTCGGTTTATTAAATTCTATAAAGGACTGCTTTGCTCGTAGTCATTCGGTGGGCACAAACTGCGGACAAAGTATGACTATGGAATAACTGGGGGATGACTTCGGCTATGCTTTGAGGGTTTAGGGTGCATTCAACTGCTGATGCTACTTCCATGAATTGAGAGACTACTAATTAAATATACTCTTTGGGCATAGAGGTATGGGGTGTTTCATTCCAAGCATGTGTATGAGCATAAATCTACAAAATGACGTACAAGATCCGTGAAGTCCACTGAAATGTATAGCAAATTTCAATTGCCCTCAAAATGGGGATAATCTTGAATTGAACAAGTTTGGGAGCTAGTACTGTGCACATGCTAGAAGGTTATCTGTATTAGAGAGTTGTATGGCCCCAACGAGGGAAATATAACTTGGTGTTGCAAGTACGACCTCTGGAGCGATGAGGCCATTGCACTCTACCGTTGTAGTGATGAAAACATCAGGAGGTTCCACTACCTCCCTCTTTGAGCGGGCTTCTTTGTGCATCACAACTTTCCACCCTGGTTGTTCTACAATGTCGGAGAAAAAAACCTAGGTTGCTTGGCTTGAAAAAATGAATGGCTCTGCTAGGCGCAAAAGCTTATGGCGGAAGTTGACCACCAAGAAACCTACATCATCTTGGACATACGTAGGACTTCCTCGATTATCAGCTCTTTTCATCCATTCGCAGTGAAGGAGCACCACTGGTGCGTTCAGAATCCAGCTTCAAGATGTCTTGGAGTATTCCCACATAGTTCACAGCAACATCCCTTGCATTGAGCATGGGCACCTGGAATACAGATGCAACACCACTATCATATGTCAACATGGCAGCCGATGCAGCATTGGCTACTCTATAGTGGTTCCCAAATGCCTTTCATGCAGGCATATCGAGTTGCTCTCTGCAACAGTCTTTTGGATAGAAGCATTTGGTCGACATCTTTTGGGTTAGCAACATCAATCTTGCGGCAGTTGAATGATGCCTCACCCATTCTAAAAATGCGGCAACTGTTGGGTTCAGGTTGCGCTCTTCTTTCCACTTCCTGCTCCAACATTCATTTCATTGCCTCAGTAGCTAGTCCAACACGGAACTAGAATACAGTTCCACTAATAGAAATGAAAATATAAATGACTTCAACTAAAATGATGAACAAAATGAATCGGAGACAAGAGTGATTGCAAACTGAATCCAACAGTGATTCCAAGTAGTCATTTATAAATTCATCTCTATTAGTGAAAATGACCACCTTTTTGAGGACATCTTTAACACATATGACTTGCCAACCTGACAATCCGATTACAAGAAGCAGACAATGCCAGCAGTGTCTCCTAAAATGAGGATTCACTGGGTTATACTTGAGCCAAGGTTGCATTACCGCTCCATTTTGAAGCACATATTCATGAGCAATGTCATGGAGTCCTACCGTCATCGTGTACAGTTTGCCAGCACCTTCAAGAACCTCCCCAGCATCTCCAAACTCTTCCTCTGCATCCCACACTCTCTTGTGCACCACATTAAATCTTTGAAGGTATTTGGTTACAAACCCAATACACTCATCCTTCAAGTATCCTTCTGCCATTGAAGCTTCAAGACGGGCATTATTCTAAATATATCCCTTTAGCGTCTTCATATATCGTTCCATGGAGTACATCCACCTGCTTGCGACAGGACCACACAAGTCCAGCTGCTGCACCAAGTGGTACGATAAGTGGGTCATGATGTCAAAGAAAGACGCTGTAAATTCCATCTCCAGCAAGGCCATATTCTCTGCCATGTCCATTTCGAGGGACTGAAAATGCTCTGGATTATACGCTATGGTACAAAGTTTGTGAAATACCTTTGACATCCTCATGACGGCCATCCGTGGACCTGGCCGCAGTAACCCGCGTAGAGCCAACGGTAGTATTTGCTGCATCAGCACGTGATAATTGTGCGATTTCAATCCACCAAATTTCTTCTTCCGAATGTGTTGGCCCAGGGCAGAAGAATAACCAAAAGGGGTCTTCCAAGACTCTATCGTAGTAGCAAATTTGTCAAACTCCTTGTCGGATAGCACATAGGGGGTAGCTAGTTTCATCATCTTCCCACCCCTCCTGGGATTCGGAGTGAGCCACAAATGTCGACGTATGTTTTTCCTCTGCAAGTCCCTCCTCACTTTCACTGTGTCTTTGTTCCCTGTGATGGTCTTCAAAAAATTCTTTGCCAGATTCATCTCACAATGTATGACATCCAGTGTGTGCCTGATCAGTAAATGCTGCCACACCACAAATAAGAAAATGCCGCATCTCAGAAAGGACATCTATTGGCAATGTCTACGCCAAATCATGACAAGCAAAACCCGTTCCAAATGACTATTGGCTATGACTGAAGATGCACTACAAAATTACTTGTGGGCAGTCATTGTAGGAACTTCCAAGTCATTTGCTTCAGTCATTTCCCACTTTCAAGAGTCATTGTAAAGTCATTAAGCCGAATTGGCGATACTAGTGTAGTCATTGTGAGTAACCTTCCTAGAACTCCACACACATTCAGGTAGTGCAAGGTAGTTGTCAATCAAACGCACCTTCCAGTATGGTAATATGTAGAAGATACTTGTCCGTTTCACTCCATGTACTTTTGATGGGTCACCAGCTGCACCATCTCGGTTCCCTGTTGATTTCCATGCTTCATATTCTTCAGCACGTTGCAGCTGCTCTTCTACTGACACCACTCTAGGTTTGCCTCTATTCTTGATTTTCCCATCAAAATGATCCTTCATTGTAGGTGCTCTGTAAGGATGGTCTTCCGGGAGCCACCTTTGTGTTCCACCATATGTGCACTTCCCTAACTCAATTGAATGCTCACACACCAGATCCAAGCCACAACAAGGGCATGCTGCAAAACCTTGGTGAGCAAAACCTCCAACAATACCATACCTTGGAAAACCATGAATGTCCACAGCAATACGCCCTTCACATTGAAATTACAGTTACCCACTCCTTTGTGACATCATATGCTGGAATGCCTTTCCACAGTTGCAAGAACTCATCCACCAAGGGCTGCATGTATACATCAAAGACCTTTGACGTAACCAAAGATTTCCCTAATATTAGCAATGCCAGCAGCACAAAAAACTTCTTTGTGGCCAGCTAGGGGGATAAAATGTAGTTAAGAAGAAGGACAGGCCATGCCACCCACATGGACCTGGTCTGTTTGAAGGGATTCACCCCATCTGCAGCTAGGGCAAAGTGGACATTCCGCGGATCAGATCTGAATGAGGGGTCCACATTATTGTGAAAATGGTGCCATGCTTTTGAATCACATGGATGCCGGATGAGGTTGTCACCTCCCGGATGATCACTTTGATTTTTTGAATGCTACAACATAAGCTGTAAAATGGCTGGGCTACGAAACATTCTTTGCAATCTTGGAATGATTGGGAAATGTCTCAACACTTTCAGTGGATGCACCTTCCGCTCCTCATCCTTATATTGTGGTGCACTGCACTTGGGACACCCGGTAGCCTCAGCATGCTCTCTTTGGAAAAGGACACAGCCTTTGGGACATGCATGAATATTGTTGTATGCTCGGCCCAGTTTCCTTGTCAGTGTCTTTGCAGCATAATGATTCTTAGGTAAGGAATTGTTCTGCGGTAGAAGATGGCCCTGCAATATCCAAATCGGCATTGCCACTAATACGCTTTGTGAATAGAATTAGCCATTGCAAACGCTTCCATGACCACATCCCTAGTTCTTTCCTCCAAGTCTAGAGGGAAATTGATTGTATCAAAGGCGTCATCAATCATTTGTCGGGTGTTGATGTCTTCATCTAAAATGGGGGCTTTGTGCTCTGGAGGCCTCCAAAAACCCTCCTCCCATTCGTCATCAGATGAATCAATGGGACCAGGACCTCTCCACACTCTGAAATCAGCATCCCGACCATTACAAAAGAGGTGATATTTCACATTTGAAAGCGGCAGTGTTTGGCAACCCTTACACACAGTACATAGACAATGTACACGCTGCATGTTTAGCAATTGAGCTCTTTGAACTTCACAAATCCATAGGCGATCGTCACAAAGTTGTTGCCTCCTTTGTTCTAACAGGGGAGCACCTGCAGGTTGCATGTTGGGTGTTCCTGAAGTTCAGCGTGAAGGCAAGGTAGCCGCACCTAAGCTTGCTAATGAGGGTACAATCATAAAAGAACTGCTTCAGAATATGTGGAGCTAAATGAACCATGGCAATGCTGTCCATGTGCACAACTGATAACTTAAAAATGAAAAGTAGTCATATTCAAGTCATTATCCAGTGACATGAAAGTGAATAATGACTATGAAATATCCATTTTGAACTATTCTAGTCATTTAACGCACAATGACGATATTCAAGGTAAGGCCTCAGGTGCAGGAGTGTCAAGACCTTTCTAATAGCATCTGCCATAAGATTACAGATGTTACCACGGAGAGTGCTTTGATTTGGAGAACCTAGAATCTTGGTACGGCCAATAGCAGCTGCCTTTTGATCAGCTGAATGCGGTGCGCTCAGTGAAGCACGTATTGCAATGGTGCAATTCCAAATCAAAGCATCAGTCATCCATCCCCATTAATTTCATCAAAGTTTTATCCAGGTCCTGTAGGCCTTGCGTTCACCTAGGTGTCCTCTACGTCTTTTCCAGAAATGGGAAAATGATCTACGTCACATAAAGCTACTAGAGACAAACACAACAACTCTACTCTCATACCCACTTTCATTGCATCATGAAGAAGCTTCCAAACTTTTATTCAAGGGTTCTCTACAAGGGTGGACTGTTTAACACTTGGACCAGCTGCCTCCTTGTACTGAACAATCATGTTTCCTATGAGAGGAGGTGCCACCTTTCCTTTTTGTGCATCAGATTTCCAATTCAGTAACTTTACCTCACGGAAGCTGCTGTCTTTGGCGTCTTTTTGAAGGGCAGATTCTTTGGGAACCCCATTGTCCATGTTCCTCGACCTTTACTTGCAGCGGATGGTAGTAGTGTACTCGAAGCCGCAGTAGATGCCTTTGAACAGCAAGTGCTGGTATAGAGGCAGTGGCTGTTTTGATTGACTTCAATTTGCATCAGATGGAGGCAAAATAGAAAGGTCTGTAATGGAGATTGTTGGTGTATCGTTGGTTCTCTGTTGTTCTTCTAAACTTCCTTCCTTCGATGGTGAAATGTTTTGACTACTGAAGGCTAGCTCACTAATTGCAAAATTTTTTATCACACATGATTTAGAACAAGGATATCTTTAGAATGAGAGCCCAGACAACAGAATAATGAACAAACTGGAAGCACTAGAACAATGACTAGTGGGAAAAAACATAATGCAAAATGAGATCCATTTAATGACTCATATAGAGATATAAGTCTATGACTTGTCAATGAGATTGAAAAGTGGACCCCAAAGAATGCGCTCTTAGATTAAATAAAATACATTACACTTCTTGTATAAATATTGTAGGCTATGACTTGAAAATGAGAATTAGAACGCTTCTACAAAAAAGGGGGAGCAAAATGAGATCCACTTGCTCACATGTATAATTAAAACACTATAACTTGTCAATGGGAATGATGACTAGTGGAAAAGAAAAGGGGGAGCAAAATGAGATCCACTTGCTCACATGTATAAATTAAAACTCTTTGAAATCTCAATGACATTCTCAATGAGAATGAGAAGTGGACAAAAAAATTGGGGAGCAAAATGAGATCCACTTACTCATATGTACAAATTCAAACTCTATGAAATCTCAATGATAAATAGAAGGCATAAAGAACATTGGGGAAGAAAATGACATCCACTTGTTCATATGTATAAACCAAAAAATATTTTGAATGAGAATGAGAAGTGAAAAAAAAATGGGGAGCAAAAATATTGTTCTTCTACCGGATACACATAAATTGATATTCAATAAATGAGAATAAGAAATCCGGAGAACAAATGGGGAGCAAATTGGGATCTTCATGACTCATATATGTATACCTCTAAATTCAATCAATTCATAATAGAAGGCAAGAAGGCCTTGTTTTCAAATGCATCTGTGAAATGCTATCGCAATATGTGCATTCTACAATTTTGCCAACTAACTAACTGGACCACACACAAAATTTGAATTCCTGGCTAATACTGATCAAGAAGCGGTATGTTCTGTAGGGCCACTTAGCTCTTGGGGAGCAAAAGGGTTCCTATATGAGACAATATTATAATCAGGGAAACGCAATTTGTGAATGTCTATCTTCAAGTTACGCATTCAACTTGGTCAAAGAATGGGGAGCCAATACATCTCCAAAGAGGGTTGTTGAGCTACTACTCAGTCATGCTGGCTATCACAAGGTCAAAAAATGACTACAATAATTGAGGGGCTAATACGGCAACTTTGAAGAAGTCATAGAAACAAACTGTTGTAGTCATTTAGGTAAGAAGGTCCCCTGTCAATGGAAATGACTCAAGAATTACTTAGTCACGGGTTGCATATTCAATGCAGGAAGAAATAATTATTATGGAGCCAGGTAATTATATATTGTCGCAGTATATGCTATTTAGTTTAGGTGAAATTGCTAGCGTCTTGAAAATGAGACAGCCTACATTCACATACTTAGGTGTCCAATGGTTAATGCTGAGGAATGGTGCCATGGTGGCCATGAAGAGGGTAGTCAACGTTTGGTGTTTCACAGTCCACAGTCTCCTATCGATGAGTTTAGGGGTCACTGCATCCAAGGCATCACAATAAGTTCAGTTGTCATTGTAGGGCAGATTTTAATTAATCTAGGACTGGCAGATGTGTCTGTCTCTCCAGAGTTTGTAAAAAAAGTGGTTTGTAATTGCTACTACTTGCGATGAAAGCATTGCTGATCTGTAATGAATCAGCGTTGAGCACCAAACTGCAGGAGAGCGGTTGGTAGTGAGTGAGATTTGTTCATTGAAAGCCCGACTATGTTGTAAAGGTACGAGTGGCCACCGCAACTTGTTCATCACAATTATGGCCATATACTTCACTCAACTAGAATCTTCATTGAGAAATCAAATTTTAGCCTGATCTGCAAAATTACTCACTTGGCTGTTCAATGACTGCATGCTGCCTCCTGATTGAATGCGAGAGTGCTTCTTAAAACAGATTCTGTCATCAAGGCTAGAATTTCCATGATTTAGATAAATAGGAGTAAGTGCTGTGACTTACCTCTTTTGTTGTCTTTTTTTGCAGTCCTACTGCACCTGCTTCTCAGAGTGCTCTTGCTACCGACTAGCAACCGCTTCTTGTGACGTCCCGCACCTTACCTTGCTAATCTGCACGTCCATGTTCTAAGCCGGATGAGGGTGGTCTTCAATCGGCTTGTCATTATAGAAGACAGCGCAACCCCAGAGAAATGTGAATATGAGCTGATGAGAGATGCATGCATGAAGGAGCTACAAAAGCGCTTTGAACCTGTGCGGATGGCAGCTCAAGCCTTGTGAGTCACCTCCCTTGCACCCAGTTCATGTGAGTGACTAACAAACGTGAAGCACAATGATGAGAAGAGCCGCCACCACAATGTTCAAATTTGTGCTTTAATGATTAGTAGATGCAGGCGGCCCTTTTGGCAGCAGTCATTTCTGAGTGCGATTAGAGTGCTACTGCATTAATATTGGGAGAAACTTGAGCTCATGCAGTCACTAAGCAGTGCTTGAGTATTATCGGAGTCATTGTTTGGACGCCACGCAGGCAGTGATGTTGTCCACGTGCCCTAATCTCCTTGCATCACCGTGCTGGATGGACGGCCACAATTTCGTCTCCCTCGTCTGTCGGCAGACAACGCCGCTGTTTGATTTGGGCATGGACGTCTGTCTTTTGTTTTTTTCTTGTTGGCGAGGTGTATTGCTCTAGTGTTGGACTGCCTGTTGCTGATTTGGGCGTGGACGTTTTTTGTAGGAAGGACGCCTTGACAAAGCAAACAGTGAGGTCGGCATTAAAGCAAGGGAAGCAAGGGAAGCCGACATGGGAAAGCGCACGTCTGAAGGTTCATTGGGGAGCAGAGGAGGGCGCGCGATTGCAACGGCCAAAGGGAGGCGTCATTGATTTGGAGAAGAGAATGAGTCGCCAGTGTCTATTTGGAGACAAGGACACCCAGTCTGAATATGAGGCTGATCGAGCAGGTAAGCTGATCAACCCTTTTCATCGCACGTCTGGCCGCACAAACGTGGTCTGATTTTTGGCTCTTTAGACTGATGACCTTGCCGCCGCTGTTGCTCACATCAGGCACAATTGTGTGCTCCAATGTCGTTGCACCTTTTCATCACACGTCTCTAGGGTTTAGGTGTTTGTAATCTCTGACGCAAAATGGCATTGGTCTCGCTCTAGTTTGTTTGGTAGTTTGGGGCTTTCTTTGGAGTGAAGGATTATTCATATGTGGCGGTGTTAAATTCTTCCAGTGGTCTCACAAATCCAGCTTTGCCAAGAGCTTCGCATCCTGATTAGCTAATTACTATTCAAGACCCCCCCTGTCCTTCTTCCCGTCTTGGCTGTAGGTCCGTATTGTTCTTCTATTGTAGGGTCAGTTGTGACTTGTATTGGAAGAAAGGAGATAAGAAGTCATAGAAATTGTGAGGGGGTTAAGGACTACTTGCTCCCCACGTATGCTGTGAAGCACTGCTTGAGGCATCCGCTTGAGGCTTCCACTTCCATTAGTGTTCTGATTTAGTTGGACCCTGCAAGAAATTTTTCCACTTTTGTTCAGTAATTGGCTTAATGTACTCAGGTGGACCTCTGCTCATTCAATTAGCTATTGTGAAAATTGGCCATTGGTTTGTTGGGCCTGATTTACTTAATGACACCGGAAGCTAATGCCACTAGGGTTCACAAATGCTGCTGCTGCTGCTGCTGCATTTGGATTTTGTTTTAAGCACGTTAGTGTAGAAAGAAGAGGGTTGCATACTCAAGTCCCGTGGTCTATTGCATTCCTCCTTGTCAATGGTTATTTGGTCGTCAATTCAATTCAATTCATTTTGACGAGAAAATTCTGTTCACTTCATTTTAACTTGAGAATGAGAATGAGAATGATAACTCGTCTACATTGGCTGATTTCAGAAGGAACCAGACCATGCCCGCGGCCTTTTTCAGAACCCTAATCCACTCCAATTTCTTGTTGCCTTCTTTTACTAATGAGTTCTCTATAGTCTGCTGTACGTATATGACTTTGTGGATCCCTTTACCCTGCCCAATTTTGGGGGGGACTTATCACATTCATTGATTGAATGTATCTAATGTATCACTAAGTGGACCTTAATTTCCTCCCCATTTTTTTTTTCACTTATTACATTCAATCAATGAATGTAGAGGTATGTACCACTAAATGGACCTCCATTTCCTCCCCATTTTTTTTTTCACTTATCACATTCATTGATTGAATGTGGCAAAATAAGATCCACTAAGTAGATCTCCATTTCCTCCCCATTTTTTTTGGCACTAATGGTTATCTCATTGATAAAGGGCAGCTCATGAAGTCGTGAAATCACTACACTTTACTTTAGTCTAACCTATACCTAAACGTCATTCTTTCTAGTACTAACTATGCTATGTCTTCACACGATCTTCCTACTTGATCTGTTTTCTAGGATGTATCTGAAGGGATTCACCGCTCTTTTTTTTGCCAGGTGTTATGGTGGACTCCAGTGACAAGGAAGCTAAGGCGGTTACTCCCTTGACCACATGGAAACGACCCCGAGTAGTCACTCTATTCGCAGTAGTGCCTGTTGCTGCCGGTCCCTTAAGCGGAGATGCTTCCCAAATGCATCCGCCTAGTTTCTAGGGGCCTCCGTAGTGGGTGCAGTCACCGTGGGACCAATCTAACTTGCAGCATTCGCGACCATGGAACTCACAAGTGTGTCCACCGCCTGGACAACATTCTCGCCCATAGAGTTTAGAAGGGGGCCCCTTGCCCGGGCAGCAGTCTCGACCCTGAAATGCAGACCAGGGCCCTGTGCAGGGACATCAGTCTTGCCCATGGAATGCAGACTAGGGCCTAGTGCCTCCGCCGTAGTTCCAACCATGGATTTTGCAAGGGGAGGTAGCGCCCGGCATGCAGGTCCAGTCATGGAGCTTACAGGGAGGGCCACCTCCAGGAATGCAGTCCCAAGTATGGGGGCCACAAGGGGGTGCACCTCCTTAGCCATACAACGTCGGCTCTTGGGCGGGGACTCTAATTGCAGCGAAGGACTGTTCTCCAGATAGTGAAGGCAAGGCGGGAAGACCGTGCAAACAAAACAAAAGTGACGCATCAGTAGCAGCCAGCAAGGCAGCGGAGAAGAAACCACACCAATTGCAAATCAATGCAGGTGGAGAGATTGACAGCACCTGCGCCGGCAAGAATGCTTGGGACAATGCCGTCCGAGTAAGTACTCCACGGGTCCTGGACATGAGCATGAAAGATTGGGAGCAGCAGATGCCGACAACCCTGGCACTTCTCCGGTCCAAATTGGATGAAGACTTTGAGTACGTTGGACACACGCTCAGCGTGCATGGATTCCAAGCCGCCATCAAAAAATACATGAAGGGGGAGCGAGCCAAGCCGAAGTGCAGATTTGTGGCTGGCTCAATAGTCTACCTTGCACACATTGATCCCCCCTAGTAGAACAAACTGATGGATTACTGGAAGACTGAACTATAGGTCGCAAAGACTGCCGAAATGGTGAGTGCCCGTGCCCATGTGAAGGATTACACTGCTATGGGCAAAAGGAGAAGAGCCGGGAAGGAGATAGAAGCAATAAGTACTGGAGCTAATCTGTATCCGTGTTATATCCCTTTGAGGTGCCCAAGCATTCTTTCAGCTGTCCATGATGTGTGTTTTGAGTCTGATGACATGTTTTTTTGGTTCATTGTGCAGAGAGAAGGGACGAAGATGATCACTGGCCTTACAAAACCTATGGACGGGAGTCAAGAGTTCATGAGTCACGGTCAACAGGCACCGGTGAGTATCTATGTTTCTGATGCAAATTGTTGTCCATGTTTGAGGATCAGAATTTTTGGCAAAATAAGTAGAGAACAATCATCAAATTTGAAGACCAACTGATGGATCAATCAATCACAAAGATATCTTGGTCACATGCCATATGACCAGGCCAAAATGCACCTCATTTATTCTATGTTCGCATTTTTTGTTTATTGTACTGATGTCGTTTCCATTAGGCTACCTCTCTTGCAGAACTAGACAGTGTTGGCACAAGCTGTCCACCCATTTCTTAAAGGGCAGCCACTTCAATCATTCACCGGTTATAGATAGTCACTAACATCTCATATTTGAGTCCTTTATAGCGCATATAGTCATAGAAGTTAGAGACTGAGTATGCACTTAGTAACTATGCAGTCATATATAAATATAACACTGCAATTGTCAATTAAATGACTACAGTACTACCCGGCCGTAGTTTCTATATATTGAACATTGACTCCGCCCAATCACCTTACTCTGATGACAACTTTATGAATATAGGGATTCTTGACCATGACATGGGCTGCAATAGATCATGTGCAGGTTGGCATCCACCAAGTTTGTACTAGGCTGACACGCCTGGAGAGCTCGCACAAGGACATGGAAGTGAAGATGACCCAGATGCTGCTGAACCAGTCGGATGAGGCGAACTCCATGGAAGAAGTGAAGAGCATATTGAAGAAGTGTGTGGAGCGCTTTACCTATTGTGAAGGCTTTAGTCCTAGCCTTGGTGGATCTGTTGTGGAGACTCAAGTGCAGCATGGGTCAACGCCCCTACCTGTGGCTGGGGGGCGTCCCAATTCTCAATTCAAGACACCTACAGTAGTTCTTTCCATGCACGTATCCTACTCATCATCGGATGACTCCGAGCAGTTGTAGACACTACCATTTGTTTCCAAGACTCGCAATCAGAACCCTCCATTGCCACAGCAACCGCCAAAGAATGCATTGTGTATAGATCTCCAGGACAACGACACAAATGTGGCATCCACTACAACACCTACTGCTGTCTCTGCCCTTATGCGTCTTGGAGCTACAGCGCCGAAGTCTATTCCGTCGGCGAAGCAGCCGACCTTGCCAGCTGAGGAGGTCGGCCTTGTAGGCATTGATAGCAAATTGAGAGTGGCTAAGGAGGAAGTGATTGTTGCTGCCATACTCACAGAAGAGGTTAATGAAGTGGTACCAAATGTGGTTGCTGCTAAATCTTCCGCACCCGATTCAAAGACATTCAATTCGCGGGTCCGGAAGTCCAAGAGGGTTGTTGAGACTAGTGAAGAGGACTCTCCTATACCCAAGAAATTTGGGCCCGCATCAGAAGTTGTGGTCCTCAGTGCATTTGGAAGCCCAGATGCTGTAGCAACACGCCTTTGGACTTCTCCACAAAAGCAGAATGTGCCTGTGAAGGCTCCTCATGACAATTTTGTAGCATAAGAAGAAGATTCCGCGAAGGTTAGTAATTGGGGCATCAAAGTGCATACCAGACATTGCCATTTGCACCCGGACATGCTAACCTATGAAATAGGCCCACCAAATGCTGAAATGCTGTGACTTACATTGCCTCTACCTGGGCAGGTGAGGGGACCTATCAACCACGGTGGTTCGTCCACATCAAGTGTCGCCTCACCTATATTTGACTCACAATACTAAGTGGTTTACATTGGCATTTTGCAGGCAAAAGCTGGGAAGCAACTCACAAAGCCAAAGGCCCCTCCAAAGAAGAAAGCAATACCTCCGAAGGTAATAGCCCTTCCCCATTTAATCGATTACTTGTGGTCTCTCTTTGCACTCTAGTGGTTGTAATGGGAGAAGTCCTTTTTGTCATGAACTCATCCCTAACTATTTGAAGTACGCCTTGTTGATTTGTTGTACTTCTACCATGGACAGGTATGCCATGTCCCCTTGTTTGGGCCTTCCTCTTTGTGGCCATTTTCTCTTTCTCTTGCTGCCTTGTTTAAAGGTGATGGGGAAGTGCGACTACCTTACAACCGTGGCAGATAATTTGTATCACTCTTTGCTATGTTGTGCACTCAGCCTTGTGGAATGTAGCAATGGAGAATAGCTCCCGTGGGTCCCTAAACCATCTGTGGAATGAAGATCCCTCACTCTATGAAATTCTAGCTTGGTTTCTTGTCAGCATTGTGCTCAATCTCCTCATGGAAACTCATATGCACGTTTTCTCCCGTTAGCCCTTCTCAGTCTAAGTAGTCATTTGTTAGTCACTGGATACTAGAGAGGTAGTCACCGTGTAGCATTGTTCAAGTCACCTGATATTCCTCGGCTGTGGATGGAGTAGTCACCTTTTCGGTAGTGACTACTTCCGGACTATAAAATGACTGTGCCGGCTTAGCTCATACACATGAAAGACCTGCTCCCATGCCCTTTGCAAACTTGATCTCCTTCCTGATACCTTATATTCATTAATGGTTCTGATTTTCTGTCCGTCTACTGGCTAATGCATTTAGATTGTCTCCCTTTGCAATTTATATTTGGCCAAGAAGTGTTCTTACTAAATCCAAAGAATCCAAGCAAAGTGTAGCCACAAGTGTGATTAGTGGCTTGGGGGGCAACACAAATGCCACTTCCTCATGATTCTAGACTCCTGCTACAAAGTGGACATCTTTGAGGCCATTTGGCCACAAGTGTCTTTCATGTTCCCTCACTGGAACAGTGAGCAGTCAAAGGTGAAGGACTGTGTTGGTTCTTGTACTGTTTGGGAGGCGAAGTACATGAAGCCTGCAAAATGAGAGATAAAAGGAACCCCATAGCCAGCTAGGATAGGTACATATACGTAGAATATGATGTATGCAAAGCTGTACTGTAGCACCTCCAGTGAGTCACATTTTCCAGGAACTTTAGTGATCACTATTATTCACAAAATGGTGCCCTATTTTTGCCATTAATATTTTGGCTTTTGTTTTGCCTGTCATTTCCGTATATTGCTGTTCATGTAGATGACTTGTTGACTACTCTCGTAGTCATTTATTGGATTTTTTGTTCAGTCAGATGTTGTCGTTGTGCTGTTCGCACCACTCATGACTCGAGCATTCAAGAGTCATTTTTTAGTTGTCATAGTGTCATTTGTCTACCGCATTGCTTGCCAAATCCGTTATCCATTGGCCTAAACCCAAAACCGGCACTTATATACAACTGTAAACCAACTTATAAATGACTACATAACCACCTTTCTTGTGTCCAAGAATGCTTGTAAAGGTTCCACTATTTAGCATTGTGACTCACCCTAAACCTTAAATGCACTCACAAATGACTCTAAACAAACTAGACATAACCCGTAAATGACTATGAAACCGTTCCGGTGTCACTGCAAAGTGACTCAAAAAAGGGAATATTTCCATGACGTCAGCAGAGTCTTTGTGCCTCCCCAATCATTTTGAATCTCAAAATCAGCCAATCATACGTCGCCACGTGTAACGACTACATTAAAGCATCCCACCAAGTTCTCTGCCCCATATAATCACACCCTGATGAACTTCATCACCTCCATCTGAATGAAAAAAAATAAAAGACTCAAATGATGGATATGAGTTGTCCCAAATTACTGCGATTCAAAAATCAGGGTTCAGTCATTCTGCGGTCATATATGTCCGACATGACTGGTTTTAGAGTCATAAACGCCAATACTTGATAGCCTTTTTTCTACTAGTGGTTCAAGTTGTGGTTCAGAGAGTGGCATGTGGAACAAGCACTGATGTATGAAGTAATGTATCTCAAGTAAGGCAACCTAATTGACAAGGCAATCTAATTTCACTACTTTGTGTAGAACAAACCATTATGTCAACTCTACAATGTTATCACCAAGTTATCCACAAGCATTTGTGCAATTGCTTTATGATTGTGCCATTCATGATGAACAATGAATTGGGTTATACACTCAAAAAGCTTTTCACCCAATTCATGCTATGGATCAACCTAGTCACAAGTCTATCAACTAAACAGTGACTATTAAAATACTTTCGAACTCAAAGAGTTGTCACAAAGGCACTTGGGCCTGATTTCTTGGTTGATGTCAAATGATGTCAACCATTGTCATCATGAAGACGCGGGTTCCATTCTCCATATGCACTTAATTTGGCACCTGTCTTATAATGAGGTTTCTTCCAATAGCGTTTCCAACTATCCTTGTTCAAAACTTGTGGACAAGATGTTCAAAATTTGTAGACAAGTGTAGTTGGGAATGCAATTGGAAGAGGTGTTGGATTTGCTTTCAGGTCATGGCCTTTTTAACTAGTCTTCAATTTTGATTTTGTACCATGTGGACTTTTTCCATGCTACCAATAACAACTAATGAAAGTTTTGGAATTTTGAAGTGTTGAAATTATGAAATCTTACATTTTAAAAAGCTATGAATATGAGGCAATTGTAAAATTTGAAAGTTGTAATTTGCTACTTTATAGATTTGTGTTATATTCTCCAAATCTCCCTAATAAGGCTAAAGGAATATATCATACTACTAAAATCACAATGACCTCCATAATATCACAATTCAATTTTGAATAATATTATAGAGATTCAATTGCTTTTGTAATAGGCATAGGATACTTTCTACTATATATTAAGTATTCTTTTCCTGAAATATTTGAAAATCAAATGGATACTTCTAAAAAAACTTCAAAGAAACTTTTTAGACAACAAAACTATAGATAAATTCTATGTCTTTTTAAAATGTGATATTAAAGAATAAGGAAGCACCAACCGCTAGCGTTGCTCTACATATTCAAATGTAAAGACTCTACTTACATTGTTCACTTGATTAATTTATTCTTATTTGCAATGTTTTCATCTTTGCAAAGATTATTTTGTAAAAATTATGATATAAAGATTTTCTTTAATTACTTTATATTGCACTATATAAATTTTTTCAAAGAACATTGTATGAGGATGTCAATATTTTCATTTAAAGATTATACATACTTTGTTTATCTACATTCTATCACATGAAAAATTGATGAAAGTAATATATTTAATGTGTAGCAAAGCAAGTGCTAGTCGCTAGTATATATATATAAAATTCATTACAATATAAATGAGGATGATTTAATCCAATTTCAAATGAATGCATCTTTAGATGAAAAGACTCTATATAAAAGGCTAGAAATGTAATGTGTTTAGATAAAAGGATTTAAAGGAAAATATTATATAGAGAGAAAGAAAAAGTATGGCATTTTTTGATTGCCATCAAATGTGAAGAATAACAAGTTTTTAATCACATTAAAGTCTTATATTTTCCACATATCATTCTATATTCCATATTCATGCATTAAATTCAAAAGTTGGGTCTAGTCCATTGCTAATCGTGTTCTAAATTCTCTAGTATTTTCTCATCACAAGCATATTAGAAATCTATGTTTGTTTTCAAAGGAAATTTAACATTTAATAGGGTCCGTCTTATATTATAGTAAAGGATTCATCTCTCTTCTTCCACAGGAATTTTACTAAGAATCATAATTTATATTGAAGATCAAATGTCTCAAAAAAACTTGTACATAGACGTATTTCATTTCTAAACCTAGAAACATACAACAACTCTCTTAGTATCATTCAACTCATTTAAAATACCTCTGTATGATTTTTTCTTTAAGATATAGTATATTGTTATTTAACTTCTAAAAGATTAGGGGAGACGTCAAGATTTCCAAGTGTGTAAAGGTCTATTATAAAATACAATTTAGAACAATATTTTAATGATGACTCTCAATCAAAAGTTGTAAAATATGATGTATAGACCACATCCATATGGTTGGATCAACAAATATACAAATCAAGACTTTTCAATATAGTTTGAAACCAAAAATTGAAAATTCTTTCTAAAATTGATTGCAGATTGAATATTTGTGATTTTTACCAGATTTTTTTCTATAAGTTTTAAAATGTTGAGTTCTAATCATAGTGATTTTTGAAGATTTTTGTTTTATTTTTTGATGTGAGTCATATGAAGTGCCAAGTTTTTGAAATGAAAAAGTTACTTTTTGAGGCCAAACCTACCAATACCTTTTGAATTATAGAATGTTTGCAAAGCAAAATCTTTATAATCTATACCATATAAGTGTTAACACAAGAATCTTTGAACAAGATTGATGGATGAAAAATTGCATTTTGGTGAATTTGCAATGTATTTCCGTTCATGCATTGTTCAAAATTTGCACTCATGGTCCTTAATGGGTTAACACCAAAATATATTTGACTATGATTTCAACAAAAATGCTCCAAAGCTGCCAATTCTGATACAAGTACCAAATTTGTAGAAAAAAAATATTTTTGGACACATGCAACCATAGGATCTTGTAGTACATTGGTTTGAAAAGATGTGGAAAAACTTTTAAAAAGTTCCACTATGATTGCAAGATATTAGTCAGTTTGAATTCACAAATATCTTTTTTTTGTCTCTGCAAAAAATCAGATATCAATACTTTACAAGGTCACATTTATATGAAAAAATGTCCAAAATGGTGATTATTCTTTGGACTCATTATTCAAAGCAAGTTGGCTAGCTACATGCTTGAAATATATCAAATCATTTGGAATTGTACAATACATAGGAAAAAATAATATGTAGAAAAAAATAGAGAATGATACAAACTGAGTAGAAAACAAAGTTCTACATATATATATAAAGCTTTGAATCATTCCATTTTTATTAATAAGATGAAAGTTATGAGGATTTTAGTTTCTGGGCAATTATAAATTCTTACTCTAAATAAACTTTGAAGTCCTTTATTTTACTCAATTTTCAATATTTTTTGGAAAAATCACATCCATAGGATGTAGATTGTTTATTACAACATTGCAACCACTGGAATTGGCATTTCCAATTCCATAATTAAATTCTTAACAATCTCGTATATTGAATCATTCTCTACTACAGTCTACTTACTATTTTTTTCCTATATGTTATACAATTTCAAATGATTTGAAAATTTTCAAGCATGCAGCTAAATTGTCTAGGAAAAAGAATCTCAAGAAGAACCACCATTTTGGACATTTTTTCATAGAAAAGTAAGCTTGTGAAGTGCAGCTTCCCTCTTTTTTGTAGGGCCAAAAAATGATTTCAGGGAATTTGAATGCTTATATCATGCAATCCATGTAATGGAAATTCTTGAAATTCTTACCACATGTTCTCAAGTCATCATACTACAAGATCCTACCATTATATGTGCCAAAAAAAGTTTTTTCCAAAAATTAGGTACTTGTACTAAACTTGACAGTTTTTGAGTGTTTTTGGTGAAAACATACATGAAACTTTAGGGATAAAAAAACATGTGAAAGTTTTGCCAAAAGTTGTACAATGTCTCTATGCTTTTAGATAGTAGTTAGGTGCTCATGTTCATTTGCAAATTTTGAATTCTTCCAAAGGTGTCAGTCACTTATATGTCCATATTCCAATTGTTTGGTGATGAGCTTGAATTGAACCTTGATTTTGCTACTTTTCAATTAGCGGTGGGCCTCAACCATAGTCCAAAATTGTACGGCCATATTCTCTTTGCTAGTCTTGGTTGCCTCTAAAACCAATTGGTGTCATGAGAGTGACTTCAATTGCACTCCAATATTGCCCATCCTTCTCCTATGTTTTAATGTTGATTGCATCTGAAGACAACAATAGATGGATCTGGACAACTACTCCAAGTTCAACCAAGGTAGAGGCTCAAGGAGCGACCCTCTAAGGATAAATAGCCCTCTGTGGAGGAATTCTTTGACAAAAAAAATATTTCATATTTTTGGTAGCAAGAGAATTGAAGAATAGTTCAGTGGCTGAATTTTCCATAAATTACTGACTGTGTATAATTCATATATGCTTTTTCAAAGTACAAGCACCTTAGGCCACTATTTATGTGCATAGGCGGAGGTGTTATCAATTAAAATATGGCTTTGAATAGACCACATGACTCCAGAAAGTGCATAGGATTTGAGCCTTGGATGTTGTGGCATGTCAATTGTGCATGCAACCATTTCATGCCTTAAATGGCACCAATGGCCATGTGTTAATTCCCTACCACAAATCATGACAACACATGAAGGATCCTAAAAGACCTACATGACTGTGCTCAGCCACTTTATAAATGAACAACATTGTTACTGGAAGGCGAGTCTGACGCATGGCACTTGAATTCATTGGTGTTCTTGAATGCGGGTGCTTTGGAAGCTGTAATTGCTTAGTTCAGACTTAAATTAATCTATTGCTCTGCATTGGCGCTCCCTACTTTCCATCTTGAATTGCCCGGTTTGCATCTTAAATCGCCCATTTGGCAGTTAAAATTGCCCAATTTGCAATTAAAAATGCATTCTCTTTTGCTTAAAAAGAAAAATCTAGCTCTCACAAAAATAAAAATTGCCGTTGCATGCTGGCTTGGCAGGAACTTTTGGCACCGGTTGTGGAGAGGATTGCCATTGCAATTTGGCATTTTGAAAAAGCTCGTCGCAGCCTCTAGAGCGACAGAGCACTGGAGTCTACAATCCTGAATCGCTCCTTCCCTCTGCGCCGATTCATTTCTCCCTTCACCCTTCAACTGTTGCTGCGGACTCTTGCTTCTACGGTTGCGTTGAGGTCGTCACTACGAGCTTCCACCGCGACTTTGGACTTCTTGCATCAACTCCACCGCCGAAGCCTTCCCCACCTATAGCACTGCCTCAAGTTGGCGGATCATGTTCCTTTGACCGTTGGCACAAGGTAAGTGCGCTTCCTTTGCCCTATCCTTCTCCTTCGCTTTGGTAATGCGGCATCTCTAACTGCCAAAATGCATTCCTTGTCTTGCATATGTTCCTCACAGCTAGGCGTACTAAGAACTTCTTTGACCTTATCCTAATGTCGGTAAGTTTACTTACATAGTTTTGTTTCCTTCATGCCATTTGCAAAGTTGTCTTCCTTATAGGCAATGTGGAGGCCTACTGTAAGTGACCGTCTGTCCATTGTTCCTTAGAGGTGCTGATCCGTAGAGTGCATTTGAAGGACCATCGTACTGAACACTTGCCCTACTAAAGAGGCTGCTGTAGATGCTTGCTACAACTAGAAGGGCCCAATATTGGTGTGGAGGAATTGCAGCCGGACTTCATGCAAAGCAAGTATAGTTCTCGGATCTTTTCTTCTTTTTTTTGCTCTTCTTCTCTCAATAGCAAGTCTTTGGTTCTCCTTGTAGATTTGAGGGATGACATTGTAGTAGGGAGCCTTGTAGCCCAACACTGGAGCATTCTCTAGCTTGTATAGCAGCATGCAACTTCTCTCCTAAAGCTTTGACATTTTTTAAGCTCCACAACTCTTTGTGCTTCCTCTAAGAGCTTGCTAGCTCAGCCTGATCTTTCTTTGCTTGCAACTTTTCCTTCTTTTCCTTCGCCTTCTATTCTCTGTTGGCAAACTTTTCTACCTGGCGCCTCTCATTTTTTGCTGCAGCAGCTTCCTTTTTTGCTGCCACTTCCTCTAGCTCTCTCATATGCTCTTCTTCAAATAAGAGAATGGAGTTCTAATGGTCAATGAGTGGCTCAGTGCTTATTTTGGCAATGGAGGGTAAGTGGACATGGGAAAGCCCAAAAAATCTCCAAATTTTGCTGCAGTACTGTAGCTACTAAGTTCTACTCCTGCAAGTCCACAAGTTCATTTCTTCCACCCTTTCAGTTGATCTCCTCTCCCTTTGCCGTTCTTCACATTCTCTATCACTTGAGCTACCACTTCCATTGCCTTGAGCACATCTGTCTTCTTTATCATCGTCAATAACAACATAATAGTGAGTACAGTTTGAATGTCTTCTAGCACCTCATTTAGAATCTCTTCAAGCTTCCGTTGCTATAGTTGAAATTGTGGTTGCACTCAAGTGGGCTGTCCTCAAACTGTGCAGGGATTTTCCTTTTCTTCTGTCATAGGCTTCACTAGGTCTCATTTTAGAATTCATAGCACTTGAATTGAGAGGATTAATGCTAGTAACTAAAAGTCCTTTGGTTATGTTGTCCTTTGGTAAATCTCTTCTAAGAGCATGGGAAATCCATTGGGCTAGGTCTTCTTTGATTGGCATTTTATCAGGATAAGAAGCAATCCATTTATCCCTATAAGCTTTGAAGGAGTACTTGAAAGGCTTAAAATAGGTGACATTTAGAGGCCCCAAAGCATAAAAAGTGTAGGAAGGGAAGGTTAGGAGATCGAAGCCTTTGGCCACAGCAATTTTTATAACTTCCAAAGTCACATGGAATTTATGTCCATCCAAAATTAGCAAATGTCTATTGGATGGAGACATCCTATGCAATTTTGATACATTCTTTAGAAAATGGAGGATCCAAGATCTAAATAAAACATTTGTCATCCATGGCTTCTTTTGCATTGCCAATGTAGCTCCTCTTTCACCCGTTTTGATGAGGAAATCTCTAGATCTCTTCTTCCCTTTGAATATGAAGAAGTTTGGAATACTTTGATCTCCAGCATTAATACAACTTAGCACTGACAGTCACTCTCTACAATTTGGAGTTACTTTGTGAATATTCTTGGACCTTCTCCTAGCTATTACATAGCCTCCCGTATCTTTTCCGGCTTGTGCTTTACTCTCATTACAATTCCAAATGTGATGAGTCATAATGGTGAATGTCATATAGTTTCTGAAGGTTGTTATAGAAACTAGCCATTCATTGAGGACCCAAAGCCCCATCTTTGAAAGGTGTCCACCTTGATTGTATAAGTATTCCTACCTTCTCTCTCAGCTGTCCAATATTTAAAGGAAAACGCATATCTTGCATTTTCATCAAATAATCTACTAGCTATTTTCTTCTTCATTAGTGAGAACCCCCATTTCCCCCCTCCATCTTTGCAAAGTTGTACCATCGATGTGACCCTATAAAGTGGATGCAAGGATTCCATTATCCTTGGCAGCTTGTCTAATTGGAACACCCTCATCGAAATCATCAATAGCACATTTGAGTTGTTCATTAGACCAATTTCCATTTTTCTTTCTTTTGCGTTTGTTTGTCACTTGTGGAGGTGCAAGACTGGGAAGGATCCATACTTGGACTGTCAACTAAGTTGTAGACATGGTCCTTATTCTTTGCAGCACTTCCCTTTTGAACTTGCTAACTTTGCGCCCCTACCTACTCTGCGACGTCGTTGGCGCCACCTGATTTGTGTCCGCACTTCTTCCGCGACCCCATTTGCTCCGCAACCTTTCTAGTGTCATTGGATCTGTGCCTCCACTTCCTACACAAACCCACCTGCTCCGCGGCCTTCCTCCATTGACAAGGCGGCGGCAATTGGCTGCTATGGTTTGTCAATGGGAATCGCAGGTGTGGACTCCTGGACTAGTTCAATTTGTCTTTTTCTTGTATTGGTTGCTACTGCAATGCTGCGCTCCGAGGGAGGGGCTCCACATTTGTCGCCTGGCTGCTTGCCCACTCCATGTATAGCTGATCCGTAGTTAGTCCACTAAGTAAATTCACACCCTCCGCTTCTTGATTTTCTGCTTGTGGATGTTTCTGGAGCCACACTATTTGCCTGCGCTCTTGCTTGGGCCTCCTCTATGTCTCATCCACAACAACAACCAAGAGATCCTCTTTCTCAAACCGATCCATTTTTCAAAACCATTCTCTATCTCCCTCACGTTCAACCCATGCAAAGAGCTCTACATTTTTTGTCGTCACCGAACTCCTCATCCTCATCATCAAGAAATTCAAAGTTAGTATTTTTGGAATTGTTTCCCCTCCGCTAGCTCACTCCATCTCCCTAATTGTCATCCTTGGAGGTGTTGCTATCACTCATTTTTCTAGGAGAGATGCTACCTAAAGGCACTTGAAATTTTGGTGGTGAATGAAGGCATTAAATTCACTATTTGCACTCTTGCTGTGAATGTGCATGGATTGCAATCGTTTGGTTGTTAGTAGAATTGTAGAATCCTACATCATCTCAAAAAATAGACCCAACCACCATTTTCATGGGACGTAATATTTTAATGTTTTTATAGTGGATTCTTTTAGTTTTTAAGAATAAAATCCTAGACTTTGTAAAATCAATGGCTTATAAAAATAAAACCACACTCTTCTAATGATAAATACCTAAGCATCATAATGTAAATAGGGCACAAGTACTTCATTTATTGATTGCTTCTTATTCAAGTATGTTTTTTTAATGTACAGACCTATGAGAAATTGTGCACAACACATCTTTATTGAATTCATAACACATGCTAAAAAGCAATTCATGGTCCTCCATTATGTGCATTTCACTTTACTCTTTGTTTGAATTTTAAAATCTTTAAGGTTTAATAGCGCACAATGTGATGACCTCTTTCACCTTAATACAACTCAGAAATCAAGGGGTCACTTTTTTGCTAAACGAATTTTCTTGTACATCGACATTCCTCTGCACTATTCATGAATTATTTGTTGAGGTGGTTGTTAATGCCCGAGCGGTTCTCAAGCCTCCTCCTATATAGAAGCTAGAAGAGAAGCTCTACAACTCATTGCACTTGTTGATATTAAAGTTGGAGTTGTTGCCCAACCGAGTGTTGTTGCAACTTTTGCCTATCTATTTAATGGTATTGTGATAATGAAGGAAAGCGATAGGACTTATTGTCCAACTTCGACATAGACTCAACTGAAGCTTGGTCAAAAAAGCTGATTGGACCTTCGCAAAGTAGTGAGACCTCCTAGCCTTTTCACTTCTAGAATTCTACATGGTTTGGATGGTAGTAGCCATCAATTAGAGTTACATTATCATAGATATGAAATTTCAAGGGTTGATGCAAAAAATGGTCATAAATCCACTTATGAATCACATTGAATAATTGATGAGGACATAGAAAAGTTTTAATTGTAAAGTTCCAAGAAATCATGCTAAAAATTGAGATTATAGAGGTCCCCTGAGGGAACACTTGGGACTCTAGGATTAAATAAAGTACTATTGATCTAACTTCTTTGACATGACAAATTCCATAATTTGTTGAATCAAATTTGCAGTTAGAAGCTAAAGATATACATCGTCTTGGATATACTAACATCTAAAGAAAATCAAAATACATGATGAATTCAACTTCCTTGTCTAGTATCAAAGATAGGATTTCAAGAATCAAGACATTCCTTTTGGTATAGTGCCTTGATTGTTGTTATCCAAACTTCCAAAGTTTTAGAAGGTAAGAGAATTATGGTAAATGTTGTTGCAAAAAATTAGGTTGTAATAGAGGGGGAGGGGGAATAGATCAAATTGGAACAAATAGAAGATGCTTGTCAGTATCTTAGTGAACATTGACTAAGGTTTTATTTTATATAGGTATATGATTGACTTTAGAATAAGGGTGAAGTTATAACTTATAATTGTGGTTATTCAATAGTAATTTTAGACAAAAAATTTATTTCCAAATGTAATGATATAAATCTTAGTAGTAGGTAGTAAAAGCCAAGAGACTACTTAGATGTATATACACATTAGATTTATACTAATAAAATTACAAAAACCAAAGATATTAATTTCTAAAAATCAATGTGAAAGTGTTCGTGATAAGTCACCAAAAAATTTGAGATAGTCGTTAATATGGACTTTATCTATTTCCATATCAAATACCACTTTAGTTTAGAGTATATTTAGCAACAATCATGAAAATTGTCAATAATAAGTAGTACTAATTTGCCCTTAGAGCATCTCCATCCTTTCATGGTGAAACTACCATATTAAATGTTTTTTGCAGATTCAATCGTTCTTTGAGTTCTACCAACAAAGTAATTTTTCACCTTGGCTCACCATATCTTTGCAATACTTAAGATGTTCATTAACACTTCCCATAGTTATCACTATCATTAATGGAAGATGCTATATTTGCCAAATGTTGTAAAAATGCGTACAAAACTTACTTAGGACAAGTAGAATCTAAGCAAGGTGAAGAGATGCAAGGGCCCAAAATGAGAACTTATTGTGAAAGTATAGTTAGGACAAGCAAAATTCAAGCCCAGTGAAGAGATGCAAGAGCTTGACAAAACGGCATGTTGAATTTTTCATTTTGTAGTCTAGAATGTTTTTTTCCCCTTTGCATGCCTATAGTAGAGGAGATCTTGACAACTAGGCTCTCCAATGGATGATTTGGGCACTCTTATTATTAAACAACGCAGATGCTCCAACAATGCCAATTCAAAATAAGAAATGTGAACATAAGGTCGAAACATCCATTAGTGTCCTTCCTCCCATTCCTGGACTTTAGACTGTTACTAGTTTTGTCCATAAACTTCTTATTAACCCCTAAGCACTCAAGCAACCATTTTATAGTCACTGCCCGACTTTGAGCAAAATTTTTGGGCAAAAATAAATAAATAAATTTTATTTTATTTTTTGTAAAAGATTGGGTTGTCTATCAATGTTTATATTCAAAACTCAAATTGTTATAGTCAAACAAAAACTATAAGAGAAATAGCACAAAGTGTCTAGATTTGCCTAGTGTTCACATTATCTTCTTTGATGCAAACTTCAAAAAAGTTTTAGAACTTATATTTTATAACACATTTGTATTTTGTCCAAACCCCTTGGGCTTTTAGGGGTTAATGTGTTCTTGAAATGCTTGGCTTTGATTTGTTGACACATTTGAAGGACACATACCTAACTCTCATTTATTCTCATCCGATTTTTGTTGATTTCAGTTATGGATCCACCTATGTGACAGTTTCAGTGGTCTAGGGAGCCGTCTCTTTCCAAAATCATAGAAATTACATATTACTTCCAAATTTTTTTCTTAATATTCATGATTTTCACTTGTCAATAATACAAAAATATTAATTTAAAAAAAATTGCCTCCAACTATGCCGAATTGCTTAATATTGACAATTTTGAATGCTTCCACCTTATCTTAATTGATCTTGTGTTAAACTTATCACGTTCTCTCCTTTCCAATAAAAATATGTAATTTTGAACAGTGCAGATAATTTATATTTTTTCTCCATAGTCAATAATAAGACCTCAAATGAATAGAATCTTCATTTACTCTACGTTCTGAATGATTCAAGTTTCTCTCTCCTTGAGCATACCTCAAGCAAACATGCTAAAATTAAAAAAGAATATGGATTTGAAAAGGTTAATCTTTAAATGTCTAAGGGCTTTTTGGACTTCTCATTGGAGTTGCTCAAAACTAAACAAAAATCCTAAGTTTTAATTCCAATGGCAAGCTTTAGGTCGGAACTTGGTTAGCACAATTTTGGAGTGACTTTTGGATTTTTTGTATTGACATATATAGGATTCATTTTGCAACCATAATTACAATTAAATTTATGACACCAATGATGAAATGAAGCTATATCAAACATTAGAAAAATTTTGGGGCATGTGGAGGGTTGCTCCAGAGTGACCATCTAGTCTATTAAAGCGTAGGTAGGTCTCCTATGAAAATTGTCATAAGTACATAGTCAGATGTTGTAAATTTTGCAAAACTATACTAGGCTAGTAAAATGAAGCTAGGACAAAATGAAGCCAAGACAAAATGAAGCCAAGCTGAAAATGGTGGAATGAACAAAAATAATAGAATTTTGAATTCATAACACTAAACATTATAAGGGATTTGAGAGCATTGGACGGCCGTTTTAGGCCCGTTCCCTAATCTGGCCAAACTTGTGAACAGTCAGTACAGGCTGTCAGAATTTAAAAAAAATAAAAATAAAAAAATCTCTCCCAAATATCATTTCAAGACCAAATATTTTATTTTTATTTTTATTTTTTTTGTTTGAAAATGACATGGCACTGTCTCAATAGCATCAGCCAGCAGCTTTCGTGCGTTCCTGCAGTCTGGGATACAGCATAACTTGCGGGCTCTTGAAGGCCTCAAATCTCTTCTAATGAATTGAAGTCCAAAGTATCTTTTCTGTTGAAGGAGTTCAAAAGTTTTTTGAAGAACCCAATAAAAACCTTTGGACTTCAATTAATTAATTTAAAAACCAAGGTCAGAAGAATTTTATTATTTTATTATTTTTTTAAAATCTCTTCTTAGGCTTGTATAACTTTAATAGAATTTCACCTTCAAATTTGCATTTTTGGGTCAATAGTAGTACTAATAAAGACCCAAAATGGCCAATGTAGACATCCAATTGGGGGTAGTTTAAAAAAAATAAACTAATTTTAATTTTTTTTTAATTATTCAATGTCTGAAACTACATGTACCTTTATTTCAAATTTCATGGGAAATAGACATGAGATGCAAAAGTTATAAGCAGAAAACTACTTGTCCAAGGCCAAGGGGACAAAAAAAGGACAAGTGTTTCTTGCAACGACCCATCTTATCTAAAGTCACAACTAAAAAGTGGTCAAATGAAGATGTGACAAAAATAGTAGAATTTTGAAGTTATACAACTAAAATAGAAGTCCACATATAAATTGTCTTTTCAATTGAGGGAGCTAAAATTTTTTTGAGGAAAACAATAGAAACCTTTAAGGTTCATTTAATTTCCAAATCCAAGGCAAGAAGAATTTGGAATTTTAAAAGAAAATATATGAAGGTCTACTTTTGGAACATTGGGTTGAAATATAGAAAATTTGAGTGTCTTTTCAATTGAGAGAGTTAAAAAGCTTTTATGAAGGAGCTAAAGGCCATGGAAACCTTTGGTGTTCAATTAATTTTTGAAACAAAGACCATAATAATTAATGTGGATTGGAATTTAGATTTGAAAAAACATAAGCATTGAAAAGCTCCAAATCTTTAGGAAGATTGTGGCAAGTATAAAGTTCAACACTACCTATTAATCAACTTATACCTCCGAATTCCATTGTAGAAGTTTATAGTTGCCAACACTTCCATGTTAATTGAAGTCTATAGACTTATAATCCTTAAAGGACAAACCTAACATTACTTTTTCAAACTTCATTTTTCAAATACCTATAAATGTGATATTTTGTATTTATTTTGCAAAGATGTGAATACATATTGGTGTATAATTTTTCAGAGATTTTGCAGAGATGTGATCTTTTTAGAAGACAGTCACTCACTTGCTAAAGTTTAAGAACACCATAATCAATTAAAACAACAACTACATGTATCATTTTTCCATTTGATGTAATGCATTTATTACATATTCACAAAGGGTCTCTTGGTCCTTTTTTCGAAAACACTTCAAATTTTTTATTGAAACAAATATTTCTAGAAGTGTAAAAAAAAGCCAAAAATGTTTCAAAATTTTATTAAAAAAATGCCAACATGAATAAGAACAAGAACTTGATTGCTCAAGAAAAACTCAATTGAAAAACAATCCAAACACTTGCTCCAAGAAAACCTCCAAGTATACAAATAATACAACATCAAGTCAACCATTGCTTAGTATTTTTCACATATGTGCAGTCTCACCAATTTGCAATTTAGGGTGATTGCAATAAATACTTGTCCTTTTTTTGGCCCCCTTGGCCTAGGACAGGTTGTATTTTGCTCATGATTTTTTGGTAATTACTTTTGCATTGTATGAATTCTATATGAAATTTGAAATGAAAATACATATAGTAGCTGTAGACATTGAGTAATTTTCGATATTTTTAAAATTAATTCTATTATTTTTAAATAGCCCCCAATTGGATGTCTCCCTTGACTATTTGAGGGCTTTGAATTCTATATTTGATCCAAATATGCACATTTGAATCCCAAAATTGGAATACAAGGACTTCTACTAATTTTACACAAGCTCACAAAGAGATTTTCTAAAAACAATAAATTGCCCACCTTCCTCATGTGCTCAAAGTGCACTCTTTTGCACAAATGCAATGAACACAATTTTTTTCAGAAGATAAGAAGGATTAAGAAGGAGCACCTTCAAGTTAGAAAAAACGATCTTTTAAATTTTTTTTCTATTACTATTTTTAAAAATCAAACATCTAGGTATTTAAGTTCTTGGCAAAATTCATTGTTCTTCTTTTGTGAATAACTTTTAAAGATAAATGATTATCATTTAAGCCCTCAAAATTCCCTTCAAATGTCATATCTTGGTTGCCAAATTCAACACATCTAACTTGCAACAAGATTACCAACATTTGTATGTGTGTTCTACTAGAGATGCTATCGTTGCTCCACGCAAAGTTACTTTGGCAATCGAGAAGGCCCAACTTCCTCCTATGGACGCTTATGTGGCGGTGCAAGACTCAGCGGTAGAAAACATTGATCTAATAATTGAAAAAAAAACACTCAAATTCAGGCTCTGATTGAGGCTCTTCATATTGAGACTTCAAAAAAATCTTTTAGTTTGATATACTAAATTCAAAAATAAAAATAAATTACATTTAATTGATGAAGCACTTGGGTGGTTCTCTTTTTTTTATAATAGGCCCATCATGTCAATGAAAAGGCTTCATGTTGAAGCCACTTCAAGTGATGTAATTTTTTTCACTATAATATTATAATCAAATTCATTTAAAAATCATATAAATACATATTTTTACATAACACGTGAATTTTCTATGTGATACCAAAGAAGAATAAAAGCTTCAAATGCACTTCACTAGAGTGCCAATTGCATCATTGCAAAATTTTCTGATTGAAATGCAATGGCTTTCCTTCTTTTGGAGTACTACTAAGGTAACAAGTCCAGAAATCGCCCATTCAAGAGTTGAAAGTGATTTTTGGGGAGGCAAAGCTTCTTGAAGTAATTTTTAGAAAATTTTTCTTGAAAGACAATAGGAATTGGCATCTAACCCAAGTTGTTTCATATTTTTTGGAGCTTTTTGGAGTTAGTTATGAAATTTTGAAGCTAAAGTGGCATAGGGCTCTAAAATCGCCCACCCCCTAAAATGCACACCATTTGTACATTCCTAAAGGCTATGAAAAAGCAACGTGTACAAGCAATTTACATTTGAGTAAGGTGGGCAATTTTAGAGCCTGTGCAATTTCAAGGCCTGCTACCTTATAGTGAATTTGGCCAGGCACCAAACTTTAGTTGTCAAATCTAAGTTTATAAATCTAAAAAATTTAAATTTAAAAATCTAGAGCGTACATCCATATCTGGATAATTTAGATGTTAAAATCAAACATTTTGATTGACTTAAACATTACAAATTTGGTTGTAGTAAACCAAATGGTTGGCATCTAACAGATAGCAAAGAAATGGTTTTGTTCGTTTCATTGTACCCACTAGTGTTTTTTCTAAGCATATGATTACAAGACAAGGCATTATAGTTGAGCATATTAATTAATGGATGAGCACCTTTACAAAACTATAAGACATTCATTTGCACAAGATGTGTGATTACATGTCTTCTACTAATTGTAAAAATTTGATATCTTTTTAGAAAAATTTTGAAATTACCTTGAATTTTTTAATACAAAATAAAACAATTCTTATTAAACGCAATATATGCTCAAAAAATTTGAAAAATCTCTCTATGGGTTTATAATATAGTGTAGAATATCATGATGCATATTTTTTTTATTGTGTCATTTTAAATTAAAAAATCAACACTCCATTAGAATGGTTGCAATTTCATTTTTCCAAAATATTAGTCATCAAAAGTATTAAAAAAAATTCCTATATTTTAAATAGAATTGTAAAAGAATAGCCAAGAATATCAATGAAAAACTAATTACCAATAGAAATCTAATGCTTTCTAAGCTTCATTGTTTATGCGGAAATTTACATTGCCAAGGCTTCTCCACCTCAAAATGGGGGCTCAAAACCTTCAATCAAGCATCACTAGTAGTGTAGAAAGCAACAAAGTCCTAGTAAGTTTGATCAATTTAAAAAAATTGTAACCATATAAATTTAAACTTGACATGTTATTGATTACTTAGGAAAAAAAAACACAATAATATCACAAATTGACAAATTACGGTCTTTGATGAAGAGGGCATTCAAACTGTGAAATTGATTTGAAGTCTTTTAATCTTCCTCAGCTTACATGTCAAATTGAAAATTGAGGGTATAAAAAAAACATGAAGATAAAGGACTCAACAATCACAACCATAATCAAATTACAATTCCTCAAAATCTACTTTGTAATGTTTTAAAATGAATTTTTCAATGTGATCTTTTTCTCCAAGATCTAATGTATTTGAGGCTGGCTCATCCACTAAAAAATTCAAGATTTGCAATGGACAACCTTGCACAAAAATTTCAATAGAAACATTATAAACATCTTTTTACAAAACTAGATTTTGATGCTAAAAAGAGAGTTTTAGAAGATGTTTCCATTACAATAGGAATACCAAAAAAAAAATCGGTTTGATTTTAATTAACTTCAAAGTTTAGTTAAACCAAAACATGGTGTGTTGAGCACTAAGGTAGAGACACTAGTAGTCAACTATGCCCAATACCCAACTTCTAGGGGTGCAATATTTCCAACTAAGGCAAGAATAGATTTCCAATGCAAGCTGTAAGTGTTTTTTTGTTGGTCCTTGTCAAGGTTGAGACTAGTAAGGTCATGACACATGTCTCGAAATACTGAACAAGACACTAAGAAGTAATGAACGAGAAAGTAGTTCTTTAACAATAAAAAAAAACTAGACATTGGCTACTAATGTGAAATGCACTTTTTGGCTCCCAAAATTTATAGGAATTTCATATTCGGGAATAAAATTCTGAAAAATTTGCAAATATCTTTCTACATGGGAAAAATTTCCACCCCCTCCGTCATACTGCGCACGATCTGCTCCAAAATTGCTTAAATGACCGACTACTGGCTTCTACCTTCTGGGGTTAAGGACTCCGTCGTGGTCCCGTTCAATGATAATCATCCAGGGGATGAAACCCTAAGTCAAACACTGCTGCGGTTCCGCTAAAGCCCCTTTCCTTCCTCGTCTCCTCTGTCCGCTTACAAACGAGTTCCCTCGCTCATTTTCGCTGTCTGCTGCCGATCGACCTGCCCATTCACCTATATTGCACTTTGTTTCCTTCCCGATTGTACCGCCCTTCGCACTTTGCGCAGTCATGGTGCGTTCTTTTCTTCTGGCCCGGCTTCTTCCATTGTTACTATTGTTCTCGTTGTCGCCGTTTGTCGGTACTTGGCGTTGCCTGTGTGGCTTAGGGTTGCGAGACTGTGGTAGAGTTCTGCACTGCATTTTGATTTCTTAAGGTACCGAATGTAGTGGCTTTTCTCGTGATAGATTAAACCGTGGTTGAGGACGGTCGGTGTGTCTCTCCTAAAACGTGCTGGTGGCGCTTAGATGATTTTATTGCTCATTCTCCGAGCTTCTCTCACCATGGAAGTTTGTTGCAGTTTTATGATTCTGTTTGATGTTGACGGGTGGATGTGTTGCGAAGTTGTTATGGTCGGAATGTTCCCCTTTGTATGATTCAGTTCTTAGGTTTACTGCATCTCCTCCATAATGTTTTGGCACATTTCCTTTGTCGGTCCAGGCAGTAGGGTTTGAAAAACCTGACCACTGACTGTGGAATGTGATGTTCACAGGGTGACACTCCACCTCCTCGGCACAGAGACAGGTCTGATCTGCCGTTCTTTTGCTGGCAACATTTTCTTCCGTCTGTCCCGAAATAAGTGTCCGTTGTTGAAAACCTTTGGATACGAGTTTCATTGATCATATTGTGAAAATTGTAAATTCGAAAAGTTCCATATTTTATATCATCAGAATCACTGAAGCACATGAATGTGCTCATTGCAATCTAAATAAAATCGGAGAGAAAAGAGAATCCATATGACCTACCCAAAACAAGTATAAAAACATGAGGTCCAAGTTGGACAGAGGGAGGAAGTATTAACCTATTTCGCAGTGGAGTGGCGCTCACGTCACACCCTTTGTAACTATGTTGTTTGGGTAGAGTTCTCAGGGAGTGACTGACATCTCGTGTGTTTTTCCTGAAGGTATTCAAGTTCTCTGTCTCCGAGGGAGAGGGAAAGGCCGGAGCGTTCACGTTCTCGTACGCCTCCACGACGGTTAGTCTCTGAGCCACGGTAAAACACTTTCATGGGGGTTTATTCGTTCAAATATACTTCCAAGCATTCGTTTCTTGTTGAGAATTCGATTGGTTTACGCGTTTTTCTGTCCCTGACTTGTAGTTTCGATTTTGTTATCAGGGAAAAGTCTGGACCCGGAAACGATAGGCTCGATCGCTCCAGGTCACGGACACCTCCTCGTCGGTTGGTCCTCTAAGCCTTCTTCTCCTGGTTCCGCTTTTCGTTTTTCTTCCGATATTCGAGCTGTTCTGCGATTGAATGTAGCTCTTGGATCCTGACGTCGTTGTTCCTGCATCTTCTGCTGCAGAAGTAGGAGAGAACCTGATGCATTGAACCCAGGCAACAATCTGTATGTGACTGGTTTATCGACCCGTGTGAATGAGAAGGATTTGCAAGAGCATTTCTCCCAAGAGGGCAAGGTGCGTTTGTGGATGTGTTTGGGCTTTTTCGCTTCCCTTTCTTGAGTAGTATATGATGCATTCCACCTCGGTGGAACCCAATTAGGGCTTCCAATTCATTTATCGGTTTTGCGTTGGTCATGTCGGGACTTTCTTGTGTCCTATTGAAAAGGAATTTAAGACCAACCTAGACACTGTTGTTCGCTGCTGGGGTTGATATAAGATTTGGCCCCATCTGAATTTTGTTTTCTCCAGTCAATTCTGATTAGTGACATTGATCCATTTAAAACCATGCCCCCTCGGTCCTTCCGGGGTTTCGATGGAGACACCAGTATGGGTTGGAGTAGCGGATTCCATTTGGAAGCTGTGAATAGTCCGATTGTGACTCTGGTGTCCTCTCCTGTGTTGTGTTGTTTGTCAGGTGTTGGAATGCCGTTTGGTGCTCGATCCCCGTACGCGTGAGTCGCGTGGTTTTGGTTTCGTGACGATGGACCAGTTGGAAGATGCGGAGCGCTGCATCAAGTATCTGAACCGTTCTACCCTCGAAGGGCGAATGATTACTGTGGAGAAGGTGCGTGTCTGTATCGGGTCCCGTTTTAGGTTTACACTAAATAACCACTGTCGTTTGTTGTGTATGCTAGTGGTTCCGTTTTGTGTTGAGCCAGGTTGTGCTGATGGGTATCTTCTTTTTGACCTTTTGGTCATCCAGAATCCGGCCCGCTCTGCTTCCGCAAATACCACCCTCCCATTTAGTGTCTTCCACGGCGACATTAAAGCTAGCAAGTACCACCCTTGCACTTCGATTGGTTCTTTCAGGAGGTTCCACCCTCGGTTCCTGCAGCTCTTGCCATGTGCGAGGGCGTAGAGTCCGATCTTTTCTTCTTCAGCTGCTGTTCTAGAGAGCATCACCTAATTCCTGGTTGGTACGAGTGGACCGGCCGTAACTCAAACTTCGATAGTCTAATCCGAATCAATGGGAGAGACGTCTCGACGAAGTTTGCGGCTGTAATCCAGTGTCGATAGTCTAAACCATTTCGAAGGATTCTTCGGCCCGTTTCCATTGAAGTAGAGCTGAGCACTGCATGTCCATTCCGGCTGGGAAGAGTCAACGGTATGCATCAAATGCCCGTATTTCTCCGTGCTGGAGTTTTCGTGCAAGCAGCTCCTGTCGGCTTGATGACTGGAACATTGTGTTGGTCTCCCCGTGCTCCTCCCAGCCTAATGTTCCATTCTTGACCAGCACCACCTTTTAAGTCTCCGAATTCTGTTGAAACTGTGGGAGCCGTGTGAGCACGAGTTCAGCTTTGCCGATCCGCGTGTCGGTTCCTCTCAGTTGCCATTTGGCGTCCCGTGTGTCCATGATCTTTTCTTTTCCACTTTCGAAATGGCTGTAAGTTTCATGATTGACCCTTTAGGTCTAGCATGGTTGTCCGTGTGTAGTTTTGTGGATTGGGTCTTTCAGGTCTTTGAAGTGCTGAATAGGAGTGTCCTTCCACTTTGCTTCCTGTTCTCTGACCATGTTTACCTGTTTTCCGATAGTTTCTGGTGATACCTAGACTGATGACCTGGTCGACCTTGAGCTTCAATTTTTTTGATTGTTGCCCTTTGTCCGGCTGTGCAGGCGAAACGTAAGCGAGCGCGTACTCCCACTCCCGGCGAGTATCTCGGCGTCCGTGGTAAGTTGTCGCTTTTTTCTTTCTGAAATTGGATATGGAGTTCAGTCGCATTTATTGAGGCTCCTGTAAAGCTGTTTTTAAAGCCTGAGTTGTAGGTTATCATTGGTGTTTTTAGGATGTCTGTCATTTCTACTAATGCTATTTAGCGCAAGGTTGACGATGATAGTGAACGGTATTGTCATTGATAGGAAGTTTATATATTTTAGTTGCAACTGTTGATTTAATGTTAGGCAACAGTGATCTTATGTTTTACATTATCGTGAACTTTCCATAGTAGCTAGTGAAGTTAATGTGGAATCCTTTTTGAGGTGCTGTATTTTGTTGAATTGAATGTGCTGTGATTTACTAACGGTAGGGGTTGGTTGTGATGTACTAGCTATGCAAGCGAATCGTCGTGGAGGTGGTGGAGGACGAGGGGGTGGAAGCTATTCCCGTGATGGCAGGAACATGCGGCACTCGCCAGAATATGCACCTTACCAAGGTGGTCGAGATAGCGGTCGCGACAGGGGCCGTGACAGGTCACCTCGGTATTCCCCTTACCGCAGCCATGCGCGTGACCGCTCGGCTTCTCCCCAATATGGTTCCTATCGTCGCTGATGACCTCAGGCAATCCTCTCCAGACTTCTTTTTGTTCACTGGTTAGCTAAATAATTTCCAGACCTCGTGTCCTCTTCTATTATTGAGGTAGAGTATTGTGTTTGCGGGACTTGAAGCAGGAGTGGTTTAGAGCTGCGGAGTGATGACTACGGGTACAAGTGCCTATATCGTTTTTGATCATTATATTTATTCATTTATTTTCATGTCATGAATTTTGAAATCGGAGATTGTAGACCACTTTAAGTGATATTTGCCAACCGCATTTCCATCTAAAGGTTGATTGGCAGTCAGTTTGGCAACTGGTGGTGACACCCTATTCTAGTTAGTCCAACCAGGTGTCTGAATTGATGAGTTGGTTTTGTTGAAAGGGGTTGTGTGCGAGACTGGATGAGTTCTCTAACGGTTTTAGTAGTCTTGACGATATGTGGTGGATTCGTTATGCATTGCTAATGGCTAATAGACGGTACTCTAATTTTGCAGGTGGCGGAAGTGTTGATATTTTCCAGAATTTGACATTAGTGATATGTTACTGGTCTGTGGGTTACATTAGAGGTAGAATTTTAGAAGGTGCGGTTTTGTTACCTTGGCCTTTTGTTAGAGGTGTTTGAGATGCAGGTAATCTGTAAGTCTTAGTTTGATTGAGGAATGAATATGTATGAACTTGCTGGTAGCTGCCTCAGAATGTTTCTGGGTCGGTTCTTGTTCTTGCGTTTTACAATATATATTGCACAGTCGATTACAGTTTGCTATTCGAAATTTTCGATATCCGACATTACTATTGTCATGATATATATATTCAAGTTCCAAAAGCTCTGCGTCTGTTTCATTGACTGTCAACATTTTAACGATAATGAGGTCAATTTTGATATTCAGTTTTTATTCAACTTGCGGAGCCGGTCGTGTCGTCGATTCCGTTGGACCCTGCCGGATCTGCTGACCAGCCAAAATTGTCTTTTGAATCACTTTTGAGAGAAACTGTAAAAACGAACAGTGCACCGTCAATAGAGTGGAGTCATGAACTTCCTATTAACAACCAATAACCACCCTTCCATGTATCTACTACCACTTACGTATTGACATGTTATCCCTGAGTGGCATTAATGCTTTGATTTTGTCAAAAAAGGTGAATGGATTTGTTTGGTTTGGTGGTGGAATTGGGGCCAAAAGAAGCTTGGCGGAAATAGGTACCAGGTGGTTTTAGGCTGGTTCACTTTAGGGCCTCTTCCTTCCAAGGTTAAATTGGTGTGATTTGAGCTCTGAAATCAAGAGCAAGTGTGGATTTATGATTTGAGTGGAAATTCCTAAGATTTCGCCATAAAGGATATTGACAGAATCATTTGTTTGTATTGATATCGTCAAATTTAAAATCCAAATTACAAAGCGCTGTGGGCTCAAAATAAATGAACAAAATGCAAAACTAATACAAGTGTACAGAAATTATTGACCTTGTGAGGACTTCGAGGCCCAAAAAGTGGTTGATGGATGACTTTACCCTGTAACGACGCAGGAGCCTAAAGTGGTTGATGGATGATACAGAATCTTTGGAATTTTGTGTAAAAAGAGTCTTGCACAGTAATTTGACCTCCAATGACTGTTCTTTGGATTTTCTTAAAAATAAATGATTCACATAGCATAAAAAGGATGATTTCCGTGTAAAAATGAAGAAATTAAGAATGCACCTGTTGGTCCAAATATGGTATCATTTTTGGGTGATTACCTTGGTGACACATCTGATCCTATTAGGTTTAAGACAAAGTATTACTGAGATGCTCTTTCAAACAACGGGATAATATCTTCTACTATTTCCAATCTAGAACTCACGAACGCGTACCAAACACGAATTTTGTGCTAGCTGGAGAAAGATAAAAATGAATCAACTTCTGAGATGTCCAGCGACTCCAGTCTGTCAGTGCAGGAGTAACCGCGGACGAAATTCCCAAATAAATAAAAGGTAAAAGATCAGTAAAACTTGGAAAACAACGGTTTTCAATTCTACAATTTGAAATAGAACTGATAACGAAGATGAGTGAATAGGTTTGTTGGCTGTGCATAATACAAGAAGGTCACAGACTGTTTTTAAATATTTCCTGGACACCACAATGAGCCACATACACGTGCAGTCGTTCACAAGCATATTCAAGAAAACCACAAAGAAAACCACACAAAGGACGTTTACAGTCAAAATACGTACTTTCATTATTAATTAACCAAGATCCTTAACAGAGAATCGGATTTACCCATGCCATGCATCTGCCAAAAAACTTGCAATTCTAAGAATTGCAAGAATTAATTTATCGGTAAATTCGTTCCGCAGCCCCGTCCGCGAGCAGCAGCCGAGTGGTCTTTATTCAAACATTCTACACTACGTCCTATATATTATCCTATTATCACTACGTACTCTGCATGCAGAGACGGACATAGATAGCAATCTTTAATAGAACTCAAATACGTACATACGTGCATGCGATCTAGTAACTTGATCGATATTGTAATGCATATGTGATACAATTCGAACTCAGTTGATCTAGTCCCCGAATACAAAATCAACATACCGCTCAATAAATGGCGTACTAGCTAGGAAGCCAATTACGGCTTTCGTCCACAATATGAGCAAGGAATCTCTTTGCAGACATGAGGTGGCTCAGGATGCGAGATTGGTGTCACAATATTAACCAACTTCCAGACGTGAAACTGGGGTTTCTGGAGAGTTGATAGTGGACCGGACTCGTCCATCGACGTCGAATTCTTGCACCTCGGGCACGGGAGTGGCTTCAGACAGTGATGATCATCCGGCGTTGGATCTGGACAAGCAATCGGGAGACTCTTGAAACGGGGGTTGCATCCAAACTGGTGCATCCCGTGTGCAACAGTTGCTGGATCGCCTTGGACCAGCGTCGTCGTCAACAGTTGAAGTACCATCAGGTCTTGCGATGCAACGACGACGACGTCCATGACGCAGGATTCAGGGCAGAGAATCCTGGAACGAGAATCGATGGACTCTGGAGCTCGATCAACTGTCACACAAAACCCGGCACAGTGATCGATCGATGCAGCTAAGATGGAATGCAGAGTTTCAGGCAGTCCATATTTATATACCAATATTTGGTCCACGGTGGAAGTTCATTGCAACATCGTTTCTCGAGTCCCTACCCAGTCAGATGCTCAGACTATTTACCCGTATTTTTTTTTTCCATCCCAAAAAAAGTTTATCTAGAATTGTCACATATTTGCTAGCAGACTGTCGTACGATCGAAAAGGGAAGCATGATAAACCAGGAGAAATTAGTGCAGACTCGAGTTCAGACTATTTGAAATCCAAGCTGACAGTCAAGCTATGGTATAATACCTCCATTCTTGCGATGGTGCAATTTGAATTTGAGTTTAAAATTTCGATGAGTGTCAATAATTCCATACAGACTACAACTAACTCGAACTCATCACTGGAACAACAATTCTTTTAGAGATTGATGACGTATGACGCATCTGGACGTGAAGTACAGCTAGTAAGAATAGTAAGAGAAGTCACTTACGTCAACATTCAAACTCTTCTGCTAGATGGAGGTTTTCAATTTGGCTAATAGGATTGATTAATTGATTCGATCTGATCGAATTCAACCCAAACATGGTCTCTATCTTGCAAGTTGAGAGATCATTTTGACACCCACAAGAGCAAATCAGTTGACCACATATGCGCAATAGTGTTGATGGTGTATTTATGGAGATTTCAGGTGACTAATTCATTTAATTGTGCGTCTGTATAGTAGTAACTTCCTTACCGACAGTACTTCGTCGTAGTGATGGTGGTAAGTCGGTATGGAATCAATGTCGGTAACTCACTTTGGTTGCATCACAAACGTTCAATTCTGGTGGTAACAGTGACGTACATCCGTGGTAATTTTCATCAGCATATGTATTGAAATCTTGCTATTACATGAATTCTTACAAGTCTCTCCCTCTGGGAGTCTGGGTGTGGCTATGAGCCATGACCAACTTGAGAACTTCCCACAATCGTCAATTTCTCTATAAAAAAATCTCCAAAAATATTCTGGCGCCCAAAAACTGTGGTATACACCTACGCAAAGCTCGAAGAACTTGGGCGGGTATAGATTTACGTTTCAGGTCGCACGTTTGGAAAAGTGCCAAAGTCGTGGAATACCGCCAGTTTCAAGGAGTTGTCGTTTACAACAATATTACCGTAAGAACACCGTTTCGTCAAGGGATTTTGCTTTTCGAGTTTGCTTGGGTGGTGAACATTACCATTACTACTGCAGTTTGTATTTTACAAATATGATACGTGAAGGTCATATTCAATTGTCTAAATTGTCTAAATTGAATTCCTCGTACGTTACGTCAATTTTGTTAAATTGGCGGTATTTCATTACTTGGCACGTCTCAGGACGCGCGGTCTGAAACATAAATCCATACCTGTCCTAGTTCGTGGCCTGAAATTAGACTTTTCTGAAGATGTAAATCACAATTTTTGTCTCCAGAATTGCGCCAGTTTAAAGAAATTGCGTTTTTCTGCGTTTTTATATGATTATACGTGGAACTTTCTGGTTTAAAATATTAATATTTGCCAAATCTAACCTTCACGAGTGGAACATTGCAGATTTGGATAAAAAACACTTCCTCTATACATATTTAAAATACTTCTTGTTTCAGTTTTGATGAAAAAACATTTGAGTAAACGATAAGATATTAGCACGCAAAGTAAATAGAAAGTAAGCTCCTCAATAGTTTTACTTTTAAAATTTCCTTCAAATATCTAAGAATATCTTCTAATTTTAGAGAATACTCAATTTTAGGTAACAAATATTACCTATTTCTCCCCAAAAATACCTCTCACATGACGCATGTGCCACACAATCATAATTTTAAACTTCAAAAGGGATTCAATTTATGTCAATGCATTAGAGGGGATTTGGCCCTCCCCAAAGGCTGCAAGTTCCCGACTACAGGGAACGCGCTGCGCTGCAGCAGTGTGACGTGGTCAAAGTTTGGCCACGTCACTTTTTTTTTTTTGAATTTTTTTTTTGTAATTAGGCTTTGACAACAGCCTGACATTCTTTCCCTGCATTGGGAACAGATTGGAGAACGGGCCTGAAACAGTCTTTTACTACCCCCAAATGACATCTAATGTCATAAATACCATACCCTAAGGTCAACTTTGGCACATTTTTGCCAAATAATTATTTACAGTTGGAATGCAATTCATTTTTTATTCATATGTTCTTTTGCAATTATCAAACAATTTTTCTTAAATTTTGGCAATCCTTCAAATAATATTAGAAGTTGAATGTTTTCTTCCTTGCATAAGAAAATGAAAACTTGATAGTCATGGCTTTCAATGAACTCATTACTTTTCATTGTGTAATAAAGTTAGAGGAATGAATTTGGATTGTGCATTATTTAGTGGACATGTCCAAGGATCAAAATATACAAATATAATCTTTTCTAACATTTTGGTTCTATTGAAAATTTTGTTAAAACAGTAGTCATTCTACAACTTTGGCACTTTTATAGTTTAGACCATGTAGTTTGAATCTTAGATGGTTTAGATTGCACAGTTTGCAAATGGCGTAAGGAATATTGCCATTTTAATGAAATTTGCCATCTTTCATTATGTTTAATTTTCCTTGGATTTTGCAAAGTGACTTATTAATTTCTGGAACCATTCAACTTTATTCATTTTAATCAACATTTTCGCCGAAGGTGACCACAGGTTATGGTAGTATAACTATTCACTTTTACCTTTACTTTAGACAAACTTCTTACAACCTTGTCTTAGGTGATTATTTTCACTTGTTCAGAACTCCGTACAGTAGAACTTCTCTAAAGTAATAGAGTTGGGATCGGTCTAACACATCAAGTTAGAAAGGTTATTACATTAGGGAGGGTCATGATGTTCATATGTGGTTCATAATGTTAAGTTGGGACCGGCAATCAATACTTCCTGACAACACTTTATTAGTTTAGAGAGGATTAACTTTGGGACATTAGAAGAACCATCAGCCCAGGCATCAGCCCTCCACAAGGTTGCTTCAGAGTGACAAACCAAGCTATTAAAAAGCTTGGTCTATCACTCCAACTGCCTGCCTGCCGAAGCAGTCAGATTTTGCAGATTTTTTTTTTTAATTTTAAATTTTAAATATTTTTTTAAGATTAAAAAAAAAAATTATTAATTTTTTATTCACAAATTTTGATTCCTGCGCCACTATCACAGCAGAAAGTGCTGCGCAAAAATAAGAGAAAAACGAATTTTTGAGCAACAAAAAAATAAATTTCAAGATACCTCGGAGGGCTGTGGACCCTGTTATATTAGGTAGTTGCCCTCATGAGTCACCTCGGCGCAGGAGGGAATCAAAACGAGCCGACTGTGCTCATTCTTAGCAAGTTAGGATCGGACTCTCCTCCGAATATGCATGAGCACAGAATTCAAGGAGTTTGAAATTGCCGAAAATAGACAACGTAAGAAGCCACAATTGGGCTATCTAGCTCATGGTCACTCAGCATAAATGGACGCCAGAGGATCAACAATTTCACAATTACACAGACTGAATTGATTGATCAGCTAGCTCAGTTGGTTCATCATTCAATAAATTTTCTGCCAGCTCCATTTCCTTGCTAACTTGCCCTCAGACAAAAATCTCAATGGGAGGCCTTCACACAGGCTTCTTCCGCTTCCCTGGACCTGCACAGGCTCATGACGATGCTCATGACCCTTGTTCAGAATGCAACATCATGGACATTCTCCTGGCACTAGGTTGCTTCACGTCGGTTGCGATGGTGCAGCTTTCTCCTGCAACGGCGACGAATGGGGCTGACACTGGAGGTGGTCGTCCTCGCATTACATGCTTTCCAGAAAAGAGGTGCAACTGCAACAAGTGGAATTGCACCATTTGCAACGGCTGATGGAACATACGTATGAACCATAATTATGTATGTATCCAGGAGCAGTGACTTCAAAGTTTTATTGGGAACGTTTTCTTGTTTTTAGAGTTTAAGAATGTGATTGATGATTCATAACTAGATTACATCCATTGGTAAGGACGACATCTGAAGCGTTACACGATTTTCTACCGTGAGTATGAGATGAGCGTTTTGAGTTTTTGTTATTATCACTGAAATGGATTGCTGAGTTGAAGGCTTTCTGTAGTACACAACATTTGCTTGTGGTACTCCAATGTGGTGAATAAAAGTTCCTTGATGGAGGACTGAATTTCTTTTCCAATCTGGTTTCTTTATTGCTAGCTACTGATCATTGTCACTCTGCACAAATATGCATGGTCCTACTTCAGATTTGCAGAGGTCAAAGCAACAAGCTTGAGATATCAAGCTAAATATTTGAACTTCAAATCAATATCATGTGAATGTAGATCGAGGGGACATAGCAAGCTTGGATTGCATTTATGATACCTTATAATGCATTTGATGTAAAAAGTGTTCAATCCACCTCAAAAAAGGTAGTTTGAACCTTATTATCTCTAAATTTATTTGCACTACCTCTTCATGCTCATTCTTGTTAGTACTTGAACTACAGTAAGTGGAATGTCAGTATTGAACCAAATGAGGTAAATCCAAAATGAAATTGATTTTTACACCAATCAAGGTGTAAGATTTAGGGTTGGAGGCAAGCTTTTTCCTTCAAAATTCCACAATCTGAAGTGGTCCAAATACAGTTCTTTCCATGCCAGAGATCATAGAATTGTCCTCTTCATCCTCTTTATGGGTCAAGATGCCACTGAAGAATCTGTGAAGAGTCATACTGCATAATAATTCCATCTTCATTACAGTAGATTATATTACAGGAAACAATTATTTGAAAATTCAACAAGTCAATTCCACATAAGATGAAATATTGATTGTCAGATTCGGTTGCCTTGGGAGCAGCAACCACATGTATAACAAGCCAGTAAATAAAGGGAACTTCTCACATGTTGATCCAGTGACGTCGTACAGTCATACAACATCTCATGTTACATTTAGTCCGTCAACCCACAAACTTCTGAGATTTCGTCCCAGCCATAGAACTGCTCTGCCCAGCAATAAAATCTTTTTCTGATTTGGAAACAAATGGTAAGAGCCTCTTGCTATAGATGAGTAAAGATTACAACAAAAACTCGGGATATACCTGATCTTGCAATCACAAAAATCATAAAACTCTACCCCGTGCATACAATTTCTTCAACGACTTCTCATGACTTCGATATCTATCAGTATAGTACAGGCATGGAGGCCCCAGGATTAAACTGTAAAGGTCAATCCATAACCTCATTGCTTGGAATTTGGATTCATCAGTTATTGACATGATCCATTTCTAATCAAGAAACGCCGAGGACAACAGATTTGTTACCGCACTAATTGAAAGACTTCAATGGAGCCACTTAACCATCATGCGGAGTGCATAGGCGGCCTGTTCAGCTCGCGCACTGTCAGCCTCTAACATCTCATTTTCATTGGGCTGACCAACAAATGTAAGACGAATTCATAAATTCTATTATACACTTCAGACGACCATCCGAGCTAACCTTTGGACACAATCGGTTCAATAGCTCGTGAAATAAAGAATGATCTTCAAAGAATGTACTCCTCGATTGCTCTTGCGACTCCGTCTTCATCGTTGCTGCTGGTAATGGCGTTCGCAATAGCTAGGGTACGAGCAGAACCGTTGGACATTGACACACCCCAGCCAGCCAATGTCAGCATTTCCATGTCGTTTTCCCCATCCCCAAGAGCCATCACCTCATCAGCGGGCACATTGAGATGGTCCAAAAGAAACTGTACACCTAAACCTTTTGAAACTCCGGATGGAAGAATCTCCATCATCTCAGGAAGAGCTTGGACCACTGTGGCTCGTCCCCGCAATGCCAGAGACCAATGTGGTCTCAAAAAATTGGCCACCCTCTCTGCAGTGTCGAGATAAATCACTTTCTGAATTGGAACTTTCAGTAACTCCTCTAAGCTCTCCAGCACTTCGGCCTTCGGCTCGTAGTAGACGTCGTGAAGCTCGTCAATCAAGGGATGTGGACACAATGTCACGCAGCGATCCCCAGTGAAACCAACCAAAGGCACCTCATGTTCAACAGCGAATTGGAACGTCTCCGCAACAACCGCGGAGTCAAGCGTAATATTTTGTATAGGTTTGCCCTTGCTGCCAAAAACCTGCAAACCCTGCAGAAACACTCCTGGTGTAGATTCAGACAGCAATCCGCCTTCTCCAGCTAACCCGACTGGCGCCAGCGCTGCCATAGCTGCCGGCCTTGTTTTCCCTGTCGCAATGACGATCGTAACCCCTGCCTCCATGGCTGCTCGAAGAGCATCCGCGGTCTTGCGAGTAATAAAGCTTTTTGTGTTGAGAAGCGTCCCATCCATGTCGCAGAACAGTATCTTAAATTTCGATTTCGAGAGTACCGGATTGTCACCATCAGAATCGATCGGAAATACTTTGCTAGGTTTCGAGCTGGCATGAATAAGGCCCTTCGATTTCCACCCAAGAGCAGTCAGAATGCGATCCTCCTCCTCTTCCATTTCCTTGTAAGCCTCTGGCCCCAATTCGTGGTCATAATCCAAAACATGCAACAAGCCATGGACCAAAAGTATGCGAAGTTCATCCAGAAGCGAATGACCCCGTTCCTCCGCTTGCCTAGCCGCGGTCTCTACAGAAATCACTAAATCCCCTAACAGAATCAAAGGCGCACCTGCGGGCTGATCCTGAGGAAAAGACAGAACATCCGTCGGGCTGTCTTTCTTGCGCCATTCCTTATTAAGCTCCCGAATGCGCGCATCGTCGCACAGCAAAACAGAGAGCTCCACGACCTCGGACAAGTCGAAATCCGCGAACCCGGCAATCGCCAACTTCACAGCCAAAGGCGCATCGAGCTCCAGCTGCTCGATCACCGCCGGAAGAGCAAAATCAGAACCCGCAATCGCTTCGTCTACAATCAGGGGAGCCTCCACCGCGACCTCCTTCTGCGGCGACGAGGAAACAGCAGCCCGGCACAGCGTCGCATCCTCCGAATTATTCACCGTCGGATGCCAGCAACCCCACGACGACGACGACGACGACGACCATCGCTGCCTACCCTCGGCCTCCAAATTGGCCCGCGCAACGACGCCATGGCCCAAAAGCCCCGCACGCGCAGAATGCAAACAGGGGAAGCTAGAGACGGCTATGAATTGCTGTTTGAGAGCGCGGAAACGAAAAGCTCGAGAGAGGCAAGCAGGGCGCAGAGGAAGGGATCGCACCATCACTGTAGCGAACGCCATCGCGATGGACGCCACTCCCGGGTCGGGGATGCGAGAAAGTTAGGTCGCCGTCAAGGAATTGGCGAGCTCGGCAGCACGCCAACGCCACTGCAGGACGTCCACAACAACAACGCGATGGTCCCCAGAAAAGTTTGTTTCCCACGAGGCCAACTTCTCTTGCGCCTCCAGAAGAGGAAGAGGCATTTATTTTAGGCAGTGCAGAAAGCGGGCGATACTCTCTGGAAGGATGAAGCTATTTATATTTATATCCATAGATATGGATGAAACTTGTAATTTATGGATGAAATTTCATTTATTCATCCAAAATGATATACATTCATCCAAAATTGAGCAATAAGGCTAAGATTTGGTAGCAAAATAGCAATTTCATCCACTAAAAAGCAAGAATATTTTGCTAAATATTTCCTGAAAAAAAATTATTGTTTTTGAGCCGAAAATCACTCAAAAAGAACCTACTGGAAAGAGAGTTGGGCCAGTTGCTTCAAAGGTGTTTATTTAGATGTTGGATGGGTATATCCATGTTTTCCCAAACATCTACAAATTAGAAACTTAATAGGAGGAGTCATGGTAGGGAAGTTCGTCATCAACTTTTGGATGGACAATTTAAAGTCAGACCATCCATAGTTGATCACTTAAGCAATTTTCAAACAAATCGTGAGTTATATGAGGCAATTATACAAATTTTGTCATATAAAAAGATAGAAAATATGGGGATTGCAAATTCTCCAAAATTTTATTTCCAAAATTGAAATTACTACTCCGTATGATTTTTGGGAACCAAAAAGTTATCGGGACAAATGACCAATGTCTAGACTCTTCCAGGTCCCAATCATTTAAGAACTACTTCCTACTTTACTACTTCACTACTTCCTACTTTCTTACTCACTATTTCATATGCAGTTTGGAACATATATTCATGACCTTATTATTCCTTATTAGTCCCAACTTTGAAAAAAGAAAAAAACATACATTTTAAACTTTGGTTAACACTACAAGAGAATGGGGTGTTTTAAGTGAGTTTTTAAATATAGTCCTAGATATAAGATTTTAAGTAATGACTTTTAAGACAATTTTCAACAAAATTTGACTAGAAACACATGTATTTCAAGTAAAAATTTGGTTGAAAATTGCCTTAAAGGTCATTACTTAAAATCTTATGTCTAGGACTATACTTAAAAACTCACTTAAGACACTCCATTCCCTTGTAGTGTAAGATATTTGTTCTAGCCTTGGCTGAAAATAAATGCACCATGTAGGATGGATATGAGTCTTTAACTGGGAATGGGTGGTTTGACCTTAATCGTCTCCTAAATTGCTTATACAATCTTCAACAAGTTCAATGAACGTTCTTTTGCAAGCAAACTAAAGTACTCCATATGGATGTATTACCCATTAGGAGAAATTTCAGCCCTCCAGAAGGCCACTAAGGAATTGAATTATGGGACCCCTTTGGTGCAATTTCAGAATGAAGTGGAAAAAAAATATTGAAAAAATATATATATTGAAAAAACTGACGTGGCACTACTAGTGCCACATCAGCATTCAATTTTTTTTAATTAAAAAATAATTAAAAATAATAATAATGTATTCTTATTTTTATTTTTTCCCATAATTGCACCAAACAAGTGCAGAACCCGCGGCCTTTTGGAGGGCTGAAATTTTTCTTAATGAAGTTGGAAAAATCCTCATGATGAAGGCTTCCCTACTAATTTGTATTTTCTACAATACATCACCCCAAACAATTTAAATGGGATGCAAAGCGATGAACATATCCGCATGTGCTGAGGAATTGTTTGCTAGGAAGAATAGAGCAAGTAAAGGGCTCCATCAACTTTAAAAAGGTAGAATTAAATGGGGATTGCGGGATCTAGAATAATCATAGTGACATTGTCGACTACAAGGGAAGAAAATTGTGTCCAAAACAGTTGATGCCATGGGAAATCATCATCACAGGGGGAAATAAATTGTGGTGGATACAAAATGCTCTTAAATGCACAACTATATACCTAAGATTTCTTGTATCTCATACCCATACAATACATGTTTTTCCTCACTAAGACTTTTGTTCTTATACTAAGTCAAGGTTTGGATGAATGTATTTTAATTTAATTTTGAAACAAACATAGCATTGTTAAACAGTGGATGTGGTCTTCAAAAATATAATAGAAGGCTTAAGAATATTGATTCAAAGCAAAGAAAATATTGTTAGTGTGAGCCAAGGAGGTTTGCCCACCTTCTAATAATTTTTTTTGGATACTTTACTTTTTTGTCATGTTAAAGGAAATAAAGAGTATTGGTAAATAATATTATGTAAATTCATTGCTAAAAATGAGAGGTTGATGCATTTTCAATGCTGTTTCAAGATTTGAATGATTATTAATTCATAAGTACTCAACTTAAAGATAATAACACTATATTTGAAAATTTATAATAAATAATTGAAACTTCTCTAATACTTTTACATTATAATTGCTTCTTATTGAGGAACCTTCTTCTTTCCATTTATATATTACATGATTTTTCATGAAGCCTTCTTCAATGAATGTTATTTAGATGATGTATATATTTTGTAACATAAATCATCCAGCCAATGGATATTTAAGTGCTCAAGGCTTTAGATTCTTTGGATGATTAATAGAATGCAAAGCGCCCCTTGTTTTCCAATAAATACATCTTTCATCCATCCAAATTTTCTATGATTATTGTATTAATTGAGTAATATTATTTGAACAATGGATATCTCTAAACTATTCTTACTAATATTCTAAGCGTAGCAAATTGAAAGCATGGAAAATAAAATATAAAATATGTCTTTGCTATAATTCTAAATTTAAATTCCAAAAATAATCAATTTGCATTTATTATAACCAAATTATTTTGAAATAAGTATATTTAAATTAAATAATCCATGCAATTATCTAATTTAAAGATTTTTATTATTTTTGTTATAATTAATTAGAGAAGGAATTTTAATTTTCAATTTCAAAATATATTTCAAAATACTGTAGCTTCCTAGTAGGTTGGGTAGCTCTCCACCTAATACTCCATAATTAATTAAAGTACAAAAAGTAGTTAGATAGCCCAAAATATAAAATGTTAAAATTGGACGATTTTAAAATACAATTAAATTAATTTAGGCAGTCATTTGATTTGTTTTTCCTATTTTTGAATGTTTGCTACTACTTTCATCTAAGGTTGTTGCATTTGCCTAAATCCTTGTTTGAACCTCAAACCCTAAACTCTCTACCTTGTATGTCAAGGTTTTGTTACATGTTAAGGTTTATTGTGCATGCGAGAGATATTTTGTTTTTGAGAGATTGTACTTAAAATGACAAAGCAAAAACTTTGCAATTTATGTGTACAATTATGGAAGAAGAGATGCAAGATTGTACAAAGCAAGTTGAATTTCTATAAATTAGGCAATTCTTTTATGTATATATATTGAAGTGTGAGAAAAAAAAATAGATTAATGATTTTCCAAAAATTTAGGTGACCTCTCATTTTTTGTTCTCTAACCAAGCTACTAAATAACTCTGGTCATAAGGAAATAAATGAGTCTTTAAAGGAGTTGTAATTTCTGGACAGTAGGGAATATTGGTCGGAAAAAAATAACAATTTAGTCAGCAAATTGCAAGGCCCGATGAGAGCGGGATAGTTCATTTACATGATTGAAACATATTTTAAAAATTAAAAATGGTTAATACTAAAATAAATATAAAATTAGAGAATTTTCAAATCTGATGTAGCTGAGGATTGTCACCTCGTTAGAGTACTATTTTTTATTTATTTTTCAATTATTTTTCATTATAATTTTATTCATTTTCAATATTTTTAAGACTTTTTTACTGTAGCCATTGTTAATCATTGATGATGAATAGTGTATTGTCCCTCAAAGGAGCTGAGTGCAATTGAATGGAATTCCTCAAAAAGAAGCAATCCATGTGAAGGCTCACTTTTTTTTTAATGATTAGAAATAGCAATTGTAAATCTAACCAAAAAAAAGTAAAATTTAAACCAAAATTTATAATTTCTATTTCTACATAGATAAATCTATAATTATTCACCCAAATTTATGGTTTAACCCCTAAAGTTCCAAGGCATTTTTTTGTCAAAAACAACTCAAAACTGCCAATTCTATTGCGTTCATCTAAGAAAAGAGAAAAAATAATTTTTTAAGAATTTAACCATAGGAGCTTGTACTTAACTTATCTTGGATCATGTGGTAAAAAATTCATAAAGTTTGACCATACAGATTAGAAGATATTAGCATTTAAAGTTGGAAATTTTTTGATTTTTTGAACACTAACTTGCAATTTTGGATGACTTTGACCGCCATTTGTAAAAAACATTGCACTACAAACTTTGAATTTTTTTTTTTTTTATGTTGAATAATTGAGTTGACAGTCTAGAATAAAAAATTCCAAAAGATTCCACTTGATTTTCATTCTTTAAAAAATTGTTAAGTAGAAGTAGGTCCAAGATTGAAAGAAAAACTAAATTGTCAATAGCTCTATGATGGGACTAAAACACTATAATCCCAACAATGAGATTGTTTTAGCAAGCAAACTTAGCCAAGTATAGATCACACTTAGATGAATATGTGGTAAACTGCTTCCAACATAATTAAATGTCACATGTTAAGTAGTTAGACTAGATTACTAAAATGCTCTCAAAATAAATCCTGCTAGCAACTTCATTTAGAACCCCAATCAAAAGAAAAATTGTCATAATCTTGGAATAAGCTACAATGTAGATTTGATTCCTAAATGCCCAAATATCGTTTTTTGGCAACACAACGACTTTAAGGAGTTCACTACGAACGGAATTTTTATTTTTTGTCATTAAAATTTTCACACAACATGTGCCCAAGGAGTAGCTTTAAGGCCCAACAATTTTCCTGAATTTTGACTATATGGTTAAAAAGTTACTGCATAATATGTAATTTTTGCACTGACAACCTAGATTGCTCAAAAAACTTCTATAAATATTGTTTTTTTCAAAAACAAAAACAAAAACAAAAATTTGAAATTAGTTTTATAGATTTATGTATACATAGAAAGCTTTGAATCATTCCATTTTTATTAATGAGATGAAAGTTATGAAAAGTTTTAGTTTGAGGGTTGTTACGAAATCTCTACTCTAAAATAAACTTTGAAGTCCTTTATTTAACTCAATTTTCAATGTTTTGAAAAAAATAAAAACAATAGGTGTAGATTGTATATTACAATATAACAACCTTGGTATTGGACTTTTTCAATTCCATAACTAAATTCTTGACATTTTAGTATTTGAATCATTCTCAATTTCTTTCTATTTACTATTTTTTTCTTTATGTTGTACAATTCCAAATGATCTGAAAATTTTCAAGCATGTAGACAACTTGCCTTGAAGAATAAATCCAAAGATTAACCACCATTTGGACATTTTTTTCATGTAAATGTGACCTTCGGTGAAGTGCAGCTGCCTGATTTTTTGGTAATTAACAAAAAATGGATTTTGGTAATTCAAATACTAATATCTTGCAATCACATGGTGGAAATTTTTTGAAATTTTTTCCACATCTTGTCAAACCAATGTACTACAAGCTCCTACTATGACATGTGTCCAAAAATATGTTTTTTCCCTAAAATTTGGTACGTGGACTAGAAATGGCAGTTTTGGAGTATTTTTGATGAAATCATAGTCAAATACATATAGGGGTTAACCAAAGCGGATGTAAATCTAACCTGCACCTACACAATCCAATAAATACGTAAGTTAGTCTGTATGTATTTCTTCTATGCCTTGGGAGCCAAGAAAGAGTGCATGGGGTTCCAAAAAATCTATTTTTGAATCCACGGAAGAAACCTTGGGCACCAACCAAAAAGAAATAAGAAATAGTAAATTCAAATCCTCATGTTTCAGAAGGTGCCCCCCCATTTTGTGGATTCAAAATTCTATTTTCCACTGTTAAATAAAGCTTGTAGTCAAATAGAGTCTACTATTTCAAACTAATGGCCACCATTCATTGATACGGCATGGTACACACATGTGATGACCTTGACATGTTTGACTAGACTACCAAAATGCAAGTTGAAGAAAGAACTAATCAAATCTCCTAAAGCCATATTTACAGACACGTGGTTATAACTAATTCACACCTCACATCTCGAAATTAATCCCTAAAGGACCATTGTCCATGCGGAGGACAAATGAAATTTCAGGCAGGTACATACGGGCTGAATTTTGTCCGTATTTTTTGAAACTTTTTTTGGAAGACAGAAAAACTGATAAGCTTTGTGGAAGTATAATTTTTTTTTTCAATCGGTGCCCGGGAACAAAAGTTCAAAACATGCCCAAATAAGCTCAAAACATAGAAGAGGAGGCAATAAAAAAAAATGGCAAAAATTTGAAATTTTTTTTTAGATTTTTTGTCATAGATTATATTTTAATCTATTTGAAAAGCTTTGATTCATTTCATTTGGATTTGTTATGAGAAAGTTATGGACAATCTTGTTTTTCAAGCAATTAGAGCATCTTCTTGAAAAAATAACTTATAGGACTCATTTCTAAATGCAATTTTTCAAATTTTTCAAAACACAAAGTTCCACATGGTTTTGTTTGATTGCTAGAACAATCTCATCATTGCAATTAGAGCATTTTAATTCCATCTTAGAGACATTAATAATTTAGATTTTCCTTCTCTCTTGCACCTACTTCGACTTAACAATTTTTTAAAGAATAAAAAATAAATTTTTTTGGATTTTTTTTCCTAGACTCTCAACTCAATTCTCCACCACAAAAATTTAAAGCTCAAAACTCTTAATTGCAAAAAATTAAAGTTAAGAAAGTTCAAAGTCAAATTATCTAGTACTGCAATGTGTTGAAAAACTTTTTTTTCCACTTTAAACGCAAATATCTTGCAATCTGTGTGGTCAAAATTTTTGATTTTTTTTTCACACATTTTCATGCTAATTAGGTGTAAGATCCTATGGTTAGATGTGCAAAAAAAACAATTTCAAACTTTTTAACTCTTTGCTATAGAAATGGCATTTTAAGTGTTTTTTGGCATAAAAAAGGCCTTGGTCTTTAGGTGTTAAATTAGAACCACTTATACAAATTCTATGTCCCCATGGTTCATCCATGTGATTTCAAACCATAGCTAGATTTAACAAGATATATGTAATGGTATCCAAAGATGGTCAAATTACAAAATTGAGGGCCATTATTCATAATAAATAGAAGAGAAAGACAAATGGCCATTCACTATAATAAACCCATGTTTTAGGTGACAAACCCTAATTTTTAAATAGATTTTAGGTGATGTCCAATGCAACAAAGTAGTGAACAAACTTATGTTTCAACCTCTAAAGGACCGTTGTCCATTCGAGGGACAAATGCATTTTCAGGCAGGTACCTACAAGCTGAAATTTTGTCATAATTTTTTGAAACTTTTTTGGAAGATAGAAAAATTGATAAGCTTTGCAAGAATATAATTTTTTTCACAATTGGTGCCCGGAAAAAAAGTTATGACCATAAAAGCTCAAAATAGGGGATGGTGGGCAACAAAAAAAAATGGACAAAAATTTGAATTTTTTTTAATGTTTTTTTTTCATAGATTATATTTTTGTCTATTTGGAAAGCTTTGATTCATTTCATTTGGATTTGTTATGAAAAAGTTATGGACATTCTTGTTTTTCGGGCAATTAGAGTATCTTTTTGAAAAAAATAACTTCTAGGATGCAATTCTGAATGCAATTTTTCAAATTTTTTAGTTTTCTTTTTTTTGCATGGTTTATATTATTTTCTAGAACAATCTCACCATTGGGATTAGCGCATTTTAATTCCATCTAAAATATATGAATATTTTAGATTTTCCTTCTATCTTGTATCTACTTCTACTTCACAATTTTTTAAAGAATGATAATTAAGTTTTTTTGAATTTTTATTTTTTTTCTTAGACTCTCAACTCAATTTTCCACTACAAAGATTTAAAGCTCAAAACTTTGTAGTGCAAAAATTTTAAGTTAAAAATGTTCAAAGTCAAAAAATCTAGTCCCGCAATGTACTGAAAAACTTGTTTTTTTCACTTGAAACGTAGATATCTTGCAATTTGTCTGGTCAAAAATTCTAAGTTTTTTTCCACACACTCTTGTCCTAGTTAGGTGTAAGATTCTACAGTTAGATGTGAAAAAAATTTACATTTTTCAATTTTTTTTACTTTTTGCTATAGAAATGGCAATTTTGAGTATTTTTTGGCAGAAAAAGGGCCTCGGTCCTTTAGGGGTTAATGTCAACAAAACCATCCAATCGAATATCAATGTTGACATAAAAATATGAGTTTGGTGCATTAGACATCACCTAAAGTCTATTTAAAAAAATTTAGGGCTTGTCACCTAAAACATAGATTTCTTATAGTGATTCTACCTAAAAAGACAAGGGAATTAGAAGGACAGGAGGGAAGCAAGGAAGGACTTTCAAGCCAAACGTGCAATGGTGGATAAAACACCTTAATCCATCTGAGATCTATTAAACAAAATAGCCTTGAAAATAGGCTACTAAAATTGGTGAGTGTTCAAATTCCACCAAATTTTCCAAAAATAAACAAATCTAAAAATGACTTATAAAAATAGGCTAGTAAAGTGCCTTAGACTCTAAAAAGGGCCCATCTTTGTTATAAACATTATAAATTTTCCAAAGAGATAAACATCAACTATCTCCTTTGTCAAAAATAAAAATAATAAAACTACAAAATGTAACAAGACAGAGGGTTTAGATATTTTTGATACTATTCTCAAAAGTGATAGTTTCTTAACAATGCAAGCCCAAAATGAATCCCGGTCCTTTAGGACTTAAGGTGAAGTAGTCATATTGACCCAACTCCCCCAAAATTATATGTATTATTGGAAACATGATAACGTATAAAAATGTGATAAAAAAAAGGCATTTTCAAATCAATGAACTTTTTGCAAAATATGTAAAATATTAAAAAATATAAAAATATATCAAATAATAATATAATAGTATAATCACTCATAAATTCATTAATCAAAATTAAACAATTTTTTTGAAAATTGATATATATTCAAATCATAAATTTTTTGAGTTAAAATAATACAAATTGAGAAATTGACACATTTCAAGAATTTTAAGTATTAAGCGATGTAAAATATTATTTAGTTGCTATCTGATAGTATAGTAGTATAAAAAGCATGAGTCCTTGAGTCCTTTACTAAGTGTTAAAAGAACACTGACCTTTCTATATATTTATGCAAAGTGTATAAAATTTCATTAGAGGAGATTTGAGCCTCTAGAAGACCATTTCAAGGCTATCAATACCTTAAATGAGGCTGTTTGTTTGTTTGTTTGTTTGTTTGTTTGTTTGTTTGTTTGTTTGTTTTGTTTTGTTTGTAGCGTGGACAACTTCGTGACCGTGCGTCCCCCGGCCGCGTGCTTGGTACCGTCGGAAAGCTCTCGCCGAGGAGGGATGCACCGGCTTGGTTTCGTGGCGTTTGAAGCAGTGGTGTAAAAGTTATTGAATTTCAAAGTATTTATTGATTAAAAAATTAGAAAATTACTTTTACTTTGATTTTGGTGGCGTTCTTGGTACTGAGAGTGGAACCGGGAGTAGAACTGGGAGTAGAATCGGAAGTAGAACTGGGAGTGGAACCGAGAGTAGATGAAAATTGGGCCAATGGCACAAGGTCACACTAGTTCCCAATGCTAGGAACAACGCACTGGTGTCACAAAAAAAGAATTATTAAAATAAAATAAATAAATAGAATAAATAAAAATGTTAAGAGAATACTAAATAAATAAATACCCCCCCCAAAAGCTGATGTGGTAGTCGCTTGGCTACATCAAATTGGACATTTGGTAGCATCCCAATGTTCTTGTAGAGTTCCCGCAGTCAGGAATTTGCAGTCTCTTAGAGGCCTGAATCTCCTCTAATGCTTTATTCTTTATAACCTTTGAGTTTCAAAATAAAACTTTATACCTCTTATATAACTCAATTCCAACCACTTCTTTTTTTTAGACACTAGGTTGTAACTTTTGTTGCAAGTTGAATTTAGGTCGACCACAACAATTGCAATATTAAAAAATAATACCAACCATAAAAAGAATCATCAAAATCAACTTCATAATCATAATAATATTGAATGATGGAATCCCTTCTAATAAGGGTTTTGGATTTTGGAGCCACTTATTCAAACCCTTGAGGCTAACTATAGAACCCTAATATAGAGGCTCTTAAATTCTACCAATCCATAGCAAAAGGGTTCCTTGTTTGGAGTTGCATCTCTCTTTCTTTCTAACTCATCCTCTTCTAAACAAGTCAATCGTCCATTTGATGTGGTGAAGTGTTGCCACGTTCAAGCGACAACCTCCTCTAAGCAAGTTAGTCGTTGATTTGATGTGGTGAAGTGTTGCCTCGCTTGGGATAGCAACCTCCTCTAAGTAAGTTAGTCATCTGGTAGTGTTACTGCACTTGGATGGCAAACCTCTTCATTCTCCTCTAAACAAGTGAGTCGTTCTTTGATGTGGTGAACTATTGCAGCACTCGAGTGGCAAACCTCTTTAGGTAACAATACTCAAAATTGTCCAAACCAAGAGTTGAGCATATTTCTTATTATTCAATTGTCTAAGTTCTTGTTGGAATTTACTTGTAGTCAAAAGGACATTTTAGATCTCTCAACTAACATTGTTGGTAGTAGTAGTAGTAGTAGTAGTAGTAGTAGTAGTAGTAGTAGTAGTAGTAGTAGTAGTAGTAGTAGTAGTAGTAGTAGTAGTAGTAGTAGTAGTAGTAGTAGTAGTAGTAGTAGTAGTAGTAGTAGTAGTAGTAGTAGTAGTAGTAGTAGTAGTAGTAGTAGTAGTAGTAGTAGTAGTAGTAGTAGTAGTAGTAGTAGTAGTAGTAGTAGTAGTAGTAGTAGTAGTAGTAGTAGTAGTAGTAGTAGTAGTAGTAGTAGTAGTAGTAGTAGTAGTAGTAGTAGTAGTAGTAGTAGTACTAGTGTGGCCTTGTGCCGTTGGCCCAATTTTCATCCACTTCTAGTTCCAATCCCGGTTCCACTCCCAGTACCAAGAACACCACCAAAATCAAAGTAAAAGTAATTTTCTAATTTTTTAATCAATAAATACTTTGAAATTCAATAACTTTTGCACCACCACTCCAAACGCCACGAAACCAAGCCAGTGCACCCCTCCTCGGCGAGAGCTTTCCGACGGTACCAAGCACGCGGTCGGGGGACGCACGGTCAGGAAGTTGTCCATGCTACAAACAAAACAAACAAACAAACAAACAAACAAACAAACAAACAAACAAACAAACAAACAAACAAACAAACAGCCTCATTTAAGGTATTGATTATTATTATTATTACTAGTGTGACCCTGTGCCGTTGGCCCAATTTTCATCTACTCCCGGTTCCACTCCTGGTTCTACTTTCGATTCTACTCCCAGTTCTACTCCCGGTTCCACTCCCAGTACAAAGAACGCCACCAAAATTAAAGTAAAAGTAATTTTCTAATTTTTTAATCAATAAATACTTTGAAATTCAATAACTTTTGCACCACCGCTCCAAACGTCACGAAACTAAGCCGGTGCACCCCTCCTCGGCGAGAGCTTTCCGACGGTACCAAGCATGCGGCCAGACGCACGGTCAGGAAGTTGTCCACGCTACAAACAAAACAAAACAAAACAAAACAAAACAAAACAAAACAAAACAAAACAAAACAAACAAACAAACAAACAAACAGCCTCATTTAAGGTATTGATTATTATTATTATTATTATTCCGATGCACACCCTTACTCAAAATCTTGAATAGAAAAACCATGAACATTTGTTTACAATATCATTTTTTTTTAAGCTAAAAATGGACCTTAAAGAATAGTCAAATATAAGACTTAAAAATAACAAAGAATGTAGTAAAATTTTGTATAACTTCAAAGTTTTGTGAACACCAAAATGTGATGCTTTGAGCATTAATTTAAGGGTTATACGTATATGAATTGTGCACCTTTTTCATCCAAGAGTTGGAATTGCCGGAGATACTTGCTGCGTTGCTGGAGATGCTCTCATAAGTGGCATCTTAGCACTGTAGAAGATTGTAGAAGAACTCCAAGGGAAAGGCACACTACTCGCTCATAAATCCTTGTCTCAAACGGCTTGATGATTTCTCTTGGGCAGCGTTGGTCACGGATTAGGGTTTGGCGCTTTGGTTTTGTACGTGGCTATGGCGAAGAACTAATCTCTTCTTTGTCAAAACAGCAGCTGCTGCGGTAGATACTCTCAAGCTCGAGCCACTTGTACTTCCGAATACCCTGCGTTGACTGCTACTCCACAACGTCATCTCCCAGTGCGGGCCATGGCCACGGCGCCATGGCGGGCCGGGGTATAAGAGCTTTTGCCGGTCTTTGTTTTCGTCAGTAGTAATTCGGGGCGCGGACGGCGTTCCGTTGCGAGATCGACGAGGAGGGATTTGTTTTAGTTTTACAGTAGTTAGCTGGCGATGGAGCTGGGCGGCAATTCGCTCGTTGCCGGGCCGGAGGCGCGCAAGCGGCGCGTTTCGTATTTTTACGATCCCGATGTGGGGAATTACTACTATGGGCAGGGGCATCCCATGAAGCCGCAGCGGATTCGGATGGCGCACTCGCTGCTGGCGCATTACAATATTCTGTCGCAGATGGAGGTGGTGCGGCCGAATCCGGCGAAAGATCGCGACCTCTGCCAGTTCCACGCCGACGACTACGTGAATTTCTTGAGGGAGGTCACGCCGGAGACGCAGTTCGACTATCACGCGCGTCAGCTCAAGCGCTTCAACGTCGGCGAGGATTGCCCCGTGTTCGACGGGCTGTACAATTTCTGCCAGACCTCCGCCGGGGGCTCCGTCGGCGGCGCGAAGAGGCTCAACCAGGGCACGTGCGACATTGCCATCAACTGGGCCGGCGGATTGCACCATGCCAAGAAGTGCGAGGCGTCGGGGTTTTGCTACGTTAACGATATCGTGCTCTCCATTCTGGAGCTTCTCATCCACCATGAGGTAAGGTTTGGATGTCCCCTTCGCATGCACGAGTTTTTTGGGAGATTTTTTTAGAGTAATCTTTGCAATGGCGGCTGCAATAACCGTTGTTCAGTTTACATCCGTAGGTCATATTTTTTTAGCTTGCAGTGATGCCTTCACTGTGCTTACCGCATGTTCTTATTTTGGAAATCAGATGAAGAAACTCCCCCAAAATACTAGTTTCATGCTTATCTTATATCCTCAGCTCATATTCGCAGGTTTTAACCTTAGGTTATATTCTTATTGCTGGCCTTCTTCGCATCATACGGGGTGATGCCCTTGGGCGCATTACCACGTTTTCTTTTCTTTGAAAAACAGAAGAAGAAACTCAGTAGAAATTCTTGTGTCAATATCGTTTTTCTTTAGGTTAAACCCGGTTATACCCTCTTTAGTTGAGTTGTAAGAAATAGTTCGGCAAGTCTTTTAAGTGTGATAGACCAGCTCAATCTCGTGGTTTATTGAGAAGAAACACTGAATTGAAGTTGAATTGTGGCTGCAGCGAGTGTTGTACATTGACATCGACATACACCATGGGGATGGCGTGGAGGAAGCGTTTTGGACGACTGATCGAGTGATGACAGCTTCTTTCCACAAGTTTGGTGACTACTTTCCGGGGACAGGGGATGCGCGTGACATCGGTTACGGGAAGGGAAAGTATTACTCCCTGAATGTTCCGTTGGATGCCGGAATTGATGATGAGAGCTACCAGGCGCTTTTTAAGCCCATTATGGCGAAAGTGATGGAGGTCTACCAACCCGGAGCTGTCGTTTTGCAGTGTGGGGCTGATTCTTTGTCTGGGGATCGCCTTGGCTGTTTCAACTTGTCTGTGAAAGGCCATGCCGAGTGTGTACGGTTCTTGCGGTCTTTCAATGTGCCGTTGCTGCTTGTGGGTGGTGGTGGATACACGATACGCAATGTGGCTCGTTGTTGGTGCTATGAGGTTAGACTCGTTTTACCTTCATGATTGAGTGACGGAGGTGCATAATTTAATTCCTTAGATATTCGGTTTGCTCCTGCCTAGCATGCTATGCAATGTCTATTTTATTGAGAACGTGTAATCTTATAGTTTGCAAGCTTTGTAGCCCAAATGTCAAACCTTGGTTGTGACAGTCAAGCTATTCATTGATTAGGATTTAAGGTTGTTTAAAATATGCTAGGCAAGAGTGCTTTAAATAAATTGCATTTTGCCAATAGGAGAAGAGGATATTTCTAGAGGATTATAGTCTTGTCGTTAAGGCAGTATAGTGACTTTCTGAACAGCATAGACTTTCAAGCCTTAACTGATCATGTCATTTGTTGCATTACAGACAGCCGTGGCAGTAGGAGAAGAACTAGATGACAAGTTGCCTTTCCATGAATATTACGAGTATTTTGGGCCTGATTATAATCTACACGTTCCACCCAGTAACATGCAAAATCAAAACGTGAAAAGAGATCTCGATAATCTGAGGTTAGTTTTCCGACCTTGCTTCTAGTGTATGCAATAGTGCACCGCTTGTGGTTGTTGGAAGTGGTGCGATCACAAACTTTGATTCGGCTGTTTTTCTTGTCAAGTTTGAAGTCTGTTCCAATCTGACAAAGGGTTTTCATGTGCAGGACAAAAGTGTTGGAAAATTTGTCAAAATTGCAGCATGTTCCAAGTGTGCAGTTTTCCGAAAGACCACCGGATACCGAGCTTCATGAAAATGTATGTATGTTGCTGTTTGATCTATTCAATTTTTATGTTGAATGGGCTTTGGTGACCATCTACTGTAGAATTCTTGTTGGCCATCTTGGCTTGCGATCAATTGACTCGCAATCTGATATGGAATGCAGGAGGACGAAGATTTAGACGCTCGTGAAAAGAGTCGCACATGGGATGCTGAAATGTCTGACTCTGACTCTGAGGATCACGACCTACCACGTCGCCACCAGGGAGTAGTTGCTAGTGAGGCAGCATTTACAAGGTCAGTGCGTCTGCATCCATGTTCACCTAAAACTGTCTGGAGTTGATTATGAATGGTGGAATATCAACAGTGATGTTCTTTGCTGAGATCTTTATTCTTCTCAAGCTTCTTATTTCCGTATAGGTTTTCTTCTCCGTCTGCATCTTTTCTCCTGGATTACCTTCGTTGTTCTGCATGAAGAGAATTATTTTGTGACTTCATCATGAATTAGAAAACTGATTATTTGATTTTTCTTTGTATGCAGGAGAATCCCACTACTGGTTCCAGTTAGGGAAAACTTTGTGATAGAGGCTGGTGAAGCAATGTCTTCGGTCAGTAATGTCCTTATATCTGTTGAGCATTCAGAAAATCGATTTATATAGTTTGTGAGCTTTCCACTTTATTATGGCATTGTACATTCATTCAAACTTATGTTTTGTTCTCGTCTCCATATAGGATGATGAGATTGATATGGATGACGAGGCGGGAAAAGTTACTGAGACAAAAGATGCTGCTGAGGAGGTAATGGCACCTTGCTCTGCATGACTGCGGTTTATTATAAAATATACACTTTCCAATTATGAGTTCAAAATATAATACTAGTAAGGTGGGCTAACTACCAATTTGATAGGTAATCCGAAGCAATGGCGTGTTGGATCTACAGTTGACTTTTTGAAGTTACTCTGTTGTATTGTGGGAGGTAACAAGGAGAGCTGCTTTTGATGTACATCTCTGTTGGCCTGTTTTAGGAGTACAGTGACAAACCATGTTAACTCTGAGCTGTGTATTCTTCCAGGTACAGCAATCGGAAATGGATGTAGATCCAGCAGAGTTTCATGGACCTGAGAACATGTCAAGAGCATCTAGCTACGAAAACGGGGATCGGTGAAGCCTCTTAGCGAGAGCAAGCAGACATCACCACCTGCAGTAGAAGGGACTCCACCAACAACCACAGCCAAGCTATGCTGCAAGGTAGAGTAGCGTTTCAAACGCTACCACAGCACCCATCTTACACCTGCAATCCTTCTCTTCAACCGGCAGGTGGGAAAGTTGGACTTACACTAGGACGAGGCAAATTTCTGAGCCAGAGCTCAATCTACAGGCTGATCCTGCACTCAGATTCACTGGAGAGCCTGCTGTGTTACCCTCTAATATCCCAGCGGGAAATTGGCTTTGAGTAGTTGATGAGTCATTTCTCTTCAAGCTGAATCGTTTCCACCTAGAGTCTGCGGATGAGGGATGTTCGGCTCCGTGCCTGTAATGCCTGTAATGGTCTTGCAGTATATGTCGACATCTCAAACTGCCTAGTTGTTCTACAGGGGGTACCTCAGAGGACCTTAAGATTTTGTAAATTCACATTTTTTTGGGCTGTGTACGCAGCGTTGTGATACAATTTGCGGGGACATCCCCTTTATGTGTACGGCAATGTGGCGCACCTTGTGTCTCTTGTTTTTTTCATTTCAACATCTTGTGGTGAAGAACTTTTTGGGATTACCGTGAATTGCGAGTTTATGTCTTGTGGCCACGTGAGCCATGCTTGCTTCCGGCACAGCAATGCCTTCTAATTAACTGAAATTAATTAGTTTGTTTCACTCTGGATTAAGGTAAACCAGCCCATTGTGGTCAAACTTGGAGTCTACCCTCATGCCATTGCTGAAAGTTTTCAAAAATTTTCCCAAATGAAGGCAAGTGTGAGAAGTAGTGAGAGCAATTGAAATTATATTTTTCAAACAAAGTATGAATTCGTTATGGATTTTTGAAGTGATTTGTCCAAAAGAGTTAGTAGACTACCCCGTAACCAACAAAAAGTGTATCCAATATGCTCTTCTTAATCACCTAAAGTGGTTATAATAATTTCTAATGTAGAAGGCCATAAAAAGTCACTTCCTACAATGATTTGCACTAAAAAAGCATGTGTTCCTAATGAGGTAATTAATCACTCCATTGGTGTCAGGTTAGACATTGATTGTGGTCAAAAAAATTGTCATGGGGTCATGGGGTCATTAGGTGTCCACTATGGGTCATCTGACCACAATGGGCTTGGTCTACCTTAAGGGGAAGAGGTTTTGCCTTCGCAATAGTAAGTTACCTACACAAAATAGTGAAATTGGATTGCCTTAACAATTAGGTTGCCTTCACTGAGAGAAGTTAGCCCATGAGCCACTGCTTGTCCACATGGAGGTGCATGCACGTCTCTAAATTTGAGCTATGAACAGTGCACCAACCCATACAACACACATAGTTCCTTCATTATTGCATCCTTTTGTAATGATTGTAAATATTTAATTAGTGTTGAATGTTGAGAAATTAGTATGGGGCAACCTGATTTCACGATTTTGTGTACAATTGTGAGGAAGTTTAATTAGGTTGGTACTTGCTACTTGAGGAGCAAGTCATTGCTATATTATTTTCATTTAAAACTACAGGGGCAAAGCCTCTCTTAGGGGGTACTTACATGCTGGAGGTGGGTAGAATTACACTACAGTCCAAGCAATTGATCCACCCACCTGCATAAAAGTGTTCCCTATTGTGCCACTTGGTGAAGGAATGGGCACCAATCCTTTGGCAGAACTAGTAACCACCACACAGCTTTACCGATATCGGTGATGCGCTTTGATTGGACAGAGAAAATTTCTACAATAACAAATTTGTATTAGGCAGTTGCTTTTTAGTATCCAGTGATGTAGATTCCATTGCAAACGAAACATAAGTTCCGCAACAAAAATCTTTCAAATCAACCGTTTAGAAAAGGTCACTACAAAGGGCTGCCACTAGACCTGTTTAGATGCCATATAATACTCTATTTTTCATTAGCTTTAGGGGATGGAAGAAATTCATCAAATTCATCAAAGTTGTCAAATTCCAGGTACAAATGTGTCTTGGTGAATATTTTCATGAAATAGGCTTAACGTACTATGAGGAAGCACAGACAAAAAAGGGTCATTTTTGATAAATACACAATTTTCAACCAATTTTTGGTGTGACTTATTTGAAAGAGGGTATGCCTTACAACGTTTATGATGATATATCCACATTATTAAGTTCAAGTCATATTAGTTGATTTTTTAATTTGAAAGGAGACATACCATACATTGTATTTCAATACTTTAAGCTTTTATATTCACTTAAATTCAATTTTGACATTCCAAATGGCTTCTTTTGCCTTGAAGAAAAAAAAATGAAAACTTGTGAAGTGCATTTTCTAATCCCTTTAAAAATTTTGAAAAAATCTCCAAAATGTATATTATAATGAAGTATTAAGTTGAGGATATAACATTTATAACATCTTTAAATTGTCAAAAAAAATTACATGTTTTATTCTATCATTCATATTCTACTATGCACTTCTATTTTCAAATAGAATATTCTAAAAAAATAGAAGAGAATAGAATATTCTAAAAAATAGAAAAATTCACTTATACATAACAACAAAATGGTCCATATATGATGGAGGATTTTTGAGGTTTGACTATATGATCATGGGCTGTGTCATTTTATGGTTAACCCCTCACCGCCTAAAATCCAACCATGCTTAAAAAATGCCTGCTGTTGCAAATCTGAAAAGTCAAAATTAGAGTGAGGTATGAAGATCTCAACCGCCAAAGTTGACTGAAATGCAATTATATCTAGATTTTGAACTTCGAATTGCTCCCAAGAATTCAAAACAACTTGGATTGGCATGAAAATTTTACCACAAATAACTAGACCTTAAAGGGTACAAAACCCCAATTTTTTTTTTATTGAAAACAAACATTTTTTGGAAAAAGATACAAGCCCCCAAAGTTGCATTTATCACAACGCAACGTGCTGAACAAAAATTGACACTGTGAACTTCAAATGGCTCTTGCAAACTCAACTCGTCTTGGATTGATCTGAAAATTTTACCATAGAAATTAGACTAGTATGTGCAATTTTTTTGACAATTTTTATTGAATTCAGACATTATATGCAAAGGTTATAGTGCTTCAAAGTTTGTGTGTAGACACTTTTTGTCCTCTTGGGCGGTGAGGGGTTAACCTTGAGAGAATAAGGCCTACCACCAAGGTATTGAACCAAAAGCTATTAGATATACCACATTATCTTTGAAATCTTTCTTCAACCACTTTTTGATTGCGCTAAGCATTTGAAGGTTAAAAACCAATTTCTTCCATTAATCATGAATTTTCTAGGTATATTTGTGTTACATATTTGTAGAAAAAAATGAAGAATATTTATATCAAATACAAAATAAACTTTCAAATTTTTTTAATTTTTAATTTTTCTTGAAACACATGGAGTTCCATTGAAAATTTTAACCCCTAAATGCCCGAGGCACCCAAATGTGGTGTTTGCAAAACTTTGAAGTTAAATAAAACCTAACCAAGTTGCTATTTTTAGTAGTGCATATTTTTAAAAAGTTCTTCTTGAAGTCTAGTTTTCACATCAAAAATCTGGTCTTAAAAATAAATGATGGGGATTTTTCTATTCAAGATTTTGTGCAAGGGTACCCAGTGCAATCTTGACTTCCCGTAGTGCTGAGAGCTCTTGGAAATGAGCCTCAAATACACTAGATCTTGGAGGAAAATTCACATTCATATTTCATTTAAAAAAATTATAAAGTAGATTTTAAGAAGCCGTAAATTGATTGGGGTTATAGATGTTAGGCTCTTTAACATCATATTTTTTTGGTCACCAACTTTTTAGATTTAACTTTTGAAAAGAGGATTGAAAGACTTTGCATCACTTTTGCAGTTTTAAGACCCTCATAGTCAAACATTATAATCTTTCGCTCCATAAGTGATATTGTTGTGTTTTCTTTTCCTACGAGATCTCTAACATGTCTAGTTTGAATTTGTACAGTTACAGTTCAAAAAAAATTGATACAACTTATCAAAATGATGGCATTTTATTCAAGTTAGAGCAAGTTCCAAGAAACTCAAAACAGGCCTTGGGCATTTCGGGGTTAAGAGTTTGATTACTAACATAAGTATACATCATGGTAGAACATTATATCATTATCTAAATTTCATGTCATTCTTTTTAGAAAAACAATCTAGGGTAGAATCCCCCATTACCAACCACCGCCCCATCATCATTCAATAGGGTTTTTTAAATGCAAGAGAGGCTAACATTCATTTCCAACCATTGAGTTTTGGTTTTCAACCATCAATTCCACCATTCTTATCTCAACACATGTGCTTGGTTTGGCGTGCCAAAGTGAACAAGAAGTAGTCTTTTAAATGATCAGAATTAAAAGACTATACATCGGACACAAGTCAAGGCCAACTTTTGGCTTAAAAAATCATAGTAATTTCAGTCCAAGCAATAAAATTACCAATTTTTTTGCAATCCCCATCTCTTCTATAGATGCACCCTTGAAAATATTTGTTTGCACTACTCCAGATCATGTCGGAATTGCTTATTCAGTGGGACGCCAAATTCAGTAATTGCAATGGACTAGTCAATAAATTACTCCACTGTGTGAATAGACCATTCACATTGTACAGTTCTTTACTCATACTGGATGAAAACCATACGTTTCAAGATGAAATGCAATCTTTGACCTCTTGCTAATTGGCGGCGCTCTACCAACTGAGCTATATCCCCCATACCCAAGCCGAGTGAAGCATGCATGACCCTTCATACTGCACTGCACAGTTCATTACTAATACTGGATGAAAACCATCTGTTTCAAGATGAACTATTTGATCGTTCACAGCCAGTTTTTGGCCCCCACGGCGTTTCAGTTACCACAGTACCGGTATCACCAAGCACAAAACGTCATTACTTCAACCTCTTAGCGAAGAATCCAACTAATTTCAGTACAAAAGCAAAATTCTGTTGCAATAAGGTCGTTTAATGCAACGAACCGGTAGACCATTACTTTCTGTGACCGGAATATGTCCCAGATACATTTGTAAAGCAAAATTCTTGGCCATCAGGAATGAGATAACATTCATTTTAAGAGCAAGGGATGACTTGAGGACAGAAAAAACTGTAAGAGCACGAGGAAATAAGTTACAAGTAAATGTCCAACAAAAATTTCAAACTAGTACAAGAACAAATGCCATGGATATCTCCGCCAAACTAGCGAACTGCAAGGCTGTCTATCAAACCCACACCTTCCAACAGTGTTGTAAGCTGTTACAAAAGCAAGAGCTATCCGAAGTCAAATTTAATTCAGTAGGTGACGAACTGTAAGCCTGGAGTATCAATCCTGCACTTGTAAGCAAAGCTAAACTTCTTCAGATCTCCTCATATCAGGTCCGCTACATTCATTGGCATTTCATCAATCTGAGTACTGTAATACTGCTCTATATCTCGCAAAATTCGGATGTCATCACTTCTTACAAAATTAATAGCCACACCCTGCACATCAATAGGTGAAATCAGTTAGTTCAAATTTCAAATGACCAACGCTATGAGTGCCATAAAATACAATTCTAAACCATAGATTACAGAACAGGCTCCAAACAAAACTACAGTACGTACCTTTCGACCAAATCGCCCTGAGCGACCAATACGGTGAATATAGAGCTCACGGTTATTGGGAAGATCATAGTTGATTACCAAAGACACCTGACAGAAAAAACTATGTCAGTAAGATCCTCCCAACCTAAGACTTCGACAAAAGAAGTGAGCTAATGTAACTCTAATGTGTTAACAAACACAAACACAAACAAAAATTGAATTAAAATAACTGTCATCATTCCAACACCAGAAACAAAAACGTCCACGCTAAGCAGGACATAAAATTTCATCAACAATCAGCACAATGCGGGTCTTCAATCCCCCAAACTGCATCTACTTTGCAATACAGAGGCACGAGCAAGGAGAAGAACAAAGAGCACCCACTTGTTGCACGTCAAGACCACGAGCCCAAACATCTGTTGTAATAAGAACTCGTGTTGTGCCAGAGCGGAACTCAGCCATGATTGCATCACGCTCCTTTTGAGGCATATCACCGTGCATTGCAGACACAGTAAAGTTGTTACTTCTCATCTTCTCTGTTAGCCAATCCACCTGCAAAGAGCAATATATCACTCAAAACCCATGGACCCAAAAAGACCTACTGATGTCAACAGCATCAAAGACGGAACAACTATTCCAGCAAAACGACTTGACCCCAACAACCCGACAACATGATTTCCTCATGAACAGCTGGAATAACAAATCAATTCCAGTGAGCACCCAAGCAGAAAAACAGTCAAGATTTACCAACCTTCCGCTTGGTGTTGCAGAAAATCACAGCTTGAGTGATTGTGAGTGTATCATAGAGATCACACAATGTATCAAATTTCCACTCTTCTCTCTCAACGGCGACAAAAAATTGCTTTATTCCCTGTTGAAGAATAATCCAGTAAAAGTGTTAAGTTTTGCAAGTACTTCAAGCATAAAAATGAAAAGAAGCGAGTAATATTCGTGCACCTGCCATTCAACATATAATTTACCCAGAAAAATCAGGATGCTACACTTGCAATATCATCACAAAACGAGATGACAAAATATGGGGTTAAAGGAATGACTTCTCACCTCCAAAGTCAACTCATCACGTTTCACCAGAATCCGTACAGGGTCAGTCATGAATTTGTTTGTCATCTCCAAAATCTCATGTGGCAAAGTTGCTGATACTAGTACAACCTGCAATATTTATCAATAGACCAATTAGTTCATCCCAGACGACATCATCTAATTTCCACTTAATGCACAAAATTAGACAGGTTTCAAATCCATATTTAATTTCAAAGCGTCGGAATTTATCAACAAGGAATAAATAAATGCTAGAAAACAGGTAGCACAGGTTGCCCACAATTTCATAAATCCGGCAGACAACTATGGTTAGAGAGACTGCGTTCTTTATCAGTATACCTCAAACTCAAAGTGTAACCAAGGATCTACAATACATGACTGGACAATTAGAACCTCATTATAGAATGTATCAAAGCTCGTAGAGTTTAACACCTCTAACGCTAAACAAAACCAACAGTTCTCAATAATCTAAGGAGACCCAACTTTACAGAATATTCGCATTTCTTACCTGTAATTCAGGCGGAAGATACCGATAAACATCATAAATCTGATCCTTGAATCCTCTGCTCAGCATCTCATCCGATTCATCCTGAAGAATCAACCAGGAATAATAAAAGGTAAGTAGACAAATAATTGTGCTTCAGATCCAATTAAAAGGTACGTAGAGTAAAGCTCAACTTCATGCACAGCTACAAAAGTCAATTCAAAAAATAAAAAATTGTGCTTCAGATCCAATTACTATGTTGAAACGTCTGACTGCAAGTTCTACATGTTCAATCACTGCAAAGATTCAAGACTTTCCATTCGCACTAAGAACACTCAAAACAACTGTCTCCATTTGCAGTCTCACTAAAATCTACATTATTGAAAGATAATGATCTGATACGTCCGTTCCTAGCCAAAGTGCATACATACATACCAATATAAGCAGCTTGATTGACCGTGTCCTCAAGGTTCTTCTCTTTATCATGTCATATACTCGTCCAGGTGTTCCAGATACCACATGGACACCATACTCGAGCTTCCGAATATCTTCCCCAATACTCTTGCCTCCAATGCAAGCATGAGCTTGCACATTCATAAAGTCTCCAATTGCGAGGATCACTTTCTCTGTTTGCGCAGCAAGCTCTCGAGTGGGTGACAATATGAGAGCCTGCACCCTTTCGATACCAAAAAACATATTAGAGACACGAAGGTGTAACATGCTTTATCCCCGATATAAATTTTCAGACTCACGAAAGAACCAGTACTGAGCAGCATTTTAGGAGTGTCCAAGGTGCAGAAACATGATATGGTTGCCAGTAAACTGAAGTTAAACAACTGCTATCTAACTAACTACAAGACCGTACAAGATGCAACACTCATACTAAATAGCAGACAACAGAATTGGACAACATCGTTTCATCATTGATCTCCGTGCATAGACAGGCTTGTCCTACCAAAAAGGCGCCTCAAAACCACACTGTCGACCTTCTTCCATCCTAATGCTATTTATCCTTTAGATACCAGATAAAGGACCCTCTTCTAATACTAACACTATCTATCCTTTAGAATTCAAGATGACCTTTTTCAAGATTTAAAAAATATTATCCAACGCTCGATACATCAAACATCTTATCCATGAGCTCAAAATCATCCGAATAGAAAATAAATAAAAATAAAATCATGTGAACTCACTCAAGAGGGAGGAGACACTCACTCACGAGTTGCAGTGTCGATCATTTGACACACAGCCAGAGCGATCATGGAGGTTTTCCCAGTGCCGGACTGCGCTTGGGCGATCGCGTCTCGACCACTGATGATTGGCATCACTGCTCGCTGCTGAATAGCGGACGGCTTCTCAAACCCGTATGCATATATGCCGCGCAGCAAGTCCTCGCGAATCCCCATCTGATCGAAGCTGGAAATCACCTCCACGCCCGCACTCGTCTCGAACACGAGATTCTCGCCGTCCTCAAGCTCTTCTCGACCCATCCGCTTGGTAGGCCCCCCCGTCGCGGCCGCCATGGCTGGACAATCAGAAGTCTCAAACCCTAAAGTAATACCAACAAAGCTGCAATTAGTAATCACCAATCACACTGTCATAAAAAAAAATCATATCGCCTAGTAGAACCATGATCTCGCACCAAACGGGGAAAACCCCGCTCCAACACAACAAGGCCAAAACCCTAAACCGCCAAACCTTCCTGGGACCTCAAAACGGCTTCAAATGCCACAAATCGGACGTCAAAATGAATGGAAAGAAACGGGGAAGACGCTGGAGGGGGTCAATTGCAGAGGTGGCCAGAATACTCACAGAAAGATGCAGGATTGTACGATTGTACCGACTGAAGCGCAGATGAAACCCTAGATTAGTCGGTTGAGCCCTGCTTGTGATGACGACGACGATGTCCCGCCACTTTCAGACAGGGAAGAGGGCGTTCAACGTAAAGACGAGGGGGGGCTCGATACCCTCCCTAAGACCCGGCGCACCCCGTGCGGGCGTCAGTATGACCACCAGTGCTTGAAAAGAGAAATGACTCCAATTTTTCAGTATTGGCAATTGAAAATCATGAATTTTTTTTAGAAAATTGGAATTTTTTGATAAGGCGTCTTCATTGATATTTTCTATGAATTTTCAAAGTAGAACTTTGTAGGGCACCCCAAACAGTACTCTAGTAAAGCTACCTAGATTCTAACAAGCTTACGGGCGGTTGTTTTTGGATGTTTTCATGACCAGTTGCGTGTTGGTCTATTGTTCATAGTAGGTGCATCTATGGAGTTGTTTCCACAAATTTGTATTATATTCATACAAACTTGAAAAAATGCAAAATTAATTTGTTGGTTTCCTAAATCATTTTCTAATAAGCATACATTACTTTATTCTATAGTTGCCCTCAAGATCTGCACATCTTGAACAAGTGTTACTTTAGGTATATCTACCTTGGTGTATATGAAGAATTTGTTCGTTTAGAGTCACATGTTGAACTCCAAAAAAGTAGTCCTAGTGACACCTAGACTATATATCTTTATAAAAAAAAGGTGACTTTACATTCTAATTTTAATTTGAGAATGGAGAGGGGTGAAAATTGGATAATTTGATACACTTGAAAAAAGGGTGGTGGTGAGTGTAGGATATGGATAAAAGCAGTGTTTTAGGATAATTCATATATATGAAAAAGTGTATGAATGTTTTCCAATATTTCATGTGTAAGTGGCATATTAACAACAATGTTATTCATATTAGAAAGAATGCTTGAATTAATAATATTAACCCCTCATGCTTGAACTAAAAAAAAAAGTAGAATATTATTTTTAGGGTTGAAAATAGATTCTCGAATTTTAAAATCACTTTTCAAAACATAATTTGCATATGGTAAAAATATGAATCTTGCAAAATACAAGCATCTACTGAAATCAATCTCCATTTCCAACTTTTATTAATTATTCAGCATAAAATGTTGACCTTCACGACCAAGCATGGTAAGGGAAATTGATTGGCTCACCTTACATTCATAGTTGAGTTGAAAAATTTGATTGAATATAAAACTTAACCCCTGAAAGATAGTGGACTCTAAAACTCATAATTAAAAATTAATCCAAATTTTTATCAAGTCAATTTTGAATGGATTTTTTAGAGATTCAGACCATTTTTTCCTATTGAAAATTTATGTTGCTAAGAAGACCTTTCAATTTTGTCCACATCAAAAGTTGTGTTGTCCAAAATAAATTGAGTTAGGCAAGCACCTTCAAATAGCTTTTGTCAGATTTCTCTTTTACATTTTAAAATTTGGCAAGTATATAACCAATATGATAGAGTCGCAACTGTCAATAAAATAAAATCATTTTTGGTGCAAAAGATTTAGTATAAGAGAAGTCAAAGTCTGTTGGACAAAGGTAAGAAGATCCTTTTCTAGTGCTATAATCTTGCAATCCACGAAGTCAAAAAATTTGGAATTTTTCCTCTCATTATCATAGTAGATTTGTATAATATTGTGCAATTGAATATTCATTATTTTTAAATATTGTTTCATTTTTACTCCATACGATAGAAACTACAAGTTTTTTAAACTTTTGTATGAAACAAATCTTGGTCATGTAGTGATTAATTTGTTTGTATGAAGGCTCAATCCACTAAACGCAAGGTATCTATGCAAAAATCTATTCAATCATATTAGATTACTGTTTAATCAAGTTTTTATAAGGAAAAAACCCATCAATACAATGCTTAAGTATAAAATATTGTAATCCAACTAAGTAGTTGGTTTATCTCTTAAAGGCCAAGGGGTAATCCAAAGTTCCAAAATTATGGAGATCTTTTATAAAATGCAACTTAAACTATGATTTTCAAACAAAAGTTGTAAAATATAATAATTACAACATCCATTGCAACACAATCCAATATTTTTCAATAAAATTGAAAACCAAAATTGAAAGTTCCTTCAAAAATTGATTATAGTTAGTATATTTGTTGTTTTCACCAAAAAAATCTTTGAGTTTAGAAAGTTAGTTCTAAATATTTTGATCAATTGAGATTTTTATTTTACTTATTTATTGAAGTCATTATGGAAAGGCTATTTTTTGAAATCAAAAAGTAAGTTTTTGAGTTTAGATATATTTATTTTCTTTGAACTATAGAATATTTGCAAAGGATAATTCAGAAGATCTATACCAAACAACTTGAAAAGAAACAATATAAGAAACTACAAACATTTTGGTGGATGAAGAAAAGAAGATTATGAGTACTTGGGACAAAGTTTGCATGAAATGTTGGTTGAAGATTGAATGTTTGGCCCTTTAGGGGTCAAATTGTGATGTGCTCCCCATCTTTTTTTGGCTTGAAATTTTTTGGAGACATAACCAACATTATATTGAGTATGTTAGATTTTTAAATAGAAAATTATAGTGCAAATTTTTTCCAGAATCAGTGGTCAAAGGCATCTAAAATTGTCACAATGAAAAAAAAAAAAAAACTTCAAATGCTTATATCTTTCAATTTGTACAGTCAAATGTTGCCAAATTTTTATCACTTCTTTCATTATAAGTCTAATACAAGGTCCAATGGTTAGATTTTCAAAAAAAGTATTCTGTTGAAAATTTCAATGAATGCAATAGTAGGCAGTTTCGAATGTTTTTTTACAAAAAATGGCCTTGGGCCTTTAGGGGTTAAATGACTAGGTTTCAAATACAATTTGTCTATAGTAATTGAACGTCCCCAAATTTTCATAAGCTAAATACTTCATGAAGACTAAAAGAGAAGTTGTAAAAGGAGTCGTGCAACCTTCAATTTTCTTCTAGTAATTCACATTTATTTGGCATTTAAAGCCGCAATGTAATTCTTATAATAGAAATCATTAAAACCAAGGTACCCCAATTCAAAGGTTGGATGGGAAGGTATTATGGAACTAATTTTTTCCACGACTAAAAAATATATTAATTAAAGGAGATAAAATTCAAAAAAATCCAAAAACAGGTCAAAAAAATAAAATAGTTTTTATCTTTAGATGCAAATAACTTAATACTGGAATACTTCTAATTTATTATTAATTATTTAACCCAAATACAATTTCTTTCCCTATTTCATAGATTTCCAATACAATATAAAATATAAAACTTATTCAATTTATAGGCAATTATTACTTCTTAATAGGCATTTACTTCTAGTTTGAGTTAGGTTGTTTCTTAGAAACATCATTCAATTTCTGTAGCGTTTGCCATAGTACTTGATGTACTATTACCTTTAAAACATTTAAAAATAAAATAAAATATGGATAATTAATATAACAATAGAAATAACATATCACCAAAATTTCAAATCTAAAAAATGTAGGTCAAAAGTTATTCACCAAATAGAATGACTAAAATTTTGAAGAAAATAGATACTTTGAGGTTTAAAATTGTAAAAATAGGAAAAACAATTTAAAAGAAACTAAAAATTGCCCATTTGGGAGGACTTTGTAGTGATGAGATTTCCCAAAAAGAATGATCTTGAAACCATTTTCAATGTTCAAAAGTGCTCGCACAAGGGAGCTCTATTTGCATAGACGTGGAAGACATAATATAAAATATTTTTAGATGCCCCTTGGTAGGCATATGCCTGTATTATATGGGCATAGACCACAAAATTTTCAACTCTAGATCATTCAATTTGGATACTCCAAATGTAGTGAAAAAACATAAACCTCAAAATTATGACAAGTAATTGAAATTCACTTTTAAAATTTTAAAGTTCTGAAAAATCAAGGATCAAATTACAACCAAGTTAGACATCTCTAATAAAAATTTCGTGTTCATTGAACTTACGCTTCAAAAGTTATAGTAGATGATAACAACATCACTCCAATTGTTACAAAAAAATAGGACCAATGTTTTTTGCAAACATCCTACTTTGACTACCTTTTACATCAATAAAGACTACTTTTTTCTGAGAAGTGGACTCTCCAAAGTAAACGTAATAGATGACACTTTCTTTCTAGGTCCACATGGCATATCACTTGTCAATATCTTTATGAAGCTCTTCATACCCTCTAACCAATGTTTAATATTCTTGCAAATTTTCTATAATAATAATCATTTGCTTTTGGCACAAGGCACAAGGCAAATATCTTGCTTAAATTTTCAATAAGATCTCCACAAAATAAAAGATTTGCCAAATTGTGAATAAATGAAATAATTGAATAGATGATAATGTGGATTAAAGTACAAAAATTGATGGACAGATGTCCAAAAATAGATGATTGTCCAGAACTACCAACCTTCAACGGTTAAAGTAATCTGCTCTAAAAGTAACCATTTAAGCCTACCTAACTCATCATTGACAATAGAAGATATTTCAAGCAACATGTCAATCCTTCCTAGATAGGGGTTGCAATTAGAACACGTTTGCTTTTAGAGCAGACTACCTTATTACCAACAAGAAAACAAATCAAATGCCTCCAACTCTTGCTACTATAAAATAGAGTTACTCCTCTTCACAATAAGAATCCACAGCTTTCCAAACGTATCCTCAAATTCATTCATTCCTTCTTGGAGTTGTTCCGCATTGCAGGAGGTTTGTATGAAGAGTGCTTGCATGCGTGCTTCGTCGAAGAACAATTCGACCAAGAGTGAGAAGACGGCTCGATGAACGGCCTTGGCAACAATGTCAGCATCTGCGTTGTATTCCACAGCTCTTGATGTACATGGATGACGAGTAACAGCAATAGCTCGTGCTTGCTCCAGCACTAGTTTAAGGCTGTCAAGACTGTCAATTTCATAATATACAGATGTAAAAAATCTCAATATTGATGTGAATGCTTGGGATAATTTTATATTGATCACGGGCACTTGCGAATCGTGATTTGTATTAGATATAATAAATGTAGAATCCATTTGTGATGATGAATCCATGTTTGACGATTCATCCGGCAAAGTAGTTGAATCTGTCTGCTGTGATGTTGAATCCCTTTGTGATATCGGTGCTAATGAATCCATTTGTGATGTCGGTGCTAATGAATCCATTTGTGATGTCGGTGCTAATGAATCCATCTGTGATGTTGGTGCTAATGAATCCATCTGTGATGTTGGTGCTAATGAATCCATTTGTGATGTTGATGCTAATGAATCCATCTGTGATGTTGAATCTATATGCAATTTTGCACTATTCTAGTTTTATTATATATACTACAAATTGAGTGTTTGAACCAATATGACGATTGTAATTATGTAAATGTGCTTCTTGAAAAATATATATGAAGAATACATGAAAAATATATGAAGAAGAATATTTATAGGTGTCACATGGTTTTAAATATAGTTGATCTTTTTACTTTTAGAAAAGTAAAAGAATCAAGTAGAAAGTAATAGCAAAGAAAAATATGACTTTTCTTAAATTAGTTATAAAATTGAATGTGTATTTTAGTTATAATATTCAATTAAATGTCTATTTTTATATTAGTTTTTTTAATAAAAATAGGATTTTTTTTATTTTTATCTCTTTAGTGATTTGATCCAACTGTTCTATTTGATTACCTTCCATATACAGTGACTCTCAAAAAGTTTTGTATACTTACAAAATTTGCTATAGCTAATGGAGTAATTAGAGATTTTCAACAAGATTTGAATGTATTGTGGTACAAATACTATACATGCTTAAAAGGAATTTTCAAATAATTTTAGTTAATTAAGAATTTAATTAAATTTATTCATGAAAAAAAGAATTTAGTTCAAGTAAATTTGTTTTAAAGATTCTTTAGTAAGTAGAATGAAAATTCTTCTTAGAATGTTCTAATAAGGATCACACAAATTCTAAAATTTTATTGAGTAAAGTATCACTAACTAGAATATGACTCCCAACATTTATGATTTGTATAATTTTTTCCAAAAACCACTAAAAATTTATGGAAATTTTGAAAAGCATGTTATATATATATATTTATATGAAATTATTTTCTAATGGATTTTTAACAAATACAAAAGATTTTACAAAATGAGTATGTAAAAATATCAATAAATTTTACTTTAAGGATACATCCTTTTGATTTTCCAAAAAATTCAAAGTTCTTAAAAGTTTTTTCAAATGTAATGAAAAACAAGGTAATTGACACAAAACATATACATTCAAAAATATAGTCAAATGTCCTTTTTGCATTATTATATATAAATTTAATGAAGACAAATATAAAGTCATATACTTTGACAAATGGCACATCCATCTTAACTAAACAAAAATTATACTCCGTAGGAGAAAAATGGATCTATAATTGATCCAAATCAATGAATAGCATTGATGTTTACTATTCTACCTTCTACTTGAATACAACCTTTTTTCACAATGTTCCCACCAAAGTGCATATACAAAGGAGTCACCAGTTAATTAACTTTGACAATTACAGTGACATTTGTTACTAGCAAAAATAAAGTTATTTATTTCATTTATGTCAAAGAATGCAAAAAGAAATCTTCTTTTGATTGATGATATTATTTACATCCATGGGCACTTAATAGACATTCAAAATAAGGATAAATACAATTTATTTGTTAAAAAATTTGTGAAACCATACCAAGATTTTGTAGCAAGAATTACCAATTTCACCCAATTAAAAAATTCTATCTTCAAATATTCTTTTATTTCTTTTGAAATTATCTCTCAAAACGTAAACTTTGGTATAAATTCTTTCAAAAGATATTTTAGAAAACCAAACATTTGATTAATATTTAATTTGACACAAAACCAATAGAGATTAAAATTGGAAGAATGTACATGAATGAGTGACAAATATTGATGAAGGTGGATGAAAATTATATGAGTACAAGACATTATGAAAATAGTCTGTACCACACTATATTGAATTTATGTAAAATACAAGGAAGCCCAATATTAATGGTTTCAATATAACCACAAATATGAATTTCAAACCTTTTTCAATTTGGATGTTCATTTCTATTTATGAACATATGACAACAAAAATGAACTTCATAATTATTTCAATTTGTAGATTTATGTTTTGAGACTATTTATTCTTGAATGTTTTAAATTTATTTTTCAAAGATGAAATCATGTATTGTCTATTAATCTTCAAAGAATATATTTACTTCTAATAATTTAAAAAAAATTATTTTTTTGTAAAAATTTGAAATCGTTATAAATTTTTTAAATTTAATAAAAAAATTTGAATAGAAAAATACGTTCATTTCAAAAAACAGGAAATTTTCTCTATGGATTAAAATATTTTTTCATATTTTTTTGTAACTAGAAAATAAATAGACCATGGTTATAGATTTAATGTTCAAATTGCAATCAATTATTTAATTTTAAGAGTTTTTTGAATGTTTGAGTTGGAATAGAAACTATACTTCATTAACCTTTGAATGACCGTGGTTGATTTGGGGGGCGGGCGCAGTTTTTCAAGAAAATGAATTTTGTGGCCACCTTAAACATGTAGTCTTATATCAAAGCATAAAAGGTATTTCCATAAGGGAGATTTTTCAACCTAACAAAAAATCAAACTCATCCAACACTACAAATTGCTATAAATAAGGTAGGAGGTCCATAAATCAACCTTTTAAGGGCTAAAATTGAATTTTGGGGAGGCAAAACATCTCTAAAAATTTTTTTAGTAAATTTTCCTCAAAAGACAAGTAGAATAGGCATCTAACCCAAGTTGTTTCATATTTTTTCAAGCTTTGTGAAATTGGTTACAAATTTTTGAAGCTCACAAAAAATTGTCATCTGTGGTCATCAAAACAATTACCCTTCTAAAATGTGCAAATTTGGTACATTGAAGAAAGTGAAATGTACCTCTAAATCATGTTTGCTTCTAGAGCCTTGTTGGAGTTTGAGTTGCTTTCTTTAGTTCTCAAAAATCAATGACTTGAATGATCCTTTAGAATTTGCGCTACATAAATACCAATGCATAAGTTTATTTTGGGCATTCATGAGACTACAAAGCAACATTTATGCCTTGTCAAGACATCAAGTTACAAAAAAGTCTCACAATTTGGTTGATATTTTTTGTATTTTTGTTGAACACTTCCCATTTGAAGGTCCAGGCCATTTGAATTTGCAACCTCATAGCTAATTCATCAATGCTCCAATTTTCTTGAAATTGGATTTGTTTAAAGTACACAAAGACAATCTAACTGCATTATTCTTTGAGATTTTTGTGATCAAGTGCATTTTGAACAATATTAGACCGCGAGTCCAAAAATCAACCCAAAAGTGGTCGACTGGTCACTAAAGGATTAAGTTTGTTTCATAAATTGGGCTCAAATTTGAAAAAGGTCATTTTTTTACTCAACTTCACATCAAGAATAAGAGCTTGATGCTGCCAAAATACATTACACTATGATCTATTGACTAAGCCTCTTTCTATATAGAAAAGTTAATAATACCACAAAGAGAGATTTTTTCAACACCACTCAACCAAGTCCCCTAAGGACTTTAGATAAAAAAATTAATTTTTCTATCTTTCTATGGCTAAATGCCATCCAAAACTTGTTTTTTGAAATCCCTTGGCATTTTTGAACGTTGTCCAAGAAGATTCAATATTATTTGCAAAATTGCATAAAGTATAAATAAATAAAAATCTAAAGGAACTTAAAGTTTCATTGGGAAGGAAGGACCTTTTTTTTTTTTAGCAAAATATGATTTGGAAATTTAATACAAATGCATGTGGAAGTATTGGCGGCAATTATGGAGGAAGTCACTATAAAGTACATATAAAGAAGTGCAAAATACGCAAGATATGTAAGACACATGTGCACTTGATGGAAACAACAAAGAACCTAAGGAGCATTTTAGAGGTAGAAACAACAGAAGAATGTATTTTTTTAACTACCACTATAGCCAAAGAAATTTGGTACCTCAATATCTTTGCAACATAGCTTAGCATATTTAAGTAGGATTTCATGACATATTCTATGCATTTACTTGTAACACGGTGCTTTTAGCCTATACCTTAGCATCTATAAACTTTAATGAATGAAGGTTGTTGCATTAAAGAAATAATAGGCATTTTCAATGAGAAAAGATTCTAGTTGTTTCTTGTATATTGCTCATATTTTTTGGTACAGTATGCATTTTGTATGTTTTTTTTCCTATTTGACAACATTACCACCATGTGGTTATATTCCCAAGTGTCTCATTGCCTATTTTACTTTGAGCAATTGCATTTAAATTATTTTGTACTTTTTTGTACATCAAAGACAAGACCTATTTATTTGCTCAATCACATCTTTGGGCATTATATAAGCAGATCATGCTCATTTTCTACACAAGACATGTACATAATATAAAATAGGAGGTCCATAAAGTGCTTGGAATCTAAAAATGTACACTTCCTAAAATGTACACTATTTGTATATTTAGTTGAAGCAACAATAAAGCAAAATGTACAAATAGTGTACATTTCAGAAGGTGGACACTTTTAGTGACCATTTCATTTTTAACTTCAGAAATTTATAAATAATTCTACAAAACTCTAAACAATATGAAACAACTTGAATTAGATGCCAATTCCATTTAATTTGTCTTTCAAGGAAAATTTATTGAAAACTATTACAAAAAGTCTTACTTCTACAAATTGATTTCCCACTTTTAAATGGATGCTTTATGGACCTCCTACCTTATAATTTTTCCATTCAATATAGTAGGATTAATTGTACAATTTTTTCTTAAAGAAGTAATGTTAAACTAATGCAGTAAAGTAGATTCTCTCGATTCTCTTGTCTAACTACTTAGACTACTTAGACTTCACCCCTAATTCCTTGAGCAACCATATATAGTTGCTCTAAAATTTTAGACTCATTTGTATGTTGCCAATTAAGGTCAGCTATTATAATCCTTTATTTGTTACTGAAAATATTTTATTCATGAGAGGTCCTCAAAGACATATATGTACCTGCCATTTTTGAGATCTAAAATATTCTACTTATTTGTTTGCTTTGAAAATGGTCCCATTGGAAAGAGTAAAGTGTTTTCATGATTTTCATCGTTGAAATTTTGAACATTCAATTGTTGATTTGGAATTATTTGGGATTTCTACTAATACAAAAAAATTGCATTTTAAAAATTGCAATGTGGATCGTGTAATGAGTTTGATAGCTCTTTATTTATAGTTTGGAAGTATATTTTAGTGTGCTAAAACAATTTCTAATCGCTCATTTCACTTCAATTTCTAGTTCCAAAAATTCTAGGATAGTATGCTAAAAATAGGATATGTTCATTTTTCATGTTATAATCTCACAACTCCTATGCAATTTCACACTCAAAATTGATAAACATACTAATAAGCAAGTTCTTTAAACATTTGTTCAGTTAGATTTGAAAAGAAAACAATTTGCTTCACTTAGAATGACTACAAATCCATGATCTTTTGTCATAGGAATCTATTAATTTATTTGGTACAAAAATATAAAACCATCAATAGGTAGAGTTATAACCATGATAAAAAGGTTCAAGATCAATGACCTACCACCCTAATCTTGTTTGATGTGTGTTTTGAAAGCACAGGTTTAACAAATTAAAAGCTCTTCTTTTATTGCCTAAAGCTATAACTTGTTCTGACTAGCATATGTTCACAATTAAAAGCATCCCCTACAACCTCCAATTAGCCAAGCTCCTTCAATTGACATCTTGTCCAATTTAGAAGGGATGGCCACCTGTATCCAATAGTACAACTCCCTAACATACACTTCCAACCAATCAAACATCAAAGAATTTGCAAAAGTGATAAGTACCCTATCATTTATTACAACGACTTGCAAATCCCAAGAGAATATATAGCATGTAGAGGAGTTAGTGACCCCTTCAAATATGGCTTATTTGGGGGAGAAAGTGAAGGTCAAGCGTGATATACACTAGAATTGATTGCTCATCATCCAAAAATTAGAAGAGAGGAGGTACCTGGAGGGCTGCAACATGCAACATTTAATGAACTAAATCTTTATCGGCCTCAAACCATCCATAAATAGATATGAACCTGATATTGTTTTGTGACAATAGCACCCATCGCTTGCCCAAAGACAATAAATTACACACTGCAAAAATGGGTGGGTAACTGACACAAATTGGACGGTCCAGTAGATGTCCCAATTGGGTGCCTGACTGCATTGGGTTGTCCCACCTTACCTGCACTGCATCTATCGCAGCAGAGTCGGCAGCTGTTCCCATGAATTGGAACCCATTCCCAATGCCAAGAAAATCAAACCCTGTATTTCATGCAGAACCAAACAAACAAAACCCTGTACAAATGCCTCAGTCATTCTGAACAATTCAGATCTTCCCGAAATCAACTCAATAAGAGTACCTGGACCTCAAAGACTTCCCTGCCCAACAGCTTGGAAACGGGGCCTGCATAACATCTACACAAACCGTCATTGCAAAAAATCGAATGCCGCATAAAGCACACCGCTCCAGCCAGACTCTAAAATCCAAGCACACACTAATAGTGTATCCCCGAAGACAATTTTCGGTAGCAAAAGAAGTGAAGTGGGGCACTGTCCCGATTGCATTGTAGAAAATAGCAGCGGCGAAGCAGCAGATGAACCTGCACATGAATGAAGGTCATTGACACGTTAACGGCACGGAAGCATGTCTTGCACGCCACAGCAGAAAGAGTGTTCTTCAATCTGTTCACCACCAACTGCTCAACTTTCAACAAATGATTACACAGCTGTGTCCCCTAGCAGCCCGCGGAAGGTACAGAAGACGATGCATGCAGCACCCACTCCCAAGTGAGGGAGGCAGAAAATTGAGCCTTCTGCAAATCGCATATGGTCACGGTCCTGAAGCGAGTGCTCTCTACTGGAAAAAAAAATCTACGTACCCTGCCACTAACAGCCATCCTCCCTAGGGATATAGCATTCCCCTTGGCTACCTACGGCATCTTCCTCATCATAAAAAGAGATAGCATTCCACGTTACTCGTCCTCGTCATCTTCCTCGGGTTCATCGTCCTCATCGTCAGCCTTTCCCTGAAAATACACCCCCGCCCACCCTTGCACTCAGTACCCACTCCTGCAATGTTCCCGTGTGATCCCCGTTCATTAAGACTATGGTTTCATCTCAGTAATGGTCCCGTGCAATCATAGCTCACCGTGTCCTCATCATCACCACTTTCTTGCTCCCCGCTCTCGAATCCATCCTCGTCTTGCTCCTGCAAGTTCAAGGCAAGCTCAGCACACATACCACAAGATGCACTCGGGACGTTCTTAGTCCCCCAAACCCCAAAACAAACAATACTCTCCGACCATAACACAGCCAATGTGCTCCAAGCATCATATAGCCAGAATATGTGCTCCGAACAAAACACATGCACACATGTAAGAAACACAACTAATAATATATGACCAATCAAGAATGAGGCTGCGATACTCACATTATTGAAGTACTTCAGCGGATTTGGCCACAGATCATCCTTGATGACCTCTGCAACCTGCAACCCAAAAAAGGAATCCTGAATCCGATTTCACGTCAACATACAGCTATCATTCGAATCCTCATTCCACGTACATCAAACGCTTAGACAAACAACACACTCACTCCCTTCCCCAGTTTGTAAGGGTTCTTCAAGTCTACAGGCTTCAAATGCGCTACCTCATTCATTACCCTTGGACTAATACAAACCACATCCCACGACTTATCGAGACAGGTGACATAAAAACCACGTCCAAACACTAGCCTCCACAACTCCGAAATTGACACCACACCCAAAGACAGTCAACCAAAAGCTCATGCACCAGAAACGCTCCCCATCCCGGTCCTAAATCACCATGATTATACTAACCTCATCCTGGATTCCATCTAGAGACACCTTCTGCTCGGTATCCGAGAACCATTTGAAAAAACTGCACAGCAACGCCACTTCCTTTGTTAGCCAACCGAACACCTCCAAGACCCCCACCCACCCACCCACCACCCACCATTGCACCGCCGGCGGAAAAGCGCCGGAGACGCAGGGATTAAACAACAACCAAATCACCTACAAATCATACGATATCGCACAAGTACTTCCAAAGCTCAAAGCCACACTATTTCAGACGACCGGGATTCTACAATTCACCTGTCCTCAACAAGTGGTCTTTTCAGACCTTCTTTCTCAGGGACCACACCGTTCGTCAGGTCCTGTCAAAAACAACCAGTTCGCCATGTCACAGACTGTAATACACACAACACACTCACTCCAGGGAGCACGACCTCCAAATATGCTTGCAGAACGCGACACCCAAAGCCTAAAACCCTTACCATGCCAGCCTTCCACTTCGGCTGGGTGCCCGACACCGATGTTGTGCCGTCGTCCGAAAAGCTGAACACTTTCGTCAACTTTGCATCGTTGAAGTAAGGATTTGCTCGGAAATTCTGCACAATGCCAAAGCACCCGCCACTATTCCTTTCAACAATCTGATTCTTTCAACACAGTGCTCTACTTCCATACAATAGAGTAAGCTAATCAGACATGAAATCTGCGCAAGAAAGCCAACGAATTCTTCAAGCAAGTTCATGGTTTGGACAGAAACTCACGAAGCTGATGCTATAGCCTGATTTAACGTCCTTGAAATCTTCCACGTCCAGGGACTCCAGGTACTTGAACACCTGGAACACATACACGCACTCTGTAAGAGAATTTCTACAACCTTCACCCTTGCCTTGAGCAACGAATGACCCCAGATGATCACGGGCGAAATAAAGCATGGAATAGCTTCTGCCATAAAACTCACCTTCTGGTCCTCTTCGGTCAAAAGGTCGCATAGCACTGGGTGGCTCAGAAACTGCATGCAACAAACCGCATCAGATATCCGTGAATAAGGTCGTTTCCTTTCTGCCCCACTCGCACCAAACGGATTGCAAAGGAGGGAAAGGACAGGCAACCAAGGAGCAAGCTTTCAATCTCAGAGAAAGAGCCGTACAGCAGTTAACCAGAAGTCTGGAATGTTATGTATGATGTCATTGCGCTTGCTATAGACCGGACGCCGGATTTCGTTGTAGAACTGTTCCACCTCCAGCACTTTGTCACTGGCCTCCTCGTTCACCTGGCCACCCCACCTGGCGCAATGTCAATTACCTGCTATAGCATAATGTGTGCAGGTTCTTGCAGCTACGTCCCACCACTCACCCTTTTCTTACGCTCTTCATCGATTAGTCCGCAGATCAAGAGCGGGAACCAAAACCTTCCAAGGGTCGACATTGCAGGCAAACCGCATCACAAGCCGTCAGCAGTACTTCATCCATTGTGCAGTAAGCCAGCCTCAACATTCGGCAAAGAAAATTGACACCTTGCCCTCACTACTTCACAGGACAACGAAAAGATACCAGGAAAGCAACCCCGAGGGCATAAATACATTATAATAAAAAAAAAGCGAAGGACGAAGAAATGCTAAAAAGAACTAAAAAAAATATCATTGAACAAGCCCTTTCCTACCATTTCCGAAACCTAACCCTAAAAACTGCCTCAGAAATTGTGCAACGCCGAACCAACCCCATGGCTCTTAAACCTATGCTTAAACCCCCACCCCTCCCAGAAAAATATCGACACTCGCATTTCCACCCCGAAAAACAAAACCTTTATTGATGACAAATAATATAAATAAAAGAAGCGCACGTCGCACCAACAGCCGAGGAAAAAATTCGGCGAGGAAACGGAAACCGACATACCCGTTCGAGCTCGTCCTGCACTTCTTGCAGCTTCTCGATGGCCTGCACCAGCTCGGCGTCCAGTTCGGAGCCGTCCTCCTCCTCCACTTTGGCCCGCTTGCCCTTGTCCATCGTCGCGCCTGGCTCCAACAGAACAGTGGCGAAATCAAATAATCTGAAGGACGACGAGCGGGCAAGCTAGGGACACAATAATAAAAAAAACTCGTATACAATAACGCCGAGGACTCTGCAAAAAACTGTGCAAAGATCGCCGCCGACATACAAGGAAGAAGAAAAAGACGAAGAAGGCAAAGAAGCAGCAGAAGCCCAAGGATGTACACAGGGAGAATGTCGGAGAAGAGAAGCAAGGAAGGGAGAATCGAGGCAACGGTGGCGATCACAGACAAACAGACAGACAAACCGCGAGTTAAGGGGACGCTGGAGTCGTCGTTGAGGGCGCGGGGGAGTTCTTCGCCGTTCCTTCTACTTCAAATTGTTAAAATTTTATTTTATTTTATTTTATTATCATATTCTTGTGTCACCAAACTTTTAAAATTTTATTTTATTTAAAAAAATTCTTATAGTTTTGATGGGGGAACGGTTCAGAAATGCTTTTATTAAATGTTACCTCTGCTTATGAAAAAGACCCGTGTTTCTTTTGTATTTTATTTTGCAAAGGAAATATTGGTCTTTTTCAGAAAGAGAGGGAGTAGTAAAAATAGGTTCTGAGGGAGACAGTGCACTTTATTCTTTCCAATACCTAATCCAATCCAAATGATATCTTTGCATTCAATTCAACCTCAAAAATTTAGGAGTCGACATGATCTCTTATCAATTCTGGAAGAAGTAGTAAGTGATGAGAGATCATCTACACTTCTAAATTCTTGTTCTGAAATGAATACAATGAATTCATTTGAATGAGATTGGATACACAAACAGAATGAATGGAGTCTCTTTCAAAGGTGATTGTGCTCTTATTTGGTGTAAGTAGTAGATTTAAGGACTTGGATCTAGTTTATTGATGTAAAATTGTTTCTAAGAACAAGCCCTATCAACACTATTCAAGTATAAATCTATAATTAGTGCTTAAATGAAAAAGAAAAATTATGTTTTGAGAGTTCTTTGTTGACTTTAGTAAATTTGAAGAATATTTAAATTATAAGATTGTAAGAATATTTAATGTAATATAAATTGTTTTAATGATAGAAAGATAGTTTGATAGTTTTTGTAATTAGCTATCAGCTTTTTAGAGATTTTTTAAATTTCATTTGAGTGTAGATTCTAAGAGATTAAATTGTTTAAAGTTAGGATATCTATTATTAATTTAATCCCTAAAGGCCAAGGCATTTTTTGGGTCCAAAACCACTGAAAATTGCCATTTTTGATGCAATCACTCAAGAAACCAAAAAAACATTTTTTTCCAGAATCTAACCCTGGATCATATGGTAAATTTTTTATGAAGTTTAACCGTACGGATTGGAAGATACTAGTATTTGAAGTTGGAAAAGTAAATTTTTTTGAATGCTAGCTTGCAATTTCAGATGGCTTTGACCACCATTTGTGGAAACTTTCTGCACTATGGACCATAGGATTTTAAAAAAATTATTGAACATTTGAGTTGAAAGTCAAGAAATTTTTTTAGGATGTCAAAACTTGATTTTCACATATAAAAAAATTTGTTAAGTAAAAGTAGATCCTAGATTGAACAAAACACTAAACTGTTAATAGCTCTAAGATGGAATTGAAACATTGTAATCCCAAGGGTGTGACTGTTCTTGCAAACAAGCTTCATCCTATTAAAAAAAATTGAAAAAAATTGAAAATTGCATTAAAAAAATGAATTCTATAAGTTGATTTTTGAAGAAGATGTGTAAATTGCCCAAAAAATAAGACTGTCTATGACTTTTTCATTATTAGTCCAAATAGAATGAATCAAAGCTTCAAATTTAGATAAAAACATAATCTTTTAGAAGAAGTTAAAAATTTTAAAAATTAACTTTTTGTGTTTTATTTGTTTTGCCCAACAAAATTCTTTTAAGACTTTGCATGGCATCACTTTTGCTCCCAAATACCGATTGAAAACAAAATTATATTTTTAGAAAGCTAATGTGATTCTTTATCTTGAAAAAAAGTTTCAAAAAATTAGGTCAAAATTTGAGGTCACTCAAGCCTGCCCAAAATTCCAAGTGTCCCTTGAAGGGACATTGGGCTTTTGGGGGTTAAGAATTTAGGTCTCTACTTAGACTTCTAATGATTGAAACAAATGGAGATGGCTTCTTAAGTGCCGTTTTCTAATTGCGCACTTTTCCATGATCAATATTCTAAAATCACTAAAATCACTTGTTTAGAAGTCGATCTAGCAAATTGTATTAGTGATGACCATAATTTGATAGCATAAACTCATAATCTAGCTATCATGATTTTTTTTAAAGGAAGGAATCTAATAGAATTATAAAAAAAATTTATAATAAAAGAAGAGGATAGTATGTACATTGAAATTTGGCGATATACAATCTTCCAACATAGCTCCGTTTTTTGTTAGCAATGTATAGTGCAGCTCTAAATGATATAGTTTTGCAGGTGTGTGCACCACATAGGCACCTATTTACAAACTTTGGATTTTTTTTTAACTTGGCCTCCACCTTTCGATAGTCTTTCAATTTAGCTTCCAACTTTAGATTTTCATTTAATTTAGTCTCCAACTTTAAAGTTTCTTTTAATTTAGTCTCTAACTTTGGAATTTTTATTATTTTACTCACTGACTTTGGATTTGTTTTTATTGTATTTTCCAACTTTGGTTCTTTTATCTTCAATTGTTTTTTGTTTGGATGCACAATCAATTCACCTGCAATATCATTTCACATCTTGGATTTTTTTTATTAAACTTTTAAGAAAACACTTCCTTTGGTGTAAATCAATGAATTTTAGGAAAAAAGCCAGATATATTAGAGAGTTTTTTAAAAGCAATTACATATCATAAGATATTATCTATCTATAGATAATAGGTTTAAAAAATATTATAACAACAAGTGAATTAGAAAAGCTTATCAATACCACTTAATATAGATAGAAGAGGAAAAAAACAAATGAACCAAAGAAAACAACATAGAAATTTGGAGGTATTCACATGATTATAAAGATGTATTTGTATAGAAAACTTTAGATATATACATATTCTATTTAAAATAAGGTCCACAAATTATAGATTGTAAATCATTATCTAGTTATGAAATTAAAATGTCAAGATCAGAAAGTAGAGAAATTAAAAAGCAAAATTAACTTGGCAAAAACAAACCATGATATTTATTGTCATTGCTTGAGATATTATAAACATACTTTTTTTGTCAGTAGAACTACTAAAACCAAGTCTTTCAATAAAGCGAGGTTTGGGATTGCTGTACTTTTGAGCCTTATTATATTTTTGAGTTTGAAATGTTGCAAGATTAGAAGTAACTAATACGATGGATTTGGTGAATTCAGCAATTTTCAATTCATTGGGATCTACATTCAATACATTATTACACCCTTGTCAAGTATATTTTGTTTCCACTTAAATGACCAAATAAGTTGAATAAATGTATATATTGTGGTTTAATACATAAATAGAATGAATTCATGAAATATACTCCTCAAAGACCAACAACACTAGCATATGAGCATGGATATGCAAGCCTACAAGCTTTGATCATTTGTATACATAGATTCTTTACAATCATTGAAGGTGTTTATAATATAATCGCCTATAATATAGGTATTATAACATAAATGTACTATAATTTTGGAAGGTTTTTATAATATAAACACCTTTAGCATAGGTGTATAGACTCCTATACTCATGTGCTCATAATTCTAGCTTCATATAAGAGCAATTGTACTTCAAAGACTAAACAATTTTTTTTGGATAGATGTGTATATTCATTTTTAAGGGTTGAATATCCAATTTATGTGATATTTAAAATAAAACAAACAACAAAATATAGATGAAAAACATCATAATATCATAATTTTATATTATATTAGCAATTTTATATAAATAAATAAAAGTGTATAAAATTTTTAAAAATAACAAAAATTAAAATGTGTCTTCAAAAGGTGAAGTGTAAATCTAACATCATTCACTAAATCTTTGATACTAGGCGCATGACAATGTAATTTGTTTCGATGTACACATTCAAATCTTTCAAATTATTGATTTGCTTATTCAATCATTTAGATTTCTAACTTATAAAATGTAATAAAATAGAAGGGAAGATTACAATAAATTAAAAACAAACGCAAAAAAAAGTGTATAAATTCATCTTATTAGTAAAACTCACATATTCTTCTAATTTACCTTCTGCAGTAGCATATGCGTCCAACTTTGCTTTACAATTGCCCATTTAATTTGTTCATAAATTTTGCCCATTTTTCAATTGAAATTTGTGATTTGATATTACATTGTACTTGTATATTCATCTCTATGATAGATTGCTTCAAATTGCTTGATTTGATAGTCTAAAGGTTGTAATATGATGTAACTTCGATATAAATTATGCTCACAATTGTGCATTCTTCTTACTATCATTATAATAAAATGCTACACTAATAAGTATTCATATTGTAATGACTATTACACTACTAAAAATTTAACACTTCCTTTAAAGAATTGCTTATGAAATTTGTAGAATATTTTATTTGATGGTGGGATCTACACTTGTTTGCACCAAAACTCTTTATCCTTATTTAGAGATGTTTAAATAATTGCATATAAAATTCACTAGTCTAGACTCATTGCAATCTCATAGATTCATCAATCAAATGTATGAGTCATAATTTAACCAAAATTTAGATAGTTGTATAATGAAGTTAAAACCAGCTTTTTTGCAAAGACATCACTCATTATATTATTTATATTCCATGTCAAATTTTAGATGACTAGCTCACAGTTGCATTTGATTTATGCCTTAAAGTATATAGAGTCTTTTTGTTACTTGTTGAACTTCCTTAGGATCTTTTTGTTACTTGTTGAACTTCCTTAGGGTCTTTTTCTTAATAGTGCCTACGAGTTTGCTTTATGTCTTTCCTTTCAAGTTCCATAACTTCAGAGTCACGCTTTTATTTTGTTTTTTCCTACCCTTTCATGTGTCCTTTCATCCATGATGTATTAGAACAACAACTGTTTCAACTTCGTATCCTTCATCTAAGATAAATTAGATTGTCACATGACTTCCATTTCTCAACAGTGCTTTTAAGAATTCTTTTCAACCACTATAATTTATTTAAGAGCATTTGAAGTTTAAAAAATCAAATTCAAATTCAAAAAATCTTCAATCAATCATGAAATAACTTATACAAAAAAATGGAATGAAGCCATGAATTATCCAATGAAAATAAGCCATTGATGTAGTGGATAGATATTTGCATAGTGTCCATCTATAACTAAGTCTCTCTTTAGTCTATTCACCACTCAGCTTAAACTTTACAAATATTTACTGAAACTTCAAATTTTCACAAAAACATTTGAAATTGAATGATAATTTGCAAGGGGAGAAAGTAAAATAGTAAGGTGGGATTTGAAATAGATTAATAAATTATCATGTAAGTGGTCATTTTAGATATGAATATTAGTTGTTGTTTTTTCATCTTTTATAAGGTGCCAAAGTGGTGATACAAAATGTTATAGTGGTGCTCCAAATTTCAACATTCATCCACACATTGGATAGAAAATATTACATTGGTATATGTCACATTTCATAATTCTATTCTCATCTACAATTTGACAATTTCATCCAAGATTTTTTTTTTAATTCAAAGTGTTTTGGTGAAAAAATTCATGGTTAGTTGCAATTTTTTACCCTGGTGCAATTTGGCACTAGAAAGCCGAAAAAAGCCCAATTTAAAATTATTTATATGATATTTATATTTATATAATTAATATAGAGTTCAAACGTGGCTAGAAGGACGTTGTCAACTTTTTGTGCCATAGATGACTTCCAAGAAGCTAGTGGATAGAAAAAAATTACATCTTCATCAAATTTTTATTTTTTGTAGAATTTATTGAACACATTTGTAGTGTTTGGTGTTGGAGATTCTCCCATTTGGGTATTGTTAGGGTGATTGCAACAAAACTAGTCCTATTTCTCGTCACATTGACAGTACCCTCTCTTGTCATCCGCTATAACTTTTGAAACAAAAGTTCAATGAATATAAAATTTGTATTGAAGACGTCTCACTTTATGTTAAATAGATCATCTATATTTTAGAAATTTTAAAACCATTTTTTATATTTAGAAATAATTTTTGTTAATTTGTCACACCATAAGGTTTAGAACTTTTTACTATGTTAGGAGTCTCAAAATTTAATGATTTGGAGCTAAAATTTTCATAGTATATTTGCATATTAGAAAAGCATCTTCTTACCAAAGGAAATCTAAAAATATATTATTTTGTGTCCTCCACATGAGTGCAAAGAGCACTTCCATTGTGAGCAATTTTTGAAAAGTAATGATGGTTCTAAGATCAATCTTTTGGTAAAATCTCATCACTATAAACTCTTTCCAAATGCCAAATTTTTGTTTTTAGAAAAAAAGAATTCCTATTTTTTACAAATTAAAAGGTAAAACTACAATGCAAGTACCTATTTTCAAAAGAGAGTTTGCACTTTTCTAGTTCTCCTATTTAGAAAAATTTTCTATGCTTTTCCTTCTTGGAGTAACTTACGCTTAAAGGTGTATACATTAAACATTTTTTTTTCATTTTTAAAAATTGATTTTGTAATTCTAAAGCACTTCCAAAAGAAAAAATGAGTATTGTGCAAAACGCTACAAAAAGCGCATTGTCTTTCTTGCAATGACCCATCAATTTTTTAACATAGGAAGATATTGATTCTATAGAATATTATAATAGTGTATTTTGACTACTTCTTCACCTTTTTTCTTGGTGAAAATTTTAATCCTATCTTGAACATAATCTATTTCAAATCTGAGTCCAACCAAATGTTGAAATGAAGTTCATCAAGTTTTAGCTTCTATTACAATTGGAAAATTTTAAAAATTTTAAAAATCATAAACTTCAATATTAAATTGCAATTTGAATTTTGAGAACATAACTATAGTCTATTTTTTTTCTAGTTTTAGAACAATAGAATAATATTGATTTCCACCATGATGTTTCACGCTATAATATAGAACTACATGTATGGTGACTCATAATCTGATTCACTAAACTTTCAAATTTACATAAAAATATTTGAAACTTATATATATTATAGAAGAATTATGATATAGAAGAAATATCTCAGATTATGTGGTTAAAAATATATGAAGTTTGATTGTATAGATTGGAAGATAGGTGCATTCAAAATTGAATTTTTTTTTTAATTCTATCATGTAACTTTAGATGACTTTGACCACCATTTGTAGAATTTTTTTGCACTTTTGGCTTTAAATTAAAAGAATTTATATTGAAGAATTGAGTTGAAAGTTTAGAAATTTCTTAAGAAACAAACAAACTTCATTTTCATTCTATAAATTTTAAGAGCATAGAAATAGGTCTAAGATTGAACAAAAAACTAAATTGTAAATAAGATGGAATTGAAATACAATAATACCAACAATGAGAGTGTTCTAGCAAGCATACTTAACTCTATCAAACAATTTTTTGAAAAATTATAAAAATTGTATTAAAAAATAAATCCTATAAATTATTTTTGAAGTAGATGCTTAGATTCCCAAAACAAGATTGTCTATAACATTCTCATCACTAGTTCAAATAGAAAGAATCAAAGCTTCACATGTAGACAAAAAAATAATATTCCCAAAAAGCTTATGTATTTTTCTAGCTTTACAAAAAAATTCAGAAAATTACAATGAATACTGAGACCTTATGAGCCTACCAAAAGTCGCATTTTTGTCCCTCTAGGAACAATGGGACTTCAAGGGTTAAAAGCTAATTATAGGATTCACTTGAAAGGAGTCAGTCCTATTCTTAGTCATGCTTTTTGGAACAAACTACCTTAACCCCTAAAGGACCATTGTCCCTTTTGGGGACAAATGGGATTTTGGGAAGGTACCTACGGGCTAAATTTTTGTCCTTATTTTTTGACAAAATTTTTTTGGAGATAGAAAAAATGATAAGCTTTGTGAGAAGATAATTTTTTTTTTCAATCGGTGCTCGTGAACAAAAGTTATGCCCAAATAAGCTCAAAATAGAGGAAAATGGGTAGCAAAAAAAATTTGCAAAAAATCTAATTTCTTTTTAAATTTTTTTTTTCCTTATTGATTATATTTTTGTCTATTTGGAAAGCTTTGATTCATTTCATTTGGATTTTTTATGAGAAAGTTATGGACAATCTTGGTTTCCGGGCAATTAAAGCATCTTCTTGAAAAGAATAACTTGTAGGGTTCATTTTGGAATGCAGTTTTAACAATTTTTCAAAAAAAAGAAGTTCCACATGGTTTAGTTTTTGTGCTAGAACAATCTCACCATTGGAATTAGTGCATTTTAATTCCATCTAAAAAATATTAATATTTTAGATTTTCCTTCTATCTTATACCTATTTCTACTTAACAATTTATTTAAGAATGAAAATTAAGTTTTTTTGAATTTCTTTTTTTTCCTTAGACTCTCAACTCAATTCTCCACTAGAAAGGTTTAAAGCTCAAAACTTTGTAGTACAAAAGATTTAAATTAAAAATGTTCAAAGTTTAAAAATCTAGTCCCGCAATGTGCTGAAGAACTTGTTTTTTTCACTTCAAACACAGGTATCTTGCAATCTGTGCGGTCAAAAATTCTGAAATTTTTTCCACATATTCTCATACTAGTTAGGTATAAGATCCTATGTTAAGATGTGCAAAAAAAAGCTTTTAAATTTTTTTACTCTTTGCTCTAGAAATGACAATTTTGAGAATTTTTTGGCAGAAAAAGGACCTTGGTCCTTTAGGGGTTAAACAAAGTGAAGCATTGAGAAGTTTGAATAAATGGTCATAGGCCCATCTTTTCAGGTGCAAGCTCTAGTCCATAGAACCTCACAACTAATGCCTCACGCAATGTACAATGTACCAAAAAGATGCCGTCCGCCTCTTTCGGCTGCCGAAAATCCTGAGCCGTTGATCTGATTCAGAAAATAAAAAGACCCCTCTACCAACTGTCGATGGAGCGCCATTGAGAAAAAACAAGAGCCTTCGGACGAGCCTCAGGATCAAGGGATACGGTTTGTTGACGCTGAGTTAAAACTTTGCATCCGGCTTCCTTGAGGCTCGGAGACTACTTTTGCTCCGACGCTGGCATTGTTTTTGAGGTTTGTATTCTAGAATTGGCGTTTGAAGTTTGAATTGACTCAAGTTTTGAGCAGGGTCTGTGATTTTGAGGGAATTGTTTAATTGTATCTTGGGGGTGAGCAATTGTCGGGGAATGTTGGAACTTGTAGCTCTTGCTGTCCAGAGTTGCTCACAAACGTTGATTGAGGATAGTGACTTGAGTTTGATTTTGAGGGAGATGTCCAATTGTGTCTTGGGGGCGAGCGATTGTGTATTACTGCAATTGATAGAGTTTGTCGATGTAGGTGCAACTAATTGGCCTGCTCTCTGCCGTTTTAGGCTAGACATAGCAATTTTGGTGGAGACATCTTTTAGAGATTGACAGAAGGTTTGGAGTTCAGTTTCCTTCTGTGTTGATAGTTTCCTTCTTGTTTGCTTCAAAGTGGTACATAGTGAGGTTACTTTCCTTGCATTGGATGCTGAATTGTGTAAATTGAGTGTTGCTGAATTGGGTGCAGATGCAAGCAAAGTTGTCAATTCTGGTGAGCGTATGTGGATGCGGTGAGAACAGCAGCTCGGCATGTGAATGAAGAAGGTGGCTTTACGGTTAATGCAGTATCTGTTGAAGTATTCATAAATTGAGAATTCAAGAATTTATGCTGTGGCATTAGGGTTGCATTCAAGCGGTAATGAATTTTTGTAATGGAAATTCAGCTTTTTTTTGAAAGTTTTACAGCCAATACAAAAGTGACTTGTGTACCTCTTCCATATGTGTGCTCAAAAGAGGCAGTAACTGCCTTACAACAATGGGTATTGCAAGAAATGCGATAAAAATATACCTAGACTCATCAGTGACACAGACATAGATTTTTATAACATTACGCTTAACCTTGAAGCGCTCCGACGTCCATATTCTGGATGATGAATAGAGGACTTGAAGGCACTATTTAGTCCAACTTACCATCTAGAAATAATATTTCTATACAAAGATATAAGCAAAAATGTGCAAAAATTTGAAAAAGGATTGAGGCGTTTAGGGATTAACTCCTAAAGGACCAACATGCGTTCTTTGGCCGTATAGAAATTTTGAGCAGGTAAGTGTGACTAGAGATATCCATATTTGAGGCTGAAATTTTAATAGAAGGTGGGGGCAAGGAATATCTTCATGTGTACCAAGTTTCATGACATTTCGAAATACGAGTCAAAAGTTGTGACCTGATATGTTACTTTTTTTCGGAACCGGGCAGTTTGGGCAGATCAGAAAAATCGTTTTTTCCGGAATTTTTTTTTTGAAATTGGTTCTCTACATTTATACATACTTAAAAAGCTTTGAGTCACTCCATTTCAATCAATGAGTCAAAATTTATGAGGGTTTTTGGTTTGAGGGCAGTTATGGATTCTCTACTCTAAAAAAAACTTTAGAGTCGTTTATTTAACTCAATTTTCAATATTTTTGGAAAAAAATAAAATCCTAGGATGTAGATTGATTATTACAACATTACAACCGTTGGGATTGGCATTTTTAAGTTCCATGATTAAATTTTTAACAATTTAGTATTTTGAGTCATTTTCTACTTCTTTCTACTTACTATTTTTTTCCTATATGTTGTACAATTCCAAATGATGTGAAATTTTTCATGCATATAGACAACTTGTTTAGAAAACTGAATTCAAAGAAGCACCACCTTCATCAACATTTTTTCATTGAAAAGTGAGCTTGCAAAGAGCAGCTGCCCGGTTTTTCGCAGGATTGAAAAAATGGTTTTCAAGACTTTGAATGCTTATATCTTATGATCCACACTGTGGAATTTTCTGAAATTTTTACCACATGTTTTCAAAATATCATACTACAAGATCCTACGGTTACATGTGTCAAAAATTGTTTTTTTCCAAAATTTCTGTAGTTGTATTAGAAATGGCAGTTTTGGAGCGTTTTTGGTGATTACATAGTCATGAAACCTTAGGGGTTAAAGACTTCAGAAAACAGCATCACATATTAAGTTATTTGAGGTCCTGAGAAGAATACATTGTGGAAATCGAAACATTGGGAATTTGTATCCATTTTAAAAGCTCACAAGCGTAACTCTAGACCAGTTGTTCTGGGTTCATTGTTATCTGATGAGCAGAGGAAATGGAGGGTGTAGCCTGCCATTCACCTATGCAGCACCATCCCAAACTGAATCCGGATTTGAGACTGAGTGCTGCTGCAATATTTCTGTGAAAGCACCAGGGCCGTATGGACTGGAAAGATGTATAGCATTGGAGGATGCAAACCTCTAACCAAGTCTAGGGTGCCGGGTGAAACACCGAGACTTGCGGAAGCTTTGAACTGTTCCAAATTTGCCATTAAATTGTTCAACAACAGCACCAAGCCAGTGAGGCATCACCTGGTAGCATATTGGCTTCGTGCTCAGAGCATGCAAGGAAGTCCTCTTTAAACTGTGAAGTTCCCAAAATCTACATCCCACAACAAGCAAGCGTTATGTCACTACTGTAGATTCACGTGAATAATTCTAAACAGAAACACTACCGTACGTAGTAGAGAATCCACCCTCTCGAGATGTTCTCGAAAAAAACAAAAGTGTTACGTTGGGAAGTATATTCTTAAATACTAGGGGTAGTCACAGTGTCTTCAGCTTTGAGGTTTAGCAGAAGATTGGAAAGGCTTCCCCTGTCTGGCGGAGCCAATGCGGAATGAGGGTGGGTGAAGACACTGTGACGCCTCCTTTTTGAAGCTCCAGCATGAAGAATCAGAAAACAGAGAACCACTTTCCCTGACAGTAAATGTCCATGATGATTGTGGATCCAATCGTAACGACAAGTACAATGAATCGTGGAGAAAGCAAAGAGCGCAAGGGTGAAAACTCGGAGCACAAGGCCAAAAAATTAGCACGTGAGGCCCTCGCAACGCCCATTCTTCGCGTCCGGAGGAGAAGAATGGACGTCGCGAGAGCTTCGCAAAACCACCGCACGGAACTTCCAACCCACCAACCTAAATCCGCCACGTGCCCATTCTCCAGAGAATGGGCGGAGAGTGAAGACACTGTGACTACCCCTATTCTGTTAATTACCGTAAAACTAGCTTTACCATGGTTACATGTCTAAAAGCTTTAGTGAACTACATCAATCCTAGTAAAGAAACACGTATACCTTAGTTACTTGACTCCGCGAAAAAGCCAAGCACAAGCGCAGATTAAGTTTACACCTAGAATTTTGACGTGAAGTGTACATTACATCGACTTACCTTCAAGTTGGATTCAATGAGAAAACTACCGAAATCTTCGGAAGAAACGATTATAGAAAAAATATATCTCAAGAGATAACCACCTCTTCCAAGCAAATGCGGAATGACGCGGAATGACGAAGCCAGCGCCCAAACTTGTTTGGGGTGAGCCAGGCGCCGCTTCCAGTAGACTGTTATTGTAAGCCACGGACCCCGCCACGGACATCAGATAAAGGCCATGCGCAGGTGCGACTGGGACACTTTGGCCAACTCCTGCCGATGGTCTTCACAACGTACAGAAGCTGCGGTTTAGTTGCCTTCTACTTCAAACAGGAGCTGCGGCCCGTGAGTGAAATCCAAGGAAAGCCCGACAGATACGATATCAACAGCCAAAGTCAGAAACACAGCGCTTGGTCGTGATATCCAAACTTCAATCTAATTGAAACTGTGATTCTTTTTCCATTTCTTTCTAACAGGAACCAGTAGCAGAAGATTGAATTGAAATGGTGGAAATGCACAGGACAGGACAAGGGGCATACTGTGGAGACGACGGAAAACCTCAACATCTTCCGGAAATCAACTCGGATAGAGGAAAATCCTTCAAGTGCATGCAATTTCAACGCCATGCAATAGGTGTCAAGGCAACTGGAGAGTCGCCCTGAATACCCTGTGCCACTGTAGGAAATCACCAACCGCCATTCCCAAGTAGAATTCGAATTCTGAGCTCCTGCATCCGAGCCCCTACAGATGGTGAAGTTGCAAGACGATGGCGCCAGGCATGGTCGATGCTTTTGAAACTGCAATTCAAGCACACTGGAATCTGAGTAGTCAAGCACAATGGATACAAAGTCGTTCAGCAAGAAGCGAAGATCTTCACAAACCGTTGGCAATTGGAAATGTTTCGCCAGATCAATCCCTGGCGAAGTCGTTCATGAAAAGCTAGTGGAAGAATTGGTCGACCCAACTATGCATTTGAAGTAAGTGTGGGTGGAGAATTGAGACAAGTGCCCAAAATTGTCTTGTCGGCACTATAAGAGAATAGGGTGTTTTAAGTGAGATTTTAAGTATAGTCTTAAACATAAGGTTTTAAGTAATGATCTTTAAGAGAATTTTCACCAAAAGTTTTACTAAAAACACATGTATTTTTAGTAAAATTTTGCTGAAAATTGCCTTAAAAATTATTACTTAAAATCTTATACCTAGGACTGTACTTATAAACTCTTTAAAAACCCCATTCTCTTATAGTGCAGTGACACAACTTTGTGTCACCAGTGTCACCATTTTCACCATCGCCAAGGACCTACAATAATGCAGTGATTCAAAACCCTAAACTCCAACTATCAATTTGAATCCTTACATATCAAACATGCATACAAACGTACGCTATGACTCAATATCATCTCCAGTTCTTATGAATGATGGAAACCCTAATTTTGGTTGTAATCTCCTTGCTCTTTGTCAATGGTGTTTTTAAGACTACAATTTTGTAATCAGATGATGAATAAGATTAGAACAAGTGCCAAAACAAAACAACAAACCCAATAGCAAGAATTGCAAAATTTGACTATTGACAAACGCATTGAACTTTGTCATAGTTTATGACTTTGTCACAATTTACAATTTCAGTTGGGCAAATTTGAACCTCAAACCCGCTACAAATTTCACCCGTAACCCTTGAAAGAAACTAAGGCCGAAAAGTGGTCAATGGATGATTTCATTGTTCACTGTAGAAACAAAGAATGCATCTATTGATTCAATAACCTAAGCAGTTTCAGTGATTACCTTGGCTATAGGGCTGCATCCTTGAAGAGTTAAGGGACAAGGCTCCCATGACCAAGATAGTCACCAAAACTACTCCAATTATTGAACCAATAGGTGCATTCTTTGTTTCTACATTGGTCAATGAAGTCGTGCATCGACCACTTTTCGACCTCAGCGTCCTTCAAAACACTCCACTCTGATCTGACTTTTGCTCCACATAATAAGCCAAACTCTGAAAACTGAAAAAACTGAAATCCTGAAACAGGGCTTCACTTCAGTCCCTGCCTGTTCAACAAACATTGAGCAACAGTTCCTGAGCCTTTTGCTTCTATGCTAGAAGAGCCCAAATACTTACGGATGTATCGCCAATCTCTGAAATCGCACCTATCTGCAATGGAAGCAGTAAAATGATCTAGCACGTCTCGGAGAATTCACCTCCATCACAACGAAATAAAAGCATGAATGTTCACAAGTAATTTCTCTTGTGAATTACAAAATCCCCATTGAATACAGGTACAAGCAGCTGCATCAGGCTCATGTCACATACAGGTAACTTCATGAACCTCCAGGCGAACTCCCATCTGATCAAGGTCAGCGTATCCCATTGCCGCGGAAGAGCACACAACTATCGGCAGAAACTAAAGGACATAGCTGAGAAGGGTTATTACACGAGAACAAAAGCTGGAGATGGAAATGCACAATGTGCAAACCTCTTCCTCCAGCGAATGCCGCTTAGCCGGAGAATGAGTTACATTAGACTATTGCAGACGATGTGAGTACATTATCTTGAACCCGAGAGCCTATGCTAGCAGGTGTGAGGTGAAGCAACAATCTCCGGTCTAAAATTGGCGGAGGCATTTGTCGATGTGATCGTTGATTCTGACATTCGACATGTCTGCTTCGAGCTCCTGGCTGCATACTGGGCAGTAGATGGGAGCAACTGCATCACATAGCCAGCGCACGAGTGACCAAAAATGGTAGAAGGGATGCGCAAACAGACAGCAAACGCAGTGCTTGGTCATATAAAAGAGAAAGTTGAGTTATCCTTGAATTCAAGACTATTTCAGATTCGTCAGTGAACACAGAAAAAGGCTTGCCAGCAGATATTCACTGCATTATTCATTAGATTTACGTGTACTCCTTCACTGGAAACAAGATCAGCCCCTCTTCCCCCACTTCAATTAATTTAAGGATCACTCTATTAAACGAAATGAGACTGAGGATACCTGCAGGCCGTAAATCTCCACCCAGCTGCCCCTCATGACTGTCAACATCACTGGACTCCCCATCTCGCCTTGTGGTCGGGCCTCGAACCTCTTCACCACTATCTTCTCCGGCCATAGCTTTGCCTTGGTTCCGGCCTCGACGTCTATAAGTTTTCACTCGCTCCTCGTCTAACCCACCGCTGGCTTGAAATGGAGCATTGCTTTCCACAGTTCCACCGTCTGTATCATCGTACTCCACAAGCCTGAGGTGCTCAGCCAAGGCAGGATGACGTCCAGCAACTCCAAACCTACCTCCAACATCCACACTGCTAATCTCAGCACCACTAATAGTGGCACCGCCTGCATCTCCATAAGACCGAGTCGGACCTTCAAGTCCATGGTAGCTGTGCTGTTCAGAATGCACACGCCGCTCAATACTCACTCTATTACTGTCTTCTTCCTCGTCACTCAACTCAATCACTTTCTGCTTTCCTCTTCTGTGTGCAACTTCATTTGGTTCACCTATGCTTTCACCCTGCTCCTCACAGACTTCAGTCCCCAGGCAAGTTGCAACAACAGGCACTGCAGATCCACTTGACTGGCCCCAATCCTGTTCACTCCTGCAGAAGCCAACCCATATGCCATCGGAAACACGATGCTCTAGAGTTAGATAGTGAATCCAGTCTCCAAATATCCTACCTCAAAAATTTAAAATCAATGCGGTACAACAACCAACGCTAACAAGCATCTTCCAAAGAACAAGAACTCATCCTTGAAGTACAGCTCCACTTACGTGCCACATATGTTGAGGGTAGGGTAGCTGCCATGCAACTGATTTGAGCTCTCAGGAACACTGCCAGGCACCCCAAATCCGACTGAATCACCAACACCAAGCTTTTGAACAGCGGGTTCCACACCATCTGTTCCATCTTCTTGCTCATCGAGATCTACTATCACATCGTCTCCATGCCTGCCACAATAGGATGTGCCACTTTCGTGGATACCCTTCTTTTTGTCTCCTCCATGTGCCTTGGGCTTGGTGCAAATATCATTGAGAGTAGATTGAGAAATAGATTCATGAGATGTTATTGCGGCAATGGAATTGGTTGTCACACCTTCAGCAATTGTATCCAGGACCATACTGTCTTCTTGAGCTGAAAAAAAGGATGGATCAGTTTGCTGATCCCCTATTATCAGAGCCTGGGTGCTACCAGCCCTAGACTGAATGCCACCAAGCCTGTCTCCCACCGCCAGGTTGACATTTATCGGAGCAGCCCCACTTGCAATCTCGATATCACTGTCACTCGTACCCTTCCTTCCGGGTGACTTTCTCAGCTTGCTGTCGATTCCCGCGGGTGTGTTACTGCCTTCGGCTCCCTCTCCACTTACGACGGGCACAGGCCGGTCATCACTGCCAGTTAAAGATCGAAGGTCTCCCGAAACCACCGCCCTCTTGTCCACGTGTGAGGCACCACTTTCGGTGACTAGAGGGAGCTCCAACGTTTGGGACTCATCTTTCACTTCTTCTCTGGCCCCCTCCAGCGCAACTTGAGCTTCATTGTTCGAAGACATCACATTTTCTGGCGCTTCAATTTCAGTGTTGTCAGCTGTAACAAGCACACGAACAAACTATAAGCAAGGAAACAATATAAATAAGTAAATAATGAAAAAGTCACAAAAAAAACTTACACCAGGCCTACCGTCCTAGCAGGTTCGGGCTTATATTAATTTTAAAAAAAGTGAGAATTTTTTCTGCTAATTCTGGGATCAGACAGACAAATCTACAAATAAATGTAAAGATGATTTGCCAAAAATCCAAAGAATCCATTAAACAATCCATTGAGTCAAATACCAATCAGTCATTTGACCACTACCTTCAAGAAAATTTATTAATGGCAAAAGGAAGGAATTATTGCATTGACTTTTCAATGAGAATGAAAGGTGGAGAGGTTGTTTTTACAATAAAATCCATTGTCCGTCATGAATCCTCAAAGAATATGGGACAGCTAAAGATGAGAGCTTGCCCACTCATTATCAAAATGCAGGAATTGTGTTCAATGTAGAACTTCAGACCTCATTTTGGGATAGTAGAATAACTTTTTTCAAAAATCTTTAAACTAAAAAAAGTCAAGAAATTAGGGTAATTTTCATCTCACAAAACCTATTTGAAACTTCAAGCCTCCAATAAAAAGTTATGGACAAAATTCAGAGAAGATGTTTGAAGATGTCAAAGAAAATGTCCGTTCCAATCCCTCTATGAATTTTGTCCATAACTTTTGATTGGAGACTCCAAATCTCAAAGTGGCTTTTAGGGATGAAAGTTAACTTAATTTTACGCTTTTTTAAAAATGTTATTTTACTATCCCTAAATGAGGTCTGCAATTCTACTTTGAACACAATTCTTACTTTTGGCTTTTGGCTTAACTGTGACCAATTGAACTCCTCCTAATCCTAATTTAGGATATCCCATATAGGTTGTTTTACCTCCTACCACCTCACTTCTATAAAGCTACGTGAAACGGTTGCCGAATATTGATAATTTCATTGAACTTAATGCCGAATTTTTCAAAAAATGGTATGCTAAAGTGCCGACTTTTACAGTATTTCGGACTTAAATTAAATATTCGGCACCAAAGTGCCGAACCTGCTATCCGAGTACGGTATTGCACATTCTAGCTCTACGCACTGACATCGTTGGCTTGAGTTCCTGATGATCATGTGCGTCCCTAGATGCACTAAGGAATCATACTAAATCTATGAGGTTTCCAGGTGCTATTACCTGCATCTTCTTTCTTGTGCTCCTGTCGTTGGAGTTCATTTTGTCTTTCCAATCGCCGACGCTCATCTCGTTTATTAACCAGCACGTCAATCTCTTCATCATCCTCTTCATACATGCACCAGTGTTTCCATGCAAGGATCACTGATGGTTCCCTGTCTTGCTCACCAACTTTTTTCTGTGCCTCAGCTCTCCTTCGTTTAGTACAATTCCCTGTGAATGCCCTGTGTAACTCCTCTTTCACGGGGCTTAAATGGTTTTGAGACTTCAATCGCAAAGATCTCTTGCGCTTAAAGTAAACCGTGTCGGATTCATCAGGACTGTCATCCAATACGAGAGTTCCGTTCTGATCACCTTGCTTTACCTCTAGAACTTGGATAGCATCCTCCTCTCCAGAATCGAACTCGAAGGTGGTCCCGGTCACTGTACCTGTTCCCGCACCGGTGCTGGTGCCGGTCCCAGTCCCCGTCCCTCTGTCCATCGGCCTCAAGAAGCTTCTCAGACTGTAAGGCTTCTCGTGGTTGGGACTAATAGTGGCCTTCTTTCGAGTACCTCCACCGTTGCCAAGAAGTTGCCTCTTTTTGCCAGGAGTCGACATTGACGGCACATCAGTTTCAGGGTCTTCTTCACATGCACCAAGCACAGTGCCCCGAAGATGCATTCCGTAGCCAACAGCTGAAAACAATATCCACAACTTGTGCGTACGAGCTCCTGTACTCGCCTCTCTATAGCTCGCACCTCAGCAGCAAAATCGCATCTGAAAGCAAGGTTGAGCATGAATCGAAGTCATGCATGCTGCCATTTCTATCTCGCAATCAGGAAACTCTGATACTCAATGGTTGTTCTCTACTTGGTCCATTTATCATCCTCACTGTAGGAGGCACACAGCACCTCCATCTTCAACCCTCTCTGACATTTCATAATGAATTAAAAGGACCTAAACAGATTGCTCATGATAAATGTGGACACACGCCTTGACTCCTCCCCCTCATCCTCACGACCACAAGGATTTGAATAGAGATTCTTTCACTAAGGTTCAGTTTTCCCTTCATGGCATCATCACAGACGGACTACCAAATTATTTCTCCAGACCAAGAATGTCGGAATCTCCATACGTACAACTCCAGAACCATTAGAGCTGAGGTTTTACCTTCCTAACTAAAGTTCCTTTGTCTTTGACCGCACCGTCCTTATACGCACGAAACCCAATGAGAGCACTTCTGAGTTCACTTCAAACTCACAGAACCTCTAAAATATACAAGATTTCAAAGGATTGATAGACCGACCCGCTGCACATCGTACAACCGATCCAAGACTCCTCATAAATCCAGTCATCTCAATACAAAGGCCATGCGACGTCCTACACACGGACACAGAGCCACGCAAAACTCTCTCTGTTCTTAAACTGACTAAATTGAAAAGAGAAAGAATCGAAATCGAAATCGACATCACCACAACCAGAATTAAATTCACCGAACTATTAAATTAGTCCCTATCCTCACACGCAGCGAGAACCCTAAAACCCGCAAGATCAATCACAGCTTCCCAGCGCCTTGCTCTCTCACCACCATAACCAATGCAGAAATTCAAACAACAATAAACGCTCGCCCTACCAATTTCCTATTTCCAGATCCCATTTCAACCTGGCCAGGCCAATTCAAGCAGACGCACCCCAAGACAACAATCCAAACCACAACATCCGACGCAGCAGCCGTCAATTCTCTACAAACACAGATAAAGCAGCCAAACAGACCACCCAAAACAAAACGCCAACGACTGAACAAACTGTAGATGCAACCCTAACTTGGTGATCTGAAAGCAAAACTGACCAGGGGCTGGAACTGAGACGAGCGGGCGACGATGGCGATGCAATTGGTGAGCATGATGAGATAGAACAGCAGCTGCAAGATGATCCCGGAGCGAGAGGACGAAAGGGACTTGCAACGTAGTGGCCGTCGTCGACGAATGTTCCATAACCTTAACGTCAAAGAAATGGAAACAAAGTCGCCGTGTTCAGTCAAATGGGAACGAAATCGATCCGTATCAAGCACATTCTGATAAAACTCGCAAACACCACCACAGCAGCAGGAGAGGCGAAGGTGCAGGAGCGCATTTGCACCAAGGAACGGCTCAAAATGAGCAATGGAAAGACGGAGCAGAGATATGCAGGAAAGCCGAACAAGCACGACAGGCCAACCAAGGCTGTGGAAAACTCATCGTCGTGGATGAAACATACGAAACTAGGATGAGGATGATTTCACGGGGTCCGTCTGGATGAAACTTCCGTGGCGGACATCGAAGAGGTCAGCGAAGATAGACTTATTATTAAGTAACAAGTACAGGCGTTAAATCCATCCTTTGTGGGCCCTGCGGGCCGAATTTACCTGGGGAAAACGCAGGAATTTTTATTTGCCACACTTTTTTTTTTGCAAAATCTGAATTCATATTTGCAATTAGAGGCCAAATTATCTAGGGGCTAATAAGTATTCCTAGACAAGGCTCAAATATAGATTTTTTTTTTTAAATTTTACCCCCAAGAATTCCAAATTTACTCTGTTGGACCCATAAAGGATGGAAGGATTTAATGTCTTTCATAAATATAGTAGAAATCTTAATTGGTATATGGGTAATCATATATAAGGTAGCTGACCCATTTCCAACCACTTAAGCAATTACGCATATTTAGAGTGCAGGTTTTTTGAGTGCGGAATTTTTCTTGTGTACAGGAATAGAGTTAGAAGGATTGCATTTTTTTTTAGAATTCTATTACACAAAACGTAATTACTATGAACTTTTTAGTTGAAGATTCTCTTTGACCTGTAATGGTGATATAGACCTTTCTATTTTTGACCATAGGCTGAATGCAAAATTGACCAAGGGCTGGTTGCATTATTGAGAACATTGCAGCCAATTATAATGCTCCACAACTACTCTGGGAACTGAGCCACAACTTCCTAGAAAGAGAGCAGTCTATAGATTGAAAATAAGAGGGTGATCAGAAATGGTCAGCTACTATATGCACAATGTTTCTCAAAGAATTATTAATACTAAGTTAAAATACAGGATGAACAATACACCATAGGATTGATAATTCAATAATTAGCATCTTTCATTTGGAAGCACTATCAACATTGAAATCTTGTCATGCTCAAATATGGCATCATACAAGTAGAATACATGATCATTTGTAGATCCTAAGGCATACAAGAGGTACAATAATGATTCAAATTGGAAGTGTCATCACTATCATGTACCAATGGGATCCGGCTCACCACGAACACAAACTTTTTTCACTATTAGATATCTCAATTCATGCACTTTTTACGTGAAATACACTAAGAACACTATATTGCATGGGAAAATTGGACTTAGTAGACCTTAAAGGATTAAAGATAAGAGCACCCTCAAAAGCCATTTTTTATCATTCGGCAATCTCCTAAGATCAAATAAATTTTCTTTTTAATGAAGACATTAGTAACCTCAAGAGAAATCCAACCGCAAGTCATTTCATAATTTTGTATCATCCATCAAGTATTTTTTTAAATATTAAAATTGAAGGCATGAGATGCTTACGCATGCCACTAAACTCCCCGTGAAGAATGAAATGCTCAATTCCTATTGGTTATCTTAACCCCTAAGCGCTATGACATCCATATTGTGGATGGAGAATACAGTGCTCCAAGCCAATGTTTCGTCCATATACCTTCTCATTTATCAAAAGGAAATATTGAATCTCTAAAAGAAGACATTTTTATAAACAATTTGATGAAGATAAAGCAAAATATGTATATGTATAATGATATAAGTAAAATTATGCTATGATTCCCCCCAAAAGGATTCAAACATTGGAGGATAAAATAACTATTCAACTAGGTACTATTGTTGATCTTGGGAGATTGTGGTGGTTTTAGGAAGGTAGAAACATTTTTTCAACCTTTTTATTGTTCCAATCATTTAGGCGAAGAAATAGGTGGCACCAAATGAAATGAGGTGATAATAAGATTCTTGTACCTTACATATGATGGACCAACAAGTAGCAATAACCATGGAGGCAAAGTGTTGGCAAAGCTATTTCTTGAACTTAACTCCTAACATTTTACTTTTAAAAGACAAAGACAATAGTTATATAAATGTCTTTAAAATCAATTGCTTTGTATACTCTATTTTGCTACTATATACGAGTGGAAATAACTCAGTAATTCATTTTGAAGGATGAAATCAAATGTCATCCATAAGCCATCAAATTTGTATACTCTAATTTGCAACTAAACATGAATTGAAACTAACACCTTCCTTTGACTTTGGGTGCTCTTCTTCTTCTTCTTCTTGCTATTAGAGATCTTTACCTAATATAAGGCTAATAAATTGACTTTTACCTTATTTCCAAGCAAGATATTAGATTATTTTAGGTACTCCAAGATTTTATGAATAAAATAATACCACAAAAAAAAACAAAAAAACAAAAAACTCTAAGTCCCAACGGTCAAATCAGGGGCTTAGACACTAGATGGGATTTGTAAGCTTTTATTCCTTTAGAAATAGTTTTTTTGGACCAAATATAGTTTTTTCTTATAATTGCAAACTATATAGAATGAGTTAAATAGTTACATTTCAAATTTTAGAAATTCATTTTATAGACTTAATCATTGAAGGTTTAACATATACATGTTCAAAAAAAATTATCTACATATTTTTCATGAAGTCAACTAGTTTTGTTGAATCTCTATGCTAATAACATGTTGAAAATATTTGTAGCCTTGGTAAGATCTACTCTCTTTTGCAATTATTCAAACCATAAGAATTTTGAATCTTGTTGGATTTCATTTCCTAAGATTTATTTTTGATTTGATAACCCAATTAAGAACATTTGGTTCTACATCAAGCTTGGAGGACTCCAAATCAAAATTTCATATGTTAGAATACTAATACTAATATGTCGTAATTTCAAGTGATTGTAAGTTTGAAGACAAGAATAATATTTTTTTTAAATTTAAGTAATTTTTTTAAGATAGAGTGGACATTTGCTCATTGATAATTTCAAAAGGACATTGCATATCTAAATTTTTCTTTATTCTAAATTTTTAAGGTTGAATTATATTTACCAGATCATATCTAAACAACCTTATTTTATATAGTTATTATGTTTCAAAGTAGAAATCTTATTGAGATATCCAATGGTCTTTAATATTATATATTTTAACATTGTATAATATTTTAATACCAATCACAAATATAATTAATACAAAATGATTACAACACTCTTGATTCTATCAAATTATATTTTTTAAATAGTAATAGATACTAGATTGGATGTCTATACAAAATGTGGCTCATAAATACACTGAATTTCCAATGTTGGTACAATATTAGAATGAAAAAACTCTAATTATTATCAAGTGTCAATACAATATCAATGTGTAAGAGTAAATATTTATTTATAATATCTATTTACAAGGTGAACAATAGTTAGGAAAAATGGTTGGATGAAAGTCAATAAACCGTCAAATATATAATAAATCAAAATTTAGCTGTAACCCCTTAATGCAAACAATGTCTTAAAAGAAGTCTTTTCACCTTTCTAAACTCATTTTTTAGCAAATTGATATCATAATTCTTTTAAATATTTTGAAACATTAAAGTTTATATACTTATATAATAAATTTTGTCAATCTAAATAAGGCATAAAAATCTCATCATTTCAAAGTTAGAAGCACCTATGACAAGATTCATTGAGGTCATTCAAATCACTTGTGAAATGTACCATTACAAATGTCATTCAACTAAAGTTTTTCATAGTTGGTGCATAGGTGACTTGTCCACTATTTGCAACTAAAACTTCCTATTTGTATATATCCAAGTGACGCAGCACTTATGACAAGATTCACCAATAGCACCCAAATTACTCATAGGATATCTCATTGCTAATGAAAGAAAGTTTTTTTTAATTCTAGTAAACATGTGACTTGTTTATTGTCTCCAACTAAAGTTTTCTAATTATTGTAGTGTATTATTGACCCATTTGTTATCTTCTAGCACACCAACCATTAAAATAACTTTCAAACACGTGTCTAGCAATCCATTTGTCATCTAGTAGTTATCCAATAACCCAAAGTGGACTTGGATATATATTGGCATTGAACTAAAGGAAAGAAGGCTTTCCATTTAGAAAAAACTACCATTAAAAAAGTTTGAATAGCTATCTAATTTGAAGAGTGAATAAGTACCACAAGAATAACAAAGCCTCTTAGAGTGTAGATCTTATTTTATTTTTATTTTTATTATTATTATTATTATTATCTAGAATATTTTTTTTATTTATATTTATCACTTCTTAATGGAATTTAAATTTATACATTTTATAAGAATTTTTTTTGAAAATTTTATACTTCCAAAGATTTAGAATTAATTTTACCTCTACCCCAATTATGGGGAGAAATTAAGCAAAAAATTGTATAACCAGGCAACAGCCTTCCCAATATTTGGAAAGGTATTATGCTTTACTAGATACCTTAAAGGAACTCATGACTTAATTCAAGGATTGGGGTTGGCTGCTAGGTATCATATAAGGTAGTTTGCTAAAAAAACAACTGAGTTCTAATTGCGATCCCATCATAAAATAGTAGAAGATATTTCAAGCAACATGTCAAGCAACATGTTAGTCCTTCCTAGATAGAGGTTGCAATTCAAACTCGATCTCTTTTAGAGCATACTACCTTAACCCCTAAATGCTTGAGGCACCAAATGTTGACGGCGACAAAATTTTGAAGTTAAATAAAGCCTAACCAAATTGCTATTTTTCATAGATCAATTTTTTATGAAATTCTTTTTGAAATCTACTTTTAGATCAAAAATTCAATTTTGAAAATGATTGATTGTGATTTTTCTACTCAAGGTTTTGTGCAAGGGTACCCATTGCAATCTTGATTTCTGTAGTGTTACGGGCTCTTAAAAATGAGCCTCAAATACACTAGATCTTGGAGGAAAAATCACATTAGAAATTCATTTCCAAAAATTGCAGAGTAGATTTTGAGAAGCCATAAATTGATTGGGGTTATGCATGTTAGGCCCTTTAACCTCATATTTTTTGGTTGACCAATTTTTTAGATGTGATATGCAAAAAGAGAATTGAATGATTTTCATAGTTTTAACACCCTCATGGTCAAACATTATAATCTTTCAATTCATAAGTGATATTGTAGTGTTTTCTTTTCCTACGTAATCTCTAATATGTCTAGTTAGAATTTGTATGGTTACAATCCAAAAGAAATTGGCACAACTTATCAAAATGTTGGTTTTTTGTTCAAATTAGAGCAAATTCCTAGAGGCTCAAAGCAGGCCTTGGGCATTTAGGGGTTAACTTACTCCCTATGAAATATGAAAATTGGATTGCTAGACACTGTTAAAAAATCAAGCATGCAGAGCAGGTATGGTAGGATGCTCTAAAAGCGACCGGCCTCTTCAAATCAACCCTACAAAATGGTATTGAATAGATATGAGTTGGTCTTTAAATGAACCACTTTTATTAGTCATTGATTGACCCCCCCAAAAAAAGTATTATTTATTGCAAGAGCCAGTCATTGGCCTTTGTTTCCTCAAATTACTTTAGAAGTTGTAAGTGGACGCATTTTGGGAGACCTAGGGTCACAAATAGGTACCTACAACAAAAATCTTAGGAAATTCATAACTAATTCAAAAATGCTTCAAAAAATATGAAACCACTTGCGTTATGTTCTTCATTCATTTTCCTTTCTCCGAAAAATGAGTGAAAAATATTTCTATTCATGCAGACCTACGGAAAAGGCGGACCAGCCCTTAAGTGGTCGCTTTTAGAGCATCCTACCTTACATGTCCATTTCAGGCAGATTCACATGAATATCATCCTTCACAGCCCGGGCGCCCTTGAAAGCAGGAATGATGATGATGACATGGACACTACAAAAGTTATTGACCGAACTGCTGAACCTGCCAGGATGAAGGCCAGGGAGGACTGACCCCTCTATTGCCTCATCGGAAGGGTAAATGTAAAAATTGCCCCCTATTTTGTGCCGCTTAAATTTTGTATTTCTTCACATCTCCTAACTAATTCGGGGCCTCCGATTGCAAATATAAATTCAGAAATTGCAAATTTCATCAAATGTGGCAAATAAAGAATTTCAGTGTTTTCTGCGAGGGTAAAACTTGGGGCAATAGAGGGGTCAATTCTCCCTGGCCCCAGGATGAACCGGTGAACCCCTCATTTGTCCCTGATTTTATCCCTAAGTAGCAAAAACGTTGAAATTTTTTATTTGACATGCATGATAAAATTGTAAAACTTTGAATTTATATTTGCAATTAAGGTAAAAGACCCCATTGTGGTTTTTGAGACCATAATCAATGCCTTACATGATAGTTATGGAGTAATTAGTGACCTCAATAGGTATTTCCAACGTCTCAGTGTAAAATTCTTTGTAAAAACTGATTTTTTAGGTCTTCCATGTTTGAAAATGTTGTGACTGCATTGGGTAGGAAGATGACCATATTAAATTCAAATTTTGTTGGTCATGAGGTGGCCTACAGACCTCTATAGGCTGATCACTTCAAAAATTCAGAACTAACGCATACTTGGTCCAAAAAATATAATTTCAAATGTCCTCATTGTCTCTCACACTTATCTTTGTGTGGGAAAAAATTTGAAAAATTTCAGCAATAGCATGAAGGTAGACTCCAAAATTTGACCACAATGGGGTGGTTTACCTTAGAGGCCCCAAGTTATGAAGATGTCTACAGTAGGGGAGGTGAAAAAGATAAATTAATCAAACACAGAATACGGGGTCTTCTTTTTCCATATGCACTCTTGGAATGACTAGGGGAAGACGAGCAATAGGAGGGTCAATTTGCCCCAGCCCTATTGATCGATTGATTGTCAAGCCAATTGAAAGGACACTGAAGGTACCAGTAAGGTAGAAACACCCAATAGCGTTCTTGTTCCTAATCTTTGTTCCTAGATGGACATTGAACCGCCCTTAAATTTCCATTGAATGGGTTTGACATGTGTCATAAAGTTTTCTCCTCTCTTCACAATGATTGAATAAATGCTAATTTGTCAAAATTCAGATTTGGGTCCACCTACAAGACGGTTTTAGTGGTTTAGGATTCTAGGAGACTGCAACTTTGAAAATTCGTAGAAAGGACATGCCACGTCTGAAAAATCTTTTCTTTTTTTTTCCCGAAATTCATGATTTTCTCTCGCCAACACCACAAAAATAATAATTTTTTGAAATGATGCCTCTAAGTATGCTCAATTCCTTATTTTGACGGTTTTGGGTGCTTCCACCATAAGTTAACCCCTAAAGGACCAACATGCATTTTTTGGCCGCATAGAATTTTTGGGCAGGTACGTACAACTAGATATTTCCATATTTTTGGCTGAAATTTTAATAGAAGGTTGAGGCGAGGAATATCTTTCGTATGCACCAAATTTCATGACATTTGGAAATACGAGTCAAAAGTTATGGCTTAATATGTTACTTTTTTTTGTAATTAGGCAATTCGGGCAGATCAGAAAAAATCATTTTTTTCAAAAACAAAAATTTGAAATTGGGATTAGCATTTTTCAATTCCATAATCAAATTCTTGACAATTTAGTATTTTGAATCATTCTCTACTACTTATCCACTTACTATTTTTTTTCTATGAGTTGTACAATTCCAAATGAAGTAAAAAATTTCAAGCATGTAGCCAACTCGTCTAGGAAAAAGAATTCAAAGAAGCACCATCATTTTGGACATGTTTTCATCAAAAAGTGAGCTTGTGAAGTGCTGCTGCCCTGTTTTTTGCAAGGCCAAAAAAATGGTTTTAGTAAATTTGCTTATATTTTGCAATCCACGCAGTGGAATTTCCTAAAATTTTTAACATATGTTCTCAAGTCACCATACTACAAGATCCTACAGTTACATGTGTCAAAAAAAGTTATTTTTCAAAAGTTGGATATTTGTATTAAAAATGGCAATTTTTGAGCCTTTTCGGTGAGAACATAGTCATGGAACTTTAGGGGTTAAGTCCTTCCATCCAATTGTGCTAATGACTGTAACTTCAAGTAAACTTTAGTACAAGACTCATGTAAGGTAAACCAGCCCATTGTGGTCAAACTTTGGAATCTACCCTCATGCCTGAAAAAACACAATGGGATCATTCGGTGTCCATCATGGGCCATTTGACCGCAATAGGTCTTTTACCTTAGTTCAGGCCCCCTGCCAGCCAGCCCAAGGGGTGGTCTCAGGGCCGTGCCATGCAATTCCCTCCCTCAGCAGACTGCGAGATTCATCAGTGCATGAGGCAAAAATATCAATAACCGCCTGGACTCTTCCCCGCCCACTCACGCTGATGCAACAACAACAAGACTTCAGTTCCAATTGGAGGTCTGGAATATCTTAATTCTACCTTACTTTGACTGAATTACATTCTTACTGTGACCATGCAATAGAATCCAAGGCCACTGGAATTGAATTGCACAGGTGATAAGCTTAAACCTTCAAGGCCCAAGACCTTTTTGGGTTTAAAAACATCATTACCTTTGAAGTGATATAGTTCAAAATGTTAGTAATGTATAAAAATCTCAACCGTACAATATTGTAGTGTACATGTTGCAGATGACGTGAATCAAATTTGGAATCATTTGACCGTCTAGATTGCAAGATTATGATGTTTTAGTGTAAAAAAAAGATGCTGAAATTTTCCTAGAAACACATTTGGAGGTGAAATTTGATTTCTAAACCTCCTCAAATGGAAAAAAATTAAATTACAAAGTGATTCAAAACCAACATACAAACACATTGGTGAAAAGAACATCATTGAATTCACTTATTATGTCTGCAAAATGGCTTTCAAGTGTCAAAAAATAGCAAGAAAAGTTGGAAAAAAACACATCTAAAGCTATATCTCCTTCTACTAAAATGCTTCTCAGTCACTCATACCTTTTTTTTATTGATATGAAAATTTAGCCACACAAACTAGACTAGTATGCGCAACTTTTCCAAAAATATTTATTAGAAATGGACACTACATGAAGAAGAAACAAGTTGCAGAAGTTCATTGTAATCCAAAAATGGCGGGATTTTGAACTTTGAATTGCTTCCAAACATTCCAAACAACTTGGATTGCCATGAAAAATTTTCCACAATAACTAGACTTCAAGGGGAACATAATCCAACAAATTTTATTGAAAATAAACATTGGATGAAGGAGATACAAGCCCCTAAAGTTGCAGCCATCAATAGTAGTATGGTGAACTTAACTTGAACTAGTGTGCCCTGTGCCGTTGGCCCAATTTTCATCTACTCTTGGTTCCACTCCTGGTTCTACTTCCGATTCTACTCCTGGTTCTACTTCCGATTCTACTCCCAGTTCTACTCCCGGTTCCACTCCCAGTACCAAAAACGCCACCAAAATCAAAGTAAAAGTAATTTTCTAATTTTTTAATCAGTAAATACTTTGAAATTCAATAACTTTTGCACCACCGCTCCAAACACCACGAAACCAAGCCGGTGCACCCCTCCTCAGCGAGAGCTTTCCGACGGTACCAAGCACGCGGCCGGGGGATGCACGGTCAGGAAGTTGTCCACGCTACAAACAAAACAAAACAAACAAACAAACAAACAAACAACCTCATTTAAGGTATTGATGTCATAACTTTGATTGACTTACAAAAAATCATTAAATTTTGGATCTAAAATAAACTTTGAAGTCCTTTATCTAACTCAATTTTCAATATTTCATAAAAAAAACAAAAAAAACATTGCATGTAGATTGTTTATCTACACGCAACAGAATCGTTGGGATTGGCATTTTTCAATTACACTAGTGTGACCCTGTGCCATTGGCCCAATTTTCATCTACTCCCGGTTCCACTCCTGGTTCTACTTCCGATTCTACTCCCGGTTCCACTCCCAATACCAAGAACGCCACCAAAATCAAAGTAAAAGTAATTTTCTAATTTTTTAATCAATAAATACTTTGAAATTCAATAACTTTTGCACCACCGCTCCAAACGCCACGAAACCAAGCCGGTGCACCCCTCCTCGGCGAGAGCTTTCCGACGGTACCAAGCACGCGGCCGGGGGACGCACGGTTAGGAAGTTGTCCATGCTACAAACAAAACAAAACAAAACAAAACAAAACAAAACAAAACAAACAAACAAACAAACAAACAAACAAACAAACAGCCTCATTTAAGGTATTGATAATTAAATTCTTGGCAATTTAGTATTTTGAGTCATTATCTACCTCTTCTTACTTATTATTTTTTCCTATATGTTGTACAATTCCAAATGATCTGAAAATTTTCAACTTGCCTTAAAGAATGAATCTTTCCGCAACCATTGTTTGTGCATAACTTTGAAGAGAATTCTTCCAAGGCTTTGAATTTTTGGAAACACGTTAGTTTGATTATCTTAATGAATTTTTTGTAATTTTTTGTTCTATTTACTTTTTCCAAAATAGTATTTACAATACTATGTCCACTTGGCACCAAATCAATAGGCCTTTTTTAGCAACAACTTTAGATTCTTGTTTAGTCTATACTGATATAGACAGTTTGTGTTTTTGTTCAAGTATAGAGATATTTGGTGCCTGATTAGGTGCTTTAAATTGTTGCATTTTGAACATATTGCATGAAAAGTTTATATACTTGTTTGATAACAATTTACGATTGTTGTAAGCTATAGCCACCCTTCAATTAGGCATACTTAGACCTCAAAATTGTAAACAAATATAGATCTCAAATAAATATCTTCAAGCTAATGATCTAATACAACAAGATGATCATAATACAACAAGATGATCATTGTTGAGGCTCTCTTGAATCTACCGCTCTTACAATTGAACTTACTACATACATGATTTTATCTATTAGTATCAAAAAAATTATGCAAAATATGAGACTTTAGGGCAATGCACGGTAAATTCAACCAACTTTGGACAAAGATTAGAAATAAATAAGTGTGTTTTATTTGCATTATGCTTTTGGTTAAAATCATGAGTATTAAAATAAAGTATTAAAATGCAGCAACAACAAAAATAAAGAATAAAATTAGCCAAATGTAATATTGAACTATATCTCAATTATAAAATTAAATTTAGGTTGTTAAAATTGATTTATCTTAAAGATTTTGAATTTCAAAAACTCCCCTTGCAATACTAGAATGACCAACTAAACTCATTAATTATCAATAAACAATTTATTTAACCACTACACCTATTTATCTATAGTTTTTCTTTTCTTTTGTACATTTAAATAATTCAATAAATAAAATAATAACGAAAAAATATAATATAGTTCTATTTCCTGATTTTTATATTTTAAAGAGAGACTATATTCATCAATTACTAAATAGAAAGAGAGAGACACATATATGAACTAGAATAATAGTTGTTTTGACACCTTTATAAGTTAACCTCTAAAGTTCCATGTCTTGACTATGTTTACACCGAAAATGCTCAAAAACTGTCATTTTTAGAACAAGTACCAAAGTTTGAAAAAAAACTTTTTTGGATACATGTAACTGTAGGATCTTGTAGTATGCTGACTTGAAAACATGTGGTAAAAAGTTCAAAACTTTCCACCGCGTGGATTGCAAGATATTAGCATTCAAATTAGCATTATTGGCCCTGTGAAAAACATGGCAGTAGCACTTCACAAGCTCACTATTTTTATGCAAAAATGTCTAAAATGATGGTGTTTCTTTGGACTCTTTTTTCCTAGACAAATTGGCCACGTGCTTGAAAAATTTCACTTCATTTGGAATTATACAACATATAGGAAAAAATTTGTAAATAGATAGTAGTAGATAATGATTCAAAATACTGAATTGTCAAGAATTTAAACATAGAATTGATATATAGATTTTATTTTTTTCAAAAAATATTGAAAATTGAATAAGATAAAAGACTTCAAAGTTTATTTCAAAGTTGGAAATTCATAACTGCCCGCAAACTAAAAAACTTCATAACTTTTGACTCATCTATCAAAGTGGGATGATTTAAAGCTTTTTACGTATATATAACTCTAAAAACCAATTTCAAATTTTTGTTTTGAAAAAAGTGATTTTTTTGATCAGCCCAGACTGTTTAGTTACAAAAAAAAAGTAACATATTAGGCCATAACTTTTGACTTGTATTTCCAAATGTCATGAAATTTAGTGCATATGAAAGATATTCCTCGCCTTGACCTTCTATTAAAATTTGGGCTAAAAATATAGAAATCCCTAGTCACACGTACTTGCTTAAAATTTCTATGTAGCCAAAAAACGCATGTTGGTCCTTTAGGGGTTAAAGTGCAAATTAGTGGGATTTCAATCAAAGACTCTTTAACCTTGCATGTTTATATATTTATCAAATTTTTAGTTTGTTATACTGCTCAACTAAATTGCACCATAGATGAAAAGTTGACCATCCAAGTAACACAATGTGCATAAAAGTATGACCAAATGTTGGAACATTGTGTATTAAATATAATAAATATATATAAATATGTGCATACACAAATAGTTAAAGAAAACTAAGTAAACTATATGCAAATACATAAAAATAAGTTACATACAATCTAATCTACCAACATATAATAACCTATAATTATACGTAGTTTAGGTATAATGTAAGCTAGAGTTCACTATCAAACAGAAAAGAGTAGTATTGGTGTTACTTTCAATGCAAACTCTAAACAAATGTTCTTAATGTATGCTTGTTTTGTTCTTGAAGAACAACACTACAAAATATATTGTTGTTGACACCTTTTCAACAAAATTTCAATAATAAAGTATAAAATAAAAGCTGAAAACATCTTGCAAATTCAACTAGATATATTATGGATCACATTAAAAAAGAAAATACAACATTTTTTCTAACAAATTAAAAAATTATAATATTTAGTCATGGAGGTATTAAAATTATGAAAGTAGTTTGAAGTCTTCCAATCCTCTTATTACATGTCAAATCTAAAATTGAAGTCATAATAAAATGTGAGGTTAAAGGATGTAACATACATAACCATAACTAATTTATAGCTTCTCAAAATCTACACTATGAATTTTTGAATGAATTTCCAATGTATTTTTCCCTCAAGATCCAATGTATAAGAGGCTCATGTCCAATAGCTCTAATACCAAAAGAAAATCAAGATTTGCAATCAACACCCTTGCATAAAATCTTCAATAGAAAAATCATAAACAATTTTTTTTGCTTAAAGTAGATACAAGAGTATATTTTATTAAAGGAAAAAAATAAAAAAATAGGAATTTAGTAAGATTTTATTTTATGTCATAGTTTAGTCAACACCAAAATATGATGCCCCTGATGATGCCTTGGACATTTAGGTTTTATCATCTTGCTGCATGTGTAAATTTTTTGTTCATTTGTTACTTATAAAAAATGGGATGTCAATATAGCAATTTTGGCACTATTCATATCCCTTTTTTTAGATATAAGATTCCTAAGAAAACATATGTTTATGTAAATTTTCCTTAAAAGGCAAGATAAAATCATATCAAATTATAATTTTTTTTGTATTTTTCTTGAATACTATGAATGATCAATGTGAAGAATTTTATTGACACTTTTTGGGCTCTTGTTTCCAAACTCTTTTTTGACACCCATTTTGAACATAATAATTTTGATATTTTTTTGGATGCTAAATTTTTTTATTTTATTAGCATTATTTTTGACAATTTCATATTGAAAACAATGTGAAAAAAGAGTAAAAAAGAACATATATTTCTTGTAGTAAAAACAGATTCTCAATATACCTTTAATTCATACTCTGGTTCTTTGAAAAAGCATCATTATTATTTCCCTCTCACTAATTCTATGAATTGCAAGAAGATATCTATTAAGGTCAGAGCACCCAAAACCAACATCGTATCCAATGGTTTCACTTTCTAGATATGATAATTATTTTGGAACCTAAATCTAGATAGACCATAGATAGCTTATTGTTTGTTGACCAAAATGATAAGCTACCTATAGTCTACCTACATTTAGATTCTAGAATCATTGCCTTACCAAGAAAGTGACGCCATTGGGTATAGGGTTGGTTTTGGATACTCTGACTTTAAGCTAAGAGGTTTGTAATGTGCCCATTTAAGGTTTGATTGTTAATCCTAAAGTACCAAGGCCATTTTTCTATCAAAAACCACTCAAAACTACCATTTTTGTTGCGTTCACCTAAAAAAGCAAAGTTTTGTTTTTAAAATTTAGTTGTAAGATCTTCACTTACTTGGAAACATGTGGTAAAAATTCCATCAAATATTACTGTATGGATTGGAAGATATTAGCATTCAAAGTCAGACAAAAAGTTTTTTTTCTAGAAATATGCTTAGATTGCCCCCAAAACAAGATTGTCCATAACTTTCTCATCATTGGTCCAAATAGAATGAATTAAAGTTTCACATATAGACAAAAATATAATATTTTAGAATTTTTTTTTAAAAAGAACTATTTTGACTTTTGTGTTTATTTTGGACTGCCCACCGACCTCCGTTTTTGGCTTTTTGTGCCATTACTTTTTCTTTTGGCTATCAATTGAAATAAAAATTATTGTCCCCCAAAAGCTTATGTCTTTTTTAAGCTTCACAAAAAAATTTAGAAAATTATGATGAATATTGAGACTATATGAGCCTACCCAAAATTGCATTTTGGCCCCTGTAGGACCAATGGGACTTTAGGTGTTAATTTGGAAAGGTTATATTTTTTAAATAGCCTTCAGAAAAGAATTCCTTGAAAAACAAACAGAATTGACATCTAACCCAAGTCATTTTCATATTTTTTGGAACTTCATGAAATTAATTATGAATTCCTGAAGTTGAAATGTAGTGATCCCTTTTGGGCTCTTATAGTGTCCACCTCTCGAAATGTACACCAATTGTACATTGAGAAAGCAAAATGTACATGTGCATTAGAGGACGCTTTTAGAGCCCTGAGCGCTTTATTGACCTCTTAAGAATGTGCCCAGTGAGGAACTTTCCTGCCAGTGAAAAACTTTCCAGTGAAAAAGAGAATGCCCAGTGAAATGAGTGAATCAAACTTGAAAGTATCAAATAAATATCAGGCCGGGGATAGGGTGGCTCGATCTCGCGGGCTGGGCCGATCTACCCGCGATCCTCACCCGACCCCAGCCTTCCATTCCCGGCCCGGCCCAACCCGGGATGGACCGTCGGCTGGCCTTTCTGCCCTGCCCCTTGGTGCTGCTTGGCGTGGTATGGGATAGAAGCTCAACGCTACAGCTGCTGCCTCAGCAATGGCCCTCCGTTCTTTTTGTGGAGCCCCTTTTCCTCCCTGGCTTGTCTGATCTCATCACTCCTCTTCCATTCCCCCGCACAATTTTTCTTTTGCTGGCGCTGGTGCTGCTTCTGGTGTTTAGGCGATACCACAACGGCCCGATTTGAACTTTTCCTCGCCCAGTTTTGATGTTTTCAGGTACGCTTCTCTTGCGAGCTTCTCTCGTCTGCTGTTTTTCTGGCTGCCCTTTCGAAGATGCTCCTCGTCGTCTCTCTCGTTTCCGAGCGCTCGATGGCGCACATTTAGGACACATTTGGGACACATTTGGGACACATTTGGGACACATTTGGGTCACATTTGGGAGACATTTGGGACACATCCGTTTCTCGGTTTCCTGTTTCTTGAGGGGGTCCGGGGAGTCAAGATGGTGGGGTTGGATGTTGTAGTCTTGGATTTGGGTGGTGGTTCGGTGACTGGGGACTCCATCTCCGACTAGAATTTCGAGTGTCTGTGTGTGCGAGTCGACGTGGACGTGGACTGTGGTCGTTAGCTTTAGAGTCCGACGAGTGGGCGAGTGTTGTTCGGACCGTCTGGAAGTATTGTGTGAGTTCTTGGGGTTCGATCGTCATCGGCCATTGAGCCACCGACAGCGCGGAGAGCGATGGGTTGATAACTGCCGACATGTGAGTAGGGAGCGTGGAATAGGGGCGCATTTAGGGTTCTATCTTGTGTGGCCAATGCGCAGATTCGCCTCTTCCGTAAAAGAGAATCTTCGCATATTGCGAAGGCTAAGGTGTGGGTGAATAGTATTGGTAGTGTCGATACGATTATATACTAGAATCGAATATCGACATGTCTGGCGATACAGTACGTGCAAACTTAGCCTGAGGCACCTGTCGATGACTGTCACAAAGTGAGATACTTAGTTCATGCTTCATGATTTGGGGGTTGGTACCCATTTGAACGAGTCAGATGCCTGACTCTTCAGTCAGATCGTTTTTAAATTTTCGTGGTGAGTGGCAAGTTCACTGCTAGATTCTCGCTTGTGTCAAATAGCTAACTTGTCGATCATTGAAAAGTGGCAGCCGGTATATGCTAATTTCTTAAGTTCTTCAAGATTTTATATTCGTGGGTGGAAGTATCTCGGATGATATTTCGTTGATTCATTTGCTCGCATGGTCTTTTGCTTTGTCTGTTTGGGTTCCTTCCAGAGCTTTGATTTCTGACACACAAGTGGATGGTCGATGTTTCAGCGGCTATTCAATCAATTGAAATCAGCGCCTCCCTCTGCGATGCAGCTCTTCTCGACTAGAGCATGTACGTCATGCGGAGCGGAATCCGTGTGATTCGATTCCCTGTTGTGGGGTCAAACCCGCTGTTGACAGTGGAAGTTCGCAAGCGCAAAGTTTTCTGAAACCATTGCGACCAGCTGTGCTACGGTGTGTCTTCCAAGGCGCAGAAGACGCATTTCCAATTGTGGTGCGGGGTTCTGATTTTTTCGGTTGAAAATCAGTAACTACTTCAACATGAGAATGTTTAGAACCTGGAATGTACATGTTTTACGAGCTTATGCATTTGCATTTGATGCCGACTTGAAGCTGCCATTGGTGACCAAGGTAGCGATGGGGATTTGTTCATGATGAAGAGCAGATCCAACAGCGCGTGCCGAACACGATTCCTGGTCCTTCCTGCTTCGCCCAGTTGCAGTATGAGCCATGGACACCAAGTGTGAGTGTGCAGCAAGTGGCGACGGGTCGGGTGGGCGTGCAACAACCTCCAAGCAGCAGCAGCAGCAGCAATCCGATCTAACCAAGGAGTCCGATCTGACCAAGGAGTCGGGCGCGTTCTCTGACGTACACAATGAGCGCCCCACCAACAATGCGGGCCAGTTCGGGTGGCGCACCCCGCTCGTCCTGAATGACCTGGCGGACGAACGGGCGTCTTACTTCAATCGCCTGCAGAAGGAGATGTCGTGTCCCGGCTGTCGCCCCCAGGGGCACCAAGCCGCCACGCTTCTCGACCTTCTGACTATCCGCGCCTTCCACAGCAAGAGCCTCCGTTGCTGCAGCCTCGGCACGGCGCTGGGGTTCCGCCTGCGCGGGGGCTTGCAAACCAACATCCCCGCCATCATCGTCTTCGTGGCGCGCAAGGTGCACCGACACTGGCTCCACGAGAATCAGGAGCTTCCGCAGCTCCTCGAGGGTCCGGGCGGCGTCTGGTGCGACGTAGACGTGCTGGAGTTTTCGCACTTGGGCTCGCAGAAGCAACCCGAGCCTGTGTACACGGAGCTCGTGGAAGGTCTCCAAGGCCGCGACGCGACCATCGGGTCAGGCTCCCAAGTGGCGTGTTATGAGCTTTACGGCACGCTCGGTGCCATTGTGAGCAGCCGCACGGGGCTCAGCCAGGTCGGTTTTTTGACCAACCGGCACGTAGCCGTGGATCTGGACCATCCCGTGCAGAAGCTCTTCCACCCGCTGCCCCCGCACATGGGCCCTGGGCTCTACCTCGGCGCAGTGGAGCGCACCACCACCTTCATCCGGGAGGATCTCTGGTACGGCGTGTTCGCTAGCATGAATCCGGAGACGTTCGTTCGCGCCGACGGCGCCTTCGTACCCTTCGACAGCAACTTCGACGTCCGCAACTTCGTGACGCCGTTCGTCAAAGGCATGGGCGAGGTCGGGGAGGTGATGCCGGTCGACTTGAAGGCGCCCCTGGACCACTTGATCGGCAAGCACGTGATCAAAGTGGGACGAAGCTCCGGGGTGACGAAAGGCAGCATCATGGCCTACTCCGTGGAATACAACAACGACAAAGGGCACTGCTTCCTGATCGACTTCCTCATTGTGAGCGACGACAGCCGGGACTTCGAGTCCGAGGGCGACAGCGGGAGCTTGATCATGGTCGTCGGGAACGAGGCCGCCGGCGAGAAGCCGCGCCCCATTGGCATCGTGTGGGGCGGCACCGTTCACCGCGGCCGTCTCAAGCTTTGCAACTGGAAGGAGCCCGAGAATTGGACGAGCGGGGTGGATCTGAGCCGCCTGCTGGACTCTCTCGAGCTTAACATCGTTACCACCAACGAGGCTCTGGAGGAGGCTTTAGAAGTCCAGCGGCAATGCCTGGTGTCGTCCCGGCACTCGTCAACCCCACGCTTGACCATCCGCTCACTGCTTAGCACGACATTGCCCAGTCGGCACATTCAGTACATGGAGGGAGGCTCCTTCCGCTTCGACCAACATTTCACAGGACTGGACGATAAGACGGGCTCCTCCAAGGAAACGCTCAAGGACCTGTTGTCGACAGCAGCTCCTTCGGAGGCGCACTCGCAGGCCAAACCCCATAATAGCAGCTTGATCCCGTTGAGAAATGCTCTGGATAGTAGCTGGCATACGCAGACAGTGCAACGACGAAAAGCCAATCCCGTACTCAAAGTGGACGACCCGTTTGAGCTTTCGTTGTCGAGCCCATTGTGCGGTGTTGAGCATAGTTGCAGGGAAGTGCAGCAGCTTGGGGGCAATGGGCCGCTGCCATTAGTCGTGGATGCAATGAGTGGTCGGAGTGGATGCCACATTATGAAGCCTCCAGCTTTCTATAACGCTTATCAATCCGGAACGAAACGGGCTCGTCCGTCTGGGAAGTCCCGGTTACTTGCACCGAACTCGTGAGGGACGGACGAGTCCTGACGGAGCCATTTGCGGCCATTTCCAGGGCTGGAAATCCACGCCACTGGATGAAGGATTGTCGCTCCTTATCCTCGCGGGCAATCTCAAATTCTACACTTTTCAAGAACACCATTTTCAAGTTCGATCTCGTTGCAACCAGAAGATGCTTCCTTTGCAAGTTGACTTGCTAATTCGTGGACGAGAACCTCCGTCTGCGGTTTGAGCCCTTTAGCTCTTGTTTCCTGGATGGAGTGTACAGTTGTTCCAGAAAGAGGTAACTTAGCACATGAATTTGCTCACTGGTATATTGACTGGCATATTGACGTAGCTCTTGGCTTGTGGAAAGTATGGTTGCGTTTCGCCAATTTGCAGGTGGGCCTGCTGCGAAGAAGATTCAAAGATCAAGTGACCCTGGGTTCTCATTGTGCTACTGGTTCCCCTCTTGAGTTGAATCCATCAATCAGTCGCAGGAGATGTTGGGAGTCCATACCTTGGGAGGGAAGAACCTGTGCGATGTCCAAAATTGGACATATGGGAGTGTAAAGAAGTGGGTCAAGAGCGGCGCTACTTCGGTAAGAAAATTTTGGACACAAGGTGGAAGCAGGGAAATGCAAAAATGAATCGACTCTTGACTGTGGAGAGACTACCATGTCAGTATTTTTGATCGAAGTTGGGACTGAAGTAGAGATACCCATCCTCGTCATTGTGGTCACTGCATGCAGTAGCAATTACTGGAATGAATTGATTTTTCTTTCAACGCATTGGCAAATTCAAGTGCATTTTAATACATCTGCTCAGTTTTAAAGATTCTGAATATCTTATGGATTTCCTAATTGTTATTGTTACGTACCGTTAGTGTGTAGAAATCGTAGAGTGAGGTTATGTTACCTACGTAGTCAGAAGTGCTGGGGAATCAGCTTCAGTCTCGGAATGCTTTAGCTGCCTCGCAGTTGCGTACAGCGGAGGTGGGTTATTTGGCAGAACTTGTTGGATAATCTGTCTGTCAACATTGCGTGACAACTTTGTAGCTTGTACTCAATTTTATTGATTTATCAATCGACATTTGTCTTATGTAATCATTGTTGCTGAGAGAAACTACTAGGAAAATATTGAATTGAATATTGCGTTCCAAGTGGACGTTGGCAATCAGAGAGTATACTTTGTTTGTGCTTGTGTAAATCTAACCTGATGACTTCAATCATGTTTCGAATTAGCATCCGCCTCTGAGCATCATTCCTCATAATTTGATTTTAGATTTATAGGGATTTTTCTCATGTAAGCAGCTGATAGATTTCCAACGCACTTTTGCATCTATTCAGCAATACTGTACTAGAATGTTGAGAAGCCGTGCAGAAATCAGCAGCGTTCCCAGAATACATTTATAGTAATTTGCAGGTATGCTAGAACCGTGTCTGACATGGGGCTATTTCCACGAATTACCGTATGTTACAATAAAAAGCGCCTGATAAATGCTCGGAAAAAAGGTAGAATTATTCATAAATTTTTTTGTCTGGTAGAGTGCAAGTTGCGACACATAACATTGTTTACTAGGCTGTATCCTTCCCCCATGGCAAGGGATATTTTCCTCCGGGATGCTTGGGAGGGGACTTTCGTTAAAATCCCAGGTACCTGGTTGGTTGATCACTTTGATTGTCTTCACGTCAGATTGAGTGTGAGATGAGTTGGTCCAATCTCTGTACAAGGGAAGCTCACAATCAAGGAACTAGCTTTGTTTTTTTTTCTGGATTTGGTGCTGGGGGGTTCCGGCTTTGGGGGGGAGCAAAAGGGACCCTCCTAGCACTGGTGAATAATATTATGACAAGTGTGCTAATGAAGTACTAATGGCCGGCTAATTCCCAACATTGTTAGTGGTTGAAATTGCGAAGTGTTTTGAGAGTTTGTTTGTCTTTGTTGGTCATGCCATTCCTAAATCATGCAACCCAATGCTCAGACATGCCACAAACAAGGAACCAATTGAAAGAAATAACACGTAAATGATCAAACAAGGAACCAATACAATCAAGTTTTCAATTCAAGCAATCTCTCAATGGAACCAAACAATGAAAAAGAAGTTCAAAAATCTCACAGCATTGCCAATCATCACTAACAACGAAAGAAACCATGGTTGTCATATCAGACGGAATATCATTGTTCACGGACAGAATCGGACCGATTAGGGCTGACCGGCTGCGAACTTCAAAGCCTTGTAACTTTTGCAAAAATTCTTCAAATCGGGCAAATGAGATGTTTTTCGGCATCTAAAAAAACTATAGATGCCAAAAAACATCTCATTTGCCCGATTTGAAGAATTTTTGCAAAAGTTACAAGGCTTTGAAGTTCGCAGCCGGTCAGCCCTAATCGGTCCGATTCTGTCCGTGAACAGTGATATTCCATCTGATATGACAACCATGAAAGAAACTGCCCAAGCACCCACAAAACTTAGAAAGCACAAGTGATACAAGCAAGAAACAAGCCAAATCTGCACATACAAAAAACCTTGACATTTCAAAGTTAAACTGAAAACATTGACAAGGGATTTGAACCCTCCTTGTTCCAAGAACAAGTCTGCCCTACTGCAGTGTCAATTATCTGCAGACACCACAAAACAACAAACAACATTAGATGCAAGAGTTAGAGTGAACAAGGTCAATATTAAGCAGCCTCCCCAAAGCTCAAGCTCCCGCATTCCTCCTAGTCCAGCGGTCTTCCCTTGCTTAAGTGTGCCGATCTAGCAAAGTCCAAGTCCTGTAGCTTTAATGTCAAGGTAACACCAAATGATTCAGGCCAACAAAATCATTGCAACATAGAAAATGATTTGAACTTCAATGTCAAGGTTTAGAAAAACGGTAAGGAGGATACTCATAAAGCAACAAAAGATTACACATCCCTATGCCACCATGTTTCACTGCATTTTTTCAAGACTCAATGGCCTCCTTATATGAAAAATTCTCCAAGCTGTAATACATCTGTCCGAACATCCGCACCACCAATGGCAAGTGCTTGCCTAGGCAGTTCCTCTGGCAGGACTTTAGGAATTTGAGCGCGGAAAAACAACGTTCATCCTCTACCGAACCTAGCACAAGATAGCAGCCAATCTCGGCGAGTTTGAAGTACTCAGAAATGAGCTTGGTTAAGTGCCGTGACTGTGATAGACCCCGCCAGAGCAAGATCACTGGATTCACCTTGGAAGATGAGGCACATGCTGCATCAGAGTTAGCTCTCATAGTCATCTTGAACAAACCTTGCAGATTGTCAAGTTTAGAAGCAAATAGAAGTTCAGGTGCTGTGAATTGGTTCTTCCTTCTTGCACTGCCTTTCCTACATGCAACGCTTTAGGGTGAGAGTAAAACTTTTTGAGAATTGCTAAGTGGTAACTGGAGCTCTCTTCCGCACTCACCTACTTCCAGTATTGCAGGTAATTGATCCCAAACGCGTCTAGCAACTCTTGCTGAGGGAATCGCCTATCGAGCTCATCCGAGAAGGATTGGGCGATTTCTGCCACAGCAGAACACATCAGTCAGTGTACATGGCATACCTTACTTAAACCCGCACTCACCTTTACCAATTAAGCACTAGAATCACCTTACCTTCTCCCTAAGCACCTTACATTCACCAAATCAACTTCGTACCTCCACAAAATTGGCACCCAAAACAGCTTACCATCACTAAATCGACACTTAACAGTAAGCAACCTACCTTCAGCAAATGGGGACCTAAACCTTCAAGCAATAACAGAACTTTCCTTACCTTGAATCAAACAACATCTCAACTTCAATCAAACAGCAGCTCAACTTCAAGAAAACAACACCTTACCTCAGAAAGTACCAGCTTACCTCACAAAATACTAGGTTACCTTCACAAAGCAGCCACCTTATCTTCACAAAACAGCAGGTTACCTTCACAAAACACCACTTTACCTTCATAGAAGACCACCTTACCTTTGTGAAACCTGTAATCGGCAGCTTACCTTCAAAAAATCAGAAATTAGACACCTTAAGAAAAGAAGCCACTTCAAGAACATCGGCCAAGCTAAGCTGCCTAATCTAATCAACCACCTTAATAAACCCAAAAAAGTTTACAATGGAAAACAAATAGAAAGATGGAACCACAAAAAAGGCAAGCAACGTCTACAACTGCCCAATCCCAAATTGAAACAATAAAAAAAATGTAACAATGATGAAAGAATGGAAGATGACCAAACAAAAGGCAAAGAAAGAAAAGGCTGGACTGAAGGGACATATCTGCAAACTGCCGTTGGATGTTCGACTGGGTGCCCAAGAAGTCCTCCTCTGTCACAAATTTCTAATTTCATGTTTGCTTGCAGTGGCAGTGGAGAAGTACGGTCGTGATTCCAAAGTTAAAGAACAAGTACAAAGTGCCAGGCTCCTCAGGCATCTCCCTCCACTCTAAAGGCAGGTCAAAGCAAGACAGGGAAATTAGCTCCTGATACCGGCTGAACTCTGGCGTTGTGAAAGCTGTAGCATCATCAACAAACATCCTCGCCAAGTTTGCCTGGCAGACCTTCATGAACTGGAGGAAGTCACAGATGAATACATCACGAGATTGAAAGAGTTTGATGAGGTAGTGCACGACATTCAGTAAGGGAATGAAACACAAAATAGATAGCAAAACCTCAACATTGACTAGGTAACCAAAGTTTGTGGCCGCTGAAGCATTAGCTTTGGCCTCCATGTCAATGCCCATCTTCACTAGCAGAGTCTTGTCCTCCGCCATAATCCGCTGCGCCGGGCTACGCATCAAGATCCACCTGGTCTTGATGTTCCGAACCATCTTATTTCCCTTTGTCTCGAGAAGATCTGCCAAATTCTATAACTCCGTGTGGCGTTTGTGGCTGCGAAGAAGTAGGAGTACAGAGATTGGCACAAGGCCTCCAACCTAGAGACCAGCAGGTAGTTAGAAAGAGTTTCAACAACCAAATTGATGCGATGACTTGCAAAGCTCGCTCCTAAGCAGAATGGCGCCCATTTCTCTCGATTCTGGGTGGACACCCTAGTTTTTGGTCCTTGAAAAGTGTTTACACCATCTGCTCCGGAGGACACAAGTTTGCTAGCGATTTTGTCACGAGTAAGTCCTCCTTCGCCAAGTAACGCTTGCATTATTACATCTGTGAGGTGATTTGCAGTCCCACAGTCAGAAACGCAAGACAAATGAAGCAGATGAGGGACTCTTTTCCAAGAATCCACAGCATATACATGAACACCAATCCATGATGTGTTGTTGATTGTTGTTACCTCATCAGCAAAGATCGACACAAACTTGACAGATTGCATAGCAACCTTCAAGGCAGACATGACACTGGCGTGAAGATGCTCACTCATTTCCCACCCTGCTGTTTTGGACCAATTCTTTTTAGGAACTCTCTTAACCTTTAAGTGCTGCTGTAAGTACTGTTCCTGCTCGTAGTCGCACATGGGCCGAACCGATTGTAGAACTTGAAACCAAGTTGAGAACTGTACTGCCTTTCTACTCGCTTCACCTTCCAAGCCTGGGATGAGCTGGTCCGCAACAGTGCCGGACACATGATGTGCCGCCCACACCTTCATGAACTGAATGTGTTCACAGTCGCGCTTCACGTAAGTGTCCCCTTTCTTCAAATCCGTGGAAGGCTCACCCTAGTGCTTGCAAGAGCGCTTCCCCTTGTGCTTCTCAAGGTTGTCGCCTTTGGGCACCAAAATCTTCTTCCAGCCGCTAACAATGCTACACGTCTTGCGAACGACCCCAATTAAATATCCAGAAGCATTGAACTCCGCTTTTGTCCACGTGAACCTAAATGCCCACACCTCTTGCCATCTCCTTGTCACAGTGGTGGATGCAAGTTTTCGACATTTCCGCGGCTTTGAAACAAGGCTGTGCTTGTCATTGTTGACCTTAGGTGCAGGATCAAGCACCTCCGCTGAGCCGACTGTCGCCTCCGAGAGCAAAGAAAAGCAAGGTTGTGCTCCAGGCAGAGAATCAGACAACTGCGTCTTGGAAATGTGCATCACCTCCGTCAAAGCAGGCCCCGGGAGGTACTTCCCTAAGCCATTTGCGTTGCGCAAAGAACCAAAAGCCTGGACGTGGAAGTTCTCCGGCAATTTCAACTTCGGCGCCTTGAGATCGTTGCCTTGCACCCAACCCCCCAGGCCCCCACAAGGCAAAACCCCAAGAGCAAAAACCAAACGAACAAGTGGAAGAAAGCGGAAAAACAGAGGACCAGCAGAAGTGCAAAATCCGAATGCACAACAAAGAACGAAAACACAATCCGGATTTTGCAGCACAACAACAAAGAGTTGGAAGGAGCGCTTCCTCGAAGGCAGTTAGTAGGCACACGATACAATTCGCTAAGGTTGCTTCAAATTGCAATGTCGCCCGCTTAAAATTGCAATCCCGCCTACTCACCTAGGCGCCCACACCTTGCAGCAATTTCCCAACGGACTACCCCAACTCCCCATTCCCCAAGCCACCCAAATTTGAAACTGAAACTAATGCCAGCCAGTGAGCTAGAGTGCCAGACAGCCTCCATTTCCCAATTGAGTGAATGCACAAGAGACAATTGATGGATGACGAACGTCTCTCAAATTTTCAATCAAAAAGGAAATAAAGAATTGACAGATTTGGCAATTGGCGTTGCTCCCGATTGTGCTGAAGTAAAGAATGGCAATGCTCATTGAAAGCCCAAGAAGTCGAAGCATCAGAATCTGATTCAAAAGTAAATGTACCAAGAAAATTGAGCTTGCTAAACTCCTGCAATGTAGGGAGGAAGTTGGCGAAACCTACAGCAAATCTTTGAAACACTAATGCTAAACCCTGTTTGCACGTGGAGCTCATGGAGATGATGATGGCTGCGACATCGACGGCTGCAATGGAGCCGCCCAGCTCCAATCCAATGGTGTAGGTAAAAACTTTGCTAAACCTAATTTTTGAAGTTCCTGGATGAATGCTAACTAAGCCATGGATGAGTAAAACTTTGTGCATCCAACAGCTCAGGAGGGTAGTAGATTAGCTCAAATCTAGAACTTTTTGAAATTCTACAATGTACATTTAGCACCTCAAAAAATTTGATAGAAACGAAGCGAAATTTTGCCAGTTTAGGGAACATTGGAAATCAGTATCCTAGTTGAAATTCATATATATCTTGAGACCAGAGATTCGGGTAAGGGATGCGAGAGGGTGTATTTACCTTCCTAAGATTCCCAATCGTGAGCTAATATACTTTAATCACCTCTTCTAATTCTGTAATTCTACTACAGGTTAACCCTAAAATACCTAGGCAGTTTTTGGCTCCAAAACCACTAAGAACTGCCATTTCTGTTGCAATCACACCCTAAACCCAAAACAACTTTTTTAAAAATCTAACCATAGGGTCTTGTACCTCACTTGTCTTAGATCATGTGGTACAAATTTCATGAAGTTTGAGCATACGGATTGAAAAATATTAGCATTTGAAGTTGGAAAATGAGGTTTTTTCAGATGACTTTGACTGCCACTTGTGGACTTTCTTTTTGCACTACACACCATAAAGTTAAAACTTTTTATGTTGAACATTTGAATTGAGAGTCGGGGAAAAAAATTTCAGAATGTCAAAACTTGATTTTCACATATAAAAAAATTATTAAGTAGAGGTAGGTCCAAAATTGAACAAAACACTAAATCATTAATAGCTCTTAGGTGGAATTAAAACACCATTATCCCAACGGTGGGATTGTTCTTGCAAACAAACTTAAACTTTTCCAAAAAAAGAATTTGAAAAATTTGAAAATTGCATTCAAAAATGAATTCTATAAGTTATTTTTTTTAAGATGCTTAGAATGCCCAAAAAACAAGATTGTCCATAACTTTCTAATTCTGCGTCCAAGTAGAATGAATCAAAGCTTCAAATGATCTTTAAGAAAAATATGATCTTTGAGAAATTTTTTTTTTTTTTAAATTCAATTCTTAAAAGTTTTTTTTTTGTCCAACAAATTGCTTCTTTGACTTTAGGTGGCATAACTTTTGCTCCCAAGCACCTATTGAAAAAAAAAAATATTTTTAGAATGTTAATGTAATTTCCTATCTTCAAAAAAAGTTTCAAAAATCAGGTCAAAATCTCAAGTCACACGAGCCTGCCCGAAATCCCTAGTGTCCCGCAAGGGGACTTTGGTACTTTAGGGGTTAACCATGGAACGCCAACGCTAACCTGGTCACAATGGAAATCATCCTTTTGGTAGATGGTAAATCATTTGCTTAAAAAAACCCAAGAACACTCACTGGAGGTCAAACTACATACAAGACCTTCCCTTTTCAACCTTCCCTTTTGAGACAAAATTTCAAGGATGAGCATCTTCACTTCTTACATAGAAGGATTCTCTGTCATCCATCATTTGCTTTAAAAAAACTCAAGAGCACTCACTGGAGGTCAAACTACGTGCAAGACTTCCCCTTTTCAGACAAAATTACAAGGATGAACATCTGCACTTCTTACATAGAAGGATTCTGTCACCCATCGGACACTTAGTGTCCGCAGTAACGTTACAGGGCCAACGCTCATACGTAAACTTAGTCACTGTGAGTGAGTCGATCTCTAACAGCAACTGAGCAATTCATTGAAATAAAAACATCAGAAATCTAAAGAATGTAAAATTACAGGAGCTCCTAAAATTGCTTTTCATAGCATCAATGACACGCCTTCCGTTTGCAGGCCCAGTATTGAGCTGAAAATGATAGATCTTGTGAACTGAAGTGGTGACGCTACCTGGTAGCGGTTCTGGCTCGTTTCCACACGATAACCAGGCCATCACAGTCAGAGGACGCTAACAAATTTTCCCCATGGTTCCACGCCACCCCAACGACAGGCACAGCATGTCCCTGGAGTTTGTTCACACAAGGATGTCTGGGACGTGTGAAGTCGTAAAAATACACGTTGGAATCTTCATGTCCAGAGACTATGAACTCCCCTTTCTGCAGCGAGAGTAGCGGACAGAACGACGCTCGGATGTTTCGGGCCCTCGGTGGAAGCTGCAGAGAAAATTTCAGAGACAGATAGCCTTCTATTTGAAGAGCCACAGTGAAAAATCGCAGCAGCCCATCTTGCGTGGCAGCCAACAACACGGGCCCAGCGGCCAACCGGGAAAACGTCCGAAACTGAATCGTGGTAGTGGCCGATTTGTGCAGCCCTTTCAAGCTGATTCGATGTGAACTCCTCATGACGAAATTGCCATGATGCATCTTGATGGTGACACAGTGCACCGTGCCCCTTGCATCTCCAGCAAACAGAATGTGACCCGAATGGTCTACATCCAGAGCGGTGACGTTGCTGTCCAGCGCTAGCTTGTGAATGATGCGCCCCGTGCTGAAGTTGAACGCCGCTATCTCTTTGTTCCCGTTCCCTACCAGAAGAATGTTGTTGTTTACAGGATGGAATCGAATAGAAAGCTGGGGAGCTGTTCCATAAATCACCCGAAGACACTCACCTTTCTTCACGTCCCAGACTCGGACGCTTTTATCTAACGAGGAGGAACTCAAATACTGGTTATTCGATGACCAGTCAAGATCTGTCACCTCTTTCGTATGCCCCGTCATTCGGTGAAGGATTTGCGGAGGATGGGCCACACTGCACAAGGTTATCAAACCGTTGGAAGCACCAAATGCCAAAAGCTCGGAACTCATATGCCCGAACTTCACAATATTCACTGATGCCTTGCACTCGTCGAAAACGCAATGCATGCCCACAAAGGAGTAACCGGGCTCCGTGGGAATCTCTTGAGTTCCAGACTCGCTCATTGCCATACTTCGACTGGAGCTCCAGCTTCCTCGTTCGTAAGCTGCCCAAGGCCCACTATCCAAAGCCCCCTGTGTGCTGGTTGGGCTTGCTGGTTGAGAGCTTTGCGCGCTCTGGAGCTTTTTCAGGTGGCGCATGTACTCATGAAATGCAACGTACCCCTTCCCGTTGAGTTCCCACTTTAGGCGAACCACCTTGTTAGCCAGTCCTTTTCTGTATAGGAGCAGTCGGCGCATGGCGATGTATCCTGGATCGCCATTGCCGGGTTCCAAAAGTGACGCGAAGACCGCCGCATGGCTGGGCTTGACGTCTGGGGTTTCGACGAGTTCCATCCTTCGTCACCGCATGAGAAATTTGTGGAAAGGGGCACTCAATCTTCTGCGAACGACCAGGTGCTCGGAATATAATCAGATGAAGGAAGAATGAATACTGCACAACCTAAGACCCCGCAAATGCGTGAACTCAAAGAATTGAGCATATAGCAATTATCCTTGGTTTGAATTTGCAAACAGAATGACATTAAGTGAAATTATACATGTGCAATTTACGGAACCAGATGAAATGGGACAACTACCTTACCCCTGTTTATGGCTGCGTAATGGGAAAACCACAAAATTTGTATACAAATATCAAGTCAATATAGGAAAAGACGTTACCAGATTAAACGCACTTTTTTGTAAGCTTCAAAGAACGTCGCTTGAAAGCAGTCGATTCGTAGTAATTCCTCTGATGAGATTAATTGCATCGATTTTCGTCACCACTCTTAATACAGTCATCCCTGCCAATCCAAGATAATTGAAATTTTGTGAGGCAAAGGATTGGTCACGTGATCGCGACGAAATTACTATCGCATCCAAACCAAACCCTCATACCAAATCTAAAGGATCTGAATCTCAGGAAGAAGGCGCATCGACCAAAAGATTTTTGCACCAAAGAATGTTCCACAAGATTCTTGACCAGAGCTCATATATACACAAAAAGGATTCAGAGGATAAAAAATTGTCTAAAATTTCCTAACCCTAGATCCAGCGAGAAAAAAGAGAGCACGAACCTGGACACTGTCCCCGAGATGCAGAATTCCTTGTATCTAGCATTATTGCCCTCCAAATGTGCGATCGGGACGTGCACGCAGCACACAGCAATCGAAAGAACACTGCTGGAATTGCACGATCCAGGTTGTTCTCCTCTCATCGAACGAGGTGAGCAGCAGCTGGAGCTCCGATCGGCTCCAGATCTCGCACGACATCTCGCACGCCACCAAAAATGACTTTGCAGAAACTCAGCTAATTGGAGTAGCAAATGGCATGGAAATTGGAGAGCAGGCGAAAGGGGAAGCCGAAGAATGGAGAAGATCAAGAGGCGACGACTGACAGCACACGTTCTGGAAAAGCCATTCGCCATAGCCACCTGCCTGCTTCGTCTCGCTCCCTTCGTCCGCGACCCCCTTGGGATCGCAGACACTATTTTCTCAGTGTCCACACTAATTTACATAATAGCTCACATCAATTAATCCTTGTGGCCATTACCCCACGTGAAGGTCAGATTTAGACATAAATTAAGTGTTTTTTGGAATGTCGAAATGTTTGGCATATTGCAAGTGAAATGTTTGAAATGTTGCAGAAATTTTTCATCCATATTACCTAAATTTTTGAATATTTCTAAAAACCAACATCACCTGCATGACAGGTTCTTCAAAACAAAAAAAACTTTAAATTACCAAACACAGAAAATTTGAATGCCAAAATGTCAAAATATTGATATTAGTAGTTCCAACTATCTGAACCCTTTGTCAAGCTCTTTTTTGCGTGAAAAAGAAACTATTTTGACCTTCACATACAGTATTATATATCTAGGTTGTAAATTAGGTAAGTTAGAAATATACAAAACTGTTCACTTAAGTTGTTGTGCGTATATGGAGTCAAAATTGCAATTAGGGTTTCTTTTTTACTTGTAGACTAATGATAATCTAATTTTTTTTAAATTATACATATATATATATATATGAGAATTTATACATTTTTTATGAATTTTTGAAATCAAACCTCAAAGTGCTCATAGGTGCATGTTTAAAGCATTTTTAAAAAGAAACAAATTAAACCATTCACTAAAGGTTCTATTATTTGTAACTAAATTTTACAATGTGTAAAGTTGGAAACATTTCATATGGAAAGTTGAAGGTCATATTTGAAACACTTATGGGATCTATATGATTCTCAACCTTCAACTGGACACTAACTACTTGTAGTTATGGTCTTATCTACATAACTCTAAAATTCAACATTTTTCTCACAGATTAAATTAGTTAAGTTATTATAGACATAAAAGTAAATTGCATGTGGATTGCCATAGTAAAGGAAAAATTTAGGCAATCAACATGAATGAGCTAAATGAGTTAAGAATTATGTCAGTTTTTTTGCTCCTTACTTGGTGCTACATTGTGAGTAAATTATTTAAATGACATGTTTTTTTCCTTGAACTACGACATTTTTTTTTCTCTTTTGAAGTATTTTTTAAGAATAGGACTCATCCACTTTCTATTTGACACCTTTTATTGCTTTTATGATTAGTTATTGAATTGTAGATTTTTTGTCTCTTCAATTGCTAATAGAGCACTAAAAGCAATAATTTGCAAAAGGTAACAAGGAAGTAAACTTAAAATTCACTAATTATGAGTACATGATCAAGCTCATTAATTATAAATACATGAATCTCTTAACAACAAGAACGATTATTTATAGTTTTAGCATGTGATTGTACTAGATGGTGAATTGTGCCATCCCTAAGATGAAGAAGGTGGCAAAGCATACTCCACACTTATATGCCTCAAATCATGGGATGTGATAGAATGTAAAGTAAATCCTAAGGCTATTGAAATAATGACACTTCATGGCACTTTATGGTAGTAGGAAAATTCTTCGGTCCTTTCTTTGATTAAAGTATTGAAACGTTTCTTGACAATATTTTTACTATTATGGTACCAAGAATGGATATGCCTAGCTTCAAATTATATTTAATTTGGTAACCTCTCATTTGTTTAGACAATGTTTTGATGGTATAAATATTTTTTTCTTAGTGCACATTATTAACTTTGGATTTGCTTTAAGTCAAAAACCCTTTATCTTCTTACAACTTCACTCTTAAATACTCTCATTCAAAATAATATTTTTCCTTAAATTAGATATTAACATTTCATCAAAGTTGATAGTAGATGCTCACACCTTAAACCATATCATTGTGACTACATTTTCAAATACTTGAATGGGTAGATTATGTCAACAATACTAGTACTATGGTAAAATAACTCCACCAAAATCATTGAAATCAACATTTGATCAAAGTTCTTTTACTAAATTATGCCTTAGGATTTTGTAAACCCTTGGCATTGACAAAGTTGAATAAATTGTAAACTCTCAATGCTTGGGCTTATCTATATCAAAACCTCTTTCAAAAAAAGTTGCTACAAGTGCTAAATTTGCAATTTTGAATGGACTCATTCTCACTATGAGTCAAAATGCTACAAAACAAAGTCTGAGCATCCCTTCTTATAGGAAGTTTTCTAATGGTAACAAGAACACAACAAGAGGACACATGGTTCAAAAGATCTCATCATAATAAAATAAACAAATAAAACAAACTACCTCATTTCAAGTATAGATCTTGAAGTTCTTTACATCCATAAACCCCTAAAGTGCCAAGATTGTTTTTTTGTAAAAACACTCAAAACTACTATTTTCAATGCAAACAACAAATTTTTTAAATATTTATAGCTTTGGCATATTTAACAATAGGATCTTGCACTAGACTAGTATGAAAATGTGTGGAAGAAATTGAAAAAACATTGAGAGTATCAATCACAAGATACAAGCAATTAAAGTGAAGAAAAAGAGCTTTTTTATTCTTAGCCTGACTAGATTATAAAGCTTTGAATCCTCTTAATTTAAAATTTTTGTACTATGGATTTTGAATTTAATTTTTTTATGTTGAAGAATTGAGTTGAGATTTTGGAAAAAAAAAGTCAACCTCCCGCGGAGATTTTCATTTTAAATTTTTTCGTTAAATTGACGTAGGTACAAGTTTGAAGGAAAAACTGAATTGTTGATAGCTCTACAATAGAATTGAAATATATTAATTCCAATAGTGTAAATGTTCTGAGAAGCAAATCTAACCATATGTAGCTTTTTATTTTGAAGAATTCTTAAAATCAAGTGAAAAAAAAATCCCATAAATTATTTTCTCTTGAGTTTGTTAAGACTGCTTGCTAAACAAGAAGTTTCATAAAATTCACATCTCTTATCCAAATGGAATGCATCAAGTTATCTTTCTGCATACACAAAATATAATCTATTAGAAATAAAATTAAAAAAGAACTATTTCAGATTTTTGTGTTTTTGTTTTGCTGTCCACCCTTGCCTATTTAGTGCTTATATAGTGATATAATTTTTGTTCCCAAGCATGAATCAAAATAAAAATTATATTTTTAGAAACCAAATCATTTTTCCTATCTTGAAAAAAGTTTCAAAAAATCTTACCAAAAATTGAGTTCATAGGTACTTGCTCGAACCTTCAAGAATCTCCTAAGAAAATTCTTAAGACTTTAGAGGTTAACATGGATGAAAAATGGAAAATGTGAATGATGACTCATTTAATCATCCAGATGTGCATACATTCATCTAAATCAAATAATGCTCTGTAGAGATTTTATAGCAATTTTGCAATTCCATCCATTCCAAGAGGGGATATATCTATCATTAAACATTCCTTTGAAGAAATTCATACTACATTTGATTGGAAAATCGCTCAAAACCAAAATCCTTACAGGGCGGACATTTTAGGAGTTGCTTAGCCACCATGCACCCCTTTCTATGAAACCTACTTGTGACAAATGAAAATATCATATGTGAAGGTCTGATTTGACATCTAAGTGCCGAAATAGTTTCTTCATTATGGGCAAATGGTTTCAAATAGTTGCAATTATTGATATTAATGTTTCGGAATTTTGGCATCCAATTTTTTTTGTGTTCAGCAACTTTTGGATTTTCTTGTTTTGGGAAACCTATCATGTGGGGCTTACCCTTAATTGTTGAGGCAAACATTTGGTGTCCAATGAAGGACAGAGAATCTCCTTTACAGGACAGAAGTTCAACTATTCATCCTATAATTTTTGTTGTGGAAAGAAGAGGTCTTCTACAGTACTTTGACTTCCAATGAATGCTTTTGTAATTTTGTGAGCCAAAGATTCACATGGTAATGAAAAGGGATGATTTTTAGGATCACCTTCTTGTCCTTTAAGGGTTAAGGCGTGATGTAGGTTTTCAAAAATATTCAAAAATTTAGGCAATATGGATGAAAATTTTCTGCAACATTTCCAACATTTCACTTGTAATATTCCAAACATTCAGACATTCCCAAAAAATACTTAAATTATGTCTGAATCTGACCTTCACGTAGGGTAACGGCGAGCCAGGGGCAGTGGAAATGTGGATGCAGGCACCAAGTCCCAAGCGGACCCAGTCCCACCGTCTCACCGGGCAGCTGATCCCGGGCAGTAAAATAACCAGGCAACTCGGGCGAGCTTGACTGCCCGAGTCCAAAACGGGCAGGTCTCCTAAAGGAACTCCCTGCCTCCGTCCCTCCCAATGTCCTGCATCGCAAGCTTTCTTCCTTTAGGGCTTCTCCGCACAACACCTTGAAGCCCAAGTCCGTTTCCTTCCATTCCCAATTCCGCACTTGCAAGCACTCGGGGATCCATTCTCAAGTCTCCCCCGTTGTGGGTTTATCGACATTTCGCTTCTGGTTCCCCCACCATGAAGATCTCGGTGAAGACGCTCAAGGGCAACCACTTCGATCTGCAAGTTGCAGAGGACGAGCTGGTACTCTTCGGGATCTCTCCAGGGATGGTTTGTTTTATTTTAGCATTGGGGAGAGGTCCATGTTTGATGCTGGCATGAGTATGTATATGTTGGGTCTCGTGGAATGGTTGTAAGTACTGTACTTTGCTTGTTAGACACTTTACTTTGGATTTGCGGTCTTGGGGTTCTTTGGTTGTTTCGATTTGGAAGAGTGCAAAGCCCGTCGCTGTTGTAAGTTGGTGGATTATTAGAGCCTTGTTAAGAAGTTCTTCATCGAAATTGGAGTACGGTGACCGCGATGAGTTCACCGACAGAAAATCCTAGACATATGGGGGACGCTAATGCGGTGTGAATAGGTTTTTACGGTTTAGAGAAAGCAGATGTTATTGGGCATCTAGTTAGTTGCCAGGATTGATATTTCTGATGATGATCATGATGACTACCCAGGAATTCCTTGGGCTTCAGTGTCAACGTAGGGATGCGCAAAATTGCTACCGTCGCTGTTGAGCATAGTTCTTGTTATGAGACTTGTCAATTTTTAATGTTTTTATGGGGGCGAATGAAAGAGGATTCCAACGCACTAAAGAGCGCGTTATTTGGATACTGTATGTCAAAAGTTATGAAGTTTCGAAATTTAGTGGTAGAGCTCCTAAAACAATAAGTACATATTGATTACGGAGATGTATACCCAATGAACACGTAATCCAGATGTTTCTTGCGTTTTCGGGTGTCTTACCTCATGTTATGTTATTTTTCCATCTTTTGTCTCTGTAGTTAGGAGGAGTGCTGCTCAGTGGAAAAACACCCCCTGAATTGTATACCTCTGATACATTCGCTGAGCAGCACTCCACCCCAATGATTCATAATTTCGATCTTGTCGTGGTGGTTGATTTTTTCTAAAGAATAGTAAAACTGATTTATTAGTGTTGCGCAATAGCCTGCATTTATTTGGTTGGGCTGAACGAGTGTTGCTGTTGGTTGTGTATAGGTTAGTTCGGTGAAAACTAAGATTGAAGAGTCACAAGGAAAGGAGGCGTTTCCTTGTGCCCAACAGCTTCTGATCCATCAAGGGAAAGTGCTCAAGGATGAGACTACCATGGCTGACAACAAAGTGGCCGAGAATGGCTTTCTGGTTGTCATGCTGACAAAGGTATGCGACACATGAGGACTTCATGCGGACTTATTTATCTGCTAGCATCTGAATACGATGTCCTCTTTGGATTGGTCTTATAGATAGAATAATGTGTCCTGTAGGTGTACATAACATTTTAGGAAACCCTGAGCACTGTTCGAATTGGCATGAAAATTGAATCGTTGACATCTTGTTTTTCAAATTTGACATCAAAGTTGATCTCAATTTGAAGAAGTGAAAGCTCCTCAAGCCGAGGAGCCATTGTTAGAGCGATCATTCTGCTTGATTTGCTATGATTTGGTATGAATTTTGCTCTGAATGACTCTAGTTCGCACTGTTCTCAAAAGGTGCCGTTCCATTAGCAGTCGAGAGTCTTACGTATTGCAACTAACGCGCTATACTTTTTGGATAGACCAAAGCAGCAGCTGGTGCACCTGCTTCATCGTCAGCAGCACCTGTTCAGGTACTGTTTGCTCTGATGCTCAAGTGCACATTTCGATTAAAAATTGGAGGATTAATTTTGGAGGAATGTTGTCGAGGCCTAGTATTCACGTTGATAAATAAGATTTGCTTTCATTGGGTGCAGACTCCTGCAGTGGCGGCCTCACCTGCTGCACCACCCGCTCCAATTCCTGCTCCAGCACCAGCACCAGCACCTGCACCTACACCACCTGCAGCTCCAGCTCCGTAAGCATCTGCCACGTAACTTAGAGTGAGCTGATTGCTAGTAATGTGCACTGATTCTGCGTGAGCTCTAGATTCTGTAACTTGAATGACCTAGTGGGTTTTGGCAGTGTTACTGGGAAACCGGAATTTTTTTAGTTTTCTGGTATCTAATTCAGTACTTATTTTCAAAAAAATTAAGTTTTTTCAATCTTTGAATGTGTTCTTAACAGCTTAAGAGCAGAGCCTAGAAATACAGAAAATCAGTCTCTTGACTATTGAGAACGATTTGTGAGAACGAAAATATTCTATTTCCCAGTAACAGTGGTGTAAGGGGGTCATATTTTCCAATTGTTAAAATCTGTTTATAGACTTGCCATGCGGAAGCTTATCTTCTCGGTTAATTGCTAACAGTTATCAAGCCTTCATACAAATTTTCATCAGTGACAGAGATTATGAGGTATTAAATGAGTTCACATCCACTTGAATTTCTAATATTGGTCATGTAAATCAGAGCGCCAGCAGTGGTCGCACCAGCCCCACCAGCAGCTGCTGCCCCAGTTGTTTCAGCTCCGGCGTGAGTACCCTTTACATGCTTGAGAATGAGTACCGAAGAAAGTGATCTAGGTCAATGTCCAAGAAATTAGGAAAAGTCAATAGTTCTTCTTAGTTTTGTCACATCTATCTTGATTATAATCTTGGTAACAATTTGAATTTTTTGATGAGTTTTGAAGTGACTGAATATGGTTACAAACTCTCCTTAAATCGGATTGTTGAGGTGACATTGAGTTCAATTGTGTCTTTAGTCATTTATTATGCAGTTCCTGCCACAGGCGCTGTTTTATTGAGTGATAGCTCTCTTTGTGCAGAGGTACGGGAGATGGCTATGATCAGGCGGCGTCAAATCTCGTTGCAGGTTCGGCTCTAGAGCAAACAGTACAACAAATTATTGACATGGGTGGAGGCACCTGGGATCGTGACACTGTATTACGTGCATTGCGAGCTGCTTTCAATAACCCTGAGAGAGCTGTGGAGTATCTTTACTCTGTAAGCATCTCCTCACGTTGTGACTTTGGAATACGAACAACATCCTCTTTTTCATCGAACATGAAACAGACTCTTAGGATTCTCAAGTGCCGGTTCATATCTATTTTGGAAGGGTGTCTTATTCTGAGATTCTCTTTCTGCATGGCACCATTTTCAAGAATAAAAAGTGCGCAAGATAGTAATAAAAAATCCACTTTGGAAGCTAACAGTCGATTAGTAGCTTTCAAACAATATTTCTATTGTCAAAAAATTGTGGAGAATGATATCTACTTTCGATTGGTACATTTTGTTACCTTCCTTGAAATCGAAATGATTTATTTGAGCTCCTAGTGAACGGTCACTTTTGGCCGTTTACGCATGTAGGTTGAGTGTATCAAATGCATGTTTGGATCACGATAAAATAGTACATCTTGATGCACATAAGTCTGCCAGTGTCTTATGTCATGTGGTATCGTGAATTTGGCTATTGGCAGGGTATTCCTGAAGCTGCTGAAGTCCCAGCTCCCGTAGCCCGTCCTCCTGCCGCTAGAGCACCTGTTGCTGCGGTTCCTGCAATCCCTGCTCCTGCAGCTCCAGCTGCTCCTGCTGGACCAAACGCTGCACCGTTGGACTTGTTCCCTCAGGTACATTTTCTGTCCAGTTACGTAAATTGGCTTCCCTCAGCCTCAATATGTCTGGTGATAATTCTAGCAATCCAATACATTCAAGTGGAGTTGAGATTTGTCCGAGGACCAGATCGGTTAAGAGCCCCATGGAAGTTTACAGTGATCAATCTCATTAATTATTTAGGGCCACTATAGATTGCTGAGATTGAAGCAACAAGCTTGAGATTACAGGTTATCCTTACACCTTGATTGGTGCAAATTCTTTTATTCATTTTACCTTGTTTTGACGCCAGTGCAAGTAACAAGAATGAGCATGAAGAGATAGTGCTTACATGGCTTCTGTGTGGTATCCTAAAAATATTGGAGATAACAAGGTTTCAAGCTACCTCATTGAGGTGGATTGGACACTTGTTAACTCAAATGTATCACAAGCTGTCACGAATGCAATGAATTGTTTTAAAGCTTGTTGTCTCACTTTGGATGTCTACACATGATGTTCAAATTTTAATCTTTTTGCTTCGATCTGTGTAGTCTAAAGTAGGCCCTCTTTAGCGAAGTATATCAACGTACTGGATGAGCAATGCACAGACTTAATGTAAAACGACTGGTTATCTTGTTCAGGGTATGCCAGGTGTAGGTGGGGGAGGTGCTGGATTAGGAGCGTTGGACTTTCTGCGAAACAACCCACAGGTTCGTTTCTAAGAACACTTTTCAAGACCTTTTCTTTTTTGTCTTCAGAGCTGCATCGTCAAGACTTTAGGGGCACGCGCCATATTCGAATGACACGGAACTATATGAGTTATATTGAGGTGGCTTTTTGTGACACCTATCAAATTCAATTGTGAAATACACCTTATAGGAACATTCAACTTCCCATGAAGTGTCAATTGTTACGATTGCTGCCTCCAATTCTGCGCAGTGATTATTTACTTTTCTGTGACTGCAGTTTCAAGCATTGAGGACTATGGTTCAAGCCAACCCTCAGATTTTGCAGGTAGGCTCACTCTTTTATTGCATTTTAATGCATATGACTCTTATCTATTTATTCCACTCTACCTTGAGCATTTACTTGTGCTTTGGTAATTTGTCAGATTTCTCTGTTCCACAAATATGTTTCTCAATTATTCTCGTGTTTTGTATACTAATTTCCTCCTGTAATTTGTCGATGAAATACGGCAGCCTATGCTGCAAGAGCTGGGGAAGCAAAATCCGGCCCTTCTGCGACTCATTAATGAAAACCAGGCTGAGTTTCTACGCCTCATCAACGAAGCTGGCCCTGAAGATGCTGAAGGGTAAGTGCATTCCTTGAAACATTCATTTAGAATTCTAACTAATTTTCTTGGATAGAGTAGTCGCCCCTCTTCTTCTGCCTTCTGTTTTCCATTGGGGGTTGCTACGCCATTGGTAAAAGCACGATCTTTCCACGTGTCACTACCAGTATAGTCTTGTTTTGTGAAACAAATTCTGTGATTTGGGGTAGTCTTTAGACATTCTCCTACTTTTGATGTGCACTGAGAGAGCCAGGCTACTGCCTTTAGAACGTGGTATTGAAATCTTTCCTGAATAGAGCAATGAATACTGGATCTCACAGCGTGTATTCATGGTGGGGAAATTTTAGGGACGCTATGGGGCAGCTGGCAGGAGCATATCCGCAGTCAGTGAATGTGACCCCTGAAGAACGAGAATCCATTGAACGGGTAAACCCTACTGCCTGTCGTCTTTCACCTTGGACGTCCCATCCCATGGCAGAAAAAACAAACTGCACTTTTATGTGGGATCGGTTGTCAAGATTTGTAATTTAAAAGAAATAGCACCTTTCCTATTTGAAATAATTGGTTGCTGAAATTTTCGGTTATTTTGTGTTCGGAGTGAAAGTACTAAGATTTTGAGGTGAAACCCTGAAAGAAATTCATAATTAATTACACATTACCTTCAAAGGATTAAATTTTTTTGGAGAAGGTGCAAAATTTACAAAATGGAAGTAATTTACAATCATATGGTTTCCATACTTAAGTCCGTATTTGGAAGTCTAATAAGGTGGCCATGCTACTCAGTGTAGTTTGGACCTTGACCCATACATGCAATCGAATGTTCAATACTACGTATATCATAATTCAGATTTGGACAGTGTAGCGAAAAGTACATTTGAGATTCTGCTTTGCGAGAGAGGCAATAAGCATTCTGCAACTGGGATTAACAGAGGTGTCTGTTGCTTGACCAGTTGGAGGCAATGGGATTCAACCGAGCTCTTGTAATTGAGGCATTCCTTGCGTGTGATAAGAACGAGCAACTAGCTGCCAACTATCTTTTTGAACATGCAGGTGAGGAGGATTTGTAACTATAGGCCCGTATTGAGTTTATGACTGTACATTTTCATGAGCTATTAATAGTCATGTTTCTGTTCAGGATCACTTTTGGTGTGATAATTATTTCCTCCTTTCAATTGTAGTAGTAGCGTTGGGCTATGGGTGCTTTAAATAATACCGGGATCCAGAGATATCTTCAGCTGGCTGTGGTTTAGGACTGTGTATAACAGTGTCGCTTGCTGAAATCTAGTTTGAGGTAAGTTTTTTTTTTATCAAATGGTCAATGACACTGGCTACTGGATATTGGTTACTGGATACAAGTCCGTGTCATAGAGTCAACCTCCAAAATGAGGCACCAAGGGTAACAGTAGCTACTTTTGTCTATGTGATGTAGTTTGTAGTACCTTTTCTTCTTGCCAATGATTTTGTTTCTAGTTATTGAAACTCTCCCTTGTATATAGTTTCCGCTGCTCGCAAGCGAATTTTGTGTGTACACCATGTGGACTTGCACATTTATTACTGTAAGGACCATTTTGTCTGGAATTTGGTTTTGTAAGCCTGATAGTGTCAGGGACAAAGATTCGTTAGAAATGAGCTTTTCGTCCTGCCAGTTTGGTATTTGAGGTGCTGCATGTCATTGCTGTAGTTGATCACGAAAATTGTCCAAAAACTTGTGAAATTCTATTTCAACTTCTGACAAGATTGTGAAAGGATGATAATACTCCTGAGCGTATTATTGGTTTTTCCCTATGTCTGTCTGCATTGAGTGTTTCATCTGCAGGAATAGATTCTGTTGTAAATATTTTTATGGAGAATTTGGGCAAAAATCTGTGCTCTGCAACGTTCTTAAACCACGTGGTGAAGCGATCATATCTAACGGACTAAACAGTGTATAAAATAATTGCGTTTCTTAACGTCTCTGTCCCAAGTGCTGAGACATTGAACGTTCGCAAAGTCTCTAATAGGGACAAGTTGATACATGGTGTCCAATTCACTTCTTCGAAACAAATAAAAAATTAATCCTCGTTTGCACTGGAATTCTCTCCCATGCAATCTCTCTTGGTGCTTCTTGAAAGACAGTTGACCTTGTCCATCAATCCAAGGTTGTGCATACTGTTAACATATGAAATCAATCGTCCTGAACATTTCAAAGCTTCTTAAAACTTGGAACTATGGGGACAAAACCGGCAAAGTGTTGCGGACCATGCTCTCATGTGATAAGCGAGTGTCAAATAAGAACGGAGACAAGTAGGAGTAAAGTCGGCGCTGAATGCAGCGTTCAAAAGAGAGGAACAATTCCGATTATTTACACTTGCACTTGTGTGTCTTAATCAGCACAATACAAAACTACAAACCTACATGGCCTTCAGTGACAAGAAGTCCGCTACAGTTAATGGCGCTTCGCTAGAGCAGCCTAAGCGTCCAACATTCATGTTAGCTGCTCCACAGGCATACAAATCCATTCACAGTCCACAGGTATGGCTCACCACCTGGACATGACCGTCATCCTCTACCTTACCTTGGTATCTGTAATCAATACATGATTCTCTACCTTAAAAATCTGTGACCAATACCTCATCCTCTAATTTCTTGAAACCAAGCCATGGCCAGCTCACCCGTCTAAAAACAGTAACCCCAAGGCCTCCCCCAAACATCTTCTCCACCTCCCACAACATCCTGGAAGTCCATCTGGTTACATCATCTTCCCAACCGCGAAGCCGAGGAGGGAAACAAAAGAGACCACCACAATGGACGGAACCGCGGAAGATGCAGCAACCGAGACGGGCTCCGGAGCGGGAGCCTGAGCCTGTGCCACGACGGTGGAGCCCATGGTGGCAACCACCACGACCGCAACGAAGGCGGCTCTCCTCACAGCTGACAATGTAGTAGCCATTACTAATCCTTGAACCTTCCGCAAGAAACACACCACCGCAAATTCAAGTACTTCTTGGCTCCGCTCAGATCTTGAACTCAACAAGCCCTGCCACACAGCAACACCAGAATCCATAAATGAATGTGCAAGATTACAGCAGAGCTTATTCAAGACTCTAGATCTGAAACCCACTAAGTACTTCTCTGCTTTCTTCACCGTTCCCAGCCCAAGAAAAACGGAACAGACAAAAACATTGAAAAAGCGATCGAGGAAAGAAGGAGCCTCAATCTAAAACATTTGACACTACGGCGACCCAATGCAGGAAAGACCTCCACATTACTGAAAGACATTCCTACTTCACTCAGGCACACAACACACTGACTGTCCTGTAACACAGAAGCTCGGACGCTAAACTGGCATGGAAATTAGCTCACCTTGAATGGAAGTGTTCGTCACAAAGCTAATCCTCAAACTGAAGACCCAGCTGAAGATCCACGTACCAAAAGAGAGCGCAGGCAGACAATGTAAACCTCCAAGCAAGGTCAAGGCTCGAGGAAGCAGGAGCAAGTACACGCGATGAGCTGCGGCAGCGAAAGGGAATGGGAAGGCTGTGTGTAGTGAGAGCGCCGAATGAAGCGACGGAGTCCCTTATAAGGTGAATGTTTGTTTCGGTTGCTTTGGCAGGGGACCCACCCTTGAAGACCGTTGGCAACACTCATGCCCTACTGGACTGGACTAAAACCCGCCTGGGTCTTTTAACCGCCTAGCTGGTTACTGATGACGGAATAAGAGAAGCCAGCCTATGACAGGCAGGAGGACTGGTTCGCTCCGTTGGCATTGTGGAAATTAAATTTTTTTTTTTTTTTTCCACGGAAAGACAAATGTGAGAAACAAGGAGAGAGCATGTTGGGATTTTAATTTTATTATATATATATATATATATTATTTTTTTTTTGAAACACATGGATAAATTTTATTTTATATTGACAAAGAACGAATTTGATCTGAATTATTGAAGTGTGCTGTCCAATTGACCCAAAAAAGTCTCTAGACTACTCCAAAACCAACAGAAAGAGTATGTCCACAGTGGTCATCTTACTTGTTCAAAGTTGTCGCAATATTTCCTAACATGGTCACAACATGAGGGCCTAAAAAAGGCACTTCTTGTGATGAATTTACACTCAGAGGGTGAAAGTTCCTATTGTAGTTACCAATCATTCTTTAACCATCATTCAAGATGTGGATTGTGGTCACTAACTCAACCTAATGTAGCCCAAATCTCACTTATTGAAAAAAGTTTGTCATGGGTTGATGAAAGACTTTAATTGGTCATTCCCTAGGTGTGAGATGGGTCTTTTGCCTTTCATGGATTAATTTACTTTAATGTCCCTTGGTCGTTCTTTTTTCTTTTCCTTTTCTTTCTTTTTCCTTTTCTTTTCCTTTTCTCTCTTTTTGTATGTTAGATTTTGTTGGTTCCCATTGCCTTTTAACATCTTAGATCATTTTTGAAGTCTTAAATATTTTCAAAGACTATATCTTTGTACTGACATATGCTTTTGTCCATCAAAATAGTCATTAAAGGAAGAATTTTTTTTTTAAAGTGATTTGAACCTTCTAATTTGGAAGGAATGAAAATTTGTCTAGGTTAAACTTAATTTGCTTTGAAGCACTTTCTTCATCATCTCTAATATAGACTTTTAGAGCATATAGGATTCAAACAAGACATACATTAGAGAGCACGCCTATTTTTTTTGTATTGGAGATTGTCTGAACTTATAGAGACAATCACATTGCTATGATAGGAAGGTCTTTTTTGGTTCTAATCAATATTTTTTCTAAAGGTTTAAATCTTTGACAAAGTAGTGATGAAAAAAATACACAATCTAACCAAATTTCATACTAGCCCATCAAGAAAAACTACTATTTTATACTAATTCCCTCCCACAAAAATTGGTAACACTAATATTGATTTGTCAATAATAGGATAAGTCAATGCATTCTTTATCATTTGGGCATGTAGAGGTACGTGAAGTAACTCCAAATCCCTCTTCACTAGAATGGAATAAGGTGGGAGCCCTATTCGTGCCATTTTTTTAACCACTATATAGGAATAGAGTTCATTTGAAAGGTTGAAATGTACACAATTTACACATAATAAACCAACTACTGTAGAGGTTCTTCTGAATTAAGACACATATCCACCTTTAAAATCCATTAAAAACAAAGTTATACAACAATTAAAGTAGACCAACCCATTTCCGTTTGCTGCCCAATTCTGTCATCCTACTTTTGTCTTCAATTCTGTCCAAAAAAACATCTAAATCCGTTCATTTTTTAATAGAAGCACTACATTACTCATTAGATGATATTTGGGGGTTGCGGAGGGCCGTTTCAGGCCTATTCCCTGATCTGCCCAGATCCAGTGAACGCCGGTACGGGTGTGTCAAAAAAATAAAAATAAAAAAAAATAATTTTTTTTTTTTTTTTTTTTTTTATCAAAATATCATTTTAAGCAATTTTTTTTTTTTTTTTTTTTTTTTCAAAAAGTGACGTGGCAGTCGCTCGACCACGTCAACCAGCTGCTGCTGCTGCGTTCCCAGACTGCGGGAACGCAGCAGACAGCAGGGGAACTCACAGCCTTCTAAGACCCCCGAATCTCATGTAATGGTCAACATGGGGTAACATCTCAATTCTTTAATGGTGAACACTCAAGTACCATTGGATACATGGGAGAGCAGTTATAGGTTATTTAGAAGCTCATGCCTCCACTCTACAAATGATTTTAAAATTTTTGGTCAAACCACTTCAAAATTTCACAAAAATTACAATATTAATTATAAAATTATATTTCCACTCAGGTTTTCTTCATAAAGCAAGTGTACACCTCTAAAAAATATTTCCCCTCTTAAGATTGGCTCCAAGATAGTTAGATTGCTAATCAGGGTGGTGATAATAGGCTTGCCTACCTTATAAAATATGTTGAAAGGAGGGAGGGATGTGTAAGGGCATCTCCACTGGGGCACGCCATAGTGTTGGCGTGCCCCAGTAAGTGCTTTGGCATGCCTAGGTAACTTTTTGAGACCCACCAATCATGGAAGTTTGCACTTTTTAGTGCAGGTCACGTTAAAAGAGGTGCCTCGCACTTCAAGCTCCCATGTTGACATGGGCCCCGGCAGAACCTAGATTTCAATGTACCTCAGGGTTGGAGCTAAGTAGGCAAGCAACAGTGCAGCAAAATGTGTACCCGAATCATCTGTGGCAACATCAAAGCCAATGAACTTCATGCTTGAGCAATCATGTCGGAATTTGTTGCTTGCCAAGTGAATGTTGAGCCTCAAAAAATGGGATTTGCTAGGTCTTTGGCCCATTTTAAAGGCATGCCGGTGGGACCCAAAAAGATGGTGAGGCTTTCTTGTCAGAGAATAGACGCTACAGACCATGTGGCGTGCTCATTTTAGAGTGAACCGGTGGAGATGCTCTAAGCTTAGTTGTGTACCCGCTTGCTAGGTTTCCACAGATTGGAGTAAGAGCATCTCCACTCCAAAGACAGCCAAATGGCACCGCTAGGGAGCATTTGGAGTGTGATTTGACCAAGCCCAGCCCATGTGCCCCACGGCAACATGGGCTACTACGGACACAGGAAACCGGGTTTACACATCCCCCAAAGTGACACCTCATGAATACCGACTCGAGAAAGACATTGGCATTAATGAAAAGGTCTCTCGAAACTTGGGAACAAAGACAAAATAACCCATATTGAGCCGCAAGCAAGGCTCTTCATTTGACCGGGTGCTCTTCAAATTTGACCGTGCCCAGCCCTTTTTTGGCCTCGCCATGCGTGCCATGGGGCGCCATTTGCCCAATTTGAGCCACTTGTTGAGTTGGAGTGGGGATGCTCTAAGCCTTGGAATAAGCAGGACGGAGCTTTCCTTTTCCAGCAGGCAGTCCGAACATGGGGCTGGCATGAGCTAGCGGCCTGAGTTTCTGACTGATTGCAACATTCCTGACAGACAGACAGACGGAGTAACGTACTTGTGGGGGCAGCTCAGCTCCGCTCCGCTCACCTCACCTCTTTCACTTCACTTCCATGCACCAGAACGATGAGCTTGGCTGCTCTTCTGGCATTAAACTGGTCTTTTTAAAGTTATTTGAGAAAGGAAGACTGAAAGGAAGCGAAGGACAGCTTGGAACTGAAGTGACAAGCGATGCACCAACACATAACCGGTTGTTGAGTTTTCAACACTCACGTGGCACCGTCCCATTGGCAACCCATCACCATTGCCATTACAAGTTGCAACTCATAACCTTCTCTCCTCTCAACTTGCTTCCTCCACCCTTGGATCACGGAGATCAAAGGTTGTGATTGAAAAGTGAACAACCGGTTATGTCCGATAACCTACTCGCCGCTATCGCTGCTTGTCGGTTATCTAATGCACAGCAGGCCTAGAGCCACTGAAAGGGCGAGTGGGGTGAAATTAAAAACAGATTGGATTCGGGCCAGCCAATTGAGAGTGAAAGGGAAGACATCAGGAGTGGCAGGCATTCGCAGAAGCAAAACTGAAGCTAGGGTAATTGTGGTCGGAAAGTGCTTGGGGGGTAGTGGAACGTCTGTTGGGAATGGCTCAACTAAGGTAGACAAGAAGCCTATTACCATCCTAATTTGGAATCTCAATATCTCGGGGCAAATTCCAAGAGGGGCACATATTCTTTTCAAAATTGTGCGCTTGTTTCACGGATCAAACCCAAGTGGAATTTCAAATTTCCAATGAAAATTGTAATTTTTGTGAATTTTGGAAGTGGTCTAAGGTCAGACCACCCATTTCCAACCAGGGACCAATTCCCAACCGGTAGTGCCCCTATTTCTAGTCAAGGCTTGTATGTGTTTTTTACTCTTTTGTAAGTTTGGAACTAGTAAGATCATAACACATGTCCTAAAGAATGCAAAAAGTAACAAGAAAGTAGATAGTAGGAAGCTAGTTCTTGAATGATCAGAATTGGAAGACTTTAGAGATTGGAAATTGATTCGGAACACTTTTTGGCTCCCCAAATTCACAGAAATTTCAGTTTTGTGAAAAAAAATTCTGAACATTTTGCAATCTCAATATTTTCTATCTCCCTACACGGGAAAAATCTCCATCGCATTCAATTGCTCACCATCTACGCCACAAGAGCTTAAGTGATTAGGTATAGGTGGTCCGACCTTACCTTAAAATTACAAAACCACCTATAGAGTGGAGTCATAAACAACCCATAACTGCATTTCTATGTATCTAATGGCACTTAGGTACTCACCAATTAAGCATTAACACATGACCCCACTTGGGTATTAATGCGCTAGTTTTGTCAAAATCTTGAACAGATTTGGATATGTTTCTGGACAAATTTGGATATTTGAATGGAAGAAATTAGGGCCAAAAGTAGGGGCCAATATTGGGTAGTGGACAGAATTGGGTTGGTCTACCTTATCTTAACCTCATGGACTTAGATGGTGAATTCCATCTTCGATGCCTCAGTTAGGAGGTAAGATAAAACAACCCATTATGGTCAAAATTAGGAGTTTGGCCTCATGCTATTGTTGAAATTTTTAATTCCCCCCCCCCCCCCCCCCCCCCCCCCACCATGTAAAGACAAGTGTGAGAAGTAGTGAGAGCAATTGGAATCATATCTTTTTGACAATTTATGAATTTGTTATGAACTTTTGAAGTGTTCAGTGCATCATGGCCCAAAAGAGTCTATAGACTACCCTAGAACCAACACAATTTGAATCCATGATGCTCATCTTGTTCACCTAAAATACTCATCATATTTTCTAATATGGAAGGCCTAAAAGTCAATTCTTACAATGAATTCCCACTAAAAAGTTGGAAGTTCCTAATGAGGTCACTAGTCACTCTATACAATTATGTAAGACATGCATTATGGCCCAAATCTCACATTATTGAAAAACCCCATGATGGAGGCATTCCCTAGGTGTCCACTATGGGACATCTGACCACAATAGGTTGTTCTATTTTAGACCCTATAATAAAGAATTGGCATATTCCTTCCCTAGAGAAACTCTCAAGTTTCTATATGATGACAAGGTAGTTATTGCAAATCCCCTACTATACTGGGTGGAATATGGTGATAAGCACCCCGCCAACGCCCGGGTTTGAACTCATGACCACCACATTGGTGTGCCAAAGCCAAATCCACTAAGCAAAGATTGCAGGTGCCTTGAAATTTTCAGAGAATGGATGCAATCCCGGGACTTCCTGGGAGGTCACCCATCCTAGTACTATTCTAGCCCACAAGTGCTTAACTTCATAGTTCTTATAGAATTTGCTGTAATAGCTTTGGTATGACTGTATCACATAGGACAAAGTGGGACTAATAGGATAAATTTTGTGTTTTTTGAGGTAAAAGTAGAAAAAAGCCCCCTATTTTGTGCCGTGTCTAGGATATGGTATCAACTTCTCCTAGCTAATTTGAGGTCTTTGATTGAAAATATGAATTGAAAATTTGCAAAAAAATAATTTTGTGGCAAATAAATTTTTTTTGTGTTTTCCACGAGGTAAATCCACCTTGCTGGTTCCACTTTGTAGGACGGATTTAACATCCCCCTTGCAACATGGTGTTTGCAAAGTATAATAAGTTATAATGCCTCACTTGCATTCTAAACAAGCTCATGGTGGGGGCTTTTACACTAAAGATAGTCTGTTCTTAAAGTGTCTCCTATTTAGGATTGACTAAGATGTTAGTTAAAATGTTTATTATTATCTTTGATGAATTAGATAAGGCTGAAAGGATTGCTTTAAGAGCAGACTACCTTACTCAAAAATGAGTAAGAACAATGAGAGCACAATCTGTTTCAAACGTATATAGCATTCCTGAAATTTAGTCTACATATAATGGAGACAATTTTCATAGGGAGTTTTGAAGGCAAGTGACATGCAAAGTTATCTTAGTGACCTTAAGAAAGGGTGATGTAGGAATCTATAAAAATGTCTTTTTAAAGAATATTTTATTGCATGGATACTATCACAACACATGCCTATGCCTCAAGGTCATGCTAGATAAAATGGAGTCTAGAATTACTTCTATAGAACAGCTTCAGTCATAAGTATGTGTAAATGGAAAACAATGAAAATATTTGTTGGGCAAGTGACTTGACTCTCTTGTAAGTATGTATAAACGCCCTATTAATAACTCGTTTTTAATTTTCATCTAGGATCAAAGTCATGACATTCTTGAACTATAGGGATTGAATTCCTTTGTCTCTCATACATTGTGACCCCTTAGGACTATAGTTTAGTGTTACAAACTATTGAAATGAATGACTTGATGTTCTTCCTTCACCACTAAAGGACTTGTGTCCCTTTAGAAGACAAAATGAAATTTAGTTAGGCTCATACTATTGAGTTTTTTGACTCAATTTTTTGTAATCTTTTGAAGAGAGAGTTTTTAAAGGACTATGTGGGAATATCATTGTTATGAAGATTGAGTTAAGGTTTAAATATTATTGTCATGGAGTAGGGCAAATAAGGCAATCAGCCTTGATTTCTAGCTAGGGCAAGTAGAAGGGGCAATGGGATGGCATGACCCCATTAGTTGTCACTTTGGACTCAGAGTTTGTTTTTAATGCACCACGTTATTAAATTTTATAGACAAAAATCCCTAGAAAGAGTATTAGGCTGCAAATGGTAAAGAACTTACTAATGCAATATTTTATCTTTGGAAGTTTAGAGTGCTGAAAACGCTCCAATCTATTAGTCTTAGATGAATTAGGTCTTTTAAAAAAACATAGGTTTAATTTGCAATAACAAAAAGGATTATTAGGAAATTATCCTTTCTAGATTGCAACCAAGCCCAAGCTTATAGTCCATGTGTCAAAACTTGACTAAAATAAAAATATTTGTATTTTGTAATTTAGAAAACTTTATTCTCTATCCTTACATTAGATGAAATCAGAGTTACTGGCCATTCTAAGGAAAAGGCAAAAAATTAGAAATCAACCTAGTAGAACCCAAACTCAAGTAGTATGAAGAAAGGTGCAACCAAATATCAAAAGCAAAAACTGGAAGCATGCCAGTAGGCCAATGCCGGTACAAATGGTTTGTCAAGATTCCACACCAATCAAAAGATTTCCGATTCACTTAATACAATAGAAGGTAACAACAAACAGACCCTTTTGGGAAAAGAGCAAGAATAATTGTACTTAGTGTTTAGGGACTTCAAGAGGTCATATGCAAAGTTTTGTATTTTATTGGATTATATAAATTAGTTTTTTGGGAGGTCAAACACTATAATTGGCTCTGATAAACTCTTAAAAATTACCGAGGTTGTTGTTAAATTTCAATCAAAATTAGGATAGATTTTTTTATACAATAAAGTGCCCTGACAAATTTCAAGGCATTCTAACATTGGCAAGGACCCAAACGGACAACCCCAATGATTATGGAGAAGTTTTTAAAATAAATTTGAGGTGTTAATTGGAGCTCTAGGAGCATACAACATTCAAATGAAGTCCAAGAAGAATCTTTGCTTACTCCAATAATCCCTTTGAATACCCCACGCAAGTCAAAATCCTTGAAAAGTGTAAATTCCTTCATCTGAGATTTTATGGTACTTTATTTTTACGATTTGTTGACTTCATGAGTCCAAATGACCTTGGTAAAGGAGAAAGGGAGTACCATCTGTTAATTTGGTCCTTTTGAAACTAATGGTGCAATCCATTTGGCATTTGGAGCTTTTCTCTCAAACTTAGGGCTTAATCTAGGATAAATTTGACTTCTAGTTTTTTCTTGGGGTAATTAGAGGTGAAGCACTAAAAGTCTTGGGGCTAAATGAAAGGTTGAGACCTTGAAGAAAAATAGAAGAGCCCTCATGTTCTCTCTCCCAAAATACCCCATTTTCTATTGTATATCTTGGCATTCTGGTCTATATTACTATTTTGACTAATTTAGCCAATTTTGTGTCCACGAGTTGTTGATTCAACAATTTTTTTGCTCAGTTGTAGTTTTTTGAAGCAATCTTCAAAGAACTTGAGGTTCCCTGAGGTTCCCTTTGAATATTTCAAAATTTTATACTATAGTAGAACTTCTAATAAACAACACTCTCTAAACTAATAAACGTCTCTAAGATAATATTGATTGCTAGTCCTGGCCCATGCCGCATAGAACGTCATAAATGCAAATGATCCTTCCTTAGTGTAATGACTTCTCTAATGTAATGTATCAAATTGGTTTAAGTTCGGCTATTGATAGAAGTTCTATTGTAATATGTGTGTCACATGGTTAGTCTTTAAATTTTATGTCATTTCCTTTAATTTAAATTAAATACTAATCCTAGAGAATTCCCACCAAATCTCAGCAATGCTATTGATTGGAATTCTTTAGTCTCATATGTAGTGTTAGTTGAAGTTCGATTCTTTGTTTTATGGTGCTTTCTCATATATTTTGACTTTGCTAAATACAAAGATAAGTGTGTATTTAACTATTTCTCTTTTGAAAGTTGTTATAGTTGTAGTCCTTTGATCCCCTATGATAGCAAAGCTTTGACTTTGCTAAAAACAATTTTCTTTGTTTTTTAAGTTTTTCTTCTTCTCTTCCACTAGACTAGCCATGTGACACACACATTACAATAGAATTTAAGAATTCAAAGACTAGCCATGTGAGACACACATTCAATTACTACAATAATTAAGTCCCCAATTCTAAAGCCTTTATGACGGCGAAGCTTTGAACTTCAAACTAAAAAAAGTTCTTTGTTTTTTGTTTCAAATTTTGTGTAAGATCTTTTTTGATGCTTATTTTTAGTTTTTAAGAGTGTCAAGAAGCATTAGAGCTCCTAGAAAATAGCAAAATTGTCAAAAATTGCCAAACTACTAAAATGTTATGGAGTTTTAAAGTTTTGAAGTTGAATAAGGATTTTGAAAGTTGTTTTGCTAGGAGTTGTTGATGTTTTTGTAGCATTGATAGGACTTGGAAAAAGGTGAGAGGTGAAGTCATTGGTGGGCAGGCAATAAAATTGGCTAACTGTATATTAGTGACTATGATAAATTTGAAAAAATTAAAAGAACAATTACTGTGGTACTTTAAAATTTATTGAGATAATTATAGGTATAATTTTAAAATTTATCAAAGGAATATTATAGTGATAGTTTTTTGCAATTATCAAAAAAAATTTATTGTGGTAATTTAAAAATTTATCAAAATAATTATTGTAATAAACTTAATAGTTATTAGAGGAGAATTTATTGTAGTAATGTCAAGAGTTATCAAAATAGTCACTATGGTAAACTGAAAATTTATTAGAAAAAAAATTATTGTAGTAATTTTAAGAATTACCAAAAAAATTTGATAAGTTTTTGGATGTCCTTTAGTTTCAAGAATTTATATTTCATAAGTTTAAATCCTTGTGCAAAATACAAACTTTTTGGACATGAGAGTTTAGGATCAATTTTGGGTCTACCAATAATCAATACTTTGTGAAAATTCTTGGTATACTCATATAATGTCCAAAAATACCACTCAAAGATTTTTAAATCCTTTTTCAATTGGCAACAAGATTCAACATAAATATAATGTTAAAGGTTGACTATCTTAATGAAAGGCCATTGAGGTTTTTGTTTTAGAGCTTAAAGTTTGTTTGTTCAAAGTCCCACATCAAAGTCTCCATGCACTAACAATAGTAAACAAAAATCATTCAAAGGCAATTGAATTCAGTTACACCATTAGGCAATTCTAGTAATGTAAGTTGTTGCCGACTATTTCAAAAATGTTCTATTATTTTTTATTCTGCTTTCACAATTGGAGTTTTTTGGGGCCTTTGAAAAGAAAATCTCACTGCAAAACATAGAATACAATGAAGCCCAAACAAGAGTATTTTATCCCAAGTAAATTCAAGACTAGACAACACGATTGGAGTTTTTATTATCTCGAAATCGAAGGGAATGAGGCTTTGCATGGGTAGGAGCTAAGCTTAAATTTTTAGGGAGTTAGAAATTACTCGAAAGTACCCCTTGCTGCAAAGCTACAAGGACATAGCCTCCAGTAGTCTAATAACTTAGAGCAAGCCCAATGCAAACACGGAAAAACGTACAGTATCGAGATTTTGAAGAGCAAGAGGCGGACCTCATTCCGTTCTTTCAACTTTTAGAAAAAAATGGCCCCAATGCAAAGCCGGCAAGACAAACTTCAAATTGACTTTCTGCAATATAAAAAGAAGAAGAAGAAAGATTTCACATTAAAAAAAGATATTTCATGTGAAAAGGGAAGCTCCAATCAATCGGCACACATTACAAGGCTTGAAAAGGGGAGACATTAATGACTTTTGCTATTGTGTGTCATCTTCTGTGCTCTTCAAATTTCCTTAAAATGGAGTGCAATGGATGGAAATTGCCAGGTCCTGAAAAATAAAGAGACCCATGCCGTATGCATTGGGGCGTGTTTTTTTGATAGGCCTGGCATTATACCATTCCGTGCAAGATTCAGTCGTTGCATTGGAGCTGCTCTTAACATAACTTATTCTCAACACAAAAAGTTACAATAGTCAAACCACCAAAGCTTGTCGTGTCTTGACTCCTTGTTTTTAAAGTTCATTTTCTGGAGTTACATGCTTTCAATATGATCACCTTCTAAAGTGAAAGTTCAAAACATGACACTCTTTAATCAAATAAATAATTGGAATGGAGATTTTTTGGAAGGTACTATGGTACTAAGTACGTCAGTTGAAAGTCAACACCTTCTATTCATGAAAATCTCAATTTGAGAGTAAAATGAACCTTGTCAACATAATTTTCATTCTGTTTTTACAATACAATTTATTAATTTGGTCATACAATGTAGAAAACCTTTACATTGAATTATTCTCCCGATTATTCTAGAACAAACCAAGTACTTACTTTGTTTCATTTTTCAAGTTCTAAGTTTTAATTTTTCATCATATTGAGATATATTCCATAACTCTAAGGTCCTTTTGGAATTTTCTAATATAGAGGACCCCCATGTCATTGGACCAAATCATTCACAATTTTGTAAAGACTTAAATTAAAGGCCCTCCAAAGGATCATTAGAAGAGATTTGAGGGCATTAGAGGGCCGTTTTAGGCCCGTTCCCAATGCTGTCCCGATTTTATGAACAGCCGGTACGGGCTGTCAGAATTTTTTTTTCAAATAAAAAAAAAAAAAAAAAATTTTGCCCAAAATATCATTCTAAGCAATTTTTTTTTTCTTTTTTTCTTTTTTTCTTTTTTTTTCTTTTCCGAATATGACATGGCACTCTTTCTACCACGTCAGCCCAGCAGCTTTCCTGTGTTCCACAGCATGGAAAGGCTGCGGGAACGCAAGATAACTCGCAAGCTCTTAGAGGCCTCAAATCTCTTCTAATGGCTAAAAAATGTTTTTACTTTCATCTTTAGGATTTGAGAGGATGGAGGTCTTGTAACCAATGTTATAGTCTTCAATAGATGTGATTGTTGCTATACGTCTAATATACATCAATTATGGATTTTATTATACGTATGAAAAAGGGCAATCTATCATCATGAATAGGAATTCTATAATGTTAACTTTGAAAATTTATAGATCTTTAATAAAGTTTTGAAATTTATGAAGGAACTTCAAGTTGAATTTCTCTTGAAGTTTCCATCAATTTCATATTTCGTTTGTATTTTAAAAAGTCTCATTTGGACATTAATATCGTGGTAGTTGATAAAAGTGCATCCTTTGGACATTTCTATTTTAGATGTAGAGTTGAGGGTTTGCAATAGGAACCACATTTTGCTATTTTGCAATGTCACGTTCCCAAAAATTGAAAGAAGATAAAAATAGGAAGCAAGTAGAATGAAAATTACACTGTTTTAGATCGTATAAAAATTTGATAGACCATATTATATTGATTTTATTTAAAATATCCTAAACTACTACATCAATTTGTCTTAAAAATTAGTTTGTAAAATCCAAAATTACTATGAATTATTGTAAACTATTGAAAGACATACTAATTGAAGTAATTTGAGTATTGATAGTCTATAAAATGATAGATCATATTTCATAATCACCCTTTAAGAGAATATATTGTATACAAAAAAAATGCTTATTTTTTAGCACAAAGAATATCTTGAATCTCCCTCTAGTTCTCTCCTTTAGTCCCCATCATTTTTGGGTTCATCACCCCTTCTACTGTTCTTGCCATCATACTTAGAGCATCCATACCCTTGCATGCTAGAGTTGATTGCTCTAGCTTCTAGTGCATTTGAATTGTTCACATACCTTTCACATGCTGCAAAAAAAAATCGTGATTGGTTCCTTCAAAAATCAAGCTTAGTACATAATCTTGTTGTATTGCTAATCACTCTCACAACGCCCCTCAATTTTGGATTCACTATTGAGAGCTCACTATTTCAACAACTCATTAGACCAACAATAATAGTCGCATTAATGATAGTCTTAACTGCAGGAGTAGTTGCCAAAACATTGTTGAGTATGTTGGATATTTCAAGTAACAATGGAACATTGGCAAGTGGGCTCATCCAAGAGCTTGAGTTGAGCCTATTATGAGGCATGTGGTGGATCAAATTTGGCAAGTATAGTAGCTAATCCATTTCTGATCACCTCCCTCCCATTCCAATCTATAGGCTGCTTTGTTTCCATGAAATTGTGGCGTATTATGATTGGCTGTAAGGCTCTCAATATTGTAACTAGCCTTTGGTCGATTTTGCAATCAGACTATGGTTAGAAATAGAAAGGTCTATATCACCATTATAGTTCAAAGAGAATCTTCTACTAAAAAATTCATAATAATTTTATTTTGTGTAATAAAAATTCTAGAAAAATATGCAACCCTTCCAAACTCTACTTTTGTATACAGAAAAAATTCTGCACTCAAAAATCTTGAGCTCCCATCCGAAGATGTTTTTTTTTTTACTAAGAAGGGTGTTGTCTCGGTTGGTGGTGTTTGGTGGCTTGGCCCTATGACCTTTGGCTTTTGGCTCTACTATGTTGCTTCTCTTTGCCTCCTGGTTGGTTCCCTTCTTGCCTCTCTTGCCCTTGCTCTCAAAAAATTTAGAAAAAGAATAGAAGGATAGCACTAAAAATGCTTTTGAAAATGTAAAAATGAGTCCGCCGAGGGTGTTCCCTCTTGTTCTGTGTACTGTTTCCCTTATCAATGAAAATTGTCCATGTGTTTCAAGAAAAAAAAAAGAAAAAAGCTCAAGCTTCAAATTGCTAAAGTGGTTGGAAATGGTCGGCTATCTTAAGGGTGAGGATGTTCATGTGGCTCCACATAAGCCTACAGACAATTTCTTCCCACCCATTGATTTTTCACCTGGAACAAGAATGCAATAAAATACAAAGAAACACAAACTGAAGAATCAGGAAAGTGGGAGGCAGTGCAGTGACAGAAGTGGAATCCACTAATTTGGAGTGCCTGAGATCCACGGCATTGTAGCGCTCGGAGTGCCGTGCCCTTGGTAGTCCAGGCAAAACCTCCAGCTCTTCCGGGAGCTGTAATTCCGGGAGCTGTAAGGTAGACCAGCCTATTACCACCATGATTTGCAATCTGAGTTTGTTGGGGCCAATTCCAAGAAGGGCATGTATTTTTCAGAGGTGTGTGCTCGTTTTGCGAATCAAACCTAAGTGGAATTATAATTTTTCAATCAAAATTGTAATTTCTGAGAATTTTTGAAGTGTTAGTCCTAAAATTAGAAAACCACTTGTAGACTGGAGTCATAAATATCATACCAACAACCCATAACCACCCTTCCATGTATCTATTAGCACATAAGTATGGACCAATGAAAAATTGACACATTAGTCTTGGTGATGTCAATGCTCTGATTTTGTTAGGAAAGTGAGTGGAGTTGGATGAGTGTAGTGACTGAAATGGGGCCAAAAATAGGATGACGGAAATAGGAAGCTGGCGGCTTTAGGCTGGTTTACCTTAGAATTGATAATTGAGGAAGTGTTCTCGGCTGCGACGGAGCGCGTGTATACGGAGTACTATTCTGCATCTCCAGGTATTTCGGTCAATTACTGTACCGTACTCTACAGTAACGGTAGTTGGTGATGCCGCGGGTAAGTACCGGGTGATGATTTAGTTCTCCTGTCTGATTTTGACTGAATAAAAGACTGTACCCAACACTAGGGTCAAGTTTGTTAAAAAACAATTCAAAAAATAAATAAATAAATATGGCATCTAATGAAGTTTTTGGAAATTATAAAGTGGCATAATTGAATAGACAGTGTAGAAAATATTAACAAAATAATCTTAATCCTCAAAAGAATCACAAAAGCAAAGCTATGAGTATTGGTAAAGCCACAAGTATCAATAAAGCCTTGAATACTAGTAAATTTGTAAGTACTGCTAAAGATCACAAAATATTTCGAACCTTGTAAAACAAACCTCTAGAAATTCCAAATCAAGTTAACAAATGGGAATTTGAATTGAAAAAGAAAGGATTTTATGTAGGGCCTAATGAATCTAGCCCCAACATACAATACGAGATGCTTAGTCCAACTTTTTTTCATGGGACATGTAAACTCTACACGCATCACATTTTTGGACGCAACAAGAGAAAGTTAACACTTGAAGTGCTAAAAATTAATGTACCCCAAAGCACCCGTTTGAATAGAGGCAATACATCTTAGGCAAAAATCTATAGGAGACAGTTATTGAAAGGGGCACAATTCGGTACAGTTACCTTACACATGCACCCCTCCCATTTCTTCAAGTGTCAGAGACTTGGCAAACAAATATCCTACAGTAGCTTTCCCAATAGCCCATTGAGCATTCCACCTTGGCCGCGCCAGAAGAGTGCTTCATTTGATTTCAACAGTCCCGGACCATGAATTGTCCTACATTGAGGAAAACTCCAGTCAATACCGCTTGTATTATGTAATCACTTTACAGCAATCTAGTGCAATCCCTCCACAATACATGCTCACGCTAAACTAAGCTTTTTTGAGCAGTTCTCCTCAGAAACCAATAATTTCTCTCTTTGTCCATGATGGCAAAACAAACAAACAAATAAAATAAAAATCTTTCCTACAAGTTCAAAGCCATTACCGGTTGTGCTGTGTGCTCAGCAGATGCGTCACTTGGTTTGCGAGTAGGAGGAGATTATATGGCATAATCCAGCTGCTTGTTGAGGTTTGGAGCCTCTGATTGACCAAAAGCGAGATCTCAACCGTTCACAATCAAAACATGCCAGCAGCTTATGTCTCATAGCCGTCTCCAGTCTCCAGCTCTCCACTAGTTATCCAGTCCAGCTCCATTGACAGAAGCTCCATATGAGGGAATATGTGAAATTTAAAATAAATAATGAGCAAACAAGACAGGGAAAGTAAACGTCCTTGGAGCAAGTTCACCACACTGAATATTTCTCAACATGCAACCACTTCGTGGCAGACCACTTCGTGCCCTTGATCACAGGGCAACCACCTGTCACACAAAAACATGAAATCATAAAGCTCAGAGACAGTCATCGGCTGCAAACTCATCTTCATCCCAGCTAGACACGCATATGATTTGGTGGTGAGCACCAGCACTAATACAAGAGATAGAAGAAAGGATTTTCTTCCTAGAAAAGTTGAGGACTCTTGCAATTTCTAAGAGTAAACTGAAGTCAACTGCAGCTTGGCCAAGACGAATGATTTCTTCAAGAAACTTGACAAGGAAGAACTTCAAACCTAAACCCAAAACCTAAACTTGTAACTAATCTTGTGAACCACCAGAGATTGAATATAAGGAAGTAGGAAGCAACAAGCAACTACGCAACAAGAGATTCTGTCCCTGTAGCACTCCCTGTGGCACTGGCTTGCTTTTGGGTAAGGTCCTCCTCAAACTTCCTCAAATTTAGGTTCTGTCAATGCAAAGCCTCCTCCCTTTCGGTCCAGAGCCAGTAACTTAATTTAATTTAATGAAAATACTAAGTTCAAAAGAGAAGCATAGTACCGTGCAAGCTAGTAGAATCAAGGGTCGCATCCGGTTTCATGCTCCAGAACAGCAAGGCATCTCCCATGCGTGGCCGGACAGAAATGCCAGCCTTTGCACATTCTGATAACTTATCCCAATCGAGAACCTCACTGGCATTCACCTTAGCAGCTGGGAAAACGGTTTCTCCTCCTCCCTCCACATTTGATCTGGTCCCATCATGCAAATGCCGAGCATCAACTGGGTCCATGAGATTGCATAAAAAACTTGCTCAACTCAAAGATCTCCATGTCTACGCAAATTAATTCTTTACTCAAAAGTGCAGATGATGGAAGAAATATAGTGACTACCAAAAGAAGTCACATGCAACCGAATTCTAATTTGCAAGCCATAATAGACATCTTGAGTCTTCTCTGCAGTAAGATGCAGTTGTAGACATCCATCTCATTTTCTTCAGGTTATGAAAGTTGGCTTATTCAAAGTTTAATGAATAAAATACGTAGTCTATGTCATGTGGCCAGTTTTGGTAGTCAATATATGCCATACATCATCAGCGCTACGTTAATAGAAATCGTATAAGCGGACGAAGAATCAGCAAGACTTCAACCGACCCCTACTACAGGAGCGGGTTTACAAAAATTGCAGTGTGCCCACTCTACTTGATGTACCGGAGAAGGGTGTACTGCAAGGAATAAGCATACAGGGCCAGCAGGGATGCAGAAAGGAAACTCACAGATACATTAGCACAGTAGCAATCCGTTGGCCACCGTTCTTGGTATTGTAAGCATCGTGAAAGTAGTCATAGTGAGGCTCATATTTTTCACTTTCTTTGTACTTCAAAATTTGCAAGCCTTCACCTTGTTCTACAGACAACAACAAAAGCAACCCGTCTTTAACGCATTACTGAGAAGCGAAACTTTTCACTGGCAACTCCTGATCAACCATTGCCGCATTCCAAAATGGAAGAGCATAGTACCACAAGACGAACTACGAAAGCAAGGAAAATTGGAAGGGCGTATCATATATACCAGCGGGTACGAAAGTAAAGTCAGCTATTCGCTTTTCGATTCTTTGGATTATATGGTCTTGCCCCCGCGATAAGAAAGTTCCTGAACTAGTGCGCACTCTGAAACAGCTCAGAAAAGCACACATTTTGTGTCAGTCCAAGGCTACGAAAATCGAGACGAAAATGTAGCATCAGTAAAATTCACACAATTTAGGCAATTCAGAATACAGACGTGAATTCCTAGCCATGGAACCACGGAGGACCAAAGATAGAATTCCATCGAAACTAGCTAGCTGACTACATCAGCAGAGAGAGTCAAGAGTAAGACAGAGCTACATCTCCACACACCTGCTGTCTTTGCTCTTTCCAGTAGCGCTGTCCACAACTGTTGACTTCCTTAGACTTGGCTTGGCTACCTTAATGAGATGCCTGCATTCCTCTTCTGTCTGTTCACAATAAAACACTCTCAAATAAGATAGCTTGACACATGATTGTTCTCTTGCATCTCTGGAAGTAGTATCCATAGGCAGCCCATAGCAGTTACAATGCCGGTGCGAATCAAGCAAAGTTTGCAGTACTCTAGCTCTTATTGAGAAGGAGACTTATAACTTGTGCTTAAAAATTCACACCAAGAAAGCTGAATCGGCACATAATCAAAAGAATGTGAACTCCAGCTAAAAAGTTTGGGTTTCAAAATAGTAAGATAGCGTAGCACCATAGAAAGTGCTATCGTATGGCAAGCCCATTGCCAAGTGCTCATTGGAAACTCACCAAAAAGTGGTGATACAGAAAAGCTCTAGGTTCCCAAGAAAGGACTTCCACCCAAGGTACCAATGGGTCGTCATCCCCATGCCTGCGATCAAAAATCATTTCCTCATTAAAATACGAACATACAATCTTCGGTCATACAACAGGGACAAGAGTAGTATAGAGGATCTGTCGTACAAACCCCAACATTCTATAGGGATCTAAAGGTCACGAAGTCGTATTCCCTGTAGAGAGGATCCTAATGTATTACAAAAAAACACAGATCAATGAGATCAACCTTAGGACCCCATTCTTGTAAAAGAAAATATTAGACCCAAAGCAGGTTGTCCTGCAAGCCCCAGCAAACTAATCAAAAACCCTACTTTCTCCACTTTGTAGGGTTAGTGGTTCATGAACGTCTTCAAAGAGCAACCTGAAGTCGGGATCTAGGGTCCCAAAAGCATCAAGCTTATGCCGATAGTATGCTAGGTTTCCTTCTCCGGGATCCTTTTTAGTACAAACGAGCCCATGCAACATAGACTACAAAAGTGAAACCCAAACTCCAAAGTAACAATCAAAGAGCAATATAGGGCCATTTGCGCACTCCACACACAAATAATCACAGTAACAATACGATAATTGAGATTAGACAGCTGATTTAAACTTGGGAATCTCTTTCCGTTATCGACCAAATCAGCTGAATAGCAACAACCTAATACAGTAATCAGCTTCGCAAGTGCAAACTCAAAAACCCTAAATTGAACCCACCTCAGGGAGGGCGGCTTCGATTCCACGACAGCCTCGTCGTCGTCGGCTCTGCTTCGAAAAATCGAGGGCATGGCCATCAAGCCCAGCATCAGCAACATCCCAGAAAACAAAGCCAGCGCCAGGATCGCTCTGCTTCCCGCGCCTGACCTTTGGCCTCGACTCAGCATCACCATCGCTAGGGCTTTAACCCAAGCCTCACGTACCCAAGTACCAATACCGTCGAACCTAAACCCACCTCTCAACTTGTGTACACCGAAATCGAACTCGTGAAATCGAGAAAATTCAATTCCAACCTCCGACACTCAAAACCAGGGAATCCTTTCACACCGAACCTGATGATTCCATTACGACGACGATACAAATCTACCAGGAATCTGCCGCGGCCCGCCTTCTAGAACCATAGAAACACATTGATAGAGATTGAGTGAGAAATTTCGCCACACCACGTAGAACGGCTTGGGTGCTGTCTCCTAATTATCTTTCGTCCCAATTTGACATTGCGCACGATCATAAACTCCAGAAAAAACCACACCAGCAGATTTCAACGCACACGACGGGAATCTGTCGGTAGAAACTAGAAACCCCCGACTTGCAAAGAATTTTGAATCCCTGGATCACATCTATGTGGAAAGCTGACTACTTGTACGCAAATCCGACATCGGTGATCGGAATCAGACCGACACAGATGCGATGATCGGACCACAAGTCAGCTCAAGTGATCTCGACATGCACAAGGAAGATCAAGCACGCTCGGAACTTCTGCCCAATGCAAGCTAAGGCGGCTCTCAGCCTCTCAGGATGTAAATTTAATCAGAGTAACTTTAATCACTGTAGTTTGCATCTTTTGTGTCCATTTTCACAATGGACTTTTCCTGCCACTTGTTGGATTTTCAAAAGAAGAAGCTTGGAAAGAGGAAAGAGAAGGAGGAGCACGAAGCTTCGAGGATCGAATCCTATCGATCACTTTGCGACTGGTGTTGAAAGTGGGATTTGGGATGACGAGGAAACTCGACTTCACACGACTGCCGGGATGGTTTCCGAAGCTTCGCTGACATTGATGCCTCCAGTGCACATCCGGTCTCGCGCGAATTTTATCCCATTTTCGCCAGAATCTTATCCCATATTGGCACTGCTGTACCGGCCCACAACCGCATGAGCGACACTACTAAAAATGGGGCAGGGAGAACTGACCCCTCTATTGCCCCAAGTTTTACCCTTGCAGAAAACGCTGAAATTTCTTTATTTACCACATTTGATAAAATTTGCAATTTCTGAATTTCTGAATTCATATTTGCAATCAGAGGCCCTGAATTAGTTAGAAAACGTGAAGAAATACAAAATTTAAGCGGCACAAAATAGGGGGTAGTTTTTACATTTACCCTTTGAATGGGGCAATAGAAGGGTCAATCCTCCCTGGCTTGAAAAATGGGTGAAAATGGGTGAAAAATGGATGATTTTCATGTTTATTTTTTTGGTTTTGGGACCAATGGTTATGTGGCCTTTTCTTTAAGGAGGTTCTGAGTTTCATGGCTTCTTCATTTGGGGGGCTCGAATTGCAGAAGGCCAATCTTGAGTATACAATTTTGAAAATGTAATTTTAGTATGCAATTTTTGTATGTGCTGGCTTTGCATGATAGATAAAATGAGGTTTTGGAAACATTGTGGCAACAATGTATAGGGTCATAATTACAGTTCAACATTTTTAAATACATTTACCTTTTTTTTTATACACTTCAAGCTACCCATTTGGAGGGGGGGGGGACTATTGGGCATTAAATTGCCTAAAATAAACACTAGATGAAATAGTCCATTCTATTTCAAAAAAAATGTTAGACTTGTCAATATTTAAATGAAAGTAAATAATATTAATTAATTTTGTGGATGAATGTACACATATAAGTGTCCATTTTTTTCTTTACCTACCGTCATTCCATAGTGCAAGCCGCTTCATTAACAAAAACATCCAGAAAATCGGTTCTATACATCAATTTGGTTAGTCAAATTTTCAAAGTAGACATTGCATTTAGACACTTTGATGGATTTTTGAGCAAGGTTTTTACCATATGTAATTTTAAATTCTAAACATTCAATGAATTATTGCAAGTGCTAATTCCGTATATTAGAATCTAAATTACACCATGTTGTCTTTTTTCATTTGTATCTTTATTTTTAACCTCTAAAGGACCATTTGTCCCCTTGGAGCACAATTTGGGTCCGGGCATGTTTCTACTGTCTCAACTTTTAGTGATATTTTGGGGGATTTTTTGAGGTTGTGTATTTTTGCAAGAGCTTTGTGAATATATAATTTTCATTTTAATTGATGCTCAGGAGCAAAAGTAATGGCACAATAAGCAAAAATGGAATTTGATGGGCAATACAAAAAAAAATCACATAAAGTCAAAATAATTTTCTTTTTAAATTTTTTTCTCAAAAATTATATTTTTTTCTTCATGTGAAGCTTTTGTTTCATTCAATTTGGACTAATAATGAGGAAGTTATGGACAATCTTAGTTTTTTGGACAATCTAAGCATCTTTTTGAAAAAATAACTTGTAGAATTCATTTTTGAATGCAATTTTTAGAATTTTTCAAAAAAATTAGTAGACAAGGTTAGGTTTTCTTGTTAGAATAATCTCACCGTTGGGATTATTGTGATTCAATTCATTCTAAAAGCTATTAATAATTTAGTTTTTTCTTCAATCTTGAACCCACCTCTACTCAACACTTTTTTAATGAGTGAAAATTAAGTATTTTTTTCCTAAATTTTTTTTTGAGATTCTCAACTCAACTATTTAACATAAATAAGTAGAAAATCAAAATCAATAGTGCAAAAAATTTAAACTAAAAAGATTCAAGGCCAAAAAATCTAGTCAAGCAAGGTGCAAAAAAGTTTGTTTTCTTCACTTTAAATGCATATATCTTACAATCTGCATGGTCAAAGTTTCTAAAATTTCTTCGACATATTCATATACTAGTCAAAAATAAGATCTTACGGTTGGATATGCCAAAAAAAACAATTTTTGAAGTTCTTTTCTCTTTGCAATAGAAATGACAATTTTGAATGGTTTTTGGTAGGAAGATCACCTTGGTCCTTCAGGGGTTAAGATTATTCTTTTGAATTAAATAAAAGACATTTACCATTCTTGGTTTTATTTTGGATAGAAATTTTAAAATTATAGTATAGTTGATATAGTTTAATGTATATGTTCCAATTCTTAAAATCACAATAATTTGATTGTTTCAACAAACATTTAAAAAAAAATCAACATCAATAGGAAACAATGTTTACTATATATCAATCAATTATGTAAAACTCTAAATTTTAGTTTAATAGTGGTTACAAAACATTTTGAGTTAACTTTCTTGACATTTGTAGATGGCATTGTAATCTTATACAATGGTAATCTAATTGGCCAAATATCAATTTTCAAAGGTACAAATAAAAATTTCGTTTTTTCATATTTTTTTAATTTTAAATAATGATAGATTTAAAGATGTTGGAGATGAATATTGAAAATCTAATTGTATGCGTATGTAGGAAACATCAATATGCACATCTTTCTTTTTAGAAAAATTTCATAAAATAAAATATATTAAATTGAAAGAAAGATAATTATTAGGAGGATATGTGCCAAAAATTTTGTGAACATATATTTAAATATTGTAAGTAGACTATGGCAATGTAATTGTACCATCATGTTGAAATCATAACATTCTAAATCACAAACCATGAGCTTTAGAAGAATTGTTGAGGTTCCAAAAGTACAAGAAAACAAAAAAGAATTTGTTTGATGTGAGCCACATAACAAGGTCCACTTTACCTTATTCTATCAGATAGATATTTGAGTTCATAACATTCTAAAATACAAACCAAGAATTCTAGAAGAACTGTTAAGGTTCTAAAAATAACGGAAAACAAAGAAGAATTTTTCTGATGTGAGCTACATAACAAGGGTTTATTATATTCTAGATATCTCCCTGAGTTCATAACATTCTAAATACAAACCAAGAATTCTAGAAGAACTGTTGAGATTCCAAAAATAAAGGACATCAAAGAAGAATTTTCTGATATAAGCCACATAATAGGGGCCACTTCACCTTACTCTATTCTAGATACTCAAGTTCAATCTAGATTAAAAAGAACCTTAGTTTACATGATTGGTTAAGAATGCTACGATGTACAAACCTAACTGTAGTGTGAAGGTCAAATAGTTGGCTTGTTAGCTCGTATATAAACATATTTACATCCAAAAACATACATATTATAGACAAAGTATCATTTATTTATCTAATTATATTCACATTAATCCAACTATAGCAATAACTTATTTTGATTTTTTTGAGTGAATCCTTGAGATGGAAAAAGAGAAACATCTATTGATACCGTTCGCTTAGATCACTCAGATTCGACACTTTGGTGCTGCATTAATTTGATTTTGGAATTCAAACGGTTCGGGCAGTTTGATTTGTTTTTCTTATCTTTTGGCACTTTGCTCTTCCTACTTTTTCAACACTCCCAATTTTGGATTGATTTTTTCTATTCATGTGTAAATGTGTTCCTTGCTCTAAATTTTCTCAAGAATATTTTTTTGGATATTTAGAATTGCATTAGATGGGACTCAAGGGCCTTGGAGGGCCGTTTCAAGCCCGTTCCCCTCTCTGGCCAGATTCAATGAATGGCGGTATGGGTGTCTAGATTTTTTTTCCCAAAATATCACTTTAAGCAAAAAAAAAAAATTTCAAAAAATGATGTGGCAGTCGATGTGCCGCGTTAGCCAGCTGCTGCAGTTGCGTTCCCATAGTCTGGGAACACATGGGAACTTAGAGCCCTTAAAGACCCCCTAAGCCCTTCTATTGGGCTAGGGAGAACTGACCCCTCTATTGTCCCAAGTTTTATCTTTGCAGAGAACACTGAAATTATTTTATTTGCCACATTTGATGAAATTTGCAATTTCTGAATTCATATTTCAATCAAAGGCCCCGAATTAGTAAGGAGATGTGAAGAAATACAAAATTTAGCTTCTATTGGCAACAATGAAATTTTTCACATTTTCAGAAATAGATTTATAGCTTTTACAATTTTAGACATGTTCCCAAATTTCTCTAATTATTTACGAAACTGACCTGCACGTACGGTACTAAACATTGAAGAATATTCTGCAAAAAAATACTCTTCTATTTTTTTCCCACAATCTGCAGTACGTTATTTGGAAAAGTCCCCATAAAGCAAAGTTACCCCCCCATCCACAGCAACAATTAGGTCCCAATAGGCCAACTTACTGTCACACCCCACTGGCCACGCGACCCCTGGCACAGGACCTGCAGGTGGTGCTGCAAACTGGGCACATTCTGCCGCCCAACTGAAGCGCCAGCTCAACAAACCGACCCCGCCACGGGGCACAAGCTCTGACACCGCCGCTCCCACATCCGATACCACTGGGAACTTCGACTTGAACAGGGGTACATCCACGCTCCCAATCCCGTTCCCCCTCGGAGAACTCATCTCACTCCATTAGGAGAGAGACGAAGTCAGCCTAGCCCTAATGGAAAACTCGCTGTCCGAGGGCAATACAGCATGCCCTTCTCACGCACAGTACTGTGTACAGTACCGGTAGTAGTGTCTCGGAGGGCCCGTCTTCGGCGTTGTCTCTTCGCTGGAACGTTTGTGCGGGATCCATGGATCCTCATTCATTGCAGCTGCGACTGTAGATAGACTGTAGTCGGGATCCTCTTCTGTTTTTACGTTTGTGCTTTTGGCCTCCCTTTCCTCCGTCTTCCTTGCTGCTGCCGGCTCCGACCACCAGTGATTGAGTCGCGCCATCCCTCCGCGCTACTCTTCTGGTGCGAATCCCGCTTTCAGCCCGGCATCACGTGCTCCCTCCTCTCCGGTTGCTTGCTGTTTCCATGTCCTTGATTCCATTCTATAACCTAACTTATTATTATCTCCCTCTCTTCTTCTTGTTGTCCCCGACCTCCCGTCAATCTTACTTGTTGGAATTTTGATTTTGGATTGTTTGTTGTTTGTTGTTTGTTGTTGATAGCAGGCCATTTCTGAGTTCTTGCTGTCGCCTTGTTATTACTCTGAGAGGAGAGGAGTGTGCTGGGATTTCCTGTGGCATTTAGATCCAGTTGCATAGTTTTGTGAGGTAAAAAGGAAAAGCGAGTTGGTGGAGTATTTTTGAGTTTTGTTTGAACGTATTTTCGTATAATTTTGTTGGAATCCGGTGGATGTGAATGCGGAGATGGAATTTTTGTTTGGTTTCTGGATTGGTCACTTTCTTGTTTCGCCTCGACGAATTTATGAATCTTCTACTCCAAGAAATTCAAGAATTAGAAAGTTCTTGTTGTTGCGGATTGCTTGTACCAGGAGACTGTATCTGTCTTCTGCAGAAGTGTCTTCCTGATGTTTTTGACTCTGAATTTCTTACTCTAGAAGGATATGCAGTACCGGGAGTGACAATTTTGTTTGTGATAGATTCGAGCTGTGTCTTTGTTCACTGTATTGGAAATCCGAAGCTTTGAGGCCGGGTTTTCGAATCTCACTGTCGGTGCTTTGCGAGTTCATGACTTTGCGTAATTTAGTCTTCTGTTGATTTTTCCGCAGTCATGGAGGGTGTGATGGAAAATGGAGTCCATCGGGCGTTGGATTCTGTTAAACTGTTCGTTGGTCAGCTGCCCAAGCAGATGTCTGAACAGCAGTTAGTGGAAGTTTTCTCTGAAGCAGGAACTGTGTACGAGATTAACATCATCAAGGACAAGCTCACTAAGCAATCCCGTGGTATGTGCACTTTAGGATCATCTCCAGGATCACGTATGCAGACGAGATTGTAACCAGTTGAGATTAGGGTGGTGATGTCTTGGATAATGGCTGGATCAAGTGCAGATTAGAAGCGGTCTGGTGTTTAAGTTCCTTTTTAAAAGCCTTTTTGATCATGTCTCAACCTCAGCTTAGTGTCATCATTTTCATGTTTAGGACAAAAATTTAGCATGAACGTAAAGCTCAATCTCGGGTATCGGTTATTCGGTGTAGACATTTACCTGTTCCAACCAAGAATTTTGTGGCATGCTGGGATAGCATCAGCAGTCCTTTGGCATTTTTATTTATGTTGTACCTCCGAAGTTGAATGAAATGTGCGTTCCTCAATTGTGTTGCTTTATCTATGTGAAGCTTTTCGAAGCATATGCGCTTAGTGAATATGTTAGTTGTTCTTCTAGGATGCTGTTTCCTGACTTACACTACAAGGCAAGAGGCTGATAAAGCCATTGAGATCTTTCACAATAAGCGTACTCTTCAGCCAGTTAAGCTTCTTTCTTGATGGCTTGTTTGCAAGTCTCTTTGAGCTCTATAATTCGTTCGTGTGAGTGTGCTTTTGATGTAAGGATGAAGCATCCAATGCTTGTAATTGTCTCTTTATTCATTCGATGTCTACGGATGTTGCTCGAAACTGGTCCCCTAGACATTCAGGCGCTGGGAGACACAACGCAATTCAACAGTTGCGTTGTTGATGCTTCCAGGGTATTCTGAGTGTTTTCTGCACCATTTCGTGGTTTACATAATCCTGAGGACACATCTTGGTATTTGTGTGTGAACAGGTTGCCAGCGCCTTGCAAGTGAAATACGCAGATGGCGAGATGGAACGATTAGGTGTGTCTTTTTTGTCTATCCCAACGTTTATTCTCTATGTTGACCGTTTGTTGAACCTTGATCTGTATTCAATGGACTTAGACGTTTGATGTTGCTGAAATAAAGCTATTGTGGACTTGACTTAGTGAATTCTTCATGCTGTCAGTTCTTTTATTGAATTTTAGAAATTCAATTTTGAAAAGATCTATTCCCGAATTATGTTGTTTTTGCTTTCTGGTACCAGTGGAAGCTGAATGAATGCGCAGAGAATTTAAGTCCGAATTAGACTATCTTGGTTGTGCTCTCTAACCTTTTTGCGGGTTTTTCTGGTCAGAGCACAAGCTTTTTATTGGCATGCTGCCTAAGGGGGCATCCAAATCAGACGTGATGTCTGTTTTCTCGCCATACGGGGTTGTCAAGGAACTGTCTGTCATCAAAGGCTCCCAGCCCACTAGCAAAGGTGAACTTCAACTCCGTACTCTGATCACCTGCAATTATGGCTTCCACCTTGTTCTCGATCCCGTTTACTACCAGAAGTGAGGCCTCTGAGGCGTTTTGTATTTCCAGTATTGCTGAGAAACCGGGGTTGGGTATTTTATTGCCAAGTGGCGTTCTTCTATTCTCTCGGATGTCCTGCATCGTTCCTGTACTGCAAATTGTTTGTTACTATTGATGTTTAGATTGTATAGATTCAGGATTAAGTTCTACTGTTTCAATCTGCTGTGCCACGTTGTCAAGTGTGAAGTGATCTTACACGACCTTCTTGAACGGTCTGAGAAGTTTAGGTTACAATTAGTTTCTTAAGGTACATGCGTTTACATGAGAGACAATCTACGTTCTTTCATGAACAACGGTGGGAGGATTTTCTGACAGTAGACATTTGCATGTTCTTCATTTCCTTGCCGTATCTTGATGCTGGGATTTGAAGTCGTGTCTGCAGGGTGCGCCTTCCTTAAATATGAGACGAAGGAACAAGCTATTGCTGCTATTGAGGCTTTGAATGGTGTTCACAAAATGGAGGTAAATGATTATTCTCTTTTTTTCTGTGTGTGGACCTACTTCGTGTTTCAGTTAGTTTTGGACTTGTGACAGGGCAATGATAGACTGGGTTGTACTTCTGAATCGGGAGTTTGAGCACAGAGTACCTCACCCTCGAGAATCTCGGCGTGTTTCTGTCGTTCAAGATCAAAGCTTCAGGCAGCACCTGACATTATCAAGTCCATGTTTGTGTTTTAGGGTTCGCTATCTGCGCTGGTGGTGAAGTGGGCTGACACCGAGAAGGAAAGGCAGGCGCGTAAAGTGCAGAAAGCTCAAGTTGTTTCTCCTCCTATTCCCGGGCAGCAGCCCTCCCTATTTGGCGCTGTACCCATGGGCTATGTAACGGGTCCACCTCCTTATAATGGCTACCCTTACCAGGTGACAATTCACATCCAGTTCTCTGCGACACTTGTTGGTTTCTATGTGATGTTTGCCAGACTGTCCGTGAAGTATCTATATTGCTTTGAAGTTCATTATTTCTAGAGTCTGTTGTTCGCGTGGAACGCTTTTCTCCTTCCTAGTATTGTTTCTGTGTTTTTGTTATGCATGGTTTGCTTTGCATATCACAATACTGATGGAGCAAGGTTTGTTGCAGCCCATGGGTAACTACGCTCTGCCATACCCGCCGCAGTCTGGCATGGTGGGCTTACCAAGCGCTATTCCAGGAACTCAACCTGATCTCACCGCTTACGCACCTATGCAACCGGCGCCTTATGGCTTCGGAGCGCAGCCTTACTCGGTTCCTTATCAAGGCCAGATGATGGGGCATCAAGGGCAGTCGTATCCCTCTCCCCTGTCTCCTTCTCTGATTGGAATGAACACGGCGCAAGCGGCAGCTGCTGCTGTTCGGACTAGTGTAGGTCCTCAGACAGAAGGTATCTTATTTTTCTTTCATCATAGCTTTTCTTCGCTTTCCTCGGGGTAGTTAGTCCGTAGCAGCGTTACTTTTTCGGACTGTAGTACTTCTGAAATCGCTGCCCGCTGCTTCTTTCGAGTGCCTGCCTGGGGTCCCAAACTAATGACTGAGACGTCGTTTGAATGTGAGCAGTCTGGTGCAGTGAATGATTAGTGTGCAGGATATTGCCGAGTGTCATTCTAGAGGATGATGTGATACTGGGAGTGGGATCAGACAGATTGTCCACCAGTTTGTGAAATACCTGAAACTTAGTACTAGAATGAGTGGGCCCATATTGCTCGAGAGAGATGGACAAGCTGATTTGTTTGTTTGTGCTCTACGAATCCTCTGTTGAGTGGATGCTGTGATTGACTGAATGTTGTGGAGGTTTGAAAGAAACGAGCTTGGTGGTTGTGGTGTATTGCAGGTCCAGCCGGCGCGAATCTATTTATTTATCACATCCCCCCTGAATTTGGTGATCAGGAACTATCTACAGCCTTTTCGTCTTTTGGAAATGTTATTAGTGCGAAGGTCTTTGTGGACAAGACAACTGGAGCGAGCAAGTGCTTTGGTATGTTGTTGTGCAGTTGTCATCTCTCGTAATTTTCTGAGCCTAATTTTAAACTCTGGATTTTTCTGATGCCGAGTTCTGCTTCATTCATAGACTTTGCATGTATTTTTCCGATTTATCATTTGGGCAATGTTCTCGTTTCCAGTTTTCTACGAGTCATACAGCATACGTTCCGACTTTCTTTCCTTAAATATCATAATCTTCTGGAGCAGTGGGGATGCTGAACCCTCCACACTGTCCACAGTAGCCAGTTTTTTTAATGAGGTCAAACTGGTAATCAATTCTGTTTTTTTAAATCTGCGTTCTTAACCTGCTGACAGTAGCACTATAGATGAAGTTCCACCTTCGGTGTTTCTGTAGATGGGTCGCCTGTCTTCAATCTCATGATTTGAATGCGGGCCCAACCAACCATTTTCCGGTCACTCTGCCTGACAATCTTGGGTGGTGTAACATGTATACTTTTTAATCATTAGTTATTTACTGCATTCTGAACTAAGGTATCTTTGTATAGCTACATTACAAATTAAGGTTGCTTCCTTCGACCTTAATTGCTGAAGCCATGTATGCGAAGCGTTCCATATTCTCTTCGTGTGGTTACCTCCGCATATCACTCTCAAGAGACATTAATGGTGTTTTGATCGTTAGATTGTTTCCCTTTTCTAATTTTATCGTTGGATTCTAGAAGCCTTGCTAATACGATCTTCATATGCTACCGGTGACGATTGTGCTTTTAGTGCATTTCTAGAACCACATACTTCAGTATTAATTTGACAAAGTTTTGTAAATGCTTTTCAAGTACGGATATTCTTTAGTTCCGATTCTTAAAATCTTTAATCCATCTTAATAGAACATTGTGGAACGCAGATTTTGTTGCACATGTAGCTTTCGTGTTAAAAGCCCCTGAGGCCTCCGTTAGGGGTTAATCTTTTTTTAATGATCTTCATTCCACAGAGAAGTTTCAGCATTTTGTGCCATTGTATTGTGTTGCTTAGATCTGTTCTACGTCCTTGTCATTCTTCTATGTTTTTCCCCTTCGTGTTCGTGTGTTATAACTAGGTTCTGTCTCAGAGGACTGATGTGACTTTGGTGGATGGTGCAGGTTTCGTGAGTTATGACAGTCCTGAAGCCGCCCAAGCCGCTATCAACGTAATGAACGGATTCCAGTTGAGTGGGAAAAGGTTGAAGGTTCAGCTGAAAAGGGATACGAAACAAAGTAAACCCTACTGAACCCCGTTGGGACCAGGGTTTTCCTGTGACCAAGAGTAGAGACGCCCATTAGAGTGTCCGTGCGGGGAAGTAATTGAACTGGCCCTATAATTGATCCGCTGATCGGGCGCCAACACCAATCACACTGCAGGTGGGGAAAACCGCTTTTTCCTGGTCTAGCAAGCTTGTTTGCTTTCTTGTTCTCTGGTGGTCGCTGGCGCCCTGGTGACATGTACCATTTATGGCGAATTTAGGAAGTTGAATGTGGAGTATCTCCTTTTCAGATGTTCACGTCTCTCTCCTGTGTTGTGTGCAAAAGTTCCAAGCGGCACTCTTTGTCGTCGTTGTGTTCCGTGTTTTTTGCGTCCATGTTCGTCTAGGCCTGAAGTTTAGTCGTTGTGGTGGCGTGTTGGTCAGCATTGTTTCGTGGAGATGTCATCCATTGCCCTTGTCCTGTAGTCAGTGTTGCTTTGATCTTTATGTTTTGACATTATCGTTATGCGTGTATGCATGAGAGAGAGGGATTGAGTGCATACGTTTGCTTTACTGTGAAGGGGTTTTACTTGTGACTGTTCCCAGTACTCTTTTTCTTCCGGATCCGCTTATCGTTAAGATTTCTTTGTTGCCTGTTACTGTTACCCCCGCGTTGTGACTGGTGAGGATTTTGAAGCTATTCCGTGATGTTTTTGAACGTCCGACGATGGGTTGCGTTCATCCCTGTGTAGTTCTGTTTCTTACTGTTCCAGTACTCCATGTAAGAGAGAACTTGTTCGTAGCATCCGCTGCAACCAGCGCGTTCTGGGTTTAATTGTTGGTGTAAGTAGCATCTTTGTCCCAGTTTCCTGTCCTTGTTCTTTTACTTACAAGTTTGAAGTTTCTTCTATATCGTACCGATTCACGTTGTGTGATGTTGCGTGAACGTGTGTGTTGTTGTAGCCTGTGGGGCTGGGCAGTGGTCCATGATGTGCGTGTGTTTTTCCTCAGCTCAAGTGTTACAGGGTTTGTTCCGCTGTCACCCTGGTGTTCCCGTATCGTTCGGTTTTTTCCGTGTGTTGTGGAGACTCGTTTTTGCGTCGCCGTTCAGGTGTTGCCATTAGATTCCAGGTACCGAATGCGTTGTACCTGCAGTGGGATGTGTGAATCATCCACCCTCACGAGCTGTTTATTTCTCGTTATTAAGACCCCGTTTGTGCTTTTGTTCGACTTGGGGATACGGGATTGTATTCTTTTCCATGTTTGCCTTCCATTTATTTTTCAGGAGCGTAAGATGCCTATAAAATGTCCTATTCTGTGTCTGATTTTCCAGGATTTCCGGGACGAAAGAGGACGTCTTTTTTGGGACCAATTTCGAAGAGCGTCGAGCCGTGCATTGCCGAGAAGATGGCATGTTTGATGCCCAGGAGGACCCGATGTTGGCTTGAACCTCTTCGTCCTGGTTGTCTTTTTCTCCGCAGTAATTTCTGCAGCACGGTCTGGGGCCTCTCCGTGAGTATCCTGTTTGTTTGTAATTTTTTTTTAAGTGGACGATGCGTTGCTTCAGATTCCATTTCGGAATCTGAGGTGCTTGGATGACTTTAGTCGGATTCAATTGTATGACCTCATTGTAGTCGGCATTCGTGGACGACACGAAATCCTCGAATCTTGTTGCTGGACGAATGGTCTAGTCCGAAACGTTCATCTCTCATTGCTGGCGCATGTGCAAATGTGGAACCTTGTTATGGGTCTATCTTTTAGTGCTATGAGTTCATTGTACTTCAAGTTCCAGTCCTTTCTTGCCTATTGATGTCAGGTTTGTATGTTCTTGCACGGCGCCGATTGTATTGGCCATTTTGTGCACTGACTTGGCAGTCGTTGGTGCAGGGTTGGATATGCAGTTATGTGCCTGTGCTCAAGTGTGGCGCAGTCGTCAGGATCTACGTGAAGCAGCGTGTAAGGCGTTTGCGAACATGTCAAGGTAAGGATTTTTATCAATGATCGTCAGGGTTGACTTTGTGTGAGCATAATGACTTGCCTTTTGAACAACGTAGTTATGAGGTATTTCTTTGGGCTTCTATTTATATATTGATGTTGGATGTTGGATGTTTGTAAATATTTGTGCGTGCATTTTTTTATTCGATTAGACATTGTTGGAGGCTCTGTTCCATATTGGTGCCATTGGTATGAACTGGAGCCAAATAGGTGTGCTGATGGTGGGACTGAGAAGCTCAAAGCCATGCTTTCCTTGCTTCTGGATAATAAATGTAGAGTCGCTTCAATACATCATGTTGCTCTCCAGAGTATCATAGCATGCCACTCTGTGCTCTGTTCGGCAGACAGATCCTCTTCTGAAATACTTAGATTTCAGAGTACTCTAATTTCCGGTTTCTCCGGGTATGTAATGAAGGCTACTAGGACCCTGTGCGGGTCTCTCTAAAAGCGCAGGTTCTATTGAACCTCGCACTGATTTCTGTGTCGTGAGCTTGTTATGGAGTATGCATGTGTCAAAATGCCTTTGTTATGGTTGGTGGAGTCCGCCACAGATGTTGATTCCAGCTGATTGATTTTTGAGGGTGCGCTGGAAAACGTTTGTGCTACGAGAAAGTGATACTAGCGGTGTCAGATCTGGGTTGCAGTAGAAGGCAATGTCAGAATCACATTCCAAAACTTTACGAGGGGGCTTAACTTAGTGCTTGGAAGCAAGGTGAGTTTGTGTTGTGTTCGACTGGTAGCAAGTTGCGAAATTGCAGAGCAGAAATCTCGATGTCTGACAATTCCGATTGCATGCTGCTGTACAGCTCATCACACATGACTTGCAGACATGTACACAAAACTCATCATTTATGTGGTTCAAATTCTGTACGATTGTACTAAAGAGATACATGTTCTCTAGAGTCGGTTGTAGTTGTCCTTGGATCTCCTCCGCTTTCGCAGACTTGAGGTTAATTTCGAGGCTTAGTTGGCAAACCCTAAACCCTATTCTTGACTTGGTGCTCAAGGCAAGGTAAAGGCAATAACTCAGCTGCTGCCCGGGGACTGTTGAACACGGAGGGAGGTGTGCTTCTTTATTGCACTGGTCGAGAATGCGCCACGCCTTAGGAAACGGAACTGAGTAACTTTAAGCTGCCTGCCTGCGGTCATTGAGGGCGGGGCAGGTTGGGAATTGCGAGTGATACCCATGAATGTTTACGACACAGGGGTGAGAGAGTTATTAGGGCAGATTTGCGAATTAATCTGTTAGAGGCGAGGTCGTTTCCGAGTAGCGTCCAGAAAGATTCGTTATGGAGAATTGGTAAGGCAAGAATTAGGGTTTAACGCGAGAAAGGCAGGTTGGTGAATCTTTGGTGGTAAGCGAGGAATTCAATCTCTGCGTGTGGGAGAATCCTTTTTATCTTGAATTTCGAGAGAAGTGCGGCAGGTATAGAGGGATTGCCCTCAATGGCGATTCGGGGCGGGAAGCAAGCGCTCCAACATTTGCGCCATCTCCGCAACGAGGCCATTCCGCGAGCACATTACTCTGTCTCCACTGCAGCCAGTGTACAGCCCCCGGAGCCCGTGGAAGCCGCGGAGCCTCTGGAGTCGAAGTCCGTGGAGCGGAAGAAGGTTTTGGTTCTCGGCGGGAACGGCTACGTGGGCACGCACATCTGCAAGGAAGCCCTGGCTCGTAGTATTCCCGTGGCGAGCTTGAGCCGCTCGGGTCGTCCCAGTGGGGTCCCGGAGCCTTGGACTTCTGAGGTGGAGTGGGTGAAAGGCGATCTCTTCCATCCTTCGCAGTGGCGCCACACCTTAAACGACATCTCCGCCGTGATCTCCTGCGTGGGCGGATTCGGCTCCAACGAGCAAATGCAGCGGATCAACGGCGCGGCGAATGTCCAAGCGATCCGCGCAGCCTCCCAAGCCGGCGTGGACCGCTTCGTCTTCATCTCCGCGCACGACTTCGGCCTGCCGTCGTTCTTCCTGCGAGGCTACTACGCGGGCAAGCGGGCGGCGGAGGACGAGCTTCTGGCCAAGTTCCCCTATAGCGGCGTCATTCTGCGTCCCGGGTTCATCCACGGCGTGCGGCAAGTGGGCAAGGTGAAGCTCCCTCTCAATGCCATTGGCTCCCCTCTGGAAATTCTGCTCAAACACAAGGCCATCTCCCAGGTTCCCGTGCTGGGGAAACTGCTGGTGCCGCCGGTCAAGGCCGCCACTGTGGCCAAGGTTGCCGTCCGATCCGCCACCGACAATGCCATTCCGCCAGGAGTCATGGATGTGTGGAGCATCCTCAGCTTAGGGGAAGCGCACTAATGAAGGGCCCAAGTTAGATGATGTATCGGCGCGGCTAGCTGAGGGGAGGTGACCATGTCGGTTCGGTTCTAAGATGCTGCTTGCTGCTTGCTTTGATGAATTTTTGTAGCTGAGGATTTTGACGAATCATCGAGTTTCCGATCAATTCTACTTCTGAGTGAGAGCAGTTCTGATAGGACAAAGCCTTTTCTGGGGTTTAGGGTAACTCATTGTGTCTAATCACTGTCTGATGTCTCTGTTACTTTTTAAGTATGATCGTAACATTCTTGAAGCCTTCACGTGAGTCTTCCGGAAAGATTGTCTGCCAACTAAGTTAGTTCAAGAATGTTGTCATGTACTGGTACCGCCCAAGAAGTCTTGCAACCCTATTATGAAGCCCTTCAAATTTTTCTTTTTAACACCATTTTAAGAATATCCTATCAATCTATCCTATTGAATCTAACATATGATATTTCAATGTCCCAAAATACGAACTCCATTTTTGGTGATTTATTTTATTTGTTTTTCACGGATTTACATAATAATTAGTTGAAAAATATGTGTGATGAATTATTAAGATTTGATTGCACATGTATTTAGAAAACATCATTGTTCACATCTTTCATGTTACAAAGAGTCACTCTATGTAGGTAAAATTTTCCTCTATGTAGCTTTAATGCATTTTCTTTTCTTTCATACATGTTGAAAGCAAAGGAAACCTAGTTCATGTATTAAAAAAATCTAAATGAATGTTGTCAAATAGGGTATCATTAGAAAGCTATAGTATTGTAGAAGCCTATTATAACATGAATGCTACATTGTCTTGCTCATTAGCAACTACTTTGCAACAAAGTAGTCTTTTTTACACTTGATCTTTGACTTACTTCCATACATTCTCTATAAGATTGAGGTCAAGAGAATTTGGTGGCCATGCAATGAATTTTACATTATGTCATAGTGCAAAGTTAAATAACAATATTTAGAACTTTATAATGTTTGCTTATAGAACTCTTAGCAACATTATATACACAATATCTTAGATAAACATCAATTTTTCTCACAAAACTTCTAGGCTATGTCTGCAAGTAACAATAGGTAGAAGTGTGATTTCTTCTAGTGAACTTTTCAAATTCAATATTGTTTATTTAAATTTAACTTAGTGTTTTCAAAACCAACCTCTTGTCACAAAGAAAGAGATTTCTAAAAGGTGAAATGAGTCACAACAAGGTGCATGACTCATCTTGTCCAAGGCAAAAATCTCAATCAAATATCTCAATTTGCCTGCCATAAGTATGTTTTGTAATCAAACTACTCGGTTGAGAACAAGACGTGGGTTTGCAAGACTCCTTGGAGGATAATATTCAATAGCTGGTACAATTTCTTACAACTTGCCGATTGTGCCATTCAAAGAATATTGCAAGTTTGTTAAATGCCTTTGGTATTTTGTGTCATTCATAATTGACATTGACATTAATTGCTTTCTTATACAATTTCAACTAATTATGCCAAAACCAACTTCAAAATATCCAAACTCCATTTGGGAGAATTTTTCTTTTCATTGGTATGGGTTAGAACTTTATGGTTTAGAGCTCAATGCCAATGTTGCAAATGCTTTAAAGAATTTATACCCATTCTCTTTAAATAAGACTCACCAAACAAGCAATACAAAGGCTCCGTCTTTATTGATTTGGTAGGCTTTTGGCTAAGCCCCTATTGTTGCACTTGATACCTGCCATTCAAACCAGTGCGCTTAGGTCACTGGTATCATGCTGGACTAGTTGATAGATGTAGATTCTAAATCCTTGTAGTGTAGATTGTCTCTCTACCTTCCTAGGTAGTTAGAAGTTAGAGCAGAGACTGGGAGTTTGGGAGTTGCACCTCTATTTTTTCAATTTTGTCTTTATTGTTCACATTTAGACCAGACTCCAATATTGACCAATTTAGGAATGACATGCACACATAGATGATAGAGGATTGTTTTTGTGACATTGGTATTTGGCCTAGTCTTTTCCATCGGCGGTAATGGATGTTTGTTACCCTTGAAAATATACATGGGCAGGGTTTGTGCTTGTAATATCTACTTCAAGTGAAAGTTGGATGCCTATGGAGAACTTAGCCTATTCCTCCATCAAAAAATCATTGTGATTCTTTGCATACTTTGTTACAATTTGTATGTTGATGCTACAGATGAACATTGCAAGACAAATGAATGCACAACTTTGACATCATTCAAGCAATTTTATATGGCTATGAAAGAGTTTGAGGCCTATCACCTTAGACAACTGACCTGAGTAGATTTTGAGATGAGCAGTTGTATTGAATTGGGGTTTCTGGAGATGTTTGCATCATTGGACTGCCAGTGGACTATGAGTAGAAGAATTGCTTTGTTGTTTGGTATAGAGTTTTTGGAGATAGAAAGAGGAGAAAGTCCATCAGTTTAAAGGCCATTGCTAATTGAAGATTACACCATTAGAAGGGATTTGGGGCCTTTGGGAGACTGCGAGTTATCCTGCGTTCCCGAATTGCAGGAACGTAAGATAACTGCTGGTTGATGTGGTCGAAATGGTGCCACGTCATTTTCAAAAAAATAAAATAAAATAAAATTTGCTTAAAATGATATTTGGGGGAAGTTTTTTTTTTTTTTTTTTGAATTTGGATTTTTTTTTAATGTTTTTTTTGACAATCCGTACTGGTGTTCATAGAACCTGGCCAGATTTGGGAATGGGCCTGAAATGGCCCTCCAATGACTCCAAATCCACTTTAATGACATAGCACACCGCACGCTTTCTTTGAGCTACAACCTCAATGCGTTGGATTGCTTCCCCTTGGTATACGTACAATATGTTCATAGATGAGGCTCATGACCTACATTTTAAGGAGAATGGATGTAACTATGACCAATATTATTACGAGCGGACGAGGTATATTTTGATTGGATATGTTTTGTAAAGACTATCTACTTGCCCCATACAAGAAGTGGAGTTATTTTGTATCACGCCAAGAGGTTGTGTGCAAAAATATTGAGTGGTGCTTTGGAGTTCTCTAAGCATGCTTTGCAGTTATTCAAAATCCTTGCAGCCATTGGAGCTTAGAAGTAATTTTTAATATTAGGTTTATATGTTGCATATTACATAATGTAATTCTTGAGGATGAGTAGGACGTGGAAGGACTAGAAGACATCATCTCTAGTTACAGGAGAAGAATTGTTGACAAGCACCATTGACATTGAGAATGTAGCTGCATAGACACTCATTTTGGACTTTGAGATGACTTCATTGAGCATTTGTGGCCACCTAAAGGGACCAATTTGGTATAGATATTCATATATAACTTGCTATTCAATCAATTAGAATTGCATGGTGCCAATTTGGTATGCATATTTATATGTAACTTCCAATACAAGCAATGAGAAAAAGATTGACTTTGCAAATCCAACTCTATGCTCACTTTGTCCTTATTGTCTACATATCCTATCTTTATCTATGAAGTCAACATGTCCATTTTCATTGTTGGATTGTTGGATTGCCCCAATATATGGTATCTCTAATATGCTTGTGAAGATTGGCATGGACAACATTGTTCCAATCACTACCATGGTCTACATTTGTAATAATGGAATTGATATGATTATACCTAGTCTTTTGAGTCTGACTAACCTAGTCCATTTTCACAGCAACTTTTATCATCTACCCATCTTCAATATTGATCTGACTGGCCTCTACAATATCAAAATGAAGCTAGGTGAGGAGCCTTCCAAAATCCTATTGGGCAATTGCAAGAAACACTTGTCCTATTTTTTGTCACACGTTCACGACGGAAGTTGTTTTGTGCCATACGTATTGAAAAAATGATTGAATGAACATGAAATTCAAAAGTAAATTTGCTATAGAAATTTACAATGTACTTGAATTATTTCAATTTTTTCAGAATTAGTTCAATAGGTGAGGTATAATCTTGAATATATGTCACACGTGCGATTTTGGTGGGTTTTAGTACTGTTGAATACCTTTTTTAAAGAATTACATCATCAAATTTGGTAGGCTAGCTCTTCTAATAGAAATATACCTTTTTCGTAGAGGAATTTCAAAAAACATTTTCAAAGTGTGTTTTACAATGACCTAAAGTGTGCTATATTGAGGTTGAATTTATGTTGAATTAAAAATGGTTTTTAGTTTTAGCTTTGATCATCCTTCTTTGCTCTTAGTTGACAACAATGGCCACTTTTAAAATAAAACTTTTAAGTGCATTTTCTCATTTTAAAAAATAAGACATAGAAGTCTCATTTTCTAGCATAATTTGTAGCTTGCGGCAAAAAATAGTATTTCAAGGTACACGAAAAGACTCAATAGTATTGATGTAAGCCTATATTAATTGGAGGCAATTTATCAATGTGAAGTATTTTTTTATGGCAAATTTAGTTTTGCCATCCACCCTTGCCATTCAACAATGAACATCAGAGTATCAGATTGAGTTGTCAAAATAATAGATTGGAAATCCAATTGACTGTTTGGATTTCATGTTCCATATCCCCAATAGAATTGAAGGTGACTCATAGTACAAAAAGTACTAAATTACTAAAAATAAAAAATGCAACAAATAATACTAGTGTTTCTTGCAATCACCTTATTATAAAGACCTATTGACTTTCACTATAAGAATTTTTTTTTTTTTTTTAATGTCAGACCCAAAATACGCAATGTCCAAGGCAAAACATACTGTGTTTGTGGGGACATCAAGATGTCTGAGAGACGGATTGTGATTTTAGATAGATTTCTAAGGATGTTGCAGATGACAGAGGCAAATTTCAATAAAAACAAGTTGGTGTTACTATTGATGTTGAGATTTTTGATGGCATATTTGAGGACATGTTGATGTTCTCAAAATCGTCAGCAAAGACATTTAGTGCCACTTCAACTTTGTTGATCCATTTTCACTGCAAGTAATTGTTCCAAAAATTACTGAAATCTTTAATAAAACAATTGCCCAAGATAAAAAAAAAAGGGGGATTGAGTAGTGACAGGGCAATCTTTGACCAAAAATTGATGACGTGGCAGATGATGTGGCATGCCACGTGGAAATTGACTGACATGGCATCAAATAATGCTGATGTGACATTCCACGCCAGCATAGAAGGGTTACATTGTACATATTCTACGCTTCTTTTGGAGATGTCTACAGAGACGTCATGTGAAACGGTGAGATGTCTTCCAAAATGTCACTTGAGACGTGACAATGTGTTTGGAAATGTAGTCAGAGTTGGCAAAATGTTTATGGAGATGTTTATGGAGACTTGAGGACATTTCAAAAGACACAACTTCAACTAAGACCGGATACAACTACATTTTGATGTAACTTTGTACCTTATATGTTTAAATACATCCTTTAGGAGTTCAGATGTTCAGAGAGCAATTGGGGGTGTATTCTTATATGTCTAACAACCTAGGACACAATCAAAAACCAAGCTTTCAACAACATCAATTTCCATCACAGATTTTTGATGTATTTGACACATCTTAGGCAACGCAAAATTTTGGATTTAGACCTATGTAGACATTTCAAGACATCATACATGATATTAAGACATAGAATCCAACAATAAAAAAATAATTTTTTTTTTTTTATCTAGTGTTAGGTACATATGTGGTCATGTATTACTTTTCCATCTTTTAATTGCAGTGTGTAGGATCAATTTTATATATTGTGATAGCAAACTTCATGCTGAGGATTCAAAAAATAAATATGGAATCCCATCACCTTCTTGATCCTTATTAAGGGAATACATTGTTTCCAACACTTGAAATTGATGTTGTAAAGTGGTAAACAATTCCGTATTTCTTAACATCTTACTAACATGATCCATAGACTCACAAAAATAGGACTCAAGAAATGATTCTGCGTCATGAGTTTGCCGCAATGAAATATCTTCCTAAGAAGATTGGTCTTCAATTTTTTCCATTTGGAATTACCACAAGTACTTAAAGAGGTGTTGTATTTCCACTTTGAGGTCTTTGTCATTTTTTCTTTTTCATAAGGTCACAAATGATGGTATATCTTGCTATGTTTGTTTGATTTTTTGAAGGACAATATCTCATGCTTCATTGTTTATGCATGAAGATGACAAACTTAATTGCAGTCTTGGAAAAAGTAGCTAGTGACACTTGGAATCTTACCATGTACTACAATGATGTCTATGGACGTTTTCTGAGACATCCTATAAAACGTGAAGACATTTTTGTAGACATTGTCAAAGATAGCAAAACGTCTTCAGAGATGTCTATAGAGACCTCAGGAGGTTTTGAGAGACATAACTTGGACCAAGTTTAGATACATTTGCATTTGAATGTGACCTTCTATCTTGTGCTTGTTGTTGCATTCTTTGAGAGTTAAGACATTTGGCAAGCAATTGAGGTCGTCTTATTACATGTCCTTTCTAGAATATGACTTCATGACTTGCCTTCCACAACATCATCGTCCATCACGTACAGTTTTTGTGTTATATGCCATACACGATAACAAATACCATTAATGTAGATAGTCATTGGTATTCTCTTCTTCAGTCTTAGCAGAGGATGTTTCTTAGTTAGATTTTGAACAATATACATGAATATAAAATGGCATATGAATATGGTAGAAAAAAAATGGTTCAAACAAAGTGGTCACTAAATTTTCCAGAGATAAGGAATGAGTTGCACTGTCTTTGCCATAATCCTAATGATGACATCTTGGGTAAGACAATTTCTAGGACAATTCAAAAAATCATGCATGCGTTCTTTGTAAGTAATTCTAAATATGATAGCAATGTGACATGCCCATCTTGCTCTGCATCAAAAAATAGTGCCTTCCCCCTCCTCAAAATGTTTATAAAAGATTGGGATGCCTCAAGACCCCTCCTATTATTGTTTGGCAGACACGCGTATGCTTCAAGATATATACATGCAGACAACCCAATGTATACTATAGACATGCTCCCGCATGTCTACATGTTGGCCCACTAAAACGCACAGGATTAGCAAGTGCTAAGCTCCATCTTCCAACACAACATTGTCTTGTAATCTGTCTCTGAAGTCTTTGGTACTCCTTGGGGAGACATAGAGGTGGACAACCTACTCTAACCTCTTGAGGTCTTGCTGAACGTCTACGTACTGCCCTACAAAAATGTAGTTCCAGCATTTTCTACATCCCATATGGTTTGACTTCCCTCCTACCATCCCACTTGTATAAAGAAATTGTCTTTTTCCCTCTATAAATTCACATTAGATGACATTGGAGGGCATTGGAGGGCCATTTCAGGCCCGTTTCCAATGCTAGCCTGATTATGCAAATAGCCGGTAGAGGCTGTTGGAATTTTTTTTTCCAAATATCATTTTAAGCAATTTTTTTTTTTTTTTCCGAAAATGACGTGGTACGGCCACATCAGCCAGTTGCTTTCCTTGCGTTCCCGCAATCTGGGAACGCAAGGGAACTCACAGTCTCTTAGAGGCCTCAAATGTCATCTAATGCATCAAGTGGCTTTTGAAGCTATATGACATAGTTGCCAAATATGATATATTTTGTATGGCGTATTGTATATGGTATATTGTATATGACATGTTACATGGGACATTATGACATGCATGTGGATGTCATGTAGGACATGTGAGACTATCCATATTAACATCTTGTTGAATAGTGCATTCTAAGACATGAACTTGAGAATGTCTAACTTGACATTATTTTGTTCTCCTAAATTATACTACACATTGCTAAAGATATTCAAAATGAAAAGTAGATGTCTACATTGAAGTCACAAGACATTTGGATGTCTAAGGTGATGTCTCAAAATACGTCTATGAAACATTTGAACGTTTGAAACTTTGAATTGATGTCTCAAAAAACATGCAGACGTCTATGTTGACGTCTTCAAAGACAATATTAAAATTCTTAGATAGCAAAAAAATAAGCTGACGTGACATGCCACATCATCCTTGCTGGATGTTTCTTCAAGGGACAAATGGGATTTTGGGCAAGTACCTACGGTCTAAATTTTTGTTTTGATTTTTTGAAACTTTTGTGGAAGATAGAAAAATTAATAAGCTTTGTGGAAATATAATTTTTTTCACAATCAGTGCCCGGGAACAAAAGTTATAACCAAATAAACTCAAAACAAGGGACGGGGGGCTCGGACAACAAAAAAAAATTGCAAAAAAATTTGAACTTTTTCTTTTAACATTTTTTTCTCATATATCATATTTTTTTCTATCTGAAAAGCTTTGATTCATTTCATTTGGATTTGTTATGAGAAAGTTATGGACATTCTTGTTCTTCAAGTAGTTAGAGCATCTTCTTGAAAAAAATAACTTGTAGGATTCATTTTCAAATTTTTCATTTTTTTTTTTTTTTTGCATGGTTTAGCTTACTTCTATGCAAAGTTAAAACCTAATTCTACTTAACAATTTTCTTAAGAATGATAGTTAAGTTTTTTTGAATTTCTTTTTCCCCTAGACTCTCAATTCAATTCTCCACTATAAAGATTTAAAGCTTAAAACTCAATAGTGCAAAAATTTTAAATTAAAAATGTTTACAGTCAAAAAGTCTAGTCAAGCAATGTGCTGAAAAACTTGATTTTTTCACTTTAAATGCAGAAATCTTACAATCCATGCGATCAAAAATTCTTAAAAATATTTCAGACATTCTTACACTAATTAGGTATAAGATCCTTTGGTTAGATGTGCAGAAAAAATATTTTTCAGATTCTTTTATTCTTTGCTATAGAAATGGCAATTTTGGATGTATTTTTATAGAAAAAAGGCCTTGGGCCTTCAGGGATTAAAATTCTTAGATAGCAAAAACTTATGTTGATGTGGCATGCCATATCATCCATGTTGGATGCCATGTCATTTTTTCTGCCACCATGTCACACGCCACTATAGATGCCACGTCATGGACAAAAAATTCCTACATAGCTATTTGTATCCGTGTGGCACATAGGTGGCAGCCACATGGCAACTTTTGAAGTCCCCATTGACCCACGTCTTTTTGGATGTCTAATCATAAACATGTTGATGTCCGACGTCTAAGTTGATGTTTTTGGCATATCTTAGGCACATTAGAGAAAATTTCAGCGCTTGAAGGGACTGCTTCAAGATTATTCCCCATTATTGGGAACAAAGATTTAAAAACTTAAAAGAAATTTAAAAATTTAAAAGAAATTTAAAAAATTTAGATTTTCTTTAAAAGGCAAGGCTTGGCGGCCACTAGCCAAGCGGCTTGCCTGCATAGCCTAGGGGGCTAAGCTTGCCTGGTTTGTTTGTTTTTTCAAATTTTTTTTAATTTTTAATTCATTCCCCAAATGACATGGCAGTTTCTCCACCACCTCAGCTACCTATGTAGATTTTTTTTTAATACAATGAAACTCCCAAGTTTGAGAATTTGTAAATAACTCTTAGCCCTTTTGAAGCCTCATTTCTCTTCTAATGACGCAACATTTTGGACATCCACATAGCCATTTCAAGACATCACACAAAAAATCAACATGCAGAATCCATGGACCAGAAAAAATATTGTTTTCTTATAGTGTTTTTTCATTGTCCAAACGTTGCTTGTCACCTAGGCCGGTGTCACCACTGCCAATGGAACCTTGATTGCCCTACATTCCTCCGTGGCAAGATCCAATAGCATTCAAGTATGAAACATCTTAACCATCCATAAGACCATTATCTACGGCAACAAAATTTGGCTACCAAGTTGTTAGTAAGATTTGCTAAATGGTTAGAAATACATAGTCTACCCCATGTCAACGTGCATGTCAATGGGATCAAAATCACTCTCTCCTCTACATTGTTTGGGTTCTATTGATTTTGAAGTGGCTGAGAATAGATCCCATCACCACTATCAAATTCATCCTTGACTTCATTGTTTCACAAATCCTCCCCTCTGCAATCTTGTCTTTCTTGTCAAAAGCCTCTCTTTGCCTAAACATCCACTAAAGCTTCTCCCATTTGTCAAATACTATTTTTTTCTTCTAAAATTTTCCACTAGACAGCTATTTTCTTTGTCACTTCTTTGACCTATCATTGTTGCCTATCTATGGGCTATATATTGTTGGATGCATTGTTCTAGAACTCCTATTCAGGTAGAGTGGTAGATCTTGACACTAGTAGAAAATATACCTTACTACTATACATTAGGAAGGCGATGCACAAATTGACTTGGCCATAGTTAGTAGACGTATATCTCCTACCTTAAAATTGCTAGGCAAGTTTGGCATTAATTTGAGTTTCAAGTCAGACTGGTTTATTGTTCTTTATAATAATATTCTTGAGAAGTTGTCTAAATTTGTGCTTGGACCTTCCATACTTGCTCATTCATTGTAGTTTTGTTGTTTTTCCGGCAACATATGTAAAAAAAATTGATTCATTCTATTTGGCATTTAATTTATAAATGAAAGAATGACAACTCATGTCATACAATGTTTTGATTATTAATTTTGTAGATTTAGCAGTCAAATTTACTCTTCATAAATATAGGCTTGTATAATTGGTATTTATATTTGAGGCATGAATCATCCTTTGAAAGTATTTGAATTTTTGGTGTGTGATGTATAGGCAATTATGAGCATATCGATATGGGTAAAAAACACGTATTTAGTTAGAACTATTGAATTATAAATATTGAACTAACAAATACAATTGTTGAATTAGTATACGCAATCGATATTTGCTACTTTGAATCTTTGATAGAAAGTCCTACTTTGAGAACATGAAGATCATACATAACTTTCCAAAGATTACTAGAAGCATACAAAATGCACACAAGATTGTGAATATATAGATAGGAACAAAATTTAGATTGGAAAGATACTTCTTTCAAAAAGAATGTTGTTGGTTTTCTATACTAAGCTTGGAATAATAGGATGTGTACCAAATCAATTGTATAAATATCCAGATGCAATAAAATGGGTTTGACTAAATTCTATTTTTATTCTATTGGAATAGGATGTATTTATTTGGCTAAGAAGAATTGATTTAGATTCTAGTGTTCTATATTTGATATCTCTTGTTATTAATTTTACGGCAAAAAATCGGACCATCTGCACCTAAAGAAAGATCATTGATTGTAACTATCAAGAACACTATTCTACAACTTCTTAAATATATGCCCACAAAGAATGATTTCCTACAACAAAGACATTCGTCATCCAAAAGTATGAACTCCTTGAATGAAGGTCCGTCAACTATTGATGTATATGGAAGGAAAATTGCCTTATTAGTCATGGATTTCAATCATAGCATTTTTTTTTCAAACGCTTTTCAATTGTTACACATATCAATATTCCTAGTTGTAACACTGTCTTTTGAGTGGATAGTCACATACATGTTCCGGCGGCCTCAAGTATTGAATCTTTTGAATGGATAGTTAGGAAATAATTATTGTACTTGTGGCATGTAGCCATCAGACAAAAATCATTTCCAATTCCCTACATTGAAACACTCAATCTCCAATTTATTTCCTTCCTCCTCAATTCTTTTTTGCTGTGGCAAATCCTAAATTCATTAAAATTTCAATTCTATAGAAAACAAAATAAGAATGATTTAATGAGAGTATAATTTATTCTTCATAGTCTTGCCATCACTGCTTTGGACGCCCTAATTTATTACTTCAATCAAAGCACAATAAACATGTAGCCAACGCTTCCATCTTCAAAGTGCAAGTGTTGTTTTTTGTAATTGCAAGCTATCAATTATAGTTCTTTGTGTTTTCAAATGCTCAATGTCTTCTTTGAAGTTTGTATGTCTGTCAGGAATCAAATTTTGTCTACAGGGAATTCCTTAAAGAGCAAGGTTGATGTTTAGTTTTAAAATTGCAACGACTTTTGATGTGCATTTAGACAAACATTGCACTTGTTGAATGTTTTCAAATTATTTGCACTACTAAGAATTCTGCATAGTCAAAAATAGTGTTTGATGCAATATACAAGACAAGTTTATAAATGAAAGGAGGTCATGGGAATGTAACTGCCTACAAATCCCAAGTTGAAGTTGAAAAGTTCAAAAACCTGAAGAAGTCAAAATGGTCGTCAAAGGTTGCACTCTTGCAAATCTCTATCAACAAGCTACTTCAAATCCCACTCCTTAAAAACTTAGGTTGCTCTCAAAGGTTGCTCTCAAAGGTTGCTCTCTTGAAAAACTTAGGCGCCTTTCCAACTCCTTGCTCGAACGCGTGAACTATCAACGGCGGTGGACAGCCCACCATCGGCACATCGATGGCCCTTGGTTCCTAAGTGACGCAGATCAACGGTAGGGAAGGAGGTATGGCCAGATCAACGGTAGGGAAGGGGGGCATTTTAACAGTGGTGACAACATCTTTTCATGAGATAGTCACATTGGACGGACTGTCCATCCAAATCGTCCAATTTGCCAATCCATCCAATCCATCCGGTGGCTATGACCCGCCCATTCTAACAACTTTAAGCTAGTCACATGATCCATGATTGTAATAATCCTAGTACTATTTCTCTATTATGCGTACAATTTAGAAAACTTTTGCAATGTGGCTAACAACGCTTAATCCTTTGATGCTAACAAAAGTATCCATACAATTGCGCAAGATAATTTGAAACTCTGAATCACGGCAAAGGATAATTTGAGACACAAATTGAAGAAACCTCCAAGAAGATGGGTCATCTTGCACTTCCTTCAAGGCTTCAATGTGCTCTTTTTGTGATCAAACATTTGGAACCTAGTACGTGGCTAGTCCTCTATCTAAGTAACAGCGTGTGGACTTGTCTTCTCCCTATTGAGCAATCCCATATTCCTATCGAGCAGTTCTCTATACACGTCATTGTCACCAAGATATTGACATCCCTTCTAACTATAAATCTTCAACAAATTTCAAGACGAAAATAAAATTATTTAAATAACTTTTGGAATAGCAAATCATTGCAAAAATTATATTAGATTATTGCTTTTCATAGTAGTATTTCAAATACAAAATATATAATATATATTTGAATAAAGTAATCTATTAATAAAAATAAAAGTTAAAATGAGAAAAAAATTAACTTGCAACTAAAATTTCAAAAGAAATATTGAGAAATAGAAAAATACAAATGAATAACATCTATTGCACTACAAGAAAATGAGGATATAAATGATTGCAAAGAATGATTCTACAGCGGTCATTCCGGACAAAAATGGTTGAGAAATGACTTGGGGCCCTAAAGTTGTTGTGGACAAGTCATTCTTTAAAAAACAACAATTGTATTGTCACCATCCAACTCTACTTTGGTTGAACAAAGTATGAGACAATCTACGTGGCAAGTGAGGTGGACAAGGGTTTTATAGGGAATGTCCGACCAGTTGCCATTTTCAAAGGGATATCAGCTGACGTGGACATTCACATCAATAGTCATTTGCGAGTCATTCTCCAGTTACAATATAGTCCTAACACATCTAATGTGGACATCCACGTTAGAGTCATTTGTAAGTCATTCTAAAGTCATGAGGGAATTATGGCACACATGCCAGGGACTGACATGTCGTTTTTCTGTTACTTTTAAATTACTACAATGTATGCTGAAAAGAATGTGGAGCCCATTGTTTGAGGAGAAGTCATTCTCAAGTCAATTTGGAGTACATTTTCAATTTTCGCTTGTCACTGAATTTGATTCATTGGAGCAAAAGTCACCATGCAATTGGCTGTAAGTAGTGCTGCTATAGTATATTCAGCGGTGGTTTTTATTTATCCATAGACGCATGTAGAGTCCACATCAATAACTACTTTCTATCTACCATTGGACTCTAGTTTCTATAGATGCTACTTCAAAATGAATCTAACAACACTCCCACATTGCATTTGGCTCAGACAATTGCAATTGACATTTTGCACTTCATCATCATGCATACTGTTCAATTTTAGAAGAAGAGACACAAAAAAGAGTTTTGCATTTTAGAAAAAAGAGCAATCTACATGCTCAGAACACATACAACAGCATCATTTGTAGTCTACCTACAACGACAATGGTACTACTCTCTACTGCCTACTCATTAGTAGCAAGCCAAAAGCCACCTCAAGTGGTAAATGTTATGTACTTTGTATGCTATAGTACTGCACACAACTCCTTTGCATGTTTAATATTCACCTTATTTGCGTCTTCAATGGGGAACCGGAGTTGCATCCCAAGTTGCAAAATGTCATGTGTGTCCACCTTGTACCACGACTCTAAGATGTCATGGAATTGGAACTTGTGCTCACCTGCTACTCCATTAATAGTTGCAAGAGCCACTTTCTGTCTTATGGACCAAGACTTGATCACTGACGTTGAACTACAACAAGCAACTCATTAGCCATTTCAATCTCCATGAAGTACTCAAAAAATTGCAAACCATATTCATTACTGGTTCTCCACTTTTCTATGACTTATGCATGACATGTGCTACACTTCACGGCAACTTGTCACCTGGACTAAATGCACCTCATTAATTCTTCATCTTGCAGTTGCATATGTAACTACAAAATGATTGGGATGCTGTGGTGAAATCAGAGCTATTGCAATTACGGAAGCACCAGTCATTCTGAAGTCAAATTGGACAAGAAATCATTCTTTTGCAGTTGCATATGTGCCCATTTTCTTGTAGTGTTGATAGTATTTTGAAATTTGGTTTCTAGTATATAGAGTTTGCAATTGTAGTACTATAGGGTTTGTCAAGACCTTTACGGGTTAAACATCTAATCTATACACGTATCAAGTAAGTAACAAGTAAGAAATAATAAAAAGGCAAACAAATAACTATTTAATAATACATTACTTTTTTAACTAATATCTTATAAATGAGTCCCTCCCTTCCATTTGGTAGGCTAATTTGGTCCACTTCCTTGACTAGCTAGACCAACCTTAATCAATGGGTGCTCCAATATGCTCCCACATAATAGATGCAGAATGTCCCAAGTTCTCTAAGACAATGAAGGGCTCTCCCCTAAAAGCTTATGAGATAGGAGATTATGACAATGCCATTTGATATTAGTCCATAAAGTTTTTGACGAACAAATATAGAGGAAGATCATGAAGAAAGAGAGCCTTATCTTTCCTTCCTCATGTACCACTCCTTCATTCCCAAAGTTCACCTTGAAGCACCTTTGCCTCCATTTGGTATTTATACCACTATCTAGGTCCCAACCAAAGTCTCCATCCAATCCCTAATTTGCAAAAATATTCCTACACAAAATAGTGAATTTAGGATGCTTTATACTAATTTCTTGACATTTGAAAATATATAAATAATTTATTGTTACTCTACAAGAATGCTCTTCTTTTGAATTAGGTATTGTCGTAATTGGGACTTATGAACCTCCATGTGTACAAATGGAAATATCTGTAGAAGTATTTGTTGACTTTGATGGCTTGCAAAGTAACTTTTTTGGAATAAGGCAATCTACTTCTTAAGACAATCTAATTTCACTATTTTGTGTAGTTAATTTTTGAGAAATTCAAACTTCTAAAATGAGGTATCTATAACATTTAGTAGCCTTTAGAGAGGCCGCCTTTTCTTCTTTAGAGTCCTCATCCATAAAATTCATCCTCACATAATTATAGTAGAACCACCCATAGTCGACCACTTAAGCAAGTCCATGCATGTTCTGGAGCAGTAGAAGGCAATGTAAATTTATTGCCCTGTAGAAAGATAGAAATGACAAGCATTGCTATTTTTTCTTGATTTTTTTCCTTAAATTCAAGTTCCTAAGAATTTTGGAAGCCAACAAATGGCCTCCATCCATACCCAATGTGTAGAGTCGTCTAATTCCGATCATTCTATAACTACTTTTCCATTCACTACTTCCTACTTTCTTGCCCATGACAACAAGACACGTGTTGTGACTTTATAATCCCAACCTAAAGTCACACTCCAAACCTTGGTTGGAAACCTCTTCCACCCTTGGTTGGAAATAGCTGCACCCTTCAGGTTGGGTATTGATGCTTGGTTGAAAATGGGTGGTTCTACCATAATGTAAGCTTTGGTATTGGGATAGTGGTAGTACATTTATGGTGTGCTCCATTTCTTTTTGGCTAATTCTTGAACCGAACATACAAATCAACAAATAATTGTAGAGAAAGATGGTTTACCAAAAACCAAAGAATCCAATGAGTAATACAGCAATGCAATTTAACCATCTGCCATCAAAAACAAATTTGATGGTAAAACTCTAAGCAGATTCTCCCACATACGGATATCGAATTCCTTGCTTACCACCAAAGATCCACCAACCTGCCTTCCTCCCCTTAAACCTTAATTCTTGCAATTCCAGGTCTCCATCAGATCCTATATTCTCCAGAAAAGAACAACCCCGGACGATTATTCGGAAATGGTATCATCTATAACAGATTGATTCTCAACAGGGCCCTAATGTCTTTCTCACCCTTGGGTCGTAAACATACCAGCAACATGCAATAGGAGCATCCCATAGCAAGCAATCGTAGTAAAACCACGCGATTCCTGCTCCGCAAATTTGAAAGTTGCTACCAAATCGGTCACAGCACAAACTCACCTTGCTGCGACGTACATAGGCCCCTCGTAAGTTTTGGAACGTGATTCTGAAACTGCCTTCTACTGCAGGCCAGATCTGAATCCTCACTAGGGCAACTTTGTAAATCATCAACGCATACCGGTAGTCAAGCTCTGACTCCAGAGACCGCCAAATTGTTGGCCATTTCACGGTTTTGTAGCACAAAAGTATTCCAGCGCACCCTCAAAAATCAATCAGCTGGAATCAACATCTGTGGCGGACTCCACCAACCATAACAAAGGCATTTTGACACATGCATACTCCCTAACAAGCTCACGACACCCAATTCAGTGCGAGGATCAACAGAACCTGTGCTTTTAGAGAGACCCGCACAGGGGTCCTAGCAGCCTTCATTACATACCCGGAAACACCGGAAATTAGAGTACACTGAAATCTAAGTATTGCAGAACAGAATCTGCCTCCCGAAGAGAGCACAGTGGCGTCCTATGATACTCGGGGCTCCAACATAATGTATTGAAGCGACTCTACACTTACTACCCAGAAGCAAGGAAAGCATGGCTTTGAGCTTCCAGTCCCACCATCAACACACCTACTTGGGTCTAGTTCATACCAATGGCACCAATATAGAACAGAACCTTCAGCAAAGTCTAGTCGAATAAATAAATGCACGCACATGCACAATATCGAACATCAAACATCGAACATCAAACATCAATATAAAACAGAAGCCCAACAAAATAACTCAAACTACCTTATTCGAAAAGCAAGTAATTATACTCACAAAAAAATCAACCTTAATAATCATTGATAAAAATCCTTACCTTGACATGTTCGCAAACGCCTTACACGCTGCTTCATGGAGATCCCGGACGACTGCGCCACACTTGAGCACAGGCACATAACTGCATATCCAACCCTGCACCAACGACTCCCAATTCAGTGCACAAAATGGCCGATACAATGGTCCTGTCTCTGAAGAACGCAAAGAAAATCAAAACAAGAACGAAGAACAAGCGCAAGCAAAAAATAATCCTCAATCAAAAGGCTGAGCTCTAAAATGAAGGAAGCAGAATCAAAACGTCTACCATTCTTCAACGTCTAGCTCCAAATGCAGCGGCCGCTAAGCATGCATGCTCCCAGCTGCACGATTTAGACGAAAGTAAGGCAATCGGCGCCGTGCAAGAACATACAACTCGGACATAATTGGCAAGCAAGAACTGAAACCTGAAGTACAATAAAGGATAGACCCATAACAAGGTTCCACATTTGCACATGCGCCAGCAATGAAAGATGAACGTTTCGGACTAGACCATTCGTCCAGCAACAAGATTCGAGGATTTCGTGTCGTCCACGAATGCCGACTACAATGAGGTCATACAATTGAATCCGACTAAAGTCATCCAAGCACCTCAGATTCCGAAATGGAATCTGAAGCAACGCATCGTCCACTTAAAAAAAAATTACAAACAAACAGGATACTCACGGAGAGGCCCCAGACCGTGCTGCAGAAATTACTGCGGAGAAAAAGACAACCAGGACGAAGAGGTTCGAGCCAACATCGGGTCCTCCTGCGCATCAGAAATGCCATCTTCTCGGCAATGCACGGCTCGACGCTCTTCGAAATTGGTCCCAAAAAAGACGTCCTCTTTCGTCCCGGAAATCCTGGAAAATCAGACACAGAATAGGACATTTTTATAGGCATCTTACACTCCTGAAAAATAAATGGAAGACAAACAAGAAAACATACAACCTCATGTCCCTAAGTCGAACAAATGCACAAACGGGGTCTTAATTACAAGAAATAAACAGCTCGTGCGGGAGGATGATTCACACATCCCACTGCAGGTACAACGCATTCGGTACCTGGAATCTAATGGCAACACCCGAACGGCCACGCAAAAACGAGTCTCCACAACACACGGAAAAAACCGAACGATACGGGAACACCAGGGTGACAGCGGAACAAACCCTGTAACACTTGAGCTGAGGAAAAACACACGCACATCACGGACCACTGCCCATTCCCACAGGGTACAACAACACACACGTTCACGCAACATCACACAACGTGAATCGGTACGATATAGAAGAAACTTCAAACTTGTAAGTAAAAGAACAAGGACAGGAAACTGGGACAAAGATGCTACTTACACCAACAATTAAACCCAGAACTCGCTGGTTGCAGCGGATGCTACGAACAAGTTCTCTCTTACATGGAGTACTGGAACAGTAAGAAACAGAACTACACAGGGATGAACGCAACCCATCGTCGGACGTTCAAAAACATCACGGAATAGCTTCAAAATCCTCACCAGTCACAACGCGGGGGTAACAGTAACAGGCAACAAAGAAATCTTAACGATAAGGGGATCCGGAAAAAAAAAATTACTGGGAACAGTCACAGGTAAAACCCCTTCACAGTAAAGCAAACGTATGCACTCAATCCCTCTCTCTCATGCATACACGCATAACGATAATGTCAAAACATAAAGATCAAAGCAACACTGACTACAGGACAAGGGCAATGGATGACATCTCCACGAAACAATGCTGACCAACACGCCACCACAACAACGAACTTTCAGACCTAGACGAACATGGACGCAAAAAAACACGGAACACAACGTCAAAGACTGCCGCTTGGAACTTTTGCACACAACACAGGAGAGAGACGTGAACATCTGAAAAGGAGATACTCCACATTCAACTTCCTAAATTCGCCATAAATAGTACATGTCACCAGGGCGCCAGCGACCACCAGAGAACAAGAAAGCAAACAAGCTTGCTAGACTAGGAAAAAGCAGTTTTCCCCACCTGCAGTGTGATTGGTGTTGGCGCCCAATCAGCGGATCAATTATAGGGCCAGTTCAATTACTTCCCCGCACGGACACTCTAATGGGCGTCTCTACTCTTGGTCACAGGAAAACCCTGGTCCCAACGGGGTTCAGTAGGGTTTACTTTGTTTCGTATCCCTTTTCAGCTGAACCTTCAACCTTTTCCCACTCAACTGGAATCCGTTCATTACGTTGATAGCGGCTTGGGCGGCTTCAGGACTGTCATAACTCACGAAACCTGCACCATCCACCAAAGTCACATCAGTCCTCTGAGACAGAACCTAGTTATAACACACGAACACGAAGGGGAAAAACATAGAAGAATGACAAGGACGTAGAACAGATCTAAGCAACACAATACAATGGCACAAAATGCTGAAACTTCTCTGTGGACTGAAGATCATAAAAAAAGACTAACCCTAACGAAGGCCTCAGGGCTCCTAAAACAAAACTACATGTGCAACAAAATATGAGTTCCACAATGTTCTATTAAGATGTAATGAAGACCACCCAAGATTATCACGCAGAGTGACCAGAAAATGGTTGGTTGGGCCCGCATTCAAATCATGAGATAGAAGACAGGCGACCCATCTACAGAAACACCGGAGGTGGAACTTCATCTATAGTGCTACTGTCAGCAGGTTAAGAACGCAGATTTAAAAAAACAGAATTGATTACCAGTTTGACCTCATTAAAAAAACTGGCTACTGTGGACAGTGTGGAGGGTTCAGCATCCCCACTGCTCCAGAAGATTATGATATTTAAGGAAAGAAAGTCGGAACGTATGCTGTATGACTCGTAGAAAACTGGAAACGAGAACATTGCCCAAATGATAAATCGGAAAAATACATGCAAAGTCTATGAATGAAGCAGAACTCGGCATCAGAAAAATCCAGAGTTTAAAATTAGGCTCAGAAAATTACGAGAGATGACAACTGCACAACAACATACCAAAGCACTTGCTCGCTCCAGTTGTCTTGTCCACAAAGACCTTCGCACTAATAACATTTCCAAAAGACGAAAAGGCTGTAGATAGTTCCTGATCACCAAATTCAGGGGGGATGTGATAAATAAATAGATTCGCGCCGGCTGGACCTGCAATACACCACAACCACCAAGCTCGTTTCTTTCAAACCTCCACAACATTCAGTCAATCACAGCATCCACTCAACAGAGGATTCGTAGAGCACAAACAAACAAATCAGCTTGTCCATCTCTCTCGAGCAATATGGGCCCACTCATTCTAGTACTAAGTTTCAGGTATTTCACAAACTGGTGGACAATCTGTCTGATCCCACTCCCAGTATCACATCATCCTCTAGAATGACACTCGGCAATATCCTGCACACTAATCATTCACTGCACCAGACTGCTCACATTCAAACGACGTCTCAGTCATTAGTTTGGGACCCCAGGCAGGCACTCGAAAGAAGCAGCGGGCAGCGATTTCAGAAGTACTACAGTCCGAAAAAGTAACGCTGCTACGGACTAACTACCCCGAGGAAAGCGAAGAAAAGCTATGATGAAAGAAAAATAAGATACCTTCTGTCTGAGGACCTACACTAGTCCGAACAGCAGCAGCTGCCGCTTGCGCCGTGTTCATTCCAATCAGAGAAGGAGACAGGGGAGAGGGATACGACTGCCCTTGATGCCCCATCATCTGGCCTTGATAAGGAACCGAGTAAGGCTGCGCTCCGAAGCCATAAGGCGCCGGTTGCATAGGTGCGTAAGCGGTGAGATCAGGTTGAGTTCCTGGAATAGCGCTTGGTAAGCCCACCATGCCAGACTGCGGCGGGTATGGCAGAGCGTAGTTACCCATGGGCTGCAACAAACCTTGCTCCATCAGTATTGTGATATGCAAAGCAAACCATGCATAACAAAAACACAGAAACAATACTAGGAAGGAGAAAAGCGTTCCACGCGAACAACAGACTCTAGAAATAATGAACTTCAAAGCAATATAGATACTTCACGGACAGTCTGGCAAACATCACATAGAAACCAACAAGTGTCGCAGAGAACTGGATGTGAATTGTCACCTGGTAAGGGTAGCCATTATAAGGAGGTGGACCCGTTACATAGCCCATGGGTACAGCGCCAAATAGGGAGGGCTGCTGCCCGGGAATAGGAGGAGAAACAACTTGAGCTTTCTGCACTTTACGCGCCTGCCTTTCCTTCTCGGTGTCAGCCCACTTCACCACCAGCGCAGATAGCGAACCCTAAAACACAAACATGGACTTGATAATGTCAGGTGCTGCCTGAAGCTTTGATCTTGAACGACAGAAACACGCCGAGATTCTCGAGGGTGAGGTACTCTGTGCTCAAACTCCCGATTCAGAAGTACAACCCAGTCTATCATTGCCCTGTCACAAGTCCAAAACTAACTGAAACACGAAGTAGGTCCACACACAGAAAAAAAGAGAATAATCATTTACCTCCATTTTGTGAACACCATTCAAAGCCTCAATAGCAGCAATAGCTTGTTCCTTCGTCTCATATTTAAGGAAGGCGCACCCTGCAGACACGACTTCAAATCCCAGCATCAAGATACGGCAAGGAAATGAAGAACATGCAAATGTCTACTGTCAGAAAATCCTCCCACCGTTGTTCATGAAAGAACGTAGATTGTCTCTCATGTAAACGCATGTACCTTAAGAAACTAATTGTAACCTAAACTTCTCAGACCGTTCAAGAAGGTCGTGTAAGATCACTTCACACTTGACAACGTGGCACAGCAGATTGAAACAGTAGAACTTAATCCTGAATCTATACAATCTAAACATCAATAGTAACAAACAATTTGCAGTACAGGAACGATGCAGGACATCCGAGAGAATAGAAGAACGCCACTTGGCAATAAAATACCCAACCCCGGTTTCTCAGCAATACTGGAAATACAAAACGCCTCAGAGGCCTCACTTCTGGTAGTAAACGGGATCGAGAACAAGGTGGAAGCCATAATTGCAGGTGATCAGAGTACGGAGTTGAAGTTCACCTTTGCTAGTGGGCTGGGAGCCTTTGATGACAGACAGTTCCTTGACAACCCCGTATGGCGAGAAAACAGACATCACGTCTGATTTGGATGCCCCCTTAGGCAGCATGCCAATAAAAAGCTTGTGCTCTGACCAGAAAAACCCGCAAAAAGGTTAGAGAGCACAACCAAGATAGTCTAATTCGGACTTAAATTCTCTGCGCATTCATTCAGCTTCCACTGGTACCAGAAAGCAAAAACAACATAATTCGGGAATAGATCTTTTCAAAATTGAATTTCTAAAATTCAATAAAAGAACTGACAGCATGAAGAATTCACTAAGTCAAGTCCACAATAGCTTTATTTCAGCAACATCAAACGTCTAAGTCCATTGAATACAGATCAAGGTTCAACAAACGGTCAACATAGAGAATAAACGTTGGGATAGACAAAAAAGACACACCTAATCGTTCCATCTCGCCATCTGCGTATTTCACTTGCAAGGCGCTGGCAACCTGTTCACACACAAATACCAAGATGTGTCCTCAGGATTATGTAAACCACGAAATGGTGCAGAAAACACTCAGAATACCCTGGAAGCATCAACAACGCAACTGTTGAATTGCGTTGTGTCTCCCAGCGCCTGAATGTCTAGGGGACCAGTTTCGAGCAACATCCGTAGACATCGAATGAATAAAGAGACAATTACAAGCATTGGATGCTTCATCCTTACATCAAAAGCACACTCACACGAACGAATTATAGAGCTCAAAGAGACTTGCAAACAAGCCATCAAGAAAGAAGCTTAACTGGCTGAAGAGTACGCTTATTGTGAAAGATCTCAATGGCTTTATCAGCCTCTTGCCTTGTAGTGTAAGTCAGGAAACAGCATCCTAGAAGAACAACTAACATATTCACTAAGCGCATATGCTTCGAAAAGCTTCACATAGATAAAGCAACACAATTGAGGAGCGCACATTTCATTCGACTTCGGAGGTACAACACAAATGAAAATGCCAAAGGACTGCTGATGCTATCCCAGCATGCCAAAAGAATTCCACTCATGCCACAAAATTCTTGGTTGGAACAGGTAAATGGCTACACCGATACCCCAGATTGAGCTTTACGTTCATGCTAAATTTTTGTCCTAAACATGAAAATGATGACACTAAGCTGAGGTTGAGACATGATCAAAAAGGCTTTTAAAAAGGAACTTAAACACCAGACCGCTTCTAATCTGCACTTGATCCAGCCATTTATCCAAGACATCACTACCCTAATCTCAACTGGTTACAATCTCGTCTGAATACGTGATTCTGGAGATGATCCCAAAGTGCACATACCACGGGATTGCTTAGTGAGCTTGTCCTTGATGATGTTAATCTCGTACACAGTTCCTGCTTCGGAGAAAACTTCCACTAACTGCTGTTCAGACATCTGCTTGGGCAGCTGACCGACGAACAGTTTAACAGAATCCAAGGCCCGATGGACTCCATTTTCGATCACATCCTCCATGACTGCAAAAAAATCGACAAAACACTAAACTACGCAAAGTCATGAACTTGCAGAGCACTGACAGTGAGATTCGAAAACCCGACCTCAAAGCTTCTGATTTCCTATACGGTAAACAAACTCCAATCTATCACAAACCAAATTGTCACTCCAGGTACTGTATATCCTTCTAGAGTAAGAAATTCAGAGTCAAAAACATCAGGAAGACACTTCTGCAGAAGACAGATGTAGTCTCCTGGTATAAGCAATCTGCAAAGGAAAAAAACCTTCCAATTCTTGAATTTCTTGGAGTAGAAGATTCATAAATTCGTCGAGGCGAAACAAGAAAGTGACCAATCCAGAAACCAAACAAAAAATTCATCTCCGCATTCACATCCACCGGATTCCGACAACATCAAAAGAAAATACGTTCAAACAAACAGACACCGGAACTCAGAATTATTCCACCAACTCGCTTTTCCTTTTTACCTCACAAAAATATGCAACTGGAAATCTAAATGCCACAGGAAATCTCCACACACTCCTCTCCTCTCCTCCCAGAGTATTAAGAAGGTGACAGCAAGAACTCAGAAATGGCCTGCCATCAACAACAAACAACAAACAATCCAAAGCCAAAAATTCCAACGAGTAAGATTCACGGAAGGTCGGGGACAAGAAGAAGAGAGGGAGATAATTAATAAGTTAGGTTAATGAATGGAATCGAGGACATGGAACAGCAAGCAACCGGAGAGGAGGGAGCACGTGATGCCGGGCTGAAAGCGGGATCCGCACCAGAAGAGTAGCGCGGAGGGGATGGCGCGGCTCAATCACTGGTGGTCGGCGAAGGAGCAAGGAAGACGGAGGAAAGGGAGGCCAAAAGCACAAACGTAATTACAGGAAAAGGATCCCGACTACAGTCTATCTACAGTCGCAGCTGCAATGAATGAGGATCCATGGATACTCCTCCCAAAACGCTCCAGCGAAGAGGCAACGCCGAAGACGGTCCCTCCGACGAGAAGGCAGTACCCTCACAGCAAGCCATTTCCTCGGACAGCGAGTTTACGCTAGGGCTAGGCTGACTTCGTCTCGCACTCACTGTCTGCAGTAAAAGACGAAGTTCCCTGCAGGGAACGCGGATCTTCGATCTTGTAAGTCTATGTTCCCCCATGGGAACGGAATTGGGAGCGTGGTTCTCCGATCTTCAGTTGGGCCTCCGTGGCGGGGTCGGTTTGTTGCGCTGGCTCCCCAGTAAGTTAGTACGGCAGAATGTGCCCACTGCCGATTGCCCAGTTTGCAGCCCGGTGATCCAGTAGGGGGGTGGTTGCAGAATTTGCAGCTCTGGCCTCTGGACCAACGATTTCAGAACGGGTTCAGGGTTTTTAGCATAATGTTTACTTTGGAAGATTTTTTTGAATTTACACTGAGAGCATGAAAAAGCTAAGCAAATTTTTGTGGGCCTATCAACCACTTAACCCTAGAAGGATGCCATAGATATTAAGTATCTAAGTATCTAATGGATGACACAGAATTTTTCTATATGGAACAGAAGTGCAAGTGTTTGTCCTTGAAATTTTGTGTGAACAGGGAAGATCTCGCACAATAGTTTGACCTATAATGAGTGCTCCTGGAGTTTTTTTAACACCCAAATGCCCAAATGCCCAAACACCCTTTTGTAGCAATACAGCAATTTTGGGCAGTGCACTACAAAAGGAATTTTTATTTTTATTCCTTGAATTTTTTTACACAACATTTGGCTGAGGAGTAGCTTTAAGACCCAACAATTTTCATTACTTTTGACTACATGGTGAAAAAGTTATTGTATGATATGTAATTTTTCGCTTTCAATGGGCAGCCCAGATAGCTCAAAAGAAATCTTTAATAACCACTTTTTTTTTAAATAAAAATTTGAATTTGGTTTGAAAGATTTATGTATATATGCAAAGCTTTGAATCATTCCATTTTTTTTAATTAGATGAAAGTTATGAGGAGTTTTAGTTTGAGGGTAGTTATGGAATCTCTACTCTAAAATTAACTTTGAAGTCATTTATTTAACTGAATTTTCAATATGTCTTAAAAGAAATAAAAGCATTGGATGTATACTGTTTATTACAACATTACAACCATTGGGATTGGCATTTTTCAATTCCATAACTACATTCTTGACAATTGATTCGAGATTATCAGTTTGAATTGTTCTCTACTTCTTTCTAGATTCTATTTTTTTCCTATATGTTGTGCAATTCCAAATGATCTAAATTTTTCAAACATATAACAAACTTACCTTGAAGAATGAATTCAAAGGGTGACCACCATTTTGGACACTTTTTCATACAAATATGATCTTATGAAGTGCAGTTGCCCGGTTTTTTGCAAAGACAAAAGGACTTTTGTCAATTCAAACACTAGTATCTTGCAATCCACATGGTGGAAATTTCTGAATTTTTTTCCACATCTTTCCAAACCAATGTACTACAAGATCCTACACTTACATGTATCCAAGAATGTTTTTTTTCTAAAATTTGGTACTTGTACTAAAAATGGCATTTTTGGAACATATTGGGTGAAAAGATAATCAAATATATTTAGGGGTTAAACAAATGATTCATACAATATCTAAAAAGTTCATTTCTACTGTGACTAGCTCGTCATTTTGGAGTTAATTTAAAAAAGACACGGCCCCTGTGACCAAAATAATCACTCAAATGCTCCAATTATAGGTTATTAGGTGCATTATTTGTTTCTACAGTGAATAGAGAAGTCATCTATTGAACACTTTGGGTCCTCAGAGTCCTTCAAGGATTAACCTTAGAAAGATATGGCCCCTATAACCAAAGTAGTCATCAAATCGTTTTGATTATTAGACCAAAAGATGCATTTTTTGTTTTTACAATTAACAGTGAAGTCATCATAGAACCTTTAAGGTCCGCAGCATCTTTATAGGACAAGAGTACTTTGCCAAAAATGATTTGATTTTTGCACTAATAGGTGCATTCTTGGTAAATCTTGAAAGTCATCCATCAACCACCTTTTGGTCCCTCGCGCATTTCAAGGTCAATATTACTTACTTTCATCTTATTATTTTGTGAAAATCAATCAAATTTTGGCAAAAATTTGAATCCTTTAGCAATGTTTTTAGTAAACATCTAATTTATTTTTCCGATAGTTCACGTATAAATTGCTAATGTCATTTTTCTTTAAGCATTTGGTGAAAATTTGTTTGGAATATGTCTGACTAGCCTTTTTTTATCATAGTATTTTTGAACGCATAGTCGCTTGAGGTTCTGATTCACATTAATGATTCTTGATTTTTAATTTAATTCATTCTTATATTTTTCATACTCACTCAAGTAAGCAAACAATTTGGGATAATGCATATGTTGTATGTATGTTTTCTTGTCGATATCTGTATTCCATATTTATCTTATGTATACATACATATATATATCATATCCGATATCAATATGTATTCATATCATGCATCTATATCTATATCCGTGTCCGTACCTCCCAGTATCTATATCCATAATTCTTATTTTTCAAGATCAACGGTGTTGGAGGGGAGGAGTGAAAATTATTTTTCATGATCAATGGCTCTTGTATTTTTAACAAAGAGAGGGGTGGAAAATTGCAACCTAAAGGAGATGCATCTTTTCACTAGATAGTAGTATCTAGAATAGGGGTTTCATTTTCTTGCAATTTTTAATTTTTGGGAAGAAAACTGAATTAGATTGTAAAATATTTCCCATTTTCAATGGATAAATGTATATAAATCTGTAATTGTAAGGAAGCCTGCCAAAAAAATTCGGAGCAGGATGTTATCTTCACATATAGATGAATGAGCATATGTGCGGATGAATTAATGATTTTTATCCACAATTTGGATGGAAATAGGTTCAATTTGTTTTTGGACATAAACCTCCATTAAGATTACAATTTACACTACGTAGAAAATTGAATATAAAACGTTTAGATTGGAGAGAGCATTTGTCAATTCTATTCCAAAAAAGAATAGACTTAATAACATTCTTGAATTAATTATTAGTCATCTATAGTTAGCCTTCCATAAGTGTTAGGAATCGGACGCAAACAATATTGTAACACTCATAAAGTCTTAACATTTAATACTTAAGGAAATTGATTTAAATAATATGTAACATTTCAACAATAAATACATATAGCATTTATAAGAATAAGAGAAGAAAGTATAAAAATTATAAGTCATTATTCATCTAAATTGGTTGAAAGAAAGAATCTATAGTAGCTTGATGAGATTCTTCTACAAACCTAGTTACTTTTAACATGCTTCTGAAGGACTGGATATTCTTAATGGATCACATCATTAGGTCTTTGCTATAAAAATTTCTTCAAAATCTTAACTACACTCTCAAGCACCTTTGCATGTTACAACCTTTTTCCAACTTTATTACAACATTTTTCAATTTTATCACTTATCTAAGTCAAATCAATAAAGTAGGGAGCTAAACATTTGACATCACTTAATACTTGATAATATATATTTTACAAGAGTGCAAATCTCCATAAGATATATGAGATTTTAATGCTTATGGAGGTAACACTAATGGAAGGATGATTGTAGTATGTAATTTTGCACTGGACATAAAGAATCCTTGTTGTATCCAAGAAGATATTATTTGGCTTGTGAATGTTTTTGTTGTGTCTTTCCAAGTCATCTGATTCATTCAGTATCGTATTACACTATTCTCTCCATCCATCTAATAATTCCATATAAACTTAGTTGTTCATAAATTCTTCTTACATGAGGGTCAACTAATCAATGTAAGAGAAGTATAAAAGAATTACTTTTGCAATAAATATGAGAGCATTAAAATAAACCAATGCTATACATTGATTTCCATATATTATTACCATTTCATTGATTGTGTTTCATACTAACTTTTTGATTTGTGGTTTGATACACTTTATATTGATGGATTTGATTACATGCACAATGAATTGTAGGCCAAGGACCTTAAACATTGATATAACATGCAAATGCGTTGCAAGAGGCTTTGTCCTTCACTTGCCATTTGCTCACTTCTCAAGTAAGGTTCTACTTGAAGTTCCTCACATAATTATATGTTTTGTCAATATATGCAAAGCTTCTTTCCTTTCAATTAGAAAATATAATTTCTTAAATTTATTCTTCTACTATCTTTGATTCTATTCAAGCCTTTTAGAATATTTTTATTACAAATGTCCTTGCCTTGTAGTTATCAATAGTTATGATTGTTTTTTCAATTGCTTGATAGTATATACTAAATGGTCATTCCTCAATGCAATAACAACACTAAAAACAATATTGTAGTTATATAATTTTACTATACATAACATTCATACAACATTACAAAGCTAGAATTTATATTTCAATTCTCAATTTGGAAGGTAAAAAAATCATATTTGTCGTTTAATGCATGGATAAAAGAATTCACATTGTTTAGAATTTACATTAGATGAAAATTGCTTGAAAATAAGAGTTAATTTTAAATAATATATGTGGCAAACAATAATTGTTTAGTTTTCTTTCAACTGCAAATGGAAGTGAACTTTTGTAGAACAAAGCTAATGTAAAAGGTCCATAAACTGCCCCTTTAACCCCTAAAGGACCATGAATGCAGATTTTGAACATCAAATGAATGGAAACACGTCCTGAACTTACCATATGCATTTTTTCATCTATCAATTTTTTGAAATATTTTTATATTAGTTCATTAACATTTGTATAGGTCAGATTATGAAGATTTTGCTTTGCAAACATTCTATAATTCAAATGGTATCGAGAGGTCTAGCCTCAAAAAACAACTTTTTTAGTTCAAAAAATGACCCTTCAAAAATGACTTGAATCAAAAAATCAAATAAAAATCTTCAAAAAATACAATAATTAGAAATCAATATTTTGAACTTATAAAAAAAAATCTTTTAAATATCATAAATATTCAATCTACAATTGATTTTAAAAAGAATTTCTAATTTTTAGCATCAAATTTTATTGAAAAATATTAGTATGTATTTTGGTTGATCTAACCATATGGATGTGATCTATAAATAGCATTTTACAACTATTGTTTGGAAGTCATCATTAAAACGTTCTTCTAAGTTTCATTATATATTAGATCTTTACAATTTTAGAAATCTAGACACCCCTAAAAGACTGGAGGGGTTAAGCCTACCTATCTAATCAATGACAATAATAGATATTTCAAAGAACACGTCACTCATACCTAAATAGAAGATGCACTTTGAACCTTAAAATATTGTTTTTGGACTTGCTACTTTTTACTCAAAAAAATTCTTAAATCTACTTTCAACCGAATATGTAGCTTTTCAAGAATATAATATTAATTTTCAGTCAATGCCCCAAAGCAAAAATTATACCATCCTATGCACAATTTTCACCTCATCAAGAAACCAAATGAAATCTACAAAAGCTTGAAATAAAAATTAAAAATTTGTTTTTTGGGTCATCGCAAGAAAGCGTGGCCGTTTTTGTAGCGTTTTTAAGATTGGTCTTTGTCAAATGCTATAGCTTTTAAACTATGAATCCAATGCCAAAACCAAAATATCTGTTTCTATAATTTTAGATTTTAGATTTCAAAAATTTTAAAGAATCATTTTATTTTTAAAAAGCAATTTTGTTAATTTGTCATAGTATCAGATGTAGGGGTTTTGGGTTCAAAAAGGTGGTCTAATTTAATGATATTCAATTGGAGTTTTTGTGATGTATTTCTATAGTAGGCATACATGTTCCCGCCAAAAATTCAAAGAAAATACATTATTTTACGTCCTCTACATTTGTGCAAATAGGCATCCCTAGCACGTGCTTTTTGAACATTGAAAATGGTTTTTTCCTATTTTTTTGGGTCAAATCTCATCACCACTAAGTCTTCCCAAATATTAAAAAATTTAATATTGTGAAAAATTGTTTTTCCTATTTTCTACAAATTAAAACATCCAAGGATGTATTTTTTTCACTAGATTCTATGTCAAAAAATTTAGTGAAGAAAAGACATCCTTGGACGTTTTCATTTGTAAAAAATAGGAAAAATAATTTTGACAAACTAAAAAAATTTTATTTGGAAAGACTTAGTGGTGATGATATTTGACCAAAAAAATTAGGAAAAAAACATTTCTAATGTTCAGAAAAGCGCGCACTAGGGAGGCCTATTTGCACAATTGTGAATGACGTAAATAACATATTTTCTTTGAATTTTTGGTGGGAATATGTATGCCTACTATAGGCTTTAGAGGAGATTTGAGGGCATTAGAGGGCCGTTTCAGGCCTGCTCCCAGTGCTGTCCTGATTCTGTGAATAGCCGGTACGGGCTGTCAGAATTTTTTTTTTCAAAAAAAAAAAAAAAAAAAAATTTGCCCAAAATATCATTCTAAGCAAGTTTTTTTTTTTTTTTTTTCGAAAATGACGTGGCACTCTCTTGACCACGTCAGCCCAACAGCTTTCCTGCGTTCCACAACGTGGAAACGCTGCGGGAATGCAGGATAACTCGTGGGCTCTTGGAGGCCTCAAATCTCTTCTAATGCATACTTTCCAAAAACTTCAATTGAATCATTAAATTAGACCACCTTTATGAACCCTAAATCCCTAAATCCAATACTGTAACAAATTAACGAAATTGAATTTTAAATATAAAATGATTTTTTTAATTTTTTGAAAAAAAAGTAATACATTTACAAGCAAAAATTCTAGAAATAGATTTTTTGATTTTGGCATTGGGTTCATAGTTCAAAAGTTATAGCATTTGACAAAGACCAATTTTAAAAACGTTAAAAAAAACAGCCACCGTTTCTTGCAATGACCCTTTTTACAGATTATATTTTTGTCTATATGGAAAGCTTTGACTCATTCCATTTGGATTAGTGATGTGAAAGCTATGAAGTGTCTTGCTTTTGGGGCAATCATAGCTTCTTATTCAAAAAATTACGTATTAAATTTATTTTTTAATTCAATTTTTTAAAATTTAAAATTTATTTTTCAAAAAAAAACTCCGTAAGGTTTAATTTGCTTGTTACACCAATCTCACCATTGGGATTGATGTGTTTCAATTCCATCTTGGAGATATCAACAATTTATTTTTTCTTTCTATCTCATACCCGATTCTACTTAATTATTATTTTTTAAATTATTATTTTTAATTTTAATTTAATTATTTTCCTAGACTCTCAATTCAGTTCTTCATGATAATTTTTTTAAATTCAAACTCTGTTGTGCAAGAAAATTGGATTAAGAAGGTTCAAAGTCAAATAGCCTAGTTACACAAGGTGCAAATAAACTTATTTTCTTCATTTTAAAGCAAATGTTTTGCAATCTATGCCGCCAAAGCTTCTGAAGTTTTTTCTACATATTTTTACACTATTTTAGTGCGTTTTGAATGTTTTTTGACAAAGAAGAAACTTAACGTTTGAGGGATTAAAATCTTCACATTAGAAAAAATTTCAGGCCTTTGGAGGGCTACTCCACAACCCTCCAAAGTACCTTGAAGTTTACTTTTTTTTGGCTCAAAAATTCGTTTTTCCCCTATTTCCGCCCAGTTGAAACTGCAACGGCAGTGGCGCAGGAATCCAAAATTCCGAATTAAAAATTATTTAAAAAAATAAAAAAATCTTGCAAAATCTAACTGCTCCGGTAAACAGTTATAGACTCTGACTGCTCACCAAAAGCACTTTTCGAAGTTGATAGGCCATGCAAGAAATAGCATAGCATGTCAACTTTGAACAGCCCTCCAAGGGGCTCAAATTTTCTCTAATGCATGTAATTCTTAAACGACAAATCAATTTTCTACTTGGTCAAACTTCTTTAGTTTTCTATATTAGAAAAAAAATTCAAAAATTTGATATTTCCTTTATGTAATAATATATATTTCATTTCCATTTTTTATGACTAAAAACATTAAAATGAATTTATGTGATTTTAAAAGTAATTTTTTTGTAAAAAACACAGATATTACCAAAATATTTAAAACAGTATGAAAATTTTAAAATAGTGATAAATATCATAGTGTAATTGATGTACTCCTTGAATTTACATCCTTGAGTTCAAAATAGTGTGTTTTAAGTTTTCACAATTTTATCTTCAAAGTGTCACAAAAATTACAATTTTAGATATTTTGAAAAAAATAAATTAAAATAAAATATAGATTCTTGGAGATATAATTTTTTAGTTACGCTTAAAAATATTTTAAATCAATAACTATGCAAAAATGAGGTTTGACTTTCAAAATGATCGTTAGGCTTGCAATCAGGATTGTCGTACCTTTTCCCATCTTCAATCTTAATCTTTAGAGAATGAAGATGTGGCACTATCTCTTTGAATTGGTGGAAGGCCCATTCTTTGAAGATTGAGGATTTTCTTTTCATCTCCTCTCAAGGTGAAGAAGGGCATAAAGAAGTTTCTCCATTCTCTCCATTTCTCTCCCTCCATAATCAAAAGGGGGGTTACACTTTCTTTACGAAGAAAGGCTCCTACTGGCTCCTTTTTTCACTACATACCTTCTCATTCTTCATAGAAGTTTTATTCTTAGAGAAGGTGTCACAACTCCTAATGTCCTTTAAGGATTAATGTGTACAAAGCCATTGTAACTGCAATGTTGATGTAGTATTCTTTCGACACTAATACAACTATCTATTTGAGGAAAATCATTAGCAATATTTATAATTCATAGGAAAAAGGTTTTGCAGTGATACATGAATGCGTGAAGAAATGATTCATAGGAAATTTAAAAACCTTTATTGAAGGCCTTAAAGCCTTTAATAGGATTTGAGGACAAGCCCACATTATCTCAAAGTATAGACTTTTTGTTCTTTGGGGAAAAAAAGTCCTCAATGGTAGCACTTTTTGAAAAAAATTTGCTCTAATAACAACATTTGCAATCCATCTATCTATTCCCTTAAATTAGATTGTTTGTTTTGTTTGTTACGTTGAGATCTTTGGAACTGCATGTTGTCCAATCGTATTCTAGTCGTATTGTCAGAAAGTTCTCACTGAGAAGAGCTACATAGACTTTGTTTTCTGGCGTTCCGACTCTCCAAAGAAAAGATATTGAATTTCAAAGTTTTTCTAAACTGAAATATTAGAAAATTACTTTTACTTTTATTTTAACTGTGGCATACTAGTCCATACCTTAAATTAGGATGTTTGATTGTTTTATTTTGGTTTTTTGTTACGGTGAGATCTCTAAGACCATACATCTGTCAATCATGTTTTTACTTTTATTGTCGATCATGTTTTTACTTTTATTTTGATTGTGGCACAGGTATAGGCACATTAGTCTATACCTTAAGTTAGGATGCTTGATTTTTTTATTTTTTTTTATTTTTTTTACAATGAGATCTCCTAGACTGTACATCTATCGATCACATTCTTAGTATTGTAAGAAAGCTCTTTGCAAAGAGGGGTGCATGGGCTTATTTCATGGCATTTGGACCTTCATTGTGAATTTTGAAGTTTTTATGAATTTAAAAATTAGAAAATTACTTTACTTGCAGGGCACACCAGTGATACATGAAGGCATACAGAAATCAACTTGCGACGAAATTTGACAACGACCCGACATAATCTCAAAATAGAACCTCCTACTATAGTGATATTTTCTGGAAATTCTACACCAATGACAATAAGGTTAGACCACCTATACCTAATCACTTAAGCGATAGTGGAATGGACAGTGAGCAATTGAGTGCAATGGAAAATTTTTCCACGTAGGGAGATAGAAAATATTGTGATTGCCAAATTGTCATAATTTTATATGCAAAAAGTATTCCAAACCCATTACCAATCACTAGAGTCTTCTAAATCCAATCATAGTCAAAACTACTTTCCCACTCAATATTTCCCATATATTTTATGACACTTTGGGATGTGTGTCACGACCTTATTAGTCCCAACTTTGAAAAAAAAAACAAAAAAAAACATTCTAAACCTTGATTGGAAATAGAACACCCTACAGGTTGGAAATTGACTTCTGGTTTGTAATGGTATGACCTTGGTTGGGGTTCAAGATACAATAGGACCTCTCTTAGTGCATAGTCTCAGGACAATACACTAGGAGAGGTTTATGCAATTAGAGAGGTTTTGTACTAAACTCTGGCTAACGTGGCCTCTCACTATGGGGCCTCCAACTATTGTTCACAAAAAAATGCTTCAAAGTACTACTTCTCTTACTGCATATTATGCACTTGGAGAGGTTCTACTGTACTCCTTACAAACTGGTCAATCATTCCAAAGTAGTGTCGATTGTCCACTCATTTCATTATAGTAGCAGTGGAGTTTAGTTAGAACACAGACTCATAATCACTATTGTAGTCCTATGCCTGTGCCAATCAAAATAAAAGCAAAAATTATTTTCTATTTTAAGAAAGCAAAAAAGCAAAAATTATTTTCATTTGTGCTTTCCACTAATGAGCTCTTTTCGGAGAGCGAAACTAGTTTGGAAATAAAGCCTTGTATTGTTTTGAGCATAGATATTTAGCATCTCTCTTGTTTTTGTTTGTCGTTGTTTATGCAAGCTTGCTTTGGATGTTTTCTTTCTAGAACCCAAGGTCCAGTTAGCCAACCCCAACCCCTAAACCCTGAACCCTAAAACCCTAGAGTTCAGCAAACCCTAAAACCCTAGAGTTCAGCAAACCCTAAAATCCTACTACAGCTAGCCCTCTCTCTCTCATCCAATAAACCCCATATGTCCAATCAAAAGCCTGTGCACCCACTCGCCAAGGGCTTTCTGACGGTACCAAGCACACGGCACAGTCAAGAGGATCTCAGAGTAACAAACAAAAACAAACAAGACAGACAAACAAAACAAACAAACACCTTATCTTGAAGGGACGGATGGATGGATGCCTCTTGGCAATAGTCAAACACGAGTTCTCTACAATGTACAGAACATGAATTTAGAACACTCGAACCAAGGTCATAACTGATACGTGCTGCTCCTGCGATCTCGTTCCATAGCGTGTGAACTTCGCCTATTTGCTACTCCCTCCGTTTGGAAGTAGTGTATCCATTTCACAAAGCAATAGCGCTCAGAATGGATGCACTATTTCCAAACGGAGGGAGTACTACATTTCTTTTCGTCCTTCCGGTGCCCCAATTTCCAATTTGTTTCGATTCTTTTTTCAAATTTTTATCGTATTGAACCTGCTGTATGAAAACCAAGCAGCAAAGAGCCTTTAACACTGCAAGAGCAAAGTTATATAAAACTGGTGTCCTTGGCAAAGAGTACACAGAACCCTCACATATTTTCTGACGGATCAAAAGAAGCTTCACGAAAGCCAACCTACCAAAAGGGTATTCAATAACACAAACGTCACCTCTCATCGTAGGTTTCCGAACAGGACTAACATGTCAAAACAAGGCAAGCCTAGCAGCACCTAAGGCGCTATTCATCTAATCGACATCCAGTGAAAAAACATTCCACTGTTCCTCGAACAGGACCGTGACATTTTATCCCCAACACAACATCTCGATACAGCTCCAACCCACTATTACTCTATTTTTCTTTCGTTGAACTATAAAGGCTCGGATTGAACTGACGAACATCGACAAACAGTTTCAGAGGATAGAAGTAGAAGCTCAAAAGTCTGGAATCCATGACTATCTGAATTCCCAGTTTAAATCCCCTGCTCATGCAGGTAATCGCCAAGCTTCTCCACTGCAATGTTGCATTCGCCGGGCGTGCAGGGGTCGTCGTAAATACCGATGATAAATGCGCTATTGGTCCTCCTCACGCAGGTGCCTCCTTGACCCTATCAAAACGAAGTAGCATACCATGTCAAATGAAAGTTAGCAAGGTGCTAAAAGAAACAAGATGCTAACCTCGTCGACCCACCAGAATTTGAACATGATCATTTGGTCTATGATTAACTTCGGATATTTCACGCAGAGAATATCCATGCAGCCAATTAAATGCTTTTCTATTCCTCTCTAGACAAAGTCCAGAGTAGTAATCCGAGCGCAGCATACCTTTTTTCCACGAACAACTATGCCTTCGTCTCCTTGCAAGACCATATATTTCTGTCCTCCCAGAAACAAACCGTTCTGGGGCAGCACACTGTTCTGTTCAAAACCATTGTTAAGTTTCTCGATCTCCTGGTCGCTTAACTGCAGGTACAACTCGCTGGAATTAGATATGAGCGGGAAAAGCTAATGCGATCTAGAGAAGACCCGCAAACTGACAACGCTCTTGGTAAGAAAAGGCGATGCGCGCAATGACAAAAATCACTAAATACAGGTCGCATCATAGCAGAGGAATGCGAGCAAATACATTACCCAATATCACGATCAGAGCAATTAAGCGACAGTGTGTAACCAGATACAAATAGATATCCAGATTTAAAAATTTGCGTTCAGTGGAAAATTACAAAATGGATAGATGGTTTGTTGCTTGAATCTAGAAAAATATTGATGGCCACGCTACATTTCTTGACAGCAGAAAGCAAATAAACTGCCTTCATTAGGTAACCAATATGCTCGTATTAATTTTAGTTGCTCGAAGTGCAAAGCGAGTGTAAGATACAGAAAGATGCTTTCCGTTTCAGCTTCCACTGCGTACAGTGGTACATAATAAACACAATCGGATACAAAGTATTGAATAGCAACCAAATACTTCTACCTTCGCAAGTGACACTATGATAAGGTGTTTTGGAATTGCCAAAACCAGTGAACTAAAAGATCGGTGATGCTGGGATCGGCAGTCAACTTCATGTCATCTCCCTGATCAAGGCTCATAAACCCTCTAATAAGCATTTAACAAATCCACACTTAAAAGATCTCGGCCGATTCAGAAGAAGATACAAAGTTCCCAGAAAAAGTGTCCGTACCGCAGGGAAGTTCTCGCTCTGAGCCCAAACATTTCCGTCAAGGCCAATAATGGCAGCAGCTGTCAGAAAGTGAGCTGGCGAAATCTCATACATCAAGTGGTCATCAACATACGACTGCCAAGACATGACTGCTGCTCTTTTTCGCCCCCCGCTAAACGCGTCCAAGCTTCTGCTCGCAACAACTGCATCCAATAAAATTCGTAAGAAATTCCCCCAAAACAACCACAAACCACTTCAACACCGCCCAAATCCAAAACTGCGAAAAAGCAATGGACATAAACGTAAACAAAGAACGAAAGGTAACAAACAAGTAGAATCCACCACACCATTCCAAACCTCTCCGTTCCAAGAAATAACCAAGGTCATTCCAGCTCCATGCTCATCAAGCCAAATCGAGCTCAAACATCAAAAACCAAAAAAAAACTCGATCCAACATCTGACTCACCACCGAAACACCCTCCAACAACAAAACCCCGAAAAACACACGAACAAACAAGCAAACAAACCCACAAACAATCAAACAGATCTCACCGAAAACAATTTTCCAAATACCAGAAATCAGACACGGAGTCCGCCCAATCGTGAAAACCTCCCAGCAAGCCCCCTGAAACGCACCTCGACAGGGCTACCCACGACAGAAATCAACCCCACGAGCAGCACACAAGTCGAACACGAAAATGGCGAAAAAGGAAAGGCGAGAGAGAGAAGAGCACAAGTGCGAGCAGGGTAAGTTGTGGCCAGGGAAGGGACTCACCAGATGCGATGTGTGATCAGTAGTAGTAGAGACGGAGAGCAGAGAACAGAGAACAGCGGGGTGTGAAATATGAAGAGGCCGAGAACAGAGCAAAGGCAATTAGGGTTGGCAACGAGAGTGGCAGGTGAGGACGGGAAGGGGGAGGCTCGGAGCGCTGGATCGATCCGTCTAGAAGAGAGGTGATGGTGGCGATGGATCGTCGGATCTGACCGGGGGCTCCGGTGACCAGGTGGCGCCCCATGTGCACCTCCGTCCGTTCCCCGGGTGGGCGCGCGTTCCCCACGCCGTGCCGTGTTGCTTACATTTCAAGCCATCTGCACTTCTGCAGTCGCTCAACACGGTGGCGTAACATTGATTTTCCTTCGGTTGACCCCGCCCCCAGGATCCTTCCATTACACTTGATTTATTCTGTCAGTGAGGGTGAGGGTGGAAAATTAGGGTCGCCTACTCCAGCGTGTGTTTTTGGGGACTGTACATCTACACTATAGCCCTGTGTGCGCTCCCACCAAAGGTGAATTTTGGGAGGGAGCTGGGCGTAGTGGCTTATAGGGCTGACAAAGTGGCGATAAATCGCCAGAAAAAAAAATCCTGGCCTACTCGCCTTCAAGAGGGGAGGCAACCCATTCCCAATCAACGACCCATTTCCAATCACTTCAGGAATTACACGCATGTAAAAGGACAATTTCTTCAGTGGAAAAAATTCTCATGTGCAGCAATAGTATTTGGATCCTTCATAGAGTTTTCAGATATTTTGATATCAAAATGAAGCTGCTATGAATTAATGAGTTCCAGATTCTGTAATTCCTTAAGTGATCGAGAATGGGTTGCCTCCCTTAGTATTCATTTTATTCCCTAGGGAAAACGCATGAATGTTTTTATTTGCAATGCATTATTTTTTTGCAAATTCTGAGTTAATATTTGCAATCAGAGGCCCCAAATTAGCTAGAAGAGGTGTTAACAATTGAACAATAAATCATGGCCTACTCGCCTTCAAGAAGGGAGGCAACCCATTCCCAATCAATGACCCATTTCCGATCACTTCAAGAATTACACACATGTAAAAGGACAATTTCTTCAGTGGAAAAAATTCTCATATGCAGCACTAGTATTTGGACCCTTCATAGAGTTTTCAGATATTTTGATATCAAAACGAAGCTACTATGAATTAATGAGTTCAAAATTTTGTAATTCCTTAAGTGATCAAGAATGGGTTGCCTCCCTTAGTATTCATTTTATTCCCTAGGAAAAACGCATGAACATTTTTATTTGCAATGCATTATTTTTTTGCAAATTCTAAGTTAACCCCTAAAGGACCAACATGTATTTTTTGGCAACATAGAAATTTTAGGCAGGTACGTGTGACTAGAGATTTGCATATTTTGGGCTGAAATTTTTATAGAAGGCGGGGACAAGGAATATCTTTCATATGCACCAAATTTCATGACATTTGGAAATACAAGTCAAAAGTTATGGCCTAATATGTTACTTTTTTTTGTAACCGGGCAGTTCGGGCCGATTAGAAAAAATCACTTTTTTCAAAAATAAAAATTTGAAATTGGTTTATTAGATTTATATATACGTGGAAAGCTTTGAATCATTCCATTTTGATCAATGAGTCAAACGTTACAAGGATTTTTAGTTTGCGGGCAGTTATGAATTGTCTACTCTAAAATAAACTTTGAAGTCGTTTACTTCACTCAATTTTTAATTTTTTTCAAAAAAATAAAATTGCAGGATGTATATTGTTTATTACAGCATTGCAACCATTGGGATTGGGATTTTTCAATTCCATAATTAACTTATTAACAATTTAGTGTTTTGAACCATTCCCTACTTCTTTCTACTTACTATTTTTTTCCTATATGTTGTACAATTCCAAATAATCTGAAAATTTTCAAGCATGTAGCCAACTTGCTCTGAAAAATGAATCCAAAGAAGCACAACCATTTAAGAATTTTTTTCATAATAATCTAACCTTGTAAAGTGCAGCTGCCCGGTTTTTTGCAAGGCCAAAAAAAGGACTTTTGCCACTTCAAACGCTAGTATCTCTCAATCTACATGATGGAAATTTCTGAAATTTTTTCCACACATTCCCAAACCAGAGTACTACAAGATCCTATGGTTACATGTGTCCAAAAATGATATTTTTCAAAAAATTGGTACTTGTGCCAGAAATGGCAGTTTTGGAGCATTTTTGGTGACAACATAGTCAAGGAACTTTAAGGGTTAATATTTGCAATCAAAGGCCCCAAATTAGCTCGGAGAGGTGTTAACAATTGAACAATTCAATCGCTATAGCAATTCAATCTCTGTAATTTACATCTTTTAATGTGAGGCATTATACGATGTAAATGACTATGCCTAGTACAATACTTTTTTTGTTACTTCCCAATGGTTCATGAAGTAATACCAATAGCCCTCAAGCCTTCTTAGATGTGAGGCCACCAACCTTCACATCTCAAAAGGCTTGAGCCGGAGGAGACCTCCCACTATACATTTCAACATGCACTAATTTAAAATAATATTGACTTTGCTAAAATTTATATCACATGCAATAGTTGGACAATTTATTTATACAATGGTTAATCTATTCATGTCAATGATACTAATTTACCAAAGAGTAAAGTAAATCACTTCTTTAAGGATCTTTGCCAAAATAAGGTGTCTCAAATTTGAAGGTTGAATTTAAAGGTAGAGGATACCTTATTTTGAGAAAGGCTTAAGAGGAGGCAACTTACCCAATGTAAGTCCATATTGACAAGTGCTTTACATTAGAAAACATGCCCATTCATGATCATTGCTCTAAAAGTAAGATTTTCTAAATGAAGAGCCACTGAAATTTTAGGCAGTTAAGGGACAATGCAACCTAGATTATACTAAATATGTTTAGTGAAATATTATTGAATTTTCCGATTTTGACAAAAATAACAATTCGGTATGGTACTAATTTTGTAGGTGATAGTATTAGGATAATCTAGTGTACTCAAATTTATTTAATGAGTATGGTATAAATAAAAATAACACTAATTTGCACTATCTTGAAGGTACGCAAATTTACAAGGCTCATTGATGTGGTGGTTGGTAGTATTTTAGATTGAATTAATAGAATGTGGTCTTCACTATTTTCATATTATCTCAAACAATGTCATTGATATCTATGCCTTTGTTCCCTTTTCATCTAAATTTCATCTCATTTCTCTCTTTAGCATAGAATAATTGAAACTTATATCTATTAATCCCTAAAGGACCGAGGCCTTTTTCCTGCCAAAAAACACTCAAAATTGCCATTTCTATAGCAAAAAGTAAAAAAGAAAATTTAATTATTTTTTTTTTCACATCTAACCATAGGATCTTATACCTAATTGGTTTGAGAATGTGTGGAAAAAATTTCAGATTTTTGATTGCACAGATTGCAAGATATCTGTGTTTAAAGTAGAAAAAACAAGTTTTTCAGCACATTGCGGGACCAGATCTTTTGACTTTAAACATTTTTAACTTAAAATTTTTGCACTAAATCATTTTGAGCTTTAAAACTTTATAGTGGGGAATTGAGTTGAGAGTCTCGGAAAAAAAATTAAAAAAACTTAATTATCATTCTTTAAAAAATTATTAAGTAGAAGTAGGTACGAGATAGAAGGAAAATCTAAAATATTCATATATTTTAGATGGAATTAAAATGCACTAATCCCAATGGTAAGATTGTTCTAGCAAGTAAAGTAAACCATTACAAAAAAAAATTGAAAAATTACAAAAATTGCATTCCAAAATGAATCCTACAAGTTATTTTTTTCAAGAAGATGCTCTAACTGCCCAAAAAACAAGAGTGTCCATAACTTCCTCATAACAAATCCAATTGAAATGAATCAAAGCTTTCCAGATAGACAAAAATATAATCTATGAGAAAAAAAATATTTAAAAAAAAATTCAAAATTTTGCAAATTTTTTTGCTGCTCTCCCTCCCCACGCATTCCAAGAAATGGCATAACTTCTCGCTTGAAGGTCTGATTTCAAATCTTTTTTTTCTCCCCCACATACCTCTCTCAATTCTTCACCTTCTCAAAAAGTTTCAAAGGCAAACCCCTCATCTCAATGGGCTGTTTAAAGCTATTACTATACCTGTTCAAGGCTTTGAAATTTTTTCTCATCAACTCAAGTAAGATTTTGCGTCATTTTCAATCCATTTTTAGCCTTAAGTCAATCTCTTTAGGAGGAACTAATGTAAAATGAAATAAGACAATCATTCATTTTGAGCTAAAAACCGATAACTGTAAGAGCCAAGGTCATAGCTCTTGGTCACTTGTGACTACTCAAACATTTTATGATGGAATAAGAAAATGATTTTTTTCTTCGAGAATCTTATTATCTCACAATGTTGAAGGTAAATATACCTAAAATTACACAAATAAGTAATTTGGCATGGTTCCCATTATTATTTCCTAAAGGATTGAGACACATTTTGGGTAGAAATTGTCAAAAATTGCCACTTCATAGGGTAGCAAGAAAAAATAAAAATAAAAAATCAGTTTTTCTTCAAACTTTAACTATACAAATTTGTCCTAGACTTCTATAGGAATGTGTGAAAAAAAATTTGACCACACAAATTAAAAGATTATGACGTTTGAAGTTAGAGGGCCATTTCAGACCCATTTCCAAATCTAGTCCAATTCTGTGAACAGCCGGTATGGGCAGTCATTATTTTTTTATTTTTTTATTTTTTTTGAAAATGATGTGGCACGATCTCAATCACATCAGCCAGCAGTTATCTTGCATTCTCGCAGTCTGGGAACGCAGGATAACTCGCAGTCTTCCAAAGGCCTCAAATGTCATCTAATGCTTTAACTCCTTCTAGAGTGAGATTTTTACACTACACATGGTTATTTCTTTTACATTTGCATCTTATATCATGTAAGTTACATACCCACCAAATTTCAAAATTATAAAAAAAAAATTGTACGTGCTACTCAAAACTACTTGAGCTACCTAAAAAATTTAAGGCTATAAAATTTTTGATGCGGGTACCCAATCGGAAAAAACTGAGCTTTTCACCAAAGGAAAATATGTATACACATTGCTTCCAAATTTCATGAGCATCCGACAAAAAATGACTTCTTAGGAATCTATCACAGATTTCTTGTATACGATGAATAAACACTCGGTCCTTTAGGGGTTATATTAAAAAATATTTTGTTGGAGCTTGTTGGTAGTCAAAAGGAAATTTTGAATTCTCTTAGAAGCATTCTTTGGGACACCCTATGAATAAACTACAAATTTTCAAAGTATGGAAAATAGAAATTACTAAAATTGACCAAATTCTCATGAATAGGGAGTTCATTTTAGGCAAGAATCTAGAATGGTCAAAATTAGGCGTAGTTATTTTATAAAAATTTAACGTTAGACTTCACATCCTGCCCATGATCTCAAGAAGGATACATGGATGCCAGGGCGGATGCATGAGTAGCAATTTAGGTTAAGACCCTAAACACTTAGAGTATTGATATCTAAGTACAAAATCATAAAATTTACTACAATAAGCTTGTGGGATGTTTGGATATCAATCCCTTATAAAGAAGGCAAAAGATCCCCTTGCAAGAGATTAAGAATGTTATGTTACAATCTAAGTTCAATTCAATTGAAAAACTATGTAACAAACCTAAAAATTAAATAATCTATTCATTTGTAATAAAGACCATATCATTTATTAATTACATTGAAATTTTATCCATAATTAATTGTTATCAATCAAGTAGTGAAGATAATTGACAATTGTTTTGTTGAAATCAATATTCACACACACTTGTATGAATTTCACTTTGAAACTAGATTATTCATCTATAGATTTTTTTCACTTCTAAAATGTAGATTCTATTTTTTCATAAGTGGACATTATTTATTGGTGCATCATTCTTACCAAGATTTTTCTAGACTAGTATTCTTTATGAAAAAAATCAAAATGTTTTATTTCATAAATGAATGTTTTCAACAATTAAATGAAAATGAAAATTAACTAGTATATTACATTGAAATTATTTGAATGAGACATACTTACTGTACACTTATTTGGCAATCATTCTACTTTGTATTTATTACTTGTGTTACGGAAAAAGTACAAACAAAAAGCACATTTTCTTCATATCTTTGCAAAGAACCAAATGATGGCTCATTGATTTATGGATGATGTATTTTAAATCACACATCATGATATCCTTGTGATAATATGAAGATATGGAAAAAAAATGATTTTTTTGGATTACATGAACCTTTAGTTAAAAATTCATTGGTACGCTTGGTACCTCCGGTGCAGTAAATTGCATATGAGAAGCAGTTCGTTGCATCCAATATGAAAAGAAAATAGTCATTGCAATAATCATTGCATCTCTAAGGGGAAATCTGCGAACTGGATTTGTTGGACTTGGATTTGTTGGACAAACTTGTGGACGAACATCTAAATGACAAATTGTAGGGGTAGTTTGTTCATTTTGGTGTTGACGTTGTTTCCTTCTACGATGATGTGTTCTTTGTAGCTTTCTTTGAGTATAAGGTCCACGACTTTTGCTTCTACTTCCGTTTTGGCTAAGACTTTGACTTTGGATCCTACTTTGACTTATATTTTGTCTTCCTCTTCTTCTCCTTCTTCTTTTGTGTACTTTTAATGCATCTCTATAGTCATTAAAATGATTTATATGAAAATGAGGTATATATGTACATTAGAAAATAATGTTAATTATAAATTTTTAAATTAAGTAATTTGCGAATTACAAATTGAATTGAATAATAAAATTTGTAATTCTAGTTTTACAAGCACCTTGCACAATGAGGTACAATTCGATATTGAGATCCTCTCTTGCGAATGCAACGAGCCTTCATAAGGCTACGAATTGCGCATTTCACAGCTTTGGGGTGTTTAGAATCATTAAGACCTCGTTTTCTATAAATATCCATAACTTTACGTTCAATTTCTTGACGAGTTGCTCCAGGCTTATGTTTGAGGCAAGCCATGGCCATTTTTACCATGCATTTATATAAAGGTCGTCGACTTGGCCGCCGTCGCCTACGCCGTCGTCTTTTTTCACCCATTTTTTAGTAGGTTTTTTAGACTTTCTAGAAATCAATTTTCTAAGTATATAGACAATCTTCTTCCATACTCTAAATTTTTCCACGTTCAAAAGCTTATCAATGAGCAAATAATAAATAAGCAATTTATAGTCTTAAAAAAGATTTGGTCATATTAGATTTTACTGAAAAGAATTTTTTTGTTGCATTCTACATTTTATAACAACCTTGGTGCTTTTCATCTCATTTCTTCCAACTCTCTTATTTTACTATTTCATGCTTTTTAAACACCTGTTTTCATATTTTTGTTTTAAATTAAAACAATGGTTTGTGTTTTTATTTGTGATATTTATTATACTATAATTTTCATTGTTCATGTTTTGACATGTGAAAATGTATTGTATATTTTAAATAATAGTTCAGCATATAGTCATTATTCCAAATTTTCATTGTTATTAAACAATATGCAAATACATTCTAAATATTTTGCATAATTTTAAAAGAGATTGCTTTTCATTTGAGTGACTCTTGATGACAACGTTTCTAAAAATGTGATGGCTTTTCACAATTGAAAGGTCTATGATAATACCAAAATTAAATTGAATCAATTTTTCTAAGTGAAATTTACATTGTAAACCTTTCATTTTCATACATCCTAATGATTTGGTTTTAAAATTCTAAAATGAATCATGTTATTGAAGTTTTATAAAACATTTATTATGAACCCATCTACAAGACATGACAAAGGCTCCAACTTAGAGAGGGTTGAATTGTGCAAAGAGACATGAAAGGGTTTTTTTGAACACAAAGCCTATAAAACAATTGTTTTCTACCTATTTTGAATTTGTAAATTTTGTAAATTAATAGAATTATAAATTTGATTTTTTATTTATTTTTCTAATTTGAACTCGTAGATTATATATATAATGTTTTTTCAATTGAATAAATATTTATATTTTATTTAGCTATTGTAAATAATAAGAAAACCCAAATTGAAGTAATGCAAAATAAAGTAACATCTCTTACATGGATTCAGGGGAATGATGCATGCTGTTGCTTTTTGCAATTCTTTGTGAAGAAATGAAATACCAAAATTTACAACTTTTACCACTTTTTAAATTATAATATTTAAATTTAAACATTAGAAGAGATTTGAGACCTTTGAAAGACCGCAAGTTCTCTAAGAGTTCCCTATTGTGGGAACTCTAGGAACTTTGGCACATCAGCAATCTGATGTGGTCAAGAGAGTGCTACATGAGATCTTAGTATTTAATGAATTTCTTGATTAATTTATTATTATTATTATCATTGTTTTTTAAACTTAAACATTTATTAAATTTTTATTAATTGTTAAAAATTATGACAGCAATATTGTAGATCCCAATAAAGAGAATAGATATGACATTAGAGGCAATTTGGGGGCCTCGGAGGGCCATTGTAGGCTCGTTCTCCAATTTGTCCACATTCAGTGAACGGCGGTACAACTGAGTCAAAAAAAAAAATTCTGAAAAAATAATAAATAAATAAATATTTTTTTTATCAAAATATAATTTTAAGTACAGAAAAAAATAATAAATAAATTCAAAAATGATGTGGCAGTCGCTATGCCTTCTCGGCTAACTGCTGCAGCTGCATTCCCGCAGTCTAGAATCGCATAGGAACTAGCAGCCCTCTAAGACCCCTAAATCCTCTCTAATGAAATGGCCTTCTTTTGCTATTAAATTTCTTCTGATGGCTAGAGAATTTATAAATTACAAATAAATGAATATTATTACAAATAGACTCAATAATAGATAAATCTATGTGATTTGAATTCTATTTAATTCTTAACAATCAATTCTATTTAAAATCATCAACATACATGTACAAAATATGAAGTTAATTTGTATAGGACTATAGAACAATATTTGACTCTTAAAATACAAATTAGATACTAAAGTATAAAAAGACATATACTACAGACTGGATTGATAAATTAAAAATAACAATTAACATCTTTCATTTTAACATCTATCCTTATTATGCTCAAATGTGGCATCATATACGTTGAATACATAACCAGTTGATAGCTTTAAAGACATGTAGAAGATATTATAATGATGCAAATTGGGAGTGCCATGTGTCATTGAATTTGGTTTAGCATGAATATACAATTTTTTATCGTTATTATATACCTTAATTAATGCACTTTCTATGTCAAATGTAGAAATATTCCATATTGCGACTACAATTGAACTTCTAAGATCATTAAAGGTTGCAGGAAATAATACTTATTTTAAAATTATAAAAATATGTCATTTAACCCCTAAAGGACCAAGCATCGTTTTTTGGCAATATAACAATTTTAAACAGCTCACTACAAATGCAATTTTTATTTTTTTTCTTTGAAATTTTCACACAACATGTGCCCAAGGAGTAGCTTTAGGGCCCAATGATTTTCATAGCTTATGACTACATTCTTAAAATGTTATTGCATGTATGCAATTTTCATTGATCTTTGTGCAACTTGAGCAACTCAAATTTTTTCTTTAAAAAATCACTTTTTGAAGAAATAAAATTTGAAAATGATTCTCTAGATTTATATATACGTGAAAAACTTTGAACCATTCCATTTTTATCGATAAAATAAAAGTTATGAGGAGTTTTAGTTTGTGGGTAGTTATGGAATCTCTACTAAAAAACAAACAATGCTTTGAAGTCCTTTGTTTAACTTAATTTTCAATATTTTTGAAAAAAATAAGAATATTGGGTGTAGATTGTTTATTACAACATTACAACCTTCGGGACTAGCATTTTTCAATTCTATAACTAAATTATTGTCAATTTTTTATTTTGAATCATTCTTTACTTTTTTTTTTTTACTATTTTTATCCTATATGTTGTACAATTCCAAATGATTTGAAATTTTTCAAGCATGTAGACAACTTGCCTTGAAGAATGAATGCAAAGAGTCATCACCATTTTGGACATTGTTTCATATAAGTGTGACCTTGTGAAGTGCAGCTACTTGTTTTTCACAGGAACAAAAAATGATTTTTGTCAATTCAAACACCAATATCTTGCAATCCACATAGTGAAAATTTCTGAAATTTTTCCAATATCTTTTCAATCTAGTGTACAACAAGATCCCACGGTTACATGTGTCCAAAAATATGAATTTTTAAAAATTTGGTACTTGAACTAGAATTGGTAATTTTGGAGCGAGTTTGGTGAAAACATAGTCAAAAACCTTTAGGGATTAATTCAACATCAACTCTCAAAGTACTAGGTTTTCACATTTTGTATAATAAATGAATGCAAGCATTTTCCATGCATAAGGATTTTTGTTAAATTTTTGTCCATCCAATAGTTTGTAGATTCAAATGTTTGTTCTCTAACATTTGTGTGGAGTGTTATTTTAAAACTTTCTTTACAAGTATTCTGTAGTTTGAAGAATAAATATGTATTCATAAAAGTATAATTCAACTTATTTGAATATATAGATGAAAATATTCCCCTTCAAATTATACTTGAATAAATAAAGAAAATAAAAATTCTAAACAATTACCAAGAATTAGAATTCAAAAATTTGAATATAACAAAAAAACATTTTTTTTTAAATCACAAATATTATCAAAATCAACCAACATTTTTAATTTAATAGTCCAATCACAATCAATTTTTGAAGAATTTCTTTCTATCAGGGGGTTCAAAAATTAAATAAGAAGAATAAAATCTTAATACATTATTGTAATTTGAACCGAAAATTTTGAGTTTAAGGGAAAAAAATCTTGTGTAAATTACAAATATTTAATTCATAATCAAATTTGGAAGGTTTTCTCAAGTTCTACTTTAAATTTTATAGAAAAATATTGGATAGGAAAACAATTGATTTAACTGTATAAAAATACTATATAGATTACATTATACAATTTTTGTTTGAAAGTCATCATTCAATTATTTTTCTAAGTTTTATTTTATGAAAATTATTCATAATTATTTTTTTCGGATATATCCTTTGATGTTGAAGGGGCTAATTATCAAATTTTCATTAAGGTGATTGCAACAAATACTTGTCCTATTTTGCGTCACTTTTTACGTCTTGATTTGTTTTTTGGTCATAACTTTTGTCTTTTGTCTCGAAATGAGCCAAGATTTATAAGTAAGTAACTCATAACTATTATACACCTTACCTAATTTTTTTGCAATTTAAAAAAAAAACTACCCAAAAATAGCCCCCAATTTTATGTCACACTTTCTAATTTGGTTAGTAGTACTATTTAGTACCTCCAAAATGATTTCAAGCTGAAATTTAGAGGAGATGGTCTTCTAATAGACTTGTAGCTATTGTCCAAAAGAATTCTTAAAATAATTAATTATATGTGTCTACAAAGTGTGCTTCTTTTAGCTTGCATATCAAAACATATAAAATATTATTTTGGTGAATTTTTTGGTGAATGACCATCTCTATAGAAAGTTGTTACAATTGGACAATTTTTTTTTTATTTTTTTTATTTTTTTTCCATTTTTTCCTAATTAAAATAGCAAAGTACATATTTTCTTGAGATTTAGCACTTTTCTAACTCTCCTACTTATAGAATTTTCTATGCTTTTTTTTTGGTGGCTGCATTCATCTTAAAGGTGTATATATTAGCCATATTTTTATTTTTATTTTTAGTTATGTATTTTTATTTTTAGTTATGTATTTTTATTTTAAAGTAGTCTAGAAAAAAATCATAAGTGCTATTAAAATTGAAACTTATAAAATTAGCAGGTGTTTCTCACAATCAACCATTAGAGAAAATCTTGTTTCTTTAGAGAACATCTAACCATCTAGCCAAAAGACGGGCCAAAAGAAAAATGACCCTCTAGAGAGTCCGAATTTTCTCTAATACATACTTAAATGTATCTCTAACTATTTCCTCACTAGTTTTTAGGTCTAATTGTTTGTCATTATAAGATCATACCAATTGATTTTTTCCTTATTAAGCTGGAACAATCGGGATTCAAATATTTATATTCTTCTAAGAATACTATATTAATTAGACTTGGTATTATGATTCATTGGTAGGTTAGGTACACATACACAAGATTTGATGTTATTTTAGGGTGTTTATCAATTCTGGAAACAAAGCCCTTCAAATGCCACAAAGTACATGAATAAAGAAAACTTTGAATTGCCAACAAATCAAATATGAAATTGGAATATGTCATTCACAATAATGAAAATATTGTAAAACATCAACTTGTTAAATTAGAGTATTCCATGACTTTGACACTTTTAGGCCTCGTGGATTGAAATATAATTCTATATCCATCCTAATTTTTAGATCTTTGTGTAGATTTGGGTTACAATTTTTGAATTTACAATTGTATTTAGTTAAGAAAACTGATTTTTCACTTGAATGTAGCAAATAAAATAAATCTTTTTATTATTATTATAAAATTGACTTTAATAAATAATTTTAATGATTTATTTGCAAAGAATCACCCTAATTTCTTGCAAAATAAAAAACTTTATATTTCTTACCTATCTAACAATAGAAAGATATGGATATATTCTACAAAAAATATTATTAAACAAAATAAAAAATTCATACAAATAGAAGGTGCCTTTGACAAAACAAATGGTCGTTGCAAAAAACACTTGCCGTTTTTGGCTCAAAATGGCCTATTTCAATGATTACTGTGACTTTTACACTAGATTTTTTTAAAATAAAATAAAATATGTATCATTTGTAAAATTTGAAAATAGTATGTTTCTAAAAATTTAGACCTAGAAAAATTTATCATTGAAAGTAATACACAAAAAAAGGAAAAGGAAAATGCCAAGAAAATGGACACTTTGATGTTTGATTTTTAGAAAATAGTTAAAAAATTCAATAAAATTTAATAAAAAAAACATTCTTTTCTAACTTGAAGATGCTCCTTCTCAAATATTTTCATTTTTGGGAAATATAAATCGTATTCTCTACACTTGCGCAAAGGTTGTATACTTTGAACACATGTAGAAGTTTATTATTCTTAAAAAATCTCTTTGTAGACTTGTGTAACTTAACCCCAAAATGACCGTAGAATTTCCTGAGCTTCTAGGAAATTGCTCTAAATTGAATTAAAAACCAACATTTTGGTAAGTTGTATCAATTTTTTTTTAATTGTAACCTTATAAAATCAAACTAGACATGTTAGATCACATTAAAAAAGGAAAACACAACAATATCTCTTATGGATTGAAGGATTATAATGTTTGATCATGAGGATGTTAAAACTTTGAAAGTAATTTGAAGTCTTTCAATCCTCTTTTCACATGTCAAATCTTAAAAGTTAGTCACTAAAAAAATATAAGGTCAAAGGGCCTAACATGCATAACTCCAATCAATTTATGGCTTCTCAAAATCTACTCTACAATTTTTTTAAATGAATTTCTAATGTGATTTTTCCTCAAAGATCTAGTGTATTTGAGGCTCATTCCCAAGAGCCCTCAACACTACAAAAGTCAAGATTGCAATGGCTCCCTGTGCACAAAATTGTGAATAGAAAAATCATAATCAATCATTTTCAAGATCAGATTTTTGAAGCTAAAACTAAACTTCAAAAAGAATTTTTCAAAAAAAGGTTACTAAAAATAGTAATTTGATAAGGTTTCATTTAACTTTAAAAATTGGTTGAGGATACATTCTGTCCTCAAGGTCATTTTGGGGTTAATACAAGTCCTTCCATGCCAATTTTGAGCTTCAAATTTGCATTCGTACTAATTCTCTCCAAAATGTCCAAGGTAGACATCCAATTGGGGTCTGTTAAAAAATAAAAAGATAAATCTAAGAAAATCAAAAAGATTGTTCAACATTTAAAACTATCACATGTACCTTCATTTAGAATTTCATAGAAAATGGATAAATGATGCAAAAGTTATGAGCAAAAAACCACCTGGTTTACCTTTAATTGAGGTCAAGGGGACAAAAAAAGGACCAATGTTTCTTGTAATCACCCAAATTGCATTTCAAACCATAACTTTTAAATTGCCTAGTTGTCTAAAAGTTGTAAAAATTGTTGCACCTTAACCCCTAAAGGCCCAAGGCCTTTTTTCTGCCAAAAAACATTCAAAACTGTCATTTCTAAAGCAAAGAGTAAAAAAAATTAATTTTTTTTTGCACATCTAACCATAGGAATGTAGACCTAACTAGTATGAGAATGTGTGGAAAATTTTTCATAAATTCTAACCCTTCTCAAATTGCAAGATATCTGCGTTTAAAGTGAAAAAACAAATTTTTTAGCACATTGTGGGATTAGATTATTTGACTTTGAACTTTCTTAACTTTAGTTTTTTGTACTACAAAGTTTTGAGCTTTAAATTTTTGTGGTGGAGAATTGAGTTGAGAGTCTAGGGAAAAAAAATTCAAAAAAACGTAATTTGCATACTTTAAAAATTAATTAAATAAATAAGTAGAAGTAGGTACAAGATAGAAGGAAGATCTAAATTATTAATATCTCTAAAATGGAATAAAAATGCACTAACTGCAATGATAAGATTGTTGTAGCAAGAAAATTGAACCATGTGGATTTTTTTTTTTTTTTTCAATTAATAAAATTGGCTTCCAGAAATGAATCCTACAAGTTATTTTTTCAAGAAAATGCTCTAATTGCCCAAGAAATAAGATTGTTTATAACTTTCTTGTAACAAATCCAAATAGAATGAATAAAAGCTTTTTAGGCAGACAAAAACAAAATCTATAAGAAAAAAAACTTATACTTTAAACTTTTGAAATTTTTTTGGTTACCCTATCTCTCTTTTATTGAGCTTATTTAGGCATAACTCATGTTTCGGGGCATCAATTGAAAAAATATTATTCTTATGAAGTTAATCAGTTCTTTTATCTTGAAAAAAAAATTTAAAAATCAAAACAAATATTTAGTCCATAGGAACCTGCTCGAAATCCCATTTGTCCCTCCAAAGGACAATGGGCCTTTAGGGGTTAAAGCTTGTACATTATGACATCTTTACAAAATAAGTAGATAGTTTACATCAAATAGACAAGTAGTAACTATACAATAGCTTGTCTAAATGTCATTTTAGGTTTACTTTTTTGGTACATGGCCTTATAATTTCCTCTAAGTTCAAGTGCATTTAAAGCTCATCTCCCACATTTTTTAAACCTTACAAATCAAATTTTATGATTGACTACTAGAATACAAACTTGAAATAATAGATTTAAAAAACTTAATTGATTTTTAAAACACAATCAAGCAATAATTTATCTACAATCTTTAAAAATAAAAGATTTATAATTTTTTAATTTCAAGCTTTGTTGACAAAGAAATGTAGTAGGAAATCCTAATAGAAAATGGAGAGATGGTCATCTAGTAGACTTGTAGCTATTGCCCAAAGAAAGTCTAAAATCAATTAATTTTATGTAGTAGTAATAAAGTTTACAAAGTGAGCATCTTTTTGTTTGTATTTTGAAACATATAAAATATTATTTCTGTGGTTTGTTTTGTAAATGACCATCTCCATAGAATTGTTTCAATTATGGTCAATTCTCGTTTTATTTATTTACTATTTTTTACTATTTTTTTAATCAATTATATTTGAAACATCAAAGTATCTATGTTTTTGAGATTTGGGATTTTTCTGGTTCTTCTACTTTGAGAATTTTTCTATGCTTTTCCTTTGGTGGTTATCTTCATCTTAAAGGTGTAATTATACATTGGCTATGTTTTTAAAATTAAAAGAAAATGATTTTTCTAATTTTAAAGTACTATAGAAAATAATCATGAATATTGTTCAAGATGCAACAAAATCAACAACCTATATGATAAACCATAGGTCATCATCATACATTCATATTGTCTTGGAACATTGCAAATATGAATATGAAAATATGTGTGCTCATTTGTTTGCTTGTTGGCAAAATGAGGGACATGAATTGACAAGGATGCCACAAAATTTTGGATAGTGTAATTTCAGTTTTGTAAATGTACAAGGGAGGTTTCCATTTTTTTTTTAAAGAGAATCTCTGCAACAAGGGTGTCTTGTAAAAGAGGAAACCATATATAGGACCCACATGTTGATCAAATGCAGGGTGGACATTGTCAAACACCGCCAAAACTATGAGACATTACTTCAAAAGTGTCTTGCTTGACAGGCCACAAGTTACGAGCTTGTGTGCAGCTTTCTTGATATAAATGCTCCCGTTTCATTGGAAATGACATCGTGTGTGATCGCTGTCGATGCCACCACTTTGATGTATTTTACATTGCTCCTGAAAAACATTGTGTAAAAGTTAGTATCTATTTGTTGTCACTAATTATATATAGCAAAATTATCCCACCAAAGCCCCTTTTATTCTAAGACTTATGGTTTGTAACATGCATGATCATGAAACAATAAACAATTTCTAAGTCTTCTAACATTGGCCCCCAAAGAGCCAAGAGGGGCAAAGATTCACGGTTCTGGAAGTTCCAATTTGATTGATCATATTGTGAAATAAGCAGCAAATTTTTACATCGTTAGAATCAATGAAGAACATTAATACGTTTATCGATAAAAAAACAAAATTGAAAATATGAAATACCCATATAACCTACTCAAAACTACCATTCAAATTGGGCCTTAAGTTCCTTTACAGGTTAACCTTGAACAGGATTAAAAAAGATCTCATGAATTTGAATCACTTTTGAGTAGGTCATATAAGGAGGCATTTGATCTTTCTATCCACTTTTATTTAATTCTTGACCACTCTCAACACATGCAATGTTCTTCACTGATTCTGGTGATATACAAATCGGCTCCATCCGAATTCTATTATTATCACAATATGGTCAATCGGCTTGCTCAAGATAAATCCGTGATTAATATCGAAGCATTGAAACGCAGAGACAGATACACCTATTTATATATAGTTAGAGTGATGAGATGTAATTCAATTTCGTAGGTATTTGCACAGAAGAAATCCAGTTCGGAAATTGGACAGATGCCTTTGTGTCCAAATTCCATTCCTACTGTCTCTTAGTATATCCTATTACATCTTCAAAAAAATTTCAAAGATTCCACAGATGGGACATTTTGAATATATCCTGCGTTCACTTGGTACGTTGCAACAAGGAAATTTCAGAATCATTCAGTTTAGAGTTCAAACACAGAGCAAGGAATGGATTCAAGCATAAGTACTTACTCGCTGAGCATTGGCGACGCAGCATCGTCAACGTCAGGGACATCAGTCTCGTCCGCCTGCGCCACCACCACCATCCGCAGCCTGCTGGGTCTTGTAGCAGCTCCAGTCCTTGACAAGCACCCCGCCGGTGGCCCCACGAAGGGCGTGAGCGTTCCAGAGTTTTCATTTGCAGGGAGGCTGGAGGAGCTCGAAGCAGTCGAAGTGGACGTCGGGTGGATCTGGCGCCCATCCCAGTGCTTCTGGGTGACCCTGTGCAGGCGGCAACGAAAGGAGCCCGCATGCTTGGTGGGAGCACACAAGCACGTCGTCTTCACCGGCAAGGAGGACGAGGAGGTTTTCTTCGGCACGAGATGGCTGGCGGAAGTGAGGGCGCTGCTGTCGGAAGAGAAGGCACGCTTCCCTCTTGCTGGTGCGTTCGTCGAGGCGGAGCTGGATTCTTGGTCCGAGGAGGAGGAGTTCAGGGTCCTGGAGATCAGCACGCCCTTGAGTAACTTGGACGCGTGCATTTTGGTGCTCCACATCGGGGTCGACTTAGTGTATAAACCGGAACAGACGGTGGCGTCGGAGTGGGAATCAAGGCTTTGCATCTCGGATGCCGTCATTGGAGGAGACCAGCGTATGTTGGGGTGGAAAACGTGTCGCGACAAGTGATTGACCCCTACACAGATTGCGAGATCATTGTGTGCTCATTGTATGTGCTTCCGGAGGATGCCCGTTCAGGTGCGTCGGTAAGATAGTGCAGGCAAACTGCAAATCATCACATTCCAATCAGTGCCAAATATGGTTTGCATGTACATCAAAATATACTAACAACATAGACACAAGAGAAAACTAGATGTAAAGCCAAAGTACGATGCTTAAGAGTCAGGAAAAGGATGTTAGCATTTGGTTCTGTATAAGCCTTGCAAAATAGGAAGAATTCTGTTCGCTGCAAAGTAAAGAACTGCACAACATATATTAAGACGAAAGAGATGGGTTGCCGCAGAAGAAATCCACCAGTTCTCTTAACTTTAAATGCTTCAAAACTCTGAACAGGAGGTTTCGAAAAAATATCGAGCAGGTCGAGGCACCGTTTTACTCATGGGTTCACTAAGCTAAGGGTGCTGTTAAGGGAGTACATGTTATACCCAAGTCATTTTCAAAGATGTGTGTCATTTTCACAGAGTCGTGTGATATATCACATGTGTGACTACGACATCGCTTGGTACAATCACAATGCAAGAAATCAAGTTATCATGACTTTTGTGAGGAGTACGTCCACTGTCATACGAAACTTATGGCATGATGATATGACCACAGAGAGCACTAAGCGATCCCATTGACATGCAAATGACATAACGAAACGGCCATACCACTCTACAGCGTAAAGAACGCGAGTGCTACGAGCTGGACAATCCAAAGCGCTTATTTAATGATCTTAGTAACCACGCCAGAACCCCTCTATCCCTTGATCGAGCACTGAGATGCCTGAAAATAACTGCATCTGAGGATGAAGCGCGCTCTACAGAGAGATCAGACCACACCTAACCAGACCCAATCTCTGGGACGCAATCCTTCAGCATTGTCTACCACTGTACACATGTACATGTTATATTTTCGCGTTTCAAGGTTTAACCCATCATCAGGGAAAACATAGAGAAACACACGTCGAATGGTTTGCAACTTATAAGTACGTGAGCGTAAATTCCGAGACACCACATTCACCTACAAGAAAACTGCCCACAACTTTCAGCGTCGAAAATGGATCTTCCATAAAGAACCCGACAAAACCATGCAATATTCCGGTGATCACGAGCTTCTTCCAACACGAAACAGAGCAATTCCCCCCTCCATGCATTCATCAATTAGAGGTCCGGTACACACATATATACATGCTTGCTCATCCTCATCCTCACACGTACATGTCATCGATCAATCATCCTCTACCACAGAATTAACAACCCCGTGCGCGTTCCAATTAATTCCCAAATAGCAGACATGCAATTAACCAGCCTCGCTCAACGAAAGCGAAACTCCCAAAATACGGAACCCCAAAAGGAACCCAAACAGGGAATGCACCTGAGTCCCAGTGCCGAATACTGAGCGCGGACCTGTCGTCGTCGTCCTCCGGGAGCCGACGGGGGTTCCCAGGGGACTGCTATGATATGGCGCGCGGTCGTTTGGCACTCCACCAATTTCCAGCGGGCTTGGCAAGAACGAGTGCAGCAGAAGAAGAAGAAAGAGCGACGAGACGAGGGCGGGACTGGGAACTGGGGGAGAAGGCGGAAGGCTAACTGTCATATGGGCATCATGGGTTCTGTTCAACATGCATATACATGAATATGTACGGCGGGTGACAGAGCTTGGAGTTTTGGTTACTGCGATTGCGAGGCCAGGGAAAGGAAGGGCAGGGGAAGGGGAAGGCAAGGGAAGTGATGGGCAGGAGCGGTGGGCGTGAGGAGTCATGCACCCCTTCGCATTTCCATTTCCAAGGAAGGAGCGTCACTCGGCCTGGGCAGCTCCAACCTGGGCTTGCGGACTGGGCGTTAGCGAACTGCGACACATCGACAGACACGGACTGTCTCACAAACAAACAAAGAAAGAGCCACTGCAGATAGACAGCCTCTTGAACTGGCAGTTACCAAAGACGTTTTGAATTCTTGGGTGTGGAATGTTGAAGTAGTGGCTAACTCAGAATTAGAATAGTAAGTGCTACTTCCAGGTGACAGTACTCCCGGTGAATTGTCATTAAATAGAGTGATCTACTAGTTACCCTGGAGCTCTCCACCTTATCCACATCCAAGATTAGGTGTTGGACACCTAATTAGGATAATATATATGATCATCTTCCCTGTACCAAAGGGGAAGGTATTCTCTTGCTCATTTGTGTTGTTTGATATACTTAGAACCAGTGCCTTCATCTTAACACGTTATTAGCACGAGACTCTCTCTGATCTCTCAGTTGTTTATTTTAGTTTTCATTCTCCCTTGTCTTTATAGCCTTCCCGCCCTAGTTTTCTCTATCGATGGCGATGCATGTAGCAAAACGTCCCAGGGAAGAAAAAGCACGCGTTCAACCATTGCTTTTTGAGGCGTTGGAAGCTAACGGGAGCAATTACTTGGAGTGGAGCATCGATGCCAAATCTTATCTATATGCGGAGGGATTGGATGGTACCTTGACGAGAACCACGGGTGATTTGCTTGATTTGGAACCATCATCTTTCAAGTGGAAGGCGCTTCTTGTTTTGAGGCAGCACTTAGACTTCTCCCTTCGACAACAGTACATTCAAGTTGATCATCCAGCCGATATGTGGAAGTAGCTCGAGGCCAGATTTCACCATGAGAAGACAATTTTTCTTCTTCAAGCCCGCAAGGATTAGATTCATTTGGATGTTTCGGATTTTTTTGACCTTTTGACATTCAACACAGAGCTGCACCGGATCACCGCCCAGCTGCTTCTGCTTCTGCCCCTTCCCTCCTGCTTCTGCTCTTTTAACACAACAATACCGCAATATGAAGTTTAACACTCACTCTTAGTTGATGTCTTATCTTTTGTTTGCGGAAAAGCAACATCACCTTCTCTTGAAGAATGATGAATCCAAGCCTGCTGGGCAGTGATCCGGTGCAGCTCTGCGTTGAACACCAAAAGATCAAAAAAATCTGAGACATCCAAATGAATCTAATCCTTGCGGGCTTGAAGAAGAAAAATTGTCTTCTCATGGTGAAATCTGGCCTCGAGCTACTTCCACATATCGGCTGGATGATCAACTTGAATGTACTGTTGTCGAAGGGAGAAGTCTAAGTGCTGCCTCAAAACAAGAAGCGCCTTCCACTTGAAAGATGATGGTTCCAAATCAAGCAAATCACCCGTGGTTCTCGTCAAGGTACCATCCAATCCCTCCGCATATAGATAAGATTTGGCATCGATGCTCCACTCCAAGTAATTGCTCCCGTTAGCTTCCAACGCCTCAAAAAGCAATGGTTGAACGCGTGCTTTTTCTTCCCTGGGACGTTTTGCTACATGCATCGCCATCGATAGAGAAAACTAAGGCGGGAAGGCTATAAAGACAAGGGAGAATGAAAACTAAAATAAACAACTGAGAGATCAGAGAGAGTCTCGTGCTAATAACATGTTAAGATGAAGGCACCGGTTCTAAGTGTATCAAACAACACAAATGAGCAAGAGAATACCTTCCCCTTTGGTACGGGGAAGATGATCATATATATTATCCTAATTAGGTGTCCAACACCTAATCTTGGATGTGGATAAGGTGGAGAGCTCCAGGGTAACTAGTAGATCACTCTATTTAATGACAGTTCACCGGGAGTACTGTCACTTGGAAGTAACACTTACTATTCTAATTCTGAGTTAGCCACTACTTCAACACTCCTCCTCGATCAATAGTTACCTCATTAAAAATTGATCTGTGATAAAAACCTAAGTTAGGAAAAATCCCACAGACAGAAAAGAGTGTAACTTCTATTGAGGAACTATCTCATGCAACAAACGCATGCCGGCTTCTTGTACCAATCTCCTATGAGTATAGGCCGGAAGAGCTTTGGTCAATATGTCTGCAATGTTGTGCGCCGATTCTATCTTCTTGACTTCTATTTGTCCAGACTGAATGAGATCTTGGGTGAACCCAAATATCTGTGGAGAAATGTGTTTGGTGTAGTCAGTTTTGATGAAGCCGGACGCCACTTGAGCTACACATGCAACGTTGTCCTCAAAGATGATAGTTGGCTTGAAGTCTTGAGTAATTTCGCACTGCTCCATGATGATCTTGTTCATATTCCTCAACCATACTGCTTCCCGGATTGCCTCATGGAAAACAATAAGTTTAGAGTGGTTTGAGGAAGTAGCAATAACCATCTGCTTCATTAACTTCCACGAAATGGGGGAGTTATTCTTCAAAAATATATATCCAGTTTGTGACTTCCCAGTACTCTCGTCGGATTTGAATCCTGCATTAGCATAACCTGTGATATCTGAGGTCCCCTCCTTGGTATAACAGAGTCCCAAGTCTTCTGTCCCCCGGAGGTATCGGAACAATTATTTGACACCGTTCCAATGACAAGCTGCCAATTTCTAGCTATGACAAGCTAACACACTTGTAGCAAAAGAAATGTCAGGCCTGGTATATGTGAACAAGTAAAGGAGAGCTCCTACTGCTGCGAGGTACCGGGTTTTGTCAGGAAACTCCTCCTCCTCCTCCTCGCAAGGATGGTAGGGTCATCTAGAGTTCAACTGCGTCCCATCATGGGAGCGGAAAAAGGGCTAGCTTGGTCCATTTGAAATTTCTTGAGAAGCCTTTGGATATAGGCGGTTTGATGGAAAAAAATACTTCCATCTAGTAAATGAGTAACCTCAAGGCCTAGGCAGAAAGAAGTCTGTCCTAACAACTTCATTTCAAATTGAGTGGTTAGGAGACTCATAGTATGATTACAGGTGAATGGGGTGCCTACTAGATTGAGGTCATCTACATAGACAACAATCACTACAAAGCCTGTTTTATTCTTAAGTGTAAAGATGCAAGGTAGGGATGGATCATTTTTGAACTTGTGGTGGAGTAGGAAGTCCCAAAGGTGTTTGTACCAATTCTACCTACTTGTTTAAGGCAGTAAAGAGCTTTCTGAAGTTTCAGACCATAATAGGATCCCGGATTGTCATCCGGTGGGGTCTTGTCAAGAAAATCAGGTGGTGGTTTGATATAGATGGTGGCATCTAGGGGACCATAGAGGTAGGCTGTAACAATATCTAGCAAATGAGTTTCTAATTCAAGTTGAACAGCCATTGCGAGCAAATATCTAAATGTCGCGGAATCCATAACAGGAGAATATGTAAAGTCATAATCAAGACCAGGGCGTTGGGTAAAACCTTGGACAACTAATCGGACTTTGTATCTAATAATATGACCCTGAGTATTCCTCTTCTTAGTGAAGATTAGCTTAAAATCGATGGGTTTAGTAGGAAGTTTTGTATCTAGGGGCCCAAAAACTTTGTGTTTTCTAAGAGATGAGTATTCAGCTTGTAAGGCATTAGACTATTGAGGCCAACCAGATCTTGATTTTGCTTTAGCTAGGGTGATTGGATCAGAGTCTGAGGTGAGAATCCGAGTGATAATTGTAATTACAAAGGTTGTTTCACTTGGGGTACAAGGAAACGACGGATCCGGGTGAAAATCGGGAGAAAGATCACTATGAAGACTAAGAGGATCAGGTTTTGACTGTTTAGATGAAGATGCTAACTGCGCTGGTTTCCTCTTCTCGGGAGAACACTAATTGATGGTTGGCCGGCTCCAGGAAGTGGATTACGAATAATCCTTGAAGTATTAGTGAAACCATCCGGGAGCTTTTCAGCTAGGGATTTCAAGTTAAGAAGTTTTTGTACTTCAAAGTCTACTAGGGCAGTTCTAGAATCTGGATTAAGAGTGAACATTTTGGGTGACCGGAATTCCAAAACAGAATTGGATTTTGGGTTAGAGATTAGAGGAAAATGGATTTCTTCAAAATGGCAGTTTTGGAACCGGGCTCTATGCAGAGTTCCAGTGGAAGGAGAGATATAGCAAATGATACTAGGGAAATCAAATCCTACATATATTTCTTCCTGTCGGTGACTACCAATTGTTTTCCTCTGTGGTTCAGCTACGGGAACCCATACTCTACATTCAAAAGTTCTAAACTGAGAAACGTTAAAAACCTGTCCCGAAAGTTTCTCTAAAGGGGATTGATCATTAAGGAGAGTAGGACGGAATCTAAGTAGAGTAGCCTGCTAGCAACGGCAATATACGCCTGAACATTGTAGTTCCAAGGTGTCCCAACCTGTTGTGCCATAATCCAATCTTGGCTGGAAACATGAGAGAGAAAGCAAAACCCGAGGGTTGCTTAATTCCAATAGTTGAATGCATCAAAGTCGGTCTGATAGTACCGCTGATGTGAATTGCATATAGGCCGTTGGCTCCTGCACGTGCAGTGGCAAGGGATCTCTGCCCTTGTTTGAGTTCCAGAACCTCTTCACCATTCCTCACCGTGGTGAGAACATGGACTCCATTTGCCCTTAGGTCCCAGTAGCTAATCAGGCTCCGGGGGGCTGACGGAGCATACATTGCTTTTGCAATTTTGAGGGGGGGCCCCCTAGGCAAAATCAGAGTTGCCTGGCGCTCATAGAATATCATGTCCTATTTTCCTGCAATGGTGGTAATGCCAAAAACTTGCCAGGAATCGGCTAGGCCAGAGAAGTCAAAATACTTCTGATCCCGCAGGATAGTATGCGTGGTGGCACTATCCAACAGAGACTTCTTTCTACCTAGGCCTTGAGGTTTTACTCATTTACTAGATGGAAGTATTTTTTTCCATCAAACCGCCTATATCCAAAGGCTTCTCAAGAAATTTCAAATGGACCAAGCTAGCCCTTTTTCCGCTCCCATGATGGGACGCAGTTGAACTCTAGATGACCCTACCATCCTTGCGAGGAGGAGGAGGAGGAGTTTCCTGACAAAACCCGGTACCTCGCAGCAGTAGGAGCTCTCCTTTACTTGTTCACATATACCAGGCCTGACATTTCTTTTGCTACAAGTGTGTTAGCTTGTCATAGCTAGAAATTGGCAGCTTGTCATTGGAACGGTGTCAAATAATTGTTCCGATACCTCCGGGGGACAGAAGACTTGGGACTCTGTTATACCAAGGAGGGGACCTCAGATATCACAGGTTATGCTAATGCAGGATTCAAATCCGACGAGAGTACTGGGAAGTCACAAACTGGATATATATTTTTGAAGAATAACTCCCCCATTTCGTGGAAGTTAATGAAGCAGATGGTTATTGCTACTTCCTCAAACCACTCTAAACTTATTGTTTTCCATGAGGCAATCCGGGAAGCAGTATGGTTGAGGAATATGAACAAGATCATCATGGAGCAGTGCGAAATTACTCAAGACTTCAAGCCAACTATCATCTTTGAGGACAACGTTGCATGTGTAGCTCAAGTGGCGTCCGGCTTCATCAAAACTGACTACACCAAACACATTTCTCCACAGATATTTGGGTTCACCCAAGATCTCATTCAGTCTGGACAAATAGAAGTCAAGAAGATAGAATCGGCGCACAACATTGCAGACATATTGACCAAAGCTCTTCCGGCCTATACTCATAGGAGATTGGTACAAGAAGCCGGCATGCGTTTGTTGCATGAGATAGTTCCTCAATAGAAGTTACACTCTTTTCTGTCTGTGGGATTTTTCCTAACTTAGGTTTTTATCACAGATCAATTTTTAATGAGGTAACTATTGATCGAGGAGGAGTGTTGAAGTAGTGGCTAACTCAGAATTAGAATAGTAAGTGTTACTTCCAAGTGACAGTACTCCCGGTGAACTGTCATTAAATAGAGTGATCTACTAGTTACCCTGGAGCTCTCCACCTTATCCACATCCAAGATTAGGTGTTGGACACCTAATTAGGATAATATATATGATCATCTTCCCCGTACCAAAGGGGAAGGTATTCTCTTGCTCATTTGTGTTGTTTGATATACTTAGAACCGGTGCCTTCATCTTAACATGGAAAGAGTTCCATGGCAGGTTGTTTTTCATTTATTTGGGACAACTGGTGAAGAAAGCGATTTTTGCTGGAGTGATGGAACCAGTGAATTCTTTTGGTTTTTTGGTGGAAGGACGACACGCACCTTAGAATGCAAGTAGGCCAAGTTAATCTGGTCCAATTTTGAGGTCAGACCACCCATTCCCAACCAGGGACCTATATCCAACCTCTGAGTGCCTATTTCCAATCAAAACTACAACAAATTTCCAACTGAAGTTTGAAATGTTTTTTTTTCTCCTTTTCAATTAGCTGGAACTAATAAGGTCGTGACACCTATTCTAAAGTGACTCAAAGTGCACGGGAAGTAGTGAGTGGGGAAGTAGTTCTTGAATGATTGAAATTGGAAGAATCTAAACATTGGCTACGGGTTCTGAGCACTTGTCTTCCAAAATTCATAGTAATTTCAATTCTGGGAATAAAATTGTGAAAATTTGCAATCTCCATATTTTCTACTTTCTAAACAAGAAAAATTTGCAATCCCTATATTTCCTATCTTTCTCCACAGGAAAAATTTGCATTGACTCATATTGCTCATGATTCGTGTTGCAGAATTGCTTAAGCGATTGGCTATAGGTGGTTTGACCTTAGCCTTCACTTGTCCACAATAGTAAATTTCATCCAAATATTGGTGAATATTATATTGCTTAGAGATGGTTTTGGAGATTTCATCTACTTTTTTTCCCTCTTTTTCTAGTATAATGCAAGCCACCTCAAAAATCAAGTAAGATTTTGCGCGTATTTGCCAACAAAAACTTTGTTGGATGGAGTTGTCTAAATGTTCAACAAAAAGTATATACATTCATTAAAAAAAGAATGTTGCTATTGTATGGGTTTGTAGCAATTCAACAATTTCACCCATTTGAAAATAGGAACATATTGTCAAATATTGCCTCAAAAAATTGAATTGCTTTGGAGAGAAATATCACTGAAAATAAACCATAGCCAATACTTGACAAAATTAGCTTTGGAGAGAAAATAATACCCGCATTGATTCCAACAAAGACTTCCCTCTTCTAATCATAGGATTATGAAAAACTCTCTCTTCTAAGGTATAAATTTTGGAAGAAAAAAATACGATTGGTACAAATATTTCATCTCTAATTAAGTATTTCAAAGTTCATATTATGAATGATGAGCAAAGAACTTTACAGTAATGTTTTGTCCAAATAACTTCTCATTCATCTAATGCAACATTTGAATCTTCCAAAGACAACCTTGTTATTTTATTTATTTTATCACTTTAATGAATTTGAGGGAAACAATAATTAAATACACAAACAATGGAATTCTTTTGTAAAAAATCAAAACAAAATTTAGGCATTATGACATTCTATAAGTAATATTGGGAAAAAACTTATCTAAATTTAGGGTTATGACATTCTATCCATACCTTAAGTTTGGCTGTTTGTTAATTTGTTTGTTTGTTTGTTTGTTTGTTTGTTACATTGAGATCTCCCGAACCATGCGTCCCCCGGCCGCGTGCTTGGTACTGTTGGAAAGCCCTCAGCAAGGAGGGGTGGCATTTGGAGCTATAGTGCAGAAGTTATTGAATTTTGAAGTATTTACGGATCAAAAAATTAGAAAATTATTTTTACTTTGATTTCGGCCGTGTGCTTAGTACCGTTGGAAAGCTCTTGGCAAGGAGGGGGGCACGGGCTTTGTTTTGTGGCGTTTGGACATACGGTGCAAAAGTTATTGAGTTTCAAAGTTTTTATTATGACTTTAATAATTAGAAAATTATCTTTGCTTTTGTTTTGGCTGTGGCATCGGCACAGGGCTACACTAGTAAGTATTACATACGGAATATATGACAGTTGGTTCCCATTTGGCATGTATTTGATGATGAATATTCATATGGTTTTATAACATTCTTGAATGCAATATGACTTTGTCCTTTGACCATATCATTCAGCACAAGAATATGCTTTTACATTTATATCTGAATAATGATAAATTATGCCCAATGTTAATGAAGATAAGATTTTACTCTGGCAAATCAAGAATATAATGAATCTCTAGGTAGAAGCACTTAAAAAGTGCAAAATACGAAGAAAAAGTAAATATTTAGACATTTAAATCTGTAAAACATAGAGAATTTGATAAAATAATCAAACTCTTAATTTTAAAATAATATGTTTGTTTCCATACTTTTCTATGTCTGAAAATGCATGCTAATCCCTAAAATTATGTCAATTAGTATGTTTGCAAAAATATATAGATACATAGATATAGATGTGTATTTATATACACTCACATATACTAGGATTTTGAACAAAAAGAAGAAAATACAAATGATGCACACATAATATTGTGCAGTTTGGATCATTAGATGATATTTGGGGGTCTTGGAGGGCCGTTTCAGGCCTGTTCCTTGATTTGCTCAGATTCAGTGAACGCCGGTACGGGTGTGTCAGAATTTTTTTTTCAAAAACAAAAACAAAAACAAAAAAAGATTTTTTTTTACCAAAATAACATTTTAAGAAAAATAAAATAAAATAAAATAAAATAAATGACGTGGCAGTCGCTTGACCACGTCAGCCAGCTGCTGCTACGTTCTCGCAGTCTGGGAACGCAGCAGACAGGAGGGGAACTTGGAGCCCTCCAAGACCCCCAAATCTCATCTAATGTTTAACACATCAAGTTTCCAATTGCAATAACTTAGTGAATTTTTTCATTTTTTCAGAAAAATTAAATGGAATAGATTCAAACCTTGTTAGGATCCTATTTTTAATTTAAATCAAATATCAAAAATTTACCAAACTGGATATTATCATATGAAAATTACAATTAAGTTTGACCAAGGTGCATCTAGTCTATGACTCTTAGAAGAACTTTTAGCCCCTTGGAAGGCCGTTCAAAGTTGACATGCCATGCTATTTCATGCATGGCTTGTCAACTTCAAAAAGTACTTTTGGTGAGCAATCAGAGATTATGACTGCTTGTCGGAACAGTTAGATTTTGCAGAATTTTTTTTTTTTTTTTTTAATTTTTTTTAAGATTAAAAAAAAATTAATAATTTTTTATTTGGAATTCTGAATTCCTGCACCACTACTGTTGTAGTTTCAGCTAGGCAGATATAGGGGAAAAACGAATTTTTGAGCAAAAAAAATGTAAATTTTAGAATACCTCAGAGGGTTGTGGAGTAGCCCTCTAAGGGATTGAAATTTTTTCTAATGAATATGAGGACCTTTAAGTAGAAGTTCAAAAAGGTTAATTTGCAAACTTCTATACAGCACTAATTTTTGTTGACAATGTATGCAACTTTTATTAGTTTTTAAACGTCAAATTGTTGAGAATGTTTACTCAATATTACTTTTTGTTCCTATAAATGTAAGTATTTATGACACATTTCAAAAATCAATCTTCTATACAAAATTGATTATAATTTATTTTTTTAATTTTTGAGATAAGATTGTTTTTGGAATTATAAATTTTCAAAGTCCAACATACAAGGCAATATGTGTATACATGTTTGTAAAAGATAGTAAACTACTAGTTTAGTTGGAGTCCTTTCAAGCATAAAATACATCAACTCCCATCGAAACTCCCATTAGTAACTTCAAAAATTCTTGAACCTTCATGGATTGCGTTTGAGAATTGTGTCAAAATAACACTCTTCCTTATCAATTTTATTTGAAAAATAGGTATGGTAAATTCTTAGTATACTAAACATCTATTTTTTAACCCCTAAAGTCCCAAGGCCATTTTTCTGTCAAAAACCACTCAAAACTGCCATTTTGGCTGCATTCACCCAAGAACACAAAACAAAATATATTTTTAGAATCTAACCTTAGGATCTTGTACTTCACTTGTCAAAGATCATGTGGTAAAAATTTCACAACGTTAGACCGTATAGATTAGAAGATATTAGCATTCAAAGTAGGAAAAGAAAGTTTTATTGAACACTGACCTACAATTTCAAATGACTTTGACCGCCATTTGTAGAAATATTTTGCACTATAGACTTTGAATTTTAAATTTTCTATGTTGAAGATGTAAGTTGAAAGTCCACAAAAAAAAAATTAAAAAAACACACACTTGATTTTCATTTTTTTAAAAATTGTTAAGTAGAAGTAGGTCCGACATTGAAAAAAAAACTAAATTGTTAACAACTCTTAGATCGTATTGAATACAAGAATTCCAATGGTCAGATTGTTTTAGCAAACAAACACAACATTCTCAAAAAAAAATTGTAAAAAATTGTAAAAATTGCATTCAGAAATGAATCCTACAAGTTATTTTTTCAAAAAGATGCTTAGATTGCCCAAAAAACAAGATTGTCCATAATTTTTTCATTATTAGTCCAAATAAAATGAACCAAAGCTTCACATGTAGACAAAAATATAAAATTTCAGAGAAAAAAAAAATATATATATATATATATATATATATATATATCTGTGTGTGTGTGTGTGTGTGTGTGTATATATATATATATGTTTTGACTTTTTGCAAAAAAAATTGTGCTACCCGCCTTGTTTAGTTGAGGGTTTTCGTGGTATAACTTTTGCTTCCAGGCATCAATTGAAATAAAAACTATATTCCCACGAAGCTAATCAGTTTTTCTATCTTATGGAAAAGTTTCAAAAAGTTTCACTAAAAATTGAGCCCGTAGGTACCTGCCCGAAGTCTAATTTGTCCCTCGAGGGGACAATGGGACTTTAGGTTAAATTAACCCTAAAATGTCAAAGTCTATAACTACATACCCTAACCTCAAAATCCTCCAACTTGTATCTTCTAATTTGCCACTATTTATGAGTAAAATCTTTTAATTTGAATCTTTAGGGATGAAATCACATGCCTAATATATGTCATAAAATTTTATATAAAACCATTATTTTATTTTATTTTATTTTATGGAAAATAAAATAAAATACAAAACCCATTTAAATTTTTTGAAATTTTCAACTAGAAATAAATTAAACGTAGTATTATAATTTTTTTTCATTTACTTCTATATTAAACGTAGTATTTAGAGTTTGGTTGTAGTTTTCTTCTTTAACCCCTAAAGGACCAAGGCCTTTTTTCTGCCAAAGAACTCTCAAAATTGCCATTCTAGAGCAAAGAGTAAAAAAATCTGAAAATTATTTTTTTTGCACATCCAACCGTTAGATCTTACACCTAACTAGTATGACAATGTGTGGAAAAAACTTCAGAATTTTTGACCGCACAAATTGCAAGATATTTGCGTTTAAAGTGAAAAAAACAAGATTTCCAGCACATTGCGAGACTAGATTTTTTGGTTTTGAACATTTTTAACTTAAATGTTTTGCTCTACAGAGTTTTGAGCTTTAAATCTTTATAGTGGAGAATTGAGTTGAGAGTCTAGGAAAAAAAAAGAAATTCAAAATAACTTAATTTTCATTCTTAAAAAAATTGTTAAGTAGAAGATAGTACAAGATAGAAGGAAAATCTAAAATATTAATATCTTTTAGATGGAATTAAAATGCACTAATCCCAATGGTGAGATTGTTCTAGCAAGAAAACTAAACCGTGTGGAACTTTTTTTTTTGAAAAATTGCAAAAATTGCATTGCAAAATGAATCCTATGAGTTATTTTTCTCAAGAAGATGCTCTAATTGCCCAAAAAACAAGATTGTCCATAACTTTCAAAATAAAAAATCCAAATGAAATGAATCAAAGCTTCTCAAATAGGCAAAAATATAATCTATAAGGAATAAAAAAAATTAAAAAAAATACAAATTTTTTGCAAAATTTTTTTGCTGCCCCCTTTTCCCTGTTTTGAGCTTATTTGGGCATAACTTTTTTTCCCAGGCATCGATTGAAAAAAAAATTAGATTCCCATGAGCTTATCAGTTTTTCAATCTTCAAAAAAAATTCAAAAAATCTGGACAAAAATTCAGACCGGAGGTTCCTGCCCAAAATCCCATTTGTCCGTTGAACGGACACTTGGTCCTTTAGGGATTAAGCTTCAATAAAATATTTATTTCAAGATATTTTTTTAGGCATACTTTGATTTATAATTATATTTTGAATTTAAAAAAAAATATAGACAATATATAAAAGATTACATCTTAGGAAGATACAATATAGTATAATTTCCTAAGTAGGAAAACCAAAAATTAAGGTGAAACTAGGCACTTGGGTATTTTAATTAGCAAAAAATAGAACAATAACTGAATTTTTAAAATATAATATGGATCATCTATAAAAATTCTGTGAAATAGGTTATTCACTAAAAGAACCACCAAAACATTTTTTCGGCATATGTTTCAAAATGTATGTTAAAATAAGCTCTTTTGGAGGAATTCCAAATAATATGGATTATTTTTTTTTTTAAATTCTTACAAAAGTTGTTTATCCACTAGATGATCATTTCCTTTAAAATATAAATATTAGCTCTATATTCCTTAGAATGGATACTCAATAGCAAGCTTCTTTTTTTGGCACTATATTGCCAAATTCTCAAATCTGGCAGAGATTTCCAACCATTATGTCTTGCTCCCTCCCAAATCTGATCTTTGCTGGAAGGGCACGCAGGAATTTCACTGTTCAGCTACAGTGCCAAAAAAAAAGCCCCACTCAATAGTGATTCTAAAAACACAAATGTGACATATGTTCAAAAATAAATATTCTCTACTAAATTAGTTTTAGAGCTTTTGGTTTCACGATTAATATATAAAGAATCCATGTAAATGCAATGGAACTTCTTTGATGATCAAATGAAAGTAAAAATAATTTTAATTTTATCAAATAAGTTAAAAAAATTCAAAGTTTATAAAACAAATACTAATTTTTGGCTTTTTTAGAAGTGATTCAAAGCAAAAACGATTATATAAGTACGCCTTTATGCCCCAAAAAATTCAATTTTCATTAAATATTAAAAAAAAATTGTTTTTAATAAAAAATTTGGCAAAAAATTGCAATTGTACCTATAAAATAGAAATGAAGGTAAAAGTAAATTTTTAATATATATATAGCAAATCTGAAAAAATATGTATTGAATTTGATTTTTAATCATTTTATAGACCAAATATAGACACACTTTTGGGCATACTTAGCAATTTCGACTTTCAAATATGGCTAGTACTTCAAACCAACTTTATTCAAATAGATAATGCATTTCAAATTTCAACTTTTAGAATTCATAAATAACTTAATAAAGGTTCTAAAGCTATGAATTGAAGGATAGATACAACTTCTCTCCTAAATTCCTACTAATAACCTTGTCTTTCTAAGAAAATTGACTTAGAAATATTTTCAAGTGTGCAAACCCTTTGTAGATTTAGATCAATACTCAGAAGAATGCTTCACGAACATCTCACCTTAGGTCTTACAATCTGGGAGTACAAAAACAATAGATAATTCTAACCTTAGGTGTGAACCTTTCCAATTGAACTTGAATGCTTTGAAGTCACAAGCATGGTACCCTCAAAATCTTTTATATTAACTCCTAAAGGACCAACTGACTATTGAATACACGTAGGTGATCTTGGGTAGCTGCATTTGAAGTCATTTTTTAACAAATGTTCTTAAAATTTTGACACAAGGTGTGAACATGTAATTCCTTAGTAGAAATAATTTTTTTTTCCAATTGGGTGCCCCGATCCAAAGTTATGCTATCCTAAATGTTTTGGGCAATCCGGACAGCATGTGCAAAATTCCTCCAATAATTCTGAAATTTGGTAGGTTTGTAACTTACATAATACAATGACTCCCAAAAGTAGTTGGCCACCATATAAATTGGTCTCATAAATTGCAAAATTGGAATTATAAAGTGAAATATGGACATGTTTTGGTAAAAAGGGATTCTATCTTTATGTGTGATTTTACTTAAAATGGATTATATTTAGACCTACTATTATTTGAACGAAATTTCTATGCAATTTTTTTTTTTGGGAAAGATCAAAATGTCTCATTTCTTTTTATTTGACGAATGTGCATCTTGACTAGAATCACATGTCACAAGTTTCATGAATCTTGGATTTTCATTGATTGAAATCTTATTGATTGAAATTTGACCTCAAAATTTTGACTTTTTTATTTTTCACTCCATAAATTGCAAAAAAATATGTTTTTGATATATATTGTTATTTGAAGTTATTTCAAATTTTTATTTTTATTTTTTGCAAATTATGGAGTGAAAATTTTTTTAAATCAAAATTTTAAGGTCAAATTTCAATCAACAAGATTTCAATCAATAAAAATCCAAAATTTATGAAACTTGTGACATGTGGTTTTACATTCTTCCTATTGAAAGAAATGAGACATTTTGACTTTTCAAAAAAAGTAATTTTTTGCATAGAAATTTCATTGAAACTAGTGTGGCCCTGTGCCATTGGCCCAATTTTCATCCACTTCTAGTTCCACTCCTGGTTCCACTCCCAGTAGCAAGAACACCACCAAAATCAAAGTAAAAGTAATTTTCTAATTTTTTAATCAATAAATACTTTGAAATTCAATAACTTTTGCACCACCGCTCCAAACGCCACAAAACCAAGCCGGTACACCCCTCCTCGGCGAGAGCTTTCCGACGGTACCAAGCACGCGGCCGGGGGACGCACAGTCCGGGAGATCTCAACGCTACAAACAAAACAAACAAACAAACAAACAAACAAACAAACAAACAAACAAACAAACAAACAAACAAACAGCCTCATTTAAGGTAATTGAAATGATAGTAGGTCTAAATATAGTTCCTTTAAAGTGAAATTACATATGAAGATATATAGAATTCCTTTTGTACAACATGTCCAAATTTCACTTTATAATTCCAGTTTCTCAATTTATGAGCGATTTATATGGTGGCCAACTACTTTTGGAAGTCACCATACAAGACGCAAATGTCAAAAAATAAATAACCACGTATAGTGAAAAAATCTCACTTTAGGAGGAGTTAAAGTCTACTAGCCTTGTTGGACAAGGTAGGAAAAAACTTTTTCTCCTAACTTCAAATGTTATAATCTTTCAATTGGTGCGGTCAAAGTTTCTGAAATTTTTTCTACATATTCCACACATTTGTAGAGAAGTCTAGTGCAAAATTGTATTTGTTGAATCTTGAAAAAAAAATTAATTAATTAATTTTCTGCTTGCTGCCATAAAAAGGAACAGTTTTTGACAATTTCTGCCCAAAATGTGCCTTGGTCCTTTAGGGGTTAAATGTTAATTGTGTCAAGATTTCATACATCATATTCTCATCCACATAATTTGTCATCCATTTGTTCTTGTTAAACCTTAATGACAATGGAACTTTACAGCTGGATGAAACCTTGCATTGCAACAGGCAACAGGCTCCGTTCTAGCCGGTCACTACTGTAAGTTACTAACTGGGGTTTATGGTTTTTGAGTCAGTCATGGTCTTAATTCATTTCGGTGTGCAGATTTGCTTTCGCAGTACTTCGTTTTGTCGTGGAGGCGAAGCAGAAGCGGGGGCATGGCTAGGGCGATGCGCTGTGACGGAGACGGTAGCACGGAGATGCACAAGTGGGTCTCACTCAATCCCTTTTTTCTACTTTTGATTGTCTTGAACTTTAAGCGCTTACAATCAACCAATTTCATGCGGAAGGGTCTGGCATTGTCGGGAGAATATCATTCCAGTGGTTTGTAGTTTACTTCATCAAGCAATTTGTGTTTGGGCTCCAGTGATTTGGTCTTAATCAGTGCAGTGTTGATGCTGTTGCTTTCAAGAATATCATCCGAATTAGGGTCTTGGAGGCGGATGTCTGCTTGGAATCAGGAAACGTCGGTTCACTTGCCGTAGAGAGTGTTACGACTGGGGTTTATTCATCATTGAACTGGGTTTGGATACGGATTGCCTTGGATTGAACAGGGCTGCAAGGGATGGCAAGTGGGACACTCTCAAAGCTCTACTGGAGGTCCTGAATTCAACATGCAACAGCTTTTTTCGATTTTTTGCTGCCTGTTCTGAAATTGTTAGGTGGATGCTTGTTCGAATGAGAATGTGTGTTTTCTTGACCTTTGTAGAATGCAGTAAGTCCTGCATCGTGAGAGTGTGGTGAGAATGCATGAAGAGGGCTCCAAAATCCATAAAAGATCAAGATTCTCGAGGATAATTTTAGTGCTCTTGAGAGGGTCTTTAGGGACTTCTTTTGTTTAAGTTTGATTTATTTTTTGACTGAGACATGCATTGTTCTCACGTACTCTGGTGATATAAGATTTGGGCCCGTCTTAATTATATTTGTATCAATATGATCAATCAAATTTTAATACCATAAAATCTCCATCATTTAGGGGTTGACAGACGTCCGCTTCACATGCAATATGTATTCGGTGCTCATGTTTTTTGAGGCATTGCAGGGCAGGCTTTTGGAGACGCAAATGTCAGGGACAAGAAATCAAAGACCCCAATTCATGAGGTACACTGATCACCTTAAGCATTGCAGCTGATAATTCGTTTTTAAGGAAGGAAACGCCTCTTAGTTAAATATATCTTCTGCGCAACTTAGGGTTCTCTTTTTGCAAACTTTTCTCTTGTATCCTACCCTCTTTGATTGTGCTTCTGACCATGGGCTGAATATTATTTTTTTCCAGGCATGTGCGCAGGGGCAGGAATCCTGTGTGAAGTTGCTATTGGATTCTGGAGCATTAAGCTCAGCACATAAAACAAATGGTTTCACTCCCTTGCACTATGCGGCAGCTGGTGGTCATGTTTCTATTGTGCGCCTTCTCATATCTGGGTAAATCTATTGTGCTTGATTGTCAATTTGCTTTGAAGGGATTTTCCGTTGAGGGAATTTGAAACCATGACTCTCAACTTCCGCAAAATACATGCTGTGCCATACTGCGTTTTCGAAATATTTGCCACTCTATGATTGTTGAAATAACCTAAGATGAAATTTTCAGAATGATTGAATGGGGTTGGTATTCCGTGAATGACAGAGGTGCAGCTGTTGATGGGGGGGATCACAAAGGAGAGCGGGCCATCGATGTCGCTGCTCGAGCTGGATTTGTAAGCGTCATACAAGTTCTTCTGGAGAGCGGGGCTAATCCAAACACTCAAACTAACAATGGCCGCAGTTGGTATGCTCGTTGCACGGAATCTCAAGATTGTAATGGCCACCAAATGTTTGTAATTTTCATACATCCAATACCAGATCGTAATGGGCCGGTAATTCAGTCACTCAAAAGCCAGAAGTTGTTTGTATGAGATGGATTTAATGGCAGAAAGTGACAATAATTTCATTTCTTGCGTCTGCTTGGGCGTGCAGTATGCACACAGCCGCATTGCATGGCCACGCCGAAGTGCTAAGAACACTGCTGGATGCTGGTGGAAGTCCATCTCTGATGGACAATGGGGGTGGCCAACCCATACACGAAGCAGCAGGAGGGGGGCACCTGGAGTGTCTGGAATCACTCCATTCAAGAGGTGCCGATCCACGTGCTTGCGACGCCTGTGGGTGCACTACCCTCCACCGGGCTGCCTCAGCTGGACATGTGGCAGCAGCTCGTTGGTTACTAAAGGTGAATTGCATTTCGAAAGGACCGAGGTCAAATCTAGAATCTGATCAATTCCTCATATAACTATAAAGAGAAGTCGCTGGTAGGGGTGAGATGGGAAAAGTAAGATCCTGCCTCAGGTGATTGAAGTTGTAAGGTTTGACGTTTTGTTGCCTCTGGCTCTATGTTGACTGCGCAGAACGGTGTTGATGTGGAAGCAAAGGATTCCAAAGGTTCGACTGCTTTATATTGGGCTGCAAGCAGGGGGCAGGCAGACATGGTACTAGTTTTGATTCAGGAGGCAAAGGCCAACCCCTCAGCAGCCAATGTGTATCGTTCATCTCTCCATGTTGCAGCAGGTAATGTCGCGACATCTGAGTCCGTCGTCTTTAGCCATGTAGAGAGTCAACATTCTTACCACTTCTATCGTACTTATCCTTTTGGTTATTATTCCTCCAAGCTTAGTTTGATCACCAGGGTTTTATTCGAATCTTGGATGGATGAAACAAACTTGTTGTGGTTTGTTGAAGGATGGGGGCACGTAGGAATATGCAAGCTCCTCCTCCAAGCTGGGGCGGATGTGAATGCAAGAGATAGGGATGGTTTGACTGCAGCTGATGTTGCGAGGAACTCCACTCAATATCCTGGACTAGCTGAGGTCTTTTCCGATCTTGGTGCTTGAGAATTCGCAACTATCACCAGGCATTAGCAGACAGTGGGAGCGAAGAACATGATAGAATTCTCTACTTATCCTTTAGAATATCTAGCACAGGCCGCTTCAACAATCTCAGTGGTCGGCCGTCTTGGTTTTTAATCCAACCAGATGGGAGATTTATGATACATAGCCAAATTGTTGAGGCTTCTCGCAAGCTTGCTTTAGCTTCATGCATCATCCACCACCGGAGTCGGCTGATCCACCGAGACATTGCGGTCAGACGATCATTGCTCGTACCTTTTTACAAGAAGCATTTGAATGCGAAAAATATTTCGTTTCAAAGACGTCTATTCAACTTCGCTGACAATCTCGTGATCAGAACAGTTCAGAAAAGTTAAAGGAGCTTTGAATTCTCGAAGATTTTCTCATTGGGCATGTCCGATAAACCAGATTTGCTTACATTTGGTGATCAACTTCTGCAGGCATTTTTAGTAAAAATTTTCATTCAATAGTTCAGGTGTTGTACACGACTGGTTGCCAAGGTTGTGATGTCTGCATGTTTCAGAGCATAATTTGCTAAATTGTTCTCTGAATTCTGCGTACTGTAGGTCGATTTGTGGCATTCCCTCTAGGCAGCGCCGTAATGTCTATCATCGTTGTCCCATTGGTAACCTTACATCTCTCTCTCTCACGATCATAAATCTTTTTGCACATTTCGGATCCATTACTTCCTTTGAATGACCCCCCAACGAATGTTCCGAACTCCTTACACCTTTCCCCTCTTCCACCTCCCAGCGATTTCAAAGCTTTCTCCTCACAGATCCAATTGGAGAATTGCTGCAACGTTTCTCTCTGTTTCAGCCCGCCTTCTCTTTCCTGCCATTCCTCTTCCATGTTCTCAACCTCCTCACACTCTGTTGCTGTGGCTGTTGCTGTTGCTGTTGGTATCACTGGAGGCCCTCGTGCAAGTAGAACCCGCACATCTCGCAGGGTGTGCAGGTGCTCCTCTTCCCATGCTTTGTTTTTCTTCGTGGTCGCTGTTGTCCCTCCCTTCTGCCTCCCTTGAAATGACTCCGCCCTCGTCCGTCCTTGCAGACTTCTATCATTCACACTGGAATTTTCCGTCCCTAGCTGCAGTCCCCCATAGCCCATCCTGAACCACCAGCTTTCCCAAAGCATCTCTCTCTGTGCTCCAGAAATATGCCCTCGAAGGGAAACGACAGGATCAGACTATACCGTTACTTGGCTGTAACTGCTCTTTCCTGAGATGCTCTTTTCTCAGCCAGTCGACAGTTGATATCCATCACATGATTCATGAGCACCCGAAACAATTGAAACAGGGAGTCCATGATCATGCCAAACCGACGAACCGCAAACCTCACTCCCTTAACCACTTGGGTTCGAGTGAGTGGGTTCACAGAATGACCATCACGCGACGCACAGCACAGGACGGTCAATCTTCCTGCATAAACGTGATCATAACTTTCTTTGGCAGTTGTGAGGAACTCATCCTTGTGCACCAAAGATGGCAACTGAAAAAAAAAATCGAGTCTCTAACAATCATTGTAGAGAGCACAGCTTTGTCTGCTTCAAGTAGCTTATGGTACCTTCCACGTGGGATGAGCTCAAGATTATGCACTAAAAGAATCTGGAGGCACCGAATCCTCAAGTTTGTCTACGATAGATATGCAACAATGGAAGTATAGTACTCCGTAGTATTCTCAGTACTTGCTCAGCCTTATCTTTTCAGAGATGCGAGATTCGTCTGCTTCGTCAGCCCCGTGGCCTAAATGTACAGTAGGCGCACCACTCTTGCCTCGGGACCACCGAATAGGTCCCCATTTCTTAAAAACCGTCTGCAAAGGACTCCTCGATTTTCTCAACACTAACCACGTTCTGTGGTGTTACGTCCACGTGAAGCAATCAAAACTTGTGGCTGAGACGGCTTTGAAATTTGGGAGGACTCATAGACTAGAACACAGTCGGTGCGCGAGTGCACATTGAACGAAGGGGGAAAGTCAAGATCTGCACACCGGCCATTTTATTGCCACCCGCACAGGGTGACGATGATGATACACAATTAATGTGATCGGGGTTGATCCCCCAGCATTGAATGTAAGTGACTTCCTACACTCTCATTTCTATGTACACTCGGATGATGAGTCTCCTTTGGCTAGCTCTGTCGTCGTCTCGACTCCTCGGGACTCCTCGGCTTCCCCAAAAATCAATCACAAGAAGTATGTGCTCGCTCACCTCGGCATCAGCGGCACTCTGCAATGGAAAGTCCCCTGTTCAATGTTTGCGCTCTTCGTCTTCTTCTAGTTGGTTGTGGGGACGTCAAATCCATCAAGCGACCACGCATGGTCTGTTTTAGGTCATACATTTGTACATGCGACAACAAACGCCAGGGAGTGGCAAATTGGCTTGTTCTTCCTTCCCCTGCATAATCACCAAGTCCGGGATTTCGAATCACCTCTTCGTATTCACGTCTTTGCGGAGAATGTGCACCCCGTACGCGGTGAGCTTGAACTTTGGCACGGTGGTACAACTGTGCACTGGCCCTCCTTCTCCCTCCACACCACCTGCACACAACACAGAAAATATTCAAAAAGATTCATGTTTTAGGTGCAAAATTAGATGGGGGTTTCATTGAAGTCAAACTTCCCCCAAGACAATCAAGTGAGATTAAAGTTTCATGGCCAAACTGGTAAAAGTAAACACTCTCTCCGGCTGGAAAGATTGTCGCATTTCTAGGTTTCTGCAAATCACAAGACGACACTCATATACACTCAAAACTCTTCGGTGTGTCCTCTAAGTTGGCATTCTACGATAATTCTGCACGCTTGCTACACTTTCGATAAATAGAGAGCCTTTGCCACACTATCAATCAATATCATAGGGCAAAAGTTGGGAGTGCAGGTGGTAAGATCGTAGAGGGTTTCGTTATATCTGTACAATGATGGAAAAGGCAGAAGCAAAATGCTACCCTCACAAAAACTCAGCATGGATTCATCGAGCGTTCATAGAAGAAAGGACACAAACAATTCCGCCAAGGAATTTGAATCGATCATATGGGATGATGGAACGGAGTCATAAGTTTGATCAAAATCCTTGGAAAAGAAAGATGCGGCAGTTGGGAAGTTTATGAGTGGTGGGGATTAGTGGCGAGAGGTTGTACCTGAGGAGGTCGGGAGGAAGCACGATTTGAGGCATTTGGGGTGGATGTTGAAGTTGCACTTGTCGCAGCGAAACCCGAGCTCTCCTCCAAACTCGAGACACACATCGCAGACGTAGCTTTTTCCGTGGTACGTCCGGTACCCGCAGGTGGACAGTCGGTGCGGGTGCGCGGAGCAGAGCGGGTCACGGGGAAGCAGCGCGCACTCGGGGTGGAGATCGAACTTGCAGTTGGTGCAGTGATACACCCACCCATACGTGGGCATGCGTTCCCCGCACAGATCGCACTGCAAGTGCCGCGGCGGGTACGGCGACTTCTTGAGCAGCTTCAGAGGGTACGGGTGAAACGACGTGACGATCTTCTCCCGCAGCTTGGCGCAGCGCGCGTGCACGTCGAAGTTGCAAGGCTCGCAGCGGTAGCTCCACTCGCTGTTGGCCAGTGGGTGCTGGCACCCCTCACACTTCTTCCGGGAGGTGGAGTGGTGGTGCGACGGCATGAGAGTGAGGGGGTGGTCGTGCGCGCAGCTGCGCAGCATGGGCTGGAGAGTGCAGCAGGAAGGGTGGAGGTCATACTTGCACGTCTTGCAGTGGTACGTTGGCCCTTCCCCGATTTTGAAGCACAAGTCGCACACGAAGTCGCGCGTCAGGTAGGGCGGTGCGTCATGCAGCACCAGAGGGATCGTGGGATGCAAACTGCACGTCAACCGCGGGGCATCGCTGGTCGCCATCCCCACTCACATCTCGAGGGGGCGCCTCCCACTCTCCCCCAAATCCTAACCCCTCTTCGCAACACTCCCCCAAAACCTCCACAACCCCCAAACCTCCAAAATCACATCAATCCCCAAAACCCAAAAATCACATGAACCCCAACTCCCCAACTCACACCAACCCTCGGACCCCCCAACCCACGAGTCGGTGCTCAATCCCTCCCGTCTCCATCGCCGTTCCAAAACCCCAGTGCTTCATCGATCCATCGTCCTTCTCCCATCGAGCTTCCTCCCTCCACCTCGTCAATCGCTCCTTCGCATCTGATGACGCCCACCCTGGAGCCCAAAGCGAGCAAGCAGGGCCAGCCCAGTGAGACGCCCCCCTGCTTGCAGAATCGGGTGCCTCAAGAGAACCGAAGAGCAGAACAGAACGCCGCTGGGGCTGCATTGCGGGGTTGTAGCCCTTTCTGGGCCACTACTGACGGCAGATCGCCCCCCCGTGCGAATCTTTGGGGGCGCTGGCCATTCGCCCGACGGGGGAAAGGATGCTTTTTGATGCTTCCTTGTTCTGAGCGCGCGAGGGCAGCTAGGCGTTGGAATGGGGTTGCGGAAGATGGGGTGCTTGGTCGTCTCCCTGCCAGAGTGCCAGACGCAGTCAAAGCGAAGGGGCCGGGGCCGGGGAGCGGCGAACGGGGACGTCTGTCCACACAGGGTCCTCAACTCCTCATCCGCAACAGGCGGAGTGGCGGACCCGGACGAGGAGGGGGCGGGGCCGCGGGGGCGGCAGAGATGGACCACGGGCAGCCGTAAAATTCGAGTGAGCTTGACTTGATCCATCGCTTATTTACTTTCATCCATAAGTTTTCCTAAGAGTAGTAAATTTCATCCAAATTTGGGGGAATCATGTATTGTTTGGTGATGATTTTGGTGGTTTCATCCACTTTTTCTTCTTAAATGTCTAATGTAGTTGTAGTCCGTATGAAAATCAAGTAAGATTTGGGAGAAAATTTATCAAGGTTGGCATTAGAGTTTTGTGAAAAAACATATGCTGCAAAGGGAAGAAAAGGGAAGCATGCCCATTACCAAGCTAACATGCACCTACAATCAACCGAACCTTGGCATCAAAGACAAAAATCAAATTCTCTTGAAATTCTATACGAGAGTGTCCAATAGCCGCAAAAGGAGAATTGGAATTGTTGGCAAGGAAAATTTTAGTATAAGAAGAAGCTAGTGAAATGTGGATGAGAATCTCTGAAAAACTATATGGAATTGAACTTTGGGTTTGCTTTCAATTTGACAATAAGACAAAGCTACTCCTAAAATGTAGTTTCTCCCCATTGACATAGAAATGAAAAGCATTATGAAACTTGACAAAGACACTTCTGACTCTAGAAAACTTGAAAAGTCATTTCTAACTTTGGTGTAGAATTAAAGTTTACTCTCATCCTCTACATGGATACCTTGGAAATATGGCATGGCATCTCGTACAATTTTTTAGTTACCTTAGAAATATGACTCATCTTCTGTACGATTACCTTGGAAATATGACTTGTTGGAAATATGACTTGGCATCTCGTGCGTTTTTCAAAGATTGAGACTAATTGGACAAAAATGACTTGCAGGTATGTAGAAGCAAGCTATTTTGAAAAGAAATATTTCTTTTATAATTTTTCAAAGTTTAATTCAGATAGAATGGATAAAGCATCATTAGGTACATTCTAAATATCAATGTCAATGATGTGTCCCTTCAAAAAGCGCAATATCATGGTGCAAAAGGATTGTTGAGGGTATATTAATGAAAGATCCGATGGTAAAGAAGTAACATTAAAAGAAATCTGGACCTTGTAGAGGGCCGTTTGACTTTCGGCAGATGTGCAAATCCAGAGTAAAATCTAGTTGTTGTATTTTGAAAAAAAAAAAATTTAGTCCCAATTTTACATGGCACACATCGTGATCACATATTTTCTTAAATAAATATTTTTAATAATAATTTTTAAAATTAATTTTTTTTTTCTATAATTGCACATTTTATTGTAGTCCCAATGGCCCTCCGCAGGGTCCAGATTTCTTCTAATGAAAAGACTACCATACATGAAGGTTTGATTTGGCACTCAAAAGTTGAAATTAAATTTCCTCATTAGATTCTCAAAGGTCTACTTCATCTCACATCATTCACAAGATAGCACATGGCACTTTTTTTTTTTATAAAAAATGACTCTTAATTTATACCAAGTTTGACCTTCACATTGGGGATTTAGCATTTCAGTGCATAACCAAGTAATTAGAGAGAATAAATTTCATAATTATAAGGAATTTCAAAGATATTGGTTGGTTTGGCTCAATTTGCACTCAACACTAGCCCATCTCTCACTGTAGGGGCTCTTCCCACTAAAGCCAACCCCGTCATTTTTTATTCAAGAAATGTGGCGTTATGTTGCTTCTCACTGAACATGATCTAATGTTAGTATCCAAGTCGGCCTCACACTTTTACCTTTGTGACTTTTTCCACTAACCCCAAGTTTTGTTGCTATTTCAAGGAATGAAACTCAAACAATGGGGTTCACAATTAGTGTCCCATTGCAAGCTCTACTCCACCCATCTCTACCAAACCATTCTCTGTGTTCTCAAATGCCTTGACAAAGATATGGCTTGGTCTTGTGAGCTGAGCTAGTCTTGAACTGCAGCGGAACTTAAGATAAACTAGCCTAAAACCGCCCACTTCCTATTTTTGCCATCCTATTTTGATCCTATTTCCACTGCAACACTCATCCAATTCCATTCACTTTCCTAACAAAATCAGAGCATTAATATCACAAAGGATAATGTGTCGATTTTTCATTGGTCCATACTTACATACTAATAGATACATCGAAGGGTGGTTATGGGTTGTTAATATGGTGTTTATGACTCCAGTCTACGAGCGATTTTGTAATTTCAGGGTTGATACTTCAGAAATTCACATAAATTACAATTTTGATTGGAATATTGTAATTCCACTTGGGTTTGATTTGTGAAACAAGCGCACACCTCTAAAAAATACATGCCCTTCTTGCAATTGGCCCCAATTTATTCAGATTGCAAATCAGGGTGGTAATAGGCTTGTCTACCTTACTGCATCTACTCCGCCTTTGTTGTTGCATCATGAATTGGGAATTTCGGCCGAGATTTGCTGCGATTTTCATTCCTTTTTTTAATTGAATTTTGGATAGGAAATAGAGAACTGTAGAAGGCTATAGAAGGCTATAATTAATTGGTTGGTTCGAATAGCCTAGGCCGGGTAATTGGGTACCAAAAGTTGAATTCTGGATCAATTAAACAGTATGCTGAGAGACTGGGACAGTGAGAGAGACAAAGACTTGGTGGAATGACCGATTGGGTCTCAGTCGTTCCTCCTTCTCCTCCTCGACAATGGCATCCTGATTTGAATGGGGCACAGCCAGCTGAAAATTAATTGCGATTACGACATTAATTTGCCTTCTTATTAGGACCACTTCAACCTGTAACATGATATGATTTTCCTTGGTTAGTTTGGCATTGGATAAGTAATCTGCCCCATGAAAGTATCCATCTCCAGTGGCGGAGAGGACGTTAGATAAGGTAGAAGCACCCAAATGTAATACGAGTCGTTCTCGGACACCTAAAAAATGACCTAATTGCAAGCGCAACTGGACCCAAAGTAGACAAGTGGGGTTCCAAGAAGTTGTTACTATCATGAGGGCGGGGCTTGTGTTAGCCAATCACTCGTGCATGATCCAAGCTTACAATGTGTTGCTTTTGAGTGTTTCCATGCCCACTTTGGTATTAGTTTAGTGTCCATAGGAGGTGCATCTATTATGCTCAAAAAAATACGAAATCAATTCTGTTGGTTTCTCAAACCATTTCCTAATAAGCCAACATCATTTTATTCTATAGCTATCCTCAAGATCTCCAAATCTTGAATAAGTGTCACATATAGGGGAAGGCAACCCATTCTCGATCACTTAAGGAATTGCAGAATCTAGAACTCATTATTTTATAGCAACTTTGTTTGATACCGAAATATCTAAAAAATCTAGGAAGGGTCCAAACACTATTGCTGCACAGGAGAAAATTTTCCACCAAAGAAACCGTCCTTTTACATGCCTATAATTCCTGAAGTGATCGGAAATGGATCGTCGATTGGGAATGGGTTGCCTCCCCTAGGTGCTTCTACCTTTTATATCTCAGAAACCTGTGATCTTCAATTCAGTTCCTACCCTGTGAATAGGAGGCCGGTAGGCAATAATTTTTTATTTGATTGTTGAATTTTGTAACTGTCAGGTTCTGGGATGAAAGCAATGTAATTGTTCTGATCTTGGATGAAAAAAAATAAAATTTGACAGCAAACCAGTGATAAGAGCTAGGTCTCAATGGTTCATCAAGGAAGATTATGTCCGGTAACTGGTTCAATGTCATCGGTTGTTTATAGTCCTTCTTGTCCAAGTTTGGCTAGAAGATGAGGAGATTGAGTTAAGGTAGGTACACCCAAATGCGCCACTGACCTTAAACCGCCATCTATACTCTCTGTACATCTCCAAAATCAGTTCTGTACCTACTGTATGTGGAAGAAACGCTTTTAGAATCAAACTTTGTTCCTTAATAACTTTTGCATACAGTATCCAAATGTTGTGTTCTCTGGTGCGTTGGAACCTCCTTTCACTTGCCAACAAGAAAATATGAAAATTTGATCAACTTAATAATAGTAACTAGGCATGGCACCAATTTGTGATGGTTTTGGGTATACCCACCTTAGTACACAAGAGCCTCATAAGTTTGGTGAGACATGCTTGTCTATGTTTTCTACCAACCTAAGGCTCACATGTGATGGGAACAATGTTTTTTTTGCTATTAGCATGTCATGGGGGTGACTTGGAAGGGACAAAGTTATTTTAAAAGTTAATGTTCAGAGTTTAGATACAAGATGTAACAGGCATCAATTACCTCTAAGAGCATCCCCACTCCAGGCACGACCAGGGAGCACTCAGAGTGTCATTTGACCAAGCCCGGTCCATGTGCCCCATGGCAACACGGGTTACAAACATGGGAAACCGGGTTTACACGGCCCCCAAGTGCTACCTCATGAATGCCTACTCGGGGAAAGACATTCATTAATGAAAAGGTCTCTCAAAACTTGGGGAATAAATGAAAAGGTCTCTCGAAACTTGGAAATAAAGATAAAATAACTCATACCGAGCCGCAAGCAAGACTCTTCATTTGGCTAGGTGCTCTTCAAATTTGGCCGTGCCCGGCCATTTTTTGGCCCTTGCCGTGCGTGCCGTGGGGCACTCATTATGGCCGGGCATGGCCATTCACCTAGTTTGAGCCACTTGTTGAGTTGGAGTGGGGATGCTCTAAAGGAAGTTGCCCTTGTTCATACGGTGATTGTACAAAGAAGACCTAAGAATATAAGAGGCGTTCATTGTAGCATAGTGTGTTGTATGGGGCTACTTTTTTTTATAGCCTTACAAGAACGATAGGAAAACATGTAGTGAAATTTTCATAATTTTTTAGTAAGCAAACAATTGTGAAACATTTCCTTGCATTCAACCTTGCAATGAAGGAACATAGAAAAAATAGACCATATTGCAATTCCTACTTGCATTAGGGATTAAGTTTCATCTATCATACTACTAAAATCATAACTTCCTCTGTAACATCACAAATGCTACCATTAATAATAGGGGCTCATGCTTGCTATGCTACGCATTCATTGTATCACATATTAGTAAAATTTTGATATATTTGAATAGAATGCATGATAATGATTTCAATAAGTCTTTGAAATAATTAATTTTAATATTTTGTAAAAACATTTTCAATCATGCATACATAAAAATAATATTTTCACACAATGTTATATTACAAAAATAGAGTAGTAGTTTGTAATCACCTCTGTAATATCACTTTTACAGCTTTTATGATTTCAAAATTCTATTGCTACTACCAAATGATTTGAGAAATTTATTCAATTGAAGCAATTTTGGATTTCACAACAATTAAGTTGTTCATGAAGTTTTTGAAATTTACAAGTATTTTTTTTCAATTCACCAAGATTTTGGGTTGCCATTGTTCGTAACAATTGAATCAACTTTTGTATGCTTTACAATAAATGTGTATCTTTTACAGTATTCACCATTGCATATATTTCATTCATCATTTAATAAATTTTATTGTACATTTCAATATATGCTTACTTATAAACAAAATTATACAAAGATTTTAGTAATTTTCATTTGAAGATTTATTGAAATTTTTGTTCTGCATTTTATCTAATACATAAAAATTCTAATAAAATTTAAATGATGAATGCGTAGCATAGCAAGCGCGAACCACTAGTTAACCTTAAAATGACATTGCAATGAAAGAACATAGAAACAATAGACCACATTGTAGTTCCTATCAGCACCAAGGGTTAAGTTTCATCTATTAATCCCTAAAGGACTAAGGCGTTTTTTTTGCAAAAAAACACTCAAAACTGCCATTGCTTTAACAAAGAGTAAAAAAATTTGAAAACTACTTTTTTTGCACATCTAACCATAGGATCTTATAGATAATTAGTATGAAGATGTATGGAAACAATTTCAGAATTTTGACCACACAGGTTGCAAGATATCTACGTTTAAAGTGAAAAAAACAAGTTTTTCAGCACTTTGCGGAATTGGATTTTTTGACTTTGAACATTTTAACTTTAAACTTTTGTACTACATTAAATTTGGTAAATAGTGTTGGGTGATAATTAGTATTGTTCTTTGTTTTTTTGAAACGTTAAAATGTTGAATGTAGTTCGCAGTTTGTTATTTATTTTAGCATTTCAACATTTCAACATTTCAATAATTAGTGTTGTTTCTTGAAATGACCAAATTTTGCTATAGAGCTAAAATAGTGTTAGAATGGGTAAATAATATTCTAACACTAACCTTGCAAATCACAATTAGTGTTATCTCGGACAATTAGTGTTGCCAACACTATTTACCAAATTTAGTGTACAGAGTTTTGAACTTTAAATGTTTATAGTGAAGAATTGAGTTGAAAATCTAGCCCTAAAGAAAACAATCAAAAAAACTTAATTTTCATTGTTAAAAAAATTATTAAGTAGAAATAGGTATGAGATAGAAGGAAAATCTAAAATATTAATATCTTTTATTTGTAAATAAATAGCGCTAATTTCAATGGTGAGATGGTTTAAACAAAAAAACTAAACTGGAACTTTTTTTTTTAAATTGTAAAAACTGCATTCAGAAATGAATCCTACAAATTATTTTTTTATAGGAAGATGCTCTAAGTGCCCAAAAAATAAGATTGTCCATAACTTTCTCATAAAAAACCCATATGAAATGAATCAAAGCTTTATAGATAGACAAAAATATAATCTATGAGAAAAAAAAATTAAAAAAAAAAATTGAAATTTTTGCAAATTTTTTTTTTGCTTCCTCTCCACCCTTGTTTTGAGCTTATTTGGGCATAACTTTTGTTTATGGGCACCAACTGAAAAAAAATTATATTTCTACAAAGCTTAGCAGTTTTTCTATGTTCAAAAAAAGTTTGAGGAAATTTGAACAAAAATTTAGTCCATAGATACCTACCCGAAATCCCATTTGTCCCCCAAAGTGACAATGGTCCTTTAGGGGTTAACCTTGAAATGATACTGAGGATATAAAGTGTTTGATGGATGTAATGGGGCATTAATAAAGTTTCATCTACTAACCTTGAAATGATGTTGAGGATACAAAATGTATAAAGGATGACTTTCTCCATTACTAGAGACCCCAAAAAATGCACCTATTGGTCCAAAAATTGGATCATTTTTTGAGTGAGTACCTATCATTTTTTATTTTTTTGATAACAAATGGAAACCATTGTAGTAAAAGAATCAAAGTAACTGCCAAGCCAAATGCTGGACAAATGAAGAGTAGATGAGCAACAAGACAAAGAACACAACGAATCAAATGAAGGAGCAGAGGGGAGGGCCCTCTTACTCCAACTAATTGAGTAGCCAACCCTAGTCGCTAAAACTGGAGTTTGGAGCCAAATATTAGTGAACCTAAACCAAATTCTATCTGAATGTTGAGGTCGATGACAAGTGGTGAGCTTAGTCTTGAGTAAGGCCGCCTGGCCTGAATCAAGGAGAGCATTCCATAGTGATTTTTGGAGAAGAACAATGGGCCAGCGATCTTGCGCAAAAACCATGTGATTACGCGAGATCCAGCAAAGCCAAAGGGCAGCCCTCCGAATAAGTGACCATAATGTGTAGAATCTATGAAACATTTGGGGGGTAGGTGTACCAAATATACACTGGGTTGCGTCAAGTCTACTATGGGGGGCCAGGACTGGCGATACACAATGAAAGTGGTGCATAATCGACAATGCATAGTTACAGATTTCTTGGGCCTGAGAGCACTCAAAAAATCTGTGGATAGGAGTTTCTATGGCTCCAAAACTACAACATACACAAGATTGGTCAATACCAGGAGCAATTTGCGCCCGCCAGGAATTGATTGCTACGGCACTATACCATATAGTGCCATATAGACCATATGAATGCTGCATCTTTCTGAGAGCGGACTTTCATCTAGATATCTCTCCATGGTGGGGTGAAAGAATCTATGAGCACCTATCATTGAGGGGTAGGTTAAACTTGATGTTAGAGTCAAGCCACAAGACCTCTTTATTGATGTATTTAGAGTTTAGATACGAAATGTAACAGGACATGAATTGGTTTTCATCTTTTAACCAGTATATCACCAATTTCAACGATCGGTTTCATTGAAGATTTGTGTGTGGGATAGCAATTACTTTGGAAGGGCAGAAATCTTTCATTAAATTTTGAAATAAACAAACTTTTAGAACATGAAAGGAAAATAAAAAATGTAAAAAGATAGGGGATACTATCAGGATAACTCTAAAACGTAGAAAATTGCAGCATTTATTTACTGATGCACTCAATAATAGAACGATTAGAATCAAAGACACCCGCTGTTCATGCATCGTGGAAATTGGAAAAGCGAAGTGGGACAAAGTCAACCAACTGCTGACGACTGAAATATGAACAGGATTCTTGAGTGTCAGGCTGCAATAGTGCTATTCTAAAGATGTTAAGTATGGGGTTGAGCATGGTGAAATAAGTAAAATAACCACAAATGGCCGACATAAGATCCATATACTGTAAGTGTATCTGCACTCCAAAATCCATTTGATTGCTTTGACAAAAAATTCTGATAATACAATATGAACATACCTGTGCACCTCAACCGAAAAATGCGCCGGTACAGGCTAAGAAAGACTCTCCAATACTATTTTTTGCAGATATGTTTTGCACATCTGCATGACCCATATGATAAGCTGCACTTTGATAAAAAAAAAATTCCTCCCCTTGTCAACACCAAGCGAAACTCCCTGGTTCCAAAAATCAAATAAAAACTCCCTAGGAAGCAAGAGGAGCTAGCCCTTTGGTTTCTACTATTCATCTGTGATAACAACGCGAAATGAATCTTAACACTTGCGAGTACAGACGAAGCTAAGCTCTCTGAAGACCAAACTATTCTATGGAATGGGTGATGAATGTCAATGACAACTCTTCTCTTTCTAGTTCCTAAGTGCACACCCACAGTGGAGATTAAGTGATCACCAATACATTAATAGTACATGTGTTTGCTCAACCAAGATCCTATCGTCGGCGATCAGAGAGAACCGAGTCGCTCCACGATAACATCAAATCACGAGTGGCATTTGGTAGGCCTGCACATGACAAGACGAGAATCCATTATTATCAAATCAAGCACAAACTATGGTGAAAATCACAACATCAACTAAAATTAGAAAAATCAATGACGTACCCTGGACCAGGTCTCTCAACATCGTGCTGGGGTTGAACTCTCCTTCTACCAACCGGTAAATGTCATATAACTGTCATCACCCCAAATATGATGGCACAAAATTAGCAAACAAGATGTAAAAAAACTCCAAATACTTGATTTCGAAATCAGGATTCTGAAATGACAACTTCGATTGAAATATACTACCTCTGTCTCAAAATAAATCCGTGGTACTCCAACTAGTTTCCCACTAGAACCACGGATTTATTTCTAGACAGAGGGAGTAGTTCAGACGGGACCAAATTCTATCTCACCAGAATCAGTGAAGTGCATTGCATGTGTTGGTCAAAAAAACAAAAAAAACGGACAAAAGCAAATCTCTATATGGCCTACTCAGAACTGCTAACAAATATTAAAACCTCTTGGTCTAGAATATTGGCATAAAGTGGTACAAATATAACAGCCATCTTAATGCTTCATATTATTCGAAGGATGACTAAACCTCGAGATTGCTGAGAACAACGACAACTACACAACCCCAGGAAAAAAGCTGAAAAGTTTACTATGTGAAATAGTTCTAGCTCACCTCACGAACATGTAACCGGGAGTCTTCTGTGAAAGCCATCAACAGTTGACGCCGCAGCTCTCCGTCTGCGACAACGACTCTTGCACCATCTTTGATTGTGTCCGTCAGGTCCAATTTTCCACCAGCTGGTTTTCTCGATCTCCCAACCCTACTTCCACAGCAAGTGCATACACTAGCTTGAGTCACCAAGTCCAACCCTCAGACGAAATGCAATGAGAAGGATTTAATACTTTAAATAGTGCAAAAACTTTTTTATTAATAGTGAATTCCACTCCTTGGATAAATTTGTGGCAACTCACTATATTTGGTACATTTTGGCTCGGTTTCGCATTATTTTGTAACAGATTCACCAATTGCCCTCATAGGTGCATTCTTTGTTTCTACCGTTAACAGTGAAGTCATCCATCGGACCTTTTAGTTCCGCAGCGTCCTTACAGGGTTAATGAAATTAGACAAGAATTTTCTCAAGTAGCCATTCTCATGAAATTTTTTTTACTGAACATCGCCGCTTCCCATCGATAGGGGTTGACATAAATCACTTAAAAAGTCCTGGTAGAAAGAATAAATCGTTATTGAAATGTGATTTGAAAGTTATTATAATAGACTATTTACTTCCAAAGTGGACATTCTATTTTGAGCTTGGACGCTTTGGTGTTAATGTTTCTCTCTATTTAGTTCAGTAGCATATCTCTCTAATTTTACGTCTCTATATCTGCAAATTCATGGTCAATAAACCAGTACCTGCTGCCGCTTGCAGGCGTGAGTTGGGAGCCATCGACAGGAAGATTACGATTCATCATGGTCACTTGCTCCCTCGCTAGAACAATCAGATTCTCCAGTCTTTTCCACTGGAACAGGCCATCCTTGAACAGCACCTGAAGAAGCCGCTCCCGCAGAGCTGGATCTGGATCAGTCAACAGTCGTTTCGCCACATACGGATATGCCACCTTCAATGCACAGCAAACATGGCATTCAGATCCAATTCTTTACTCTCACCAAAACCTTCGAATGGAGCAGCTAGTGTTTTTAATCGTGGAAATTTATATTTACGTAATAATAACCTAAAAGAAAAATCCGCTTAAATTAGATGAGAAAAAACTGAAGGAAAATACAACTTATAAGGAGGAGAATTTAAGATTAAAATATTATGCAAATATCTAATACTCTTTCAGGTCGAGATTTCCAGTTTAGATGTTAAAATGTGCACCTCCAGAAACTTGAAGTCGGGTGAAAGTGTTAAACAGATGCCCTCTTGCGTCAGTAATGATCGAATGACTAAAGAAAATCTCTCTGGAATTCGTATAGGATATTGATAGACAAGTTGATTGAATTTCCCTGCAAACATGTACACAGGGACAGTTGTTTCAATATTTCCAACAGACAGCTGCACAAGAGACTTACTGCGAAAACGGAACAAATCTGGCAGCGCATTGCCAAATAAGTTGCCAGGCATGAAAAGTTTATTACAGTAGCATGCAATCTGAGTAACTTTTGCAAAGAAATTTTGAATCAGTGGAAATGTATAAAGTGAAAAATCGTAATTACGCACCGGTAACAGAACGGAAGTTGAAGTCTGCTAAACCTTTGCCAGTTGAGTTCTGCCAGATGGCTTCTAAAGCTGGAACAATGGGTGTTACATCAGTGCCCGGAGCAAGAAAACCCAGTCGAGTAAAATCTCCTGCCATCTCCGTATAATCCTCGTTTACAGCGTGCACAACTGCATCTATCAATATTTGCTTATTTCTCTGCCAGTCACAGGAAGATCATCAGACTCAAAGAAAGCCCATTTTTAAGCGAACAAGTGAGCTTCTCCTGTCACACGTCCCGTACAGGTACAACCTTCCTACCTCTAGTGGGACTGCTAATATTTGATGCAAGAAAACAGTCGAAACAAAAAACAAAAAATCTTTTGCACTATTTCCGGATTTGAACAAGCCTCCAAGAACTCCCAAAATTCTCAGAACTTACCTGACTAAGTTCTGCAACGTTTCCAAAGTCGACATAAGCAATTCGCCCATCGCGCATAGCAAATATGTTGCCAGGGTGAGGATCTCCATGAAATAGACCAAATTCTAACAATTGCCGTAAAGCAGCACTTACTCCTACAGTAATAAAAGCCTCTACATCAATGCCTGCATTCTTAACAGCCTGCAAATAGAGAGATAATGGACTATTAGAAGCTAGCCAAATTTGAAACGGGTAGTCTACATTGCAAGGACGCATACCATAGGAGAGAAGTAAGTAAACAAAAATAGCCAAATCGAGTAGATGGCATGAAGTAACTTTTGTTACTCGGCATTATGTACACTATAATACCAGGATGACAACGACATGAAACACAGCAAGGCATGCTATGGAAGCTGAAGCATTCACGCTCAGACACGGTGAACGAATTAAAAGCCTAAAGGTGATCACTAACCTGCGGGTCAGTGCATCGGATGCCATCGATCCATTCCATGACAAGCACTTGCTGACCACTCAGCTGTTTGTATACAAGTGGAATTTTGACAGTTTTATCAGCCTTAAAATTCCTATAAAAATCTTCAATGTTACGAGCTTCCTGCAAAACACAAATTCAGCACAGTAAACACAAAGATGAGCGAACACAATTTAAACGACCGGTCCATCAAAAGCATTATAGAAAGCGCGGTGAAAAAACTTACAAGGGTGTAGTCGAGCTCTTCCAGAAGCTTTTCACCAAACTCATCAACAATGAGTTCTGCGTCGCATCCAAGTTTCTGGACACTGAAGGGATTCAAGAGAGAGGCTATATTCCGAAACAAAAACAGGTCTCTGTATATAATTGGTTCAATATTTGGTCTTTGCACCTGTTCACCACCGAGGTCCGTTTGTCAGTCAACCCTCGAGGAAATTAAGTAAACCATAAACAGAAAGAAGGGTAAATAATAAGAACCTTCAGTGAAAGTACTCGAGACAACAAGACTAATACTCACTTTGATCGCCACTTCCTCCCCTGTGCTACGAAGAGTCCCACGATACACTTGACCAAGACTGGCAGCAGCAATTGTCGAAGCCGAGAGTTTGCTAAACACTTGCTCAAGTGGCACTCCCATTTCCTCTTCAATCATCTTGAATGCAACCTAAAAATCGAAATCAAACAACAACAACACTAAGAACAGGGTGTCAAAGTTATACAACGAGCTTTAGTGACACTACAGCAACACTTCCTGTAAATAATCCCGCACAGAATACTGCACCAAGGAAATTAAATGCAATACCTCGTTAGGAAAAGCAGGCACATCGTCCTGTAAACAGCAGAGTTCATTCATGTAATCCTCACGTATGATATCTGGTCTGTTGGCCAATACCTGTATAATACAATGAGACATAATTAATGACCTGCAAGCAACGTAGAAGATACTATGACCGCAAGGGACCTGATCCAGTTACCAACAGCATCTCAACTATAGCACACTTGGTTGAACTTGAAGCATGACTTGGCTCGATGTCTATGCCCAGAGAAATGAGGTTGTCTACTATCCTTTCAGTATAGGTCTACAACCTCCCCGTTGAAAAATTGCATAAAAACTTCATGCACAATATTGAATATTTGATCTCAACAAACTTAAGTCTTGTACCCAAAGATCTCTCCCCAGAGCTTTACATCTACCAAAATCGCACTCCTACATATACTTAAAATGACGAAAATAGTGTTCTCAGCCTTGATACATCATATAAACTGAACGGATGACCAGGCCAATACAGATGACGTTCGAAGACATTACTCTTTGTTCAAAAGGAGTCGGGAATCTATGTACCTAACTAACATTGCGAAAGCCTTCAACTTAACCAATTGCTGTACCCTCAAGAAATCGAATTGCAAACAAAAGAATGATCCATGGAAAGTGTGTCGGTGCTCTTACTTGTCCAGCTTTGACAAACGAGGGGCCGAGATCACAAAGAAGATCTCGAAGCTGGGCAGCACGGAGGGGAACCATCTCCTCACCGCGTCCAACCAGACAATCGTAAGAGATTTTGGCCCAATAAAACCCCAAGCGGGTGACGATCTCGAAGCCTCGACCAACGACTGAAAACACGGCCCCAGGTGACTCCAGCACTTTCTCCCGCACCTGGACCACATCACACATCAATTCCAAATCTCCCAGTCTTTCGCAGTGCGATCGTGATCATGAACATGTGACCTATTTCAAAGGAGCCAACTTCGGGTAGAGTGTTGCTCATCTAACTCCGTACATATTCTATGGAGAAAATGTGCAAAATGTATACATTCTAGGGATTGATGTCCCCTGAGCATCACTCGTCCTACAAATTCTTCTTCAAAGCTCGAGCAGATAATGCCCTACACTGAGTTCTTCGCATTGCAAGCTTCCCTGCTCTAGATTAAACCCTCTGTCTCAAAATTCTAATTTCATACAGCACTCTCAAACCTCTTGACTATGACCTTCCCTGCAATGACATTCTAGAATATCCTGCACACTTGCCACCCTATCGTTGCCCGTCGCACATTCAATCTGTGTCATAGGTGATGAAATTAAAGAGGTTTGCGTAAAACAAGAATTCAGGCACCACGAGATTCACATAATTAGCACATTGCCCTTCCTTCACAGCCCGTGTATCTTAAGGTATTTGGTTTCATTATTCTCATGCATTTCATTTCTTCGACCAATTGCAAGAATTACAGGAAGCAAGCACGCACTCACCCTCTCGGGAGTATACTTGCGGAAGGGGTTACACACGCCGCGCTCGAGCTCCAGTTCCTCCATCGCCCCTGACGACATGGGCAGATTCACCAAGCGACTCAACATCATTCGCTGCGTATTCGGAAACGACTTATTTCCGGCGGCATTATTATTATTCCCACTTCGCGTCCCACTCGCCACTTTCGCCACAATTCGACCACTCCCACTCCCACTCCCACTTCCACTACGCAGAAGCTGCAAACGCCTTCGCACCAAACGCCCCTGCCGCCTCAATTCGTTCACCTCCTTGCCACCACCACTACCCAACAGGGCGCCATGCCCGCTCCTGAGCTCAAAGCCCGGCGTCCCAACCGAGGACCCCAACGACGACGACGACTGCGTCGCCATCCCAAGAAGGCTCCCATCTATTGCAACAGCCGCCATTCAATGCACAATCACACAACAACAGACAACCCACAAACTCACAAACCCACAAACCTAGAGACAGACCACCGCCCAGCAATTCTCCCCAAATTAACTCCCCTCCTCTTGTCTGCAAACAAATGTTGAGAACTCAAATTCTGCAATCAATCTACTTTATCTGCCAAAATAAAATTGAAAAAGGCGAAACTCAAACTGGGTTGGCAACTAAAAGTGCAGTTGATCTTCGAACGAGAGACTGTGAAGCGGATCCACCAAATCGGGAGCCATATGCGGCGACGGGTGATTGGATAAGGGGTGTGAGGCCATTGATGGCCAAGCACTTTACTGTGCTATATGAGAGGCTATGATTTTATGAAACGTGACGTCTTTGGACTTGATGAGCGCGGTGGCTTCGGGAGATTTGAGAAGCGTTCCTAGACTTCCTACTGTTCCAGTTGTGCACTCCGGAGCAAGGCACCAGTCGGGCTGCCGCACCGGGGGCTGGAATCTCGCGGGCCAGGGAATTGGGGCGAAGAAGCGGAGACGAGGAAGACGATGGAGACGTGGACTAGTAGGGGGACGTGGAAGGGTTCCTGCAATGGGGAGTCTCCACGTCACAATGCTGGCTGCGGATGTGGCATCCTTCTCTACCACCCAAATAAACTACCCTACGTGAAGGTCGGTCAGATTCAGACACAAATTAAGTATTTTTGGAATGTCTGAATGTTTGGAATATTACAAGTGAAATGTTTGAAAATGTTGCAAAATTTTTTGATCCATATTGCCTAAATTTTTGAATAATTCTTGAAAGCTTACAACATGCCTTAAGTTCTGCATGATAAGTTTCCTAAAACAAGAAAATCCAGAAGTTGCCGAACACAAAAAAATTTGGATGCCAAAATGCCAAAACACTAACACCAAGAATTCCAATTATCTGAAACCCTTTGCATGCGAAAAAAAAACTATTTTGACACTTCACTTACGGTATTCAACCTCTTTATTATCACACCTTCTAATGTCATGTTTTTGTATATCCTTTCATGCATCTAGAAGTAGCTTGTCAAACATTGAAGAAAAGTAAAGCAAAAAAATGGTATTCTATATGGAAGTGTGTAATGGTTGTAAAAGGAGAAGCAAGGATTGTTGGCTAACAAAATTTTCAAAAATTTTGTAAAAAGCAAAAGAGATGATTTTTTTTATTTCCAAAAAAATTAGCTCTTACATTAGACTTGAACTTTTGGATTATTTTAGAATGTAATTTCTGCCTAGTCATATAGAAATAAAAAACATTATGAAAATTGGCAAAGACAATTCCAACTTGAAAAAATTTAGAAATCCATTTTCCATCTTGATACAAGTTGGAAGCATTAGGAGAAATTTGAGCCTCCGGGGGCTGCTTCGAGCCTGTTCTCCATCATTGGGAACATGAACTGAAATTTAAAAAAAAAATTTAAAATAAATAAATAAATAAATAAATGAAGAAATGAAGAAATGAACAAATGAACAAATGAACAAATGAACAAATGAACAAATGAACAAATGAACAAATGAACAAATGAACAAATGAACAAATGAACAAACGAACAAATGAAGAAATGAATAAATGAACAAATGAATAAATGAATAAATGAATAAATGAATAAATGAATAAATGAATAAATGAATAAATGAATAAATGAATAAATGAATAAATGAATAAATGAATAAATGAATAAATGAATAAATGAATAAATGAATAAATGAATAAATGAATAAATGAATAAATGAATAAATGAACAAATGAACAAATGAACAAATGAACAAATGAACAAATGAAGAAATGAAGAAATGAAGAAATGAAGAAATGAAGAAATGAAGAAATGAAGAAATGAAGAAATGAAGAAATGAAGAAATGAAGAAATGAAGAAATGAAGAAATGAAGAAATGAAGAAATGAAGAAATGAAGAAATGAACAAATGAACAAATGAACAAATGAACAAATGAACAAATGAACAAATGAACAAATGAACAAATGAACAAATGAACAAATGAACAAATGAACAAATGAAGAAATGAACAAATGAACAAATGAACAAATGAACAAATGAACAAATGAACAAATGAACAAATGAACAAATGAACAAATGAACAAATGAACAAATGAATAATAGCTTGTGCTGGCCCAGAAAATAGACCGGCTTGTGTTGGCCAGGTGCCAGGCGCCAGCAGCTGACAGCCATGCGGCACACGCCAGGCAACAAGTTTTTTAATTTTTTTTAATTTTTTTTATTTCAATCATTGCTCAAGTTAACTTGGCAATTTCCCCACAACGTCATTTGCCCATGTGTGCCTTTTTTTTTTATAGTTTCTTGAAGCTCCCAAGTTTGAGAACTTCTAAATAACTCGCAACCCTCCCTTGGCCTCATTTCTCTTCTAATGTTCATTCTACCACTATGGCTTCAAATTACTGCCATCACAAAATTTAGACCCTATGGTTTGTCAATAATTATCATCTGGTTATTGTTGTTTCATGAGTTCGCATATTATTTACAATTTATCGCATCATTTCGATGCATGACTTTGCATCGTTACGATATAGTTGCAAGTAATGCATTGTAACGATGCGAAGTGATGCATTGTAATGATGCAATAAATTGTAATTAACGTGCAAACCTATGAAACAAGGATAACCACATGATAACTATTGACAAACCATAGAGTCTAAACTTTATAATGTGCATAGCATTCTAACAGAGACCATATGTACACTTTCCAAGAGAACTAGTCTGTATAGAAGTCCTAAGAATGAAGGTTGAATAAAAAGAATTGTTGCTCATGTCACCCACATAGTAACAGAGACTTCCTCACTTCATCCTTTTTTAGACCACTTCCAATTAAAGACTACTTATAGTTAAGAATGTCATATATATACTTATATATATATATATACTTATATATATATATATATATATATATATATATATATATATATATATATACACACACATGTGATTGGACAATTATTTTATATCTCAATATTTTAAATTTATGAGGTAGGAATTTTTGGTCTTCTTACTTTGACATATAAAAGTTTTGGATGGGCCAAAATTGATTCTGCTAATCACTTTATTAATTTGTCAATGCGATACTTTAATTCAATTCATATGCAATTAAAAAACTTCATAAATGTCAGTCAATCAAAATTTTCAATAGTTAATATAATCTAATTCTAATCAATCACAAGTATAATCTAGTTTCAATAATTCAAGTTAAAATTTTCATGCTTGAAATGATAACTTGTTTGCTAATTTATATTTGTATTGGACCCTGATTTGGCTAGAGGTTTAGAGATATATGAATATGGCATGAAAAAGGTCATTCATCAATTGTCAACACCTATGAAAATAGTTTAGTTGAGCCTAAAGAGACGATTTCCACAATCAATACCTTAAATGAGGCTGTTTGTTTGTTTGTTTGTTTGTTTGTTTGTTTGTTTGTTTTGTTTTGTTTTGTTTGTAGCGTGGACAACTTCCTGACCGTGCGTCCCCCGGCCGCGTGCTTGGTACCGTCGGAAAGCTCTTGCCAAGGAGGGGTGCACCGGCTTGGTTTCATGGCGTTTGGAGCGGTGGTGCAAAAGTTATTGAATTTCAAATTATTTATTGATTAAAAAATTAGAAAATTACTTTTACTTTGATTTTGGTGGCGTTCTTGGTACTGGGAGTGGAACGGGAGTACAATTGGGAGTAGAATCGGAAGTAGAACCAGGAGTGGAATCAGGAGTAGATGAAAATTGGGCCAATGGCACAGGGTCACATTAGTCATATTGAAACTTGAATATGATATAAAGGTTTAAAGTCTTGGAATGAATTTTAAGAATTTTGAGTAGGTTCTCATGGTGTCAAGTTCTACAATAGTTTTTTATACTTCTTTCGGAGATAAGAAAATGTACTTACCTTTTAGGAATATAATTTTATTTCTATCTCTATTTGGAAAATAAAGTCATGACCTCCTTAAGCTCATAATGCTTGATTCTAGATAGTAATAAAAAACTCAAAAAATAATTAATTTTCTTCTTTAAAGATTATTTTCATGCCTATATGAAAAGCTTTGATTTAATATGAAGTCTTGTTTTTTGGGCATGAAATATAAAATAGAAATTGTTTCTAAGCTCAATTTTCTTAATTTTTCAAACAGAGAGGTTTATTGGTTGTAGACTATAAATAACTTGCTATAACAATCTCACAATTAGGATTGACATGTTCCAATTCCATGTAAGAACTATTTTATGATTTAATTTTTCTTTCCATCTTATATGTACTTCTACTTGAAAATTATTTTTAAAAAAATCCTAAATTTCCAACTCAATTTATCTCATTTTAAATACTAATATCTAAGAATTTACATGGTCAAATTTAAAAATAAAAAAAACCTCACGTTTTTAGAGAACAGAATGCAAAATCCTACAATTAAATATGCAAAATGTAGTTTTTTTTTTATTATAGCTCTTTTCACTAGAAATGGAAATTTTGGATTGTTACATGAAAAAACATAGTTATAAAGCTTTAGGGGTTAAAAGGCTAAGTTGATTTCAAAAATGAAGTTGCCCACATGGCAATGGTACTACTCCTTTATAGATCAATACATTGTATTTATCATCTTTCTGAAGTTTATGGTTGTCTTTTTCTTTGTCAATTTTCACCAAATTTTTAGGTGTGTAGGTTTTAAATGCATGTTTATCTATAATTGTTGATTATATTTTTTGTTTGAAATCTCAATTTCATTTTGTTTTTCATGTTTTTGATTCTAAAGATTTTTGGTCCTGTTTTTAATTTAAAGAGCTAATCTTCATTTTTAATACTCATTTTTTTGAAGGCTTGTATTGATTTTTATATCTCAATCTTTTCAAGATGAATTATATTTTCTACATTAATCATAGTGGGGCTCATAATCTTGCATGAAGAAGTGTCTTTTGAATAAAAAGTACTTTGGTTATGTTTCGGTGAAAATGACACAATTGGCAATGTAATCAAAATTGTTCTATGCATTGATGCATACGACTCTACTTATGACAATAAAGGATAAGCTAATTAACATTATCCATTGAATTTTGATTGCAAATAATGATTGTAATGAAATATTAAAAGATGTATATTTATACATCTATGGAGAGATTTCTTCTCTATCAAAACTCTCTACAATCATTTTTGTATAGTAGAAATTCTAGTGGGAAGAAATATTTATGTATTATTCAAAACTCATAACCTGCATCTGACTATACAAGATAGATAAAATACATACCTTTGTATACTAGACTAGCTCAACAACTTTTCTTCTAATTCTACAAAATTGTTAATGAGGAGGCTCAAGAAGTCAAGTCCAAATTGCAAGAGCAGACATTGCAAAACACCCTAAAAGCAAAGATGCATAGGAAAGTAATTGTAGCTTTCGATTGCATTGCATGCGTTTGCTGAGAAAATCCGCCGCAATAAGATCCACTAATGACATATATACTAAAATACCTGCTGAGATGGAATCAAACACGCCTTCTACAATAAGTGACCTTGTGCTTTTTTCATGGTAACTAGAAGAAATGCCAATTCCAATTCCAATACCAGTTGGGGTGGTAATTGCAAAACAACTTGCCATAATCATTGCTAAGCTATAGCTAAATCCGGCCTGTGTAAGCATTCCAAGATTATTCCCTTTCCAATCCCTTCACATCTTGAGTAGTATATATTGTGTGAAAGTAGAGTCTTGAGTTTGCTACATATGTAATCTATTAAATGGTTAGATTAGCTTAAAAATTATATCAAGAAAAAAATATGAGCTCCTACCTTAGCAATGCATCCACCAAGTGCAAATCCTTCAAAGAACTGATGAAAGCTCAAAGCTGCAAGAAGAGGTCTAATGGTGCAAGGGCTCTTTGATACCCCAAGTGTAATTCCAATTATTATTGAATGTGCAACAATGCCCAATTCAAGCACCTATATATTTTACAACACATGAAGTGTAGCCAAGAAGTCTCCATTAATTGTTCTTAAAAGCTATCAATAAATACAATAACTCCGTTAGAGCTTATACACAATACATGCTTTGAAAATTTCAAGATGATATGGAATAATTCACAACTATGAACCAAGAAATTATAGCAAAGCAAGGAAAGACTTAAGTGTGGGTCTTACTTGAGCAACAACCACGTGTCTAATGTGCTCCAGAACTTCATTGGTGGAAACTCCAATCTTATGAGAATGGCCTACATGTTCAAGAACATGATCATGGGTTGTTTCATTGCATGAGCCCTCGGGATGGCTATGGTGGTGTATTTCAGTGTGTGCATGCATATCTATTATGTGTACCTTTTTATCTCCTTCCGACAACATTTCCTTTGCCTTCTCTAATGTAGGTACCAAAGCTTGCTCTCCAATAACAATCTCATTGTATGTATCTTTCTCTACACCATCAACGTGATAAAAATACATTTGTAAGAATAAATAGACTCATGACAAAGAAACCAAGACTAGACTTTTATACCATTGAAGTAAATCATTTTAGAAGAGTTTGCATTGAATATCTTGACAAAAATCAAGATACACTCAAGAATTAAGGTGTGGTTTAAAACATTTTATACATTCTTGACCAACATATGCAATGTTCTTCACAAATTCTAATGATTTAAAATTTAGCTCATGTGAAATATGTCTTTTGCAATGTTATCAACCAAATATGTCATTTTAAATCTATAAATCTTTATTCCTTGAGGGTTTGTTAACTTTCTAGCTGTTTAATGGAACTTTCTAATAACTCACCAGAAGCAAAGTTTGAGCAAGTCCTACTAAAAAGTCGACAAGGTGAGTGCTTTGCAGAGTAAATACCACGGCCACATGCCGTGAAAGATTTGTACAACATCTCTGAAAGAAAAAAATTCATAAAAATTTGTTAAGATATTTCTAGTTTGATTCACCTTCATATAATTTACAATATATTTTAATTTATTTTCTAGCACTAACAACAAAACTACATCAACTAACCTAGCATAGATAATAACATTTAAGATATGGTGAATTGCAAAAATGCTGATGAATTGTTCAAAAATTATATCCAATTCTATACTTACGGGCATGAGCAGGTATATCAGTAGGTTTAGGGTTTGATCCTCCTTCTAAAACCTTTGAATCACTATGTTCATGCTGTAGCTCATAAAATTCAGTTGCTATAAAATCAATCACCAAAGTCACCAATGATGCCAACATAGCTATGAATCCAGTAAAGGGAAATTCATGCCACGGGAAGCGCGGCAAGCATTCACTCCTTAATGATTCCATTGCACTTGGTAGCATATGTACAAAGCCGGTGGCAAGAATGACCCCAGCTGCAAAGGCTTTTGCAATGAAGAAGACATTGCCATCGGTTTTGAGCCATTGCATGCGCCGAACAACCAATGGCAATGCGACACCAAGAGCACTACATCCCATGATGAGTGCAATAGCACCACCCTTGAGGTGTAAAGCAAGTGTCTTGTCTTGGCATCTAAGACTACCAATACTAGTACAATCTCCCATTCCTTGAAGTACCTCCTTCTGAAAATTGGCCCATCCAACCTCACTCCTTGAAAAAATTTACAAAACACAATGGAAATCTTCAATTTGAATATTAGTTTTTGCACAAGATAACTAAAAATTACAACTCTAGTGGAAGGACAAAAAAGTCAATATTGGACCTCAAATATTTAGTTGCCGTTTTGGGTAGGTCATTTGGACTCTCATTTGTCTAATTTTTTAAATTTTTTTATCACTATACTAATATTCAACAATATTTCAATTGATTTAAAATTTGTATATATTTGACTTATATTTTTAACAATGCAATCAATTGCATTGGTCATTTTTAACTATAAATCCTTTGTCTTTCAAAAAACAAACTAGATTTCCATAAGATCTCATGAAAAATGTCTTTTGTAAAGCAATGACTATGTTTTCAAGATTGCTAAACTATCATTGATCTCTCTTATATTAATTGAACAAATTACCATGATTTTAGGAGCAATTAATGACCATGAATAAGAAAGTTTGGAAACTACACTTCATAAGATGCATTCACATAAGTATCCAAGAGATGGACAATGTCATGAAGTAGATTGAAGGATGACTGATCACCTGTTGTAAATGGCCCTTCATAGCAACAATCAAAATAAAATTGGTAGGTGGTGCACTTGATTACACTCTATCAAAAATCAACACAAATATGTTATTAGCTTTTTTGGTGATTTGATTTTAAATGGGTTTAAAAACCAAGGTAGTATGGTGCAATTCCTCCCATACCTTTAATGTGTATTCCTAAGACCTCCAAGCTCCAATCGATCTCCAATAAGTGTATTAAGACTTTAAGCAACAATTGATGTTTTCTTAATCCTCCAAGTAAATTCACATACAACCTCTAAAGAGTAAGATGCCACCATTGTAGAAAATTCTTACAACATGATTGCTAAAAACTTTTTCTAAACTCTCTTGAGGTTTCTATAGAGTTTTTATAGACAAAAGCACATTAAATTGCTCCATTGTGCAATGGATCACTTAATATCACACAATAATTGATGCCAACAATTATGGAACCTATATCATAAGCTTCTTTGCTTGTTGAGAGTAATCAAAATAATACCAGTAATTCACAAAATGCTATACATGCACTAATTGATACAAGTTTACCAAAATGGTTGCAGATGATGCACATGGTGCTTTTAGGTCATCAATAGAGAAATAGTGCAACAAAAAATGGAGTAACAAAACTGTTGAAGGAAGAATTGATGTCCAATAGCAAAGAAATCCTATAAATCTTTCCTACTAATATAAATGATTTCATGATTCAACCAAAATCTATAAAGCATTTCATAATGTCCATGAGATGAATTGTTTTGTATTATTGGCACCAAGAAGTGAGATTTTGAAAAAACAAGTAACAATAGGTCATGCGGTAAAAATTACAAAAAAAAAAATCAAAGAAAAATGATATTCATTAATCACTCAGTTTAGAAAACATTCATCAATTGTTGAAGGCAAGGTTAGGTTTTGGCAAGCATAGGAGATTTGATTATAATTTTAAACAACCACCTAAATGTGATAGATTGCAAATATAAATGAAAATATTCACAAAAGAATACTATTATTTGAAAATTTAGAACAACAACTATACTACATGATGGCTACAATGTCTAATTAAAATTCATGCCATGACCTCCAATCTAAGTTAAATTTGAGGTTGATTGAAAGGCATTCCTTGGTTTTGTTCAATGGGCATACACCTCTCTATAATAAAGCTTTCTTGGTTTTCACTTGGTCGTCAAGCTAGGCCAAGTGGAATTAACTACTAATCTTTGCTCTTACTAATTTTTACTTAAAGCAAATCTATATTAAATAGAAAAAACTTACACAAACTATAATGTATTTCATTTGTATTGAAGTGATGGTAATTAGGTTTTTGTCCAAAGATTATGAATTTGTACGTGGTCACACCTTCTTCTATGTGCATATAAAATCATTTTAGTACAATACCAATTCAACACTTTCATAACTTTGTTGACAATTATTAGCCTTTTGCACGACCTCAAATGCAAGACAAAAACCTTGTAAGAACCGACTTCCATGTGGAATCAGGGGCCGATAAAATCCACTGACGATCAGTAGGATGGGAGTTCAATTTTTTTGGAGTTTTGATCCCACCAATCATTGGTGAGCTTCACCAACCTCCAATTCCACATGGAAGCCGGCTCTAAGGCTTGAAATTGGAAGAATAATGACAATGAATAATTCTACTTGCAGCGCTCCAACGTCCATATTTTGGATGATGAACATATGGCTTTGAGGTCCTGTTTCATCCAATCACTATAAGAACCTATGTTTTAGATGACGAGCCCTAATTTTTTATGACGGATTTTAGGTGATGTCAATGTTGACGACCCAAAATTTTATGTCAACAAAAATGTCCATCGTAACATCAATGTTGACATAGAAACATTGGATTGTCAATAATTATGTTAAGTTATACATTTTTGTTGATATAAAAATTTTGGATCGTCAACATTGACATCACCTAAAATCTATCATAAAAAATTAGGGCTCATCACCTAAAATGGGGGTTTCTTATAGTGAATTAAGTTTCTGTTCACCCAAAGGTATAAGGTGATTGCAAGAAACACTTCACGTTTTTTGCTCAAAACGCAGTTTTTTGCCATAGGACTGGCAATAATATGTAGTCCTATGCAGTCCTATGATTCCACAGCACCCCTGCATATCTCAACCGTTGATTTAAGGCGTCTGCAGATCTCAATCGTCAATAAAGCACTATGTACTACTATGCAGTACTATAGACTACTGCGAAGTACTACAGAAGCCATTGCGAGCAGAAAATAGCAGAAAAGGGGTCTGTGCACCTTTTCATTTTGAATAATTCAAAAAATAAATTCAAATGATAAAAACAAAAAAATCCATTTTGCTAGAGAAAATTGTGCTCGTATTGCACCAAAAAATTAGTGTAGGAAATTTTTTCCCTCTTCGTAACCTTCACACAAAGGAAGGTCGCTTTGACCCCATGTGGACAGCTGACATATTGTTATTTTCATAAAAATTCATTGTCAATCCTTGTAATGTTAGTAGACCTCCAACATGTCCAATTTGTGGCTTCAAATTTGCATTTTTGGGTCAAAAATAGGACTAAAAACCTCCAAAATGGCCAAAATAGACACCCAATCAGGGGCAGTTTAAAAATATTAAACTAATTTTGAAAAAATTGGAAAAATTACTCAATGTTTGTAACTACCATATGTACTTTCCTTCCAAATTTCATGCCAAATGGACAAACCATGCAAAGGTTATGAGCAAAAAACCACCCGTCCAAGGGCAAGGGGACAAAAAAAAGGTCAAGTGTTTCTTGCAATCACCCTATACTTGAATCTAGAAAAGACAACCTTTCTTAATGACCAAGTTCATGAAATTCCTATAAATGATGTTTCTATACAAAGATATAAAGAAAACGTGCAAAAATTCAAAAAAGGATTGAGACGTTTAAGGGTTAATAACTAGTTTATGATGCCTAGCAGCGATCTTAAAACTGGCTAGTTATCGCCACAATTCTACCAAAAGCAATTGTGAGCAAAATGTCTATAATGAATTTTTTTTCAAATTGGAGACTTGAGCCCAATTGCAGACATTTTTTTTTGTCCATTCGCCAGAAATTGAATTTTTCTGTCGCCCTGTAGCATTCATCCGCTCCCAATGCGGCTCTCCGTTACATTTGGCGCGATCCTCTTGTCTTGCAAGGCAGCAACATCGGAGCCCTCCGTTTTGCGGCGAGGATTTAGGATGCTTCCCCCCCCCCCCCCCTCCAAATTCCCTTCAGTCGCAACATCCTTCATGTTTCTACTTTGATTTTGTTCTTTATTGCATTGATGGCCACCTTCAATGCTTCTTCTCCCAGATACACTTGAGATGCATGCCTTGAATACCAGTGTTAGATTTTGGTTTGAAAGTGGCATATTTTGCGCTTTTGATTTCCTGACTCACTGGAATTTTGCCCCCTCGGGGCTGTTGTGAAGATTTTGGAGGCGCGCTTAGTGTCTCTTGCATTCACTTTGCTTATGAAACAGGGGCTACAAGTAAATGAGGAATTCAAAATTGTAGGGAGCTGTTGCGTTTTTGGCAAAGGCGACGTCGGATGCTTCCAGGTTCTGCTTCATGGTAATTTAAGGCTGTTTTGCGGGTGTTGCTTCCATCTTGCATTCTTGCAACATGATTGCTTGCTTTGATTTTGTTCATCGCGTTTAGGCTTTTCTAAGAAATCATGTGTGCATTGTAGAGCAATCGGTTTGGTATTCAATCTTCACTCTTGAACGATCGGATAATCGGGTGGCATAATTGGCGTTCATTTTCCGTTAGCAATTGTTGCTTTTGCGGTTTGAGTATTTCTCGTGGTACTCCAGTGTGCTTTTGTGTGCACTATGCATGTTCCAATGGCCCCATAGCTGAAGCTTCCCAACAATTTTCGGGTCCGAACATTTGGTTCCAGTCCAAACACAAATGGTGTTGGGAAATATTTGCCAAGCACAAACACTGCTCCTCTTGTGGCCGAGGTTACACACATATTGGCGCGCTTGTCACAATCCCTAATCCATCCATTTGGCCGCCATCCACTATCCAGGAACATTGTTGTATCTCCTCAAGCTGCCGATCCTGCTTGGGGTGAATTGAGTGATGGTTTGCGCTCTCCTACGGGAAAGAAGAAGAAAGGATGGTTTGCAAATAAGCTGCGCAAGAGGAGCAAGACAGCTCCAGGGACTGTCACCAGAAAGTGGCAGGAAATATGGGCGTGCTGGTTCCCTTGGGCTGAGGCCGAGCTTGATTCACTTGGATATGTGTGGCTGTTGTCATTTGCCTAAGTTGCACTTCAATCACTGGGAGGAGGAAACTTTTGGTCCCCAAAGTTGACAATCTTGAGAAGCATGAAGGGAAGCGGATTTGCATGGAGGATGGTGTGCCATTCCCAAACTTGAAGAAGGGCGATTCTTATCTGAATCCGACTGCAAGCACGCCAAGCTGTGCAAACTGTGGCTCTAGAAGAAACCTGTATATTTTTTTTAAGGCAAAATTTTGACACTGAATGTCAAAATTAACGTCAATTGATGCCAACATCGATGTCCAAAAAATCCTGCCTAAATTGATAGTATCAAAACATCACGCTTGACAGCAAACATTAGATGTTAAACATGTAATGTCAAGATTAGCATGGATTCCGCAATGCAAGGAAATCATGCCATGTGGCTGCCAGGTCTGTGCTACATAAGCGCCACACGACCAAGAAGATTACATGGATTTTTTTTTCATCCAGCCCGTCCATGATGTGGCAGCTGACATGGTGGCGGGAAAAATGACGTGGCAACCAGCAAGGATGATGTGGCATGCCTAGTCAACACACTTCTACGCCGTCTTAAAATTTTTATTTTGTTTTTTGAGATGTCAACTTAGACATGTAGGTGTCTTTTGAGATATCAATTGATTCATATTGTATCCATAGGGCTGAGTTAGAAAAAATAACATTTGAAAAAAACAAAAATAACAAAAATAACAATAATTGTCAAAATCAACAAAAGTCGAGACAAAAGTTAAAGAAATATACCAAAAGAAATTTGATGGCAAAGTAAAGAAATTACTTCATTAATAGTTAATGAGAATGAAGGGTGGAAGGGATGTATTTATACTGGAATCCATTGTCCGTCCATGGTAAGAAAAAACAATATGGGATAATTTCAAGATGGCAGCTTGATCGCTAGACATCTTGACGTTGTCTTCAACATGTGATGTCGTTTTAGACATTTGGATGTTGTTTTAGACATTATACTTTGAGCTCAATTCTTACTTTGTATATCCCATATGGTTTGTCTTACTTCCTACCACCCCACCTGTATAAAGACCTTCTCTTTTCATCCATGGTATACATCCATCCCAATCCTTTTTTTGCAAAGCATGCCACGTGGCTGCCCTTTCTCTAAATTTTTTAATTTGGCCAACATTTTATCATAGCCCATAATAACTTTTATAGACTTACCTTAATCAAAATGCATTTGCTTGCTGACGTGGTGGTGCTATGTTTTGGAGATGTTTAAAAAAACATCACTATGTTTGAGTTCATGTCAAATAAAATATAGACGTTAATGACAACACAATGTATTTTGATAGTAATTTACTAGTGTACTTTGTGACATCTATGGAAGTTTGCCTTTTTGGGTCATTAACACTCTAACATCATGATGTTTATAAAAACATCACATGTCAAATGATTGACATAAAAAAAAAACGGGTTTCTTCTAGTGTAGGCATCCCAAAAGCAAGGCGATACCGTGGTCGATCAACTTGTTGAGTTTGGAGAGCGACATCAAGCGCAAGGAAGTGCAATTTTCTTCCCTTTTTCAAATTTTTAGTTTTGGTCGACCTATGTGTGATTAAGAGAGGCAAGAGTCTTTGCTGAGGCACTTGAAGGTTTGAAATCTGCCTAGAAAACATTGGTTTGAAAGCACAAGCTGGCAGATGAGTGAGCATTTGCACGCTTCCGTCCTGAATGCTTTGAAGTTTGGTGTGCAGTCTACTTCTATAATCTCCATAAGCGTAGATGAGGTTACTACGATTGATATATAACACATGCTGGATCGGCGTGCATGTGTATGCCATAATGAGTTGGGAGAGAAAGCCACATTTGTTGCATTTGAGTTGTTTGTCTAATGGTGGTATTGTGGACCAGCTTACTACTATTATAATGCGTACATTGATAGATGAGGGTGGTCTCAGTCACGAGGAGATAGCTGGTAAATTGGTTTGCTTTGGAGTTGATGGCGTAAGTACATTCCAAAGGTCGAAATTGGATGTCACTGCCCAGATCCGTGACAAATGGGCTCCCTTTTCTTTGGGAGCCAGCTGCATGAGTCATTGTATTAACTTGGTTGTCGAGACTCTTTTGAAGTATCCGGTGGTATCTAGGCTAGAGAGCTTCTTCCAGTCTACTTACTTTTAGTTCTGTCATAGTAACAAGCGACATTCTGAGCTTACAAAACTTGCAAATCTCATGGAAACTAAGGGCAACAAGATGTTGCATAATGTGGAAACATGGTGGATCTCCATAAGGAGTCTAGTGCAGCGGATCTTAGACAAATACACCACTCTCATTGTGAAAATGGGACAAGACATGAGCAGTGTTCCTGGTCAGCAAGCTCAGATAGGGGTGGGTGACAATTTTGATCTTCTTGTTGATGTTGAAGTATAACTTTTGCTGGCTTGCTTCATTTCTTTCATGAAAGCAATTCATAGTCTCATCAAGATCTCCCAAGCTCGTGAAATTTTTGTATGCAATTTCATTCAAGCTGTAAAACTTTGCCAAAGTGAGCTTATAAGGCTTTTTGTGGATCTTCAAACTTCTAACCGCAAAGAGGACTTCTGCATATATACAATGAGCTGCTTACTATCCAATGCAAGGACATCCCCATGTAGTGGAAGGACGTGCCTAGGGACTTCGGCATTGCACACCTCCTCTTCGATCTGAAGACTTTCCAAGCGTATGCTTGCTATGATGACAAACAAACTGGCCTTCATACTTTTGTGACGAAGCAAGATTTTACTTGCGCTCAAGACAACATTAAATGCCAGTTTGCAAGTGCTTGACTTTTTAAGCTTCCAATTATTTTTCTTTGTTGTTTGCTTCATATTTACTCTCTTATGTATGTAATTTCATTAAGCTTCCTATTTTTTTCATTGCATGTTGTTTTAAGTTTGAGCATGTGTTACTTGTGAATTAGTTTCCTATTATGTTCCATTGCATGTAGGTTTGAACGTGTAGTAACTTTCTTTCCTTGCAGTTGTGGCTTGCAGCTGGAGTATTTTCAGTTTTGGCTTATGGTGCTCTCACTAGTGCTTTGCATGTATAATGTATAGTTGTGCTTTGCACCGACTTTGTTGGTTCTGCCTTGCATTGACGCTGTTGAGTTTGGCCTTGCACTTGGGCAATTGCATACTACGGTGATCCACTATGGACTGTCGCAGTCCATAGTTTAGTGGGGTTTTTTGAAGTTTTTGTAATTTTAAAAATATACAAGCTGTAGAAAATGGAAAAGGACGTGCATATTATTGTTGTATACTTGAAGATCTATTTAAATACAAAATAAATTTTTGCAAAATTGCTTATATTCTATTAATAAAGGACTTTGAAATACACTCTTGTATATTGTTACAGTCCATAGCATTCAAAATAAAGACTCATTGATCTATTAGAAATTCAAATATTTTGCAAAAGAAAGAATTGTATATAAATAGGTATATATGTAATTAAATGTTTTGTTTTGAAATATATAGAGTTTCTATCCCTAAATTTGTAGATATGGACTATTTATATATCTTTATCTTATCAGAGATCCTATTAATTTTTGGGGGTACATTAGACATACTAAAAATCAACTATATACAAATATGTCTTATCAAAATAAATGTAATAGGTATTTCTAAGGGTTGCCTAACTTTCAATAGAATTAATTTTCATTATAATCAATTCTATAATTTATTGAAATAAATAAAAATAAGATGTCATTTTTGAAGTTTTTAAATATAAATATACAAAAGTAATTTCTATAAAATTTCTTCATTTTTTGCTTTGATACACTATAAAGAAATTATAGAAAAAAAATCAAAAACTTTCGAGATCTTATACAATAAAATGAAATGGACTTTTATGGATGATTTTCTGCCAGTTTTGGTCCACTGTAGTGTGCAATTGCCCAATTACGGTGCTCTCACTGCTCTAAGCTGTGGCTTAGCTGGTTTAACTGTGCTCAGATACAATACAATCTCTTTGTGATGAGCACAATCGGCACTTTCCTTGCCAGGAACTCTTTGATGACTTCAGAGTCATTTACCCCCAGTATTGACGACAAGAGGGTGCTGAGCTAGGCTAGCTTCGTGCACCACTTGATTGTTCTAAATTTTTATTATTGCCAAGCCAAACTTGTGAATAGGGGCCAGCCTTTGTACAAGGGTGGCAATGCTCATACTGCTCTGGAAATGCTGTCGACTTTGCACTTGGACTTACAGCAAGGGTTTTTTAAAATGACAATGAAGGCAAACTACAACTCTGCTTGCGACCCTCCCTTGCTTGTGAATCTGGTTATCAAACTTTGGCGAAGACTTTCACAGCCCCGCCACCTGTGTAAGCTTATGCCTGAGTACTTTAAGCTTGCTGAGATAGGGTGTTGTTTCGTACTGGGATCTGTTGAAGACGAGAGATGTTTCTCTACTTTGAACTTCTTGAAATCACAGCACAGAAATAGACTAGGAAAGCATCTCCCCCTTGTTGTGCGTATGTTTGGGCAACAATATTTTATTCTACAGACTTTCCCTTACAAGGAAGCCATTAACTCGTGGAGAAGTGCTGTCTCAGTTGGCCGACATGGAAACTTCTGAATTAGAACCAGCAGTGCAACACAATAGTATCCTTTCGTAGTATCCTTGCCATTGTAGTGTTGATCTTTATATCTTAGTTTTCATGAGATTTTGCAAGACGTGGTGCTCATGTTCACCTTGACAAGACTTGTGCTGCACAGGAGGTGAAGACTGAAGATGGAACTTGCTATAATGCCGTGACGAACTGTTGCGGTGACTGCTGCTGGTGGTTGTGACAAACTGCTGTGACAAATTGCTGTTGTGGTGTTTGTGATGAACTTGTATTACTAATGTGGTGTTTGTGACAAACTTGTATTACTAACGTGATGTTTGTGGTGTTTGTGACAAACTTGTATTACTAACGTGATGTTTGTGGTGTTTGTGACTAACTTGTATTACTAATGTGGCTTGTTTGTTGTGTACAGATCACCAACATTGCATTGGGTAGTCTTGCATTGTACAAGAAGGATTCAACTCCTTGTTAGTAACACAAAAAATTTGTTTGTACATGACAACTCCCATTGCAAAATAAAGTTTACCATTCTACTATACAAATTTCCATTGCACACAATTAGCACTTGTCAATAGCACTTGCCCAAAAAATCGCCAATCTTTGCACTTCTTCAATTATCTCTTAGCTTTTCCAAACACAAAAAAAAAAAAAAAAAAAAATAGCAATGATTCACCCCAAAATTTACAATAGGGTCGCAAATTCACACTACTTGAAAAAAAAAAAAAAGATAAATTACCCCCTTTTTTCCCATTGTTATCTGCCCTTTTTCACCAAAAAATAAAAATATCGCAGAATTCTCTCCCCTTTTTATATGGTATAGCTTTTCCGTGAATTTCCCATCATGAACCCAGTTTGAGAGGGTACTAGTACTTTCACATTGGAACAAATGTTGGGGATATTTTGAGTTTTACCCATATTGAACTGGTTTTTTCAAGTATGAAGTGAATGCCTAGGTTTCATTGGGATGAATAGCATCCAAATGGATGAACGCTGTTGCACTTGGATGCCTCTTTCTCCACGCCAGTTCTACCTCAAAATCTGCTTCGTTGTGGTGAAGGGTGTGTCTGCGTGTTTCGTCTTCTCTAACCTTCCGAGCTTGCTTGGATCGCGTTTGGGTTTCTCATTTGCGTCGTTACTCGATCGAGTCGGGGCTTTGATCAACGGAACGTCGTTGTGCGTAGTCACAGACCATGGATTCAAGGCTGCACAGGATTTTCGCCGGGGGCGGTGCGGGAGGAGGACCGCACCCTGACTCGCCGCTTGTCGATTCCTCGGAGCAAGTCTACATTTCCTCTTTGGCGCTGCTCAAAATGCTCAAGCACGGTACTTGGGATATTTTCTGGAGCATGCCGATCATTTTTGTGCACTGCCATGTGTGTTTTCCCGTTTTCGAACCGATTAGGGTTTCCTCGATCATGTTGATTAGACATACCCTCGTATCTGCCCGAGGGAGTTTCGTACTTGAAAACTCGTATTTGCTTCCACCGCTCACGTGGCGTGTCCAGCCCGGCAACATTTGTGTTTACATCGTTCTTTGTCGCAAATTAGGGTTTTCACTGTGAAATGAACAGCTGATTGGAATGGATGTCTTCGCTTTAAGCTGTCTCCTAGTTTTGTAAGGTTTTCGCTTTAAGCTGACTTGAATTTGGACATGACTACTGCAGGGAGAGCTGGTGTGCCAATGGAGGTGATGGGACTGATGCTCGGAGATTTTGTCGATGAGTACACAGTCCGCGTTGTGGATGTGTTTGCTATGCCTCAAAGTGGAACGGGCGTGAGTGTGGAAGCAGTTGACCCTGTGTTCCAAACGAAGATGCTTGATATGCTCAAGCAAACTGGCCGGTCGGACTTTTTGCATGTTGCCTCTAATTTCTACTTGTTTTTTATGTCGTGAGTGGCTGAATTGTGCATACGTAGAGTAGGACTTTTTATGTAGATGATTTCTGTCTAGACATGTAGTGTGTGTCGTGTCAATTAATGTCCAATTTCGTAGTGATCAGTATGTTGTCTAACAATGGGTCTCTTTTCCTGTATTTCTTGGCAGGCCAGAGATGGTAGTGGGCTGGTATCATTCCCATCCAGGATTTGGTTGCTGGTTGTCTGGCGTGGATATTAATACTCAACAGGTAATATAGCCTTGTACTCAGTTTGGCGCTTGCATTTTGCGTCGTGAATGTGCGTCGTGAACGTCCCTGTCGTAATGGTTAATTACCAGGCTGACTGTCGTGCTAATTCTGATAGTCAGCTTGCAGATGGTCAGGTTTGCTTCCTTTTTATTGCAAGTCCTCACATCTTGTGCATAATTTTGTGGGGTATTCACTTAAGTTTTCATGGGAGATAGTATTCGACTGAAACTATGAAATCATTTGCAATATTTTTATATGAATGGCTATGTTGGTATTCTAAATTGCAATCCTGGTGGATTCTCAGAGTTTTGAAGCTTTGAACCAAAGGGCGGTTGCAGTAGTGGTGGATCCAATCCAAAGTGTTAAAGGTAAGGTTGTGATAGATGCTTTCCGATTGATCAACCCTCAGACAATGATGTTGGGTCAGGAGCCCAGGCAGACCACATCGAACGTTGGCCATCTCAACAAACCTTCTATTCAGGTATTTACACGCCAACATTCTCCTTTTTCCTGTGTCTGTGCAAAACATAATTTAGCAAGACAGGAACAGACTGAGTTGCATACAGCCTTGCCCTTGAATGCATGTATTAGGACACGCAGATAGTATTGACATAGTTGGCGAGATTTTTCTTAAGATCAGTTGATGCTGACCTAATTTGGTGACCAGGCTTTAATCCATGGATTGAACCGACACTACTATTCGATTGGAATCAACTATCGGAAGAATGAACTAGAAGAGAAAATGCTTCTGAACCTTCATAAGAAGAAGTGGACTGATGGACTGACACTTCAGCGCTATGACGAGCATGGCAAAACAAATGAGGCTACTGTGAAGGTGAGCCCTTACTGTGATTATAGTTCCTCAGTATTAGACTGATGGAGTTTGTGTCCTACATCTGTGAAGGTGGCATGATGCCGGATGATGAGTTGATACACTGCGCAGTGGCTTTGAGTGCTCTGCACCAGGAAACAAGCTGAAAATGCTAAACCTGACGGCATCATAGAGAAGAAAACTGTTTTACTTATGCCAGATGTCTAATTTCGATGACTAAGTCTACCATCTCTGGCCTGTTTCATTTTTTATAATGGCGATGGTGGCTGATGAGCTTTTGGAGAGCTCTCTAGTGGGCTCCAGCAGGAGTGACTCCGTAGTTTGCTACGTGTTGTATCAATTGTGAAAGTTGATCTTCAATGTCGTGGTTGTGGTCCTAAGTAAATCATTTCTGTGTGGTATGATTGTAGGAAATGTTGGACTTGGCAGTTAAGTACAACAAGGCTGTGCAAGAGGAGGACCAGCTCAGTCCTGAGAAGCTGGCAATTGCCAATGTGGGACGTCAAGATGCAAAGAAGCACTTAGAAGACCATGTCTCTAATCTGATGTCGTCCAACATTGTGCAGACCCTGGGGACCATGCTGGACACTGTTGTTTTCTAGTCAGTGTTTACCTCTTAAGTAAATAGGAAGTCGTTTTATGTGAAGGTCTATGAAGCTGTTCTTGGTACTGTTGATAATATTGTGAATTTGGGGCACTTTTTTGCCATCTGAATCGAAGTACTGAATTGGATCATTTACTTTTTGGAAGTGTTAGATGAGAGTTTAGGGTTCATGTAGGGTAGCTCGCAATCGTCTTTTCCATGTCGACGTACATAATGCCAGGTTGTATGCGAGTATCACATTCTTTTTGCTACCAGTCGGGTCTAGATTATGAATTTTTGACATTGACATTCACTTCATTTGGGTTGGGTACGTGTTTTTAACCCTTAAGCGTATGCAGTCGTTCATGGAGACCGAACAGCTCATGAAAATTGTAAGTAGGAAATGCGGTTCAAAAGAGAATTTTTCTGCACCTCAATGAAGCTATTAGATCTGGAAGAGAAGACACGAATGGCAGGTACCCAGGAATTCAGAATCGAAAATGCACAATGGATTGCAAGATTATGAAGTTTGACCAAGGATTTGAAGTCGTTGACTTGCACGGGCAGTTGCAAATCCGCCGACGTCGAGGCTTCTCACAGAATGCACGCTCAGGATCAGTGAGTGCAGCATCCTTCACATCGATTTCCCTTCCAATTTCCGGCATCTGTGTTCAGTTCTGGAGCTTGCAATTGTGATGACTTCGTGAACACAGTTGAGCACGCCCGGAATTCTGCCCTGAAAGTTTCATGAATATACTGAGAGAACCTTTTCAGCGCCCGTCGGTATGTGAAGGCTCTTGATAACGACAAAATGACATCATTTTCACGTCATGACGGACGTATTCATCAGTATTATTTACCTTGTAAAACCAACTCCTTCACCCCTCCCGGAACTGTCCCAACTCCCAACGGTCACAGCTGTCGTGCAGGCTCTCTTCATACACCTCGCCGAACCCTTCAGTGCCCAGGTTTTGCTGGACCAGAAATCCAGCAGCAGTTGCTGAACCTTGGTGGTGGCTCGGTGAGTTTTCTTGTTACGTGAATTTACGCGGCCAGTACAGGATTTGCACAAACAGTGCCATCCAAAAACCACAATAAGAAATGCACCAAAGAACGAACCAGATGCAGCAGCAGCAAATTGAAGACTCTTTGCGGTACTTAAGAGAGCTGAAGACTCTTTGCGGTACTTAGCATCTCGAAATTTGCTGCGTCGCTGCATTTGCTGCATTACCGCAAAGAGTCTCGGCATTTGCTGCATGCGGTACTTAACCCCTAAAGGACCATTGTCCCTTCGGGGGACAAATGGGATTTTGGGCATGTACCTTTTGTGAGTAAAAATTCATAAATTTTTTTGAAACTTTTATGGCAGATGAAGAATTGAAAGAGGTACGTGGGGGTCCAAAAATTTTGCGAATCAAATTTTCTAGCAAGAAGTTATGGACAATTTTATAGAAAGTGGGGGAGGAGGAGCAGTCCGAGCAAGGCCTGTGGCCAGTAACAAGGTGTTGACTATGTGGAGGGCACTTGGAGCAGGCAAGGCAGCGGGCTGAAAAAACTAGGTCTCCCACCACGGCCGGCTCTGACAAGTCTTTGACAGCATCGCGGTCGAGGGGCTCTGACTCGGTCTATGAAGGAGGAGCCGGAAGGGGGTCTGGGATTCTGCTCCAGCGTAGGGTGTCAACGGCCTAGAAAGAGCCCCATCGCTCTGACAACGCTACCGACGACCAGAAGCAGCAACCGCAGGGCAGCACGAACCCGCCTTGGTCGGCGCCCACGACATCAACAGCCTGCATCGTCGTCCTCCTCCGCAGCCACGGCGCCGCCTGCGGCCATCAATCAAGGTGGCTGCAGGTTAGGAAAACAATTTATAGTTGCGCTTCTTTCATGAAGAGAATCTGCAGTGATTCATGCCCAGTATTGTTGAGCATTGCCAAGTGGATGAATCCTGCTAGATCTTGAACGTTGTTTTTTTCCTAACCATTGATTTGATTATGAAAAGCTTGAAATTGCAATTCTCAATGACAGGTAATCTAATCTCAGCATGAACCAAACTTCCATGCATTCAATTCAAACTTTATTACACAAGGACTACTCAAGCTAAGAAGTCTACGAATTTGAAACGTACAGACTCATGTAGGTCCTGAATTGTGCATTCATGATTGAATGCTGCTAGCAGCTACATTCCGTGGCTTCATTTCCAGCTTCGTCAAGCTTTGCAAAGTGTGCACAATCTTGCTTCATAGTTGCATAGCTTGTATGATTCGTAGATGTTCTTCCCGATTTTGATTTTGAACTTGCATCACCTTGCTTTGTTCCTTTCTTTGTGCACCTGCTTCAAACATTTGTCCTGCCGTTTCCCAGTACTTCATGACTTCTAGAGTTGTTTAGCTGTGAGGTTTAGGACACACATTCACTGAGTTTGAATTCAAGTATCATGCTGAGATATAGACCAGGGAAAGAGAAATGCAACGATATAAGCTAATCTTGTCTTCCCATTTGGCTTTGCAATGAATTGCACGTCGTTGGTATTGCCCAATTCCCTAAAGCATTCTCACGACTGGTACATTTTGAGTGCAGGTTGCATGGGATGGGCTCCCTGTCCGCCGCAGCTGCCGCTTGGCAAATCAACTGTCGACGATCAACAATCCAGAGTGTCCACCAAGGACTCCAAGTCCAGAAGCCGCTACACAATTTTCTCCATCAATTGTCTATCCTACGCCACAATTTGTTCCTCTAGTTCTTCAATGCGATACCGGATATGTTGATCCCAATTTTGAACAAGTCATTGGAGAAGTCAATCTTGACTTTCTTGACAGTCAAGAAGTTGTTCACCGTAGTACAAATTCTTCATCAGAAGAATTGTCGAAGGATGACTTCGATGAAGGCGTCTATGCTGATGTTGAGACAAGATAATTGGAAGAATTACTTTGGCCGCCAGAGATGCTCTTGAATCACTGGAGTGCACCCAGCACTGGACAAAAGAAATGAACCGGTTGTAGTCGACGCACGCCTGCAGCAGACACTGGCGGTGGAGGAGTGGAAGTGCCTGCGGTGGAGGAGTCTGACCGCAAAGAGAGCGACAGGTCTAGCAAAGCAGGAGACGCGGACCCGCCACCGCCACATAGAGGCCCGCTATTGCCTTCCGCTCGCTCAGGTAAGCTTCTGCCTCCTGCTTTTTGGATTTTCATTTTCCTGATTTTTTAGCAATCATTTGTTTGGCTCTTTATTAATTAATTTAACTTCTGTATATATATTTATTTAAATCATATTCTCCTAATATTTATAAATTCAAATATTCAATTATTTTTAAATTAAAAAAATTGAATTTCTGAAAATTCTAATATTCCAAGTATTCCGAATATTTTAAAATATTTTAAATTCTATTAATTCAATTATTCCAATTTTTGAATATTATAATATTCTTAGAAAATTTATATAAGAATAGAAAACATAAAACAGTTCAAGAATTCAAATTTCCACAAATTGTTTTTCACAGAATGCATAAAAAGGATCAATTTACCGTACGCATCAATAAAAAAAATTTCATTGCCATATGAAGGAAACTGTCATTTATGAAAAATAATTCCCTAGAAGCCAATAAATGGACATGCAAGAGCGTAATTCTCCGACTGAGGGAACTAAATTATTTTGGTAGCATGATCTAGATAATGATCTAGATGTTCGGTTTCTAGTTACCAATATTCCTAGGAAAACAATGCTAATCCAAAAACATTGTACACATGTAGACCACCACTATAACATTCAATATCCACACTTTTGTTTTTCTTAGGAAGTAGAAACATAAATTCTGCATAGATTGAAGGCATAGTACAGGACATAGTAATCACGACAGTCATTTCTTCATAACAATAGAACTAAAATGGAACATCCTATCATTTATTGTATAGCTCTGAAATTGTGTATACCATAAGCATTTTCACTTCAATCATTTGAGGTCTGCGGGAAACTGAAGTAGACAAAATCACTAACAAAATCATTGACAAAATCAATGATTTTGCTTCTCCATAAAATGAATAGAAGCTTCATTTCTTGAGAATGTTCTCTTTTTGTTCACAATGGACTCTATTTGTTCAAACAGGCTCTATTTGTTCACTATGACAAGAATTGTTTGATTAGATGTATTGTCCTTGAATTTTGTAACTTTCAAAATTAAAAAAATGTGAATTCATTTATGAATTGTTGGATTCCATGACATCAAATGGTAAAGTATCATTGATTTTTTTTTCCAGTATTCTCCAATGTTCTTTTGCATATGCAATTTCCTTGTACCATTACATCGTGAGAAAGATGGATGTGCGTCTCGATTTTATTGTTTCTAAAAAATGTGAATAAGATGTCCGCATGGAAAACATTTTTCTCTTGAAATGTGCCACATGGTAATTCAACATAATTCAATAGCATCGCCAGTGGACATTTGGCCAGTACTTACATATCATTTTTAGAGCATAAAACGTTACGCAGTCTGGAAGTGTCAAATATTTTTTTCACAATTCCACTTTTAGTATTTTTTACTAACATAGTTTAGTACCATGTATGCGGCAATGTTTTGAAATAGGTGTGAGTTAATTTTCCAATTTTGTTTCTCAAAATTATATTTCTAGGGTTTGTTCTAGATATTTTGAAGAATGCTTATGGCCCATCAGACCAGGATATGTATGGCGGTGCTTCTACATCATGGCAAGGGGAGTTTCCTATAGATGATGGAGACTTTCTGGGTGCTGCTACAAGTCCTGGTATGAGATTCCCAAGTGTGCCTTATGACATTGAAAGTGAAAGTGAAGTTGAATTACCGGAATTATTGCATATGAGTGATTGCGAAGACGATAATGACGGTGGAGACATGGAGGACCACAACAATGTGAAATATATATATCGAGAAGATTCATGGAATCAGCATTATATGACTTGTGATCCAGAGCATCCTCAATTCATTGGAGCACCGTCTTCTATTGTTTCGTGGCGTTATTTTCCTACTTTTCTGCAGTTGTTCGAAGTATTCTAGCCTTTCAATCTTCTGAGGGACATCGTCACGAAGACTAATTGTTATGCCACTATACCCAACTAGCATAGAAAGAATAAGGGGGGCCCCTCATGGACACCATTTTTTGTGAAGGAGTGACATGTTTTCATTGCCATTACTTTGTATATGGGAATGAAACGTCAGCCAAATATGAAATCGTACTAGCTTAAAAAAGGATCAATATTTCACTGCGACACAATTTCAAACGTCATGTCTCGGGGCCGTTTTATTTTACTCACTAGGTGTTTACATCTTACAAATCCCATAAAATATGTGAGTGACAAAGAACTACCAGGATATGATAAGATGGGGCAGTTGAGGTGGTTGCTCAATGCAATTCAACGTTCGTGTCAGCAATCTTGGAATATTGGAAAATTTGGCATCGTAGACGAGATGATGATTCGGTATAATGGCACATACTACCCTGCAAGGCAGTACATGCCTCAGAAATCGCAGAAGTGGGGAATCAAAGTTTGGTGCCTAGCGGATTCGGTCTCAAAATTTGTATCAAATTTTGAGGTATACTGTGGTAAAGATCCAGCTGTTGTGAATGAAGCATCTGCACCACGTGGCGAACCAAAATTAGCACACAATGTGGTTTTGTGTTTACTGACCTCAAATGAAGGCCGAGGTCATATTATAGTGATGGACAACTTTTTTTCCAGCATTCCTTTGTTCAAAGACTTATTGGACAAAGGAATTTATGCAACAGGGATTGTACAAACCAATAGAGTGGAACTCCCAGTAATTTTGAAGAACACGAAGGATTTTGCCAAACAACCACAAGGTACTTTGGAAAGGCGGATGCATGAATCAAGGGCTACTAGTGCTATAGTATGGAAGGATAAAAAGCTAGTGTCAATCCTCTCTACGCATCAGGTGCCTCTGCAGTTTCCTTGCCAGTTCCCAGTTGCCCATATGCCCCGACAAAATGGTGCAACACGGGAAAACATTTTTACATCGCCAATTCACCTTGAATACACTATGCACATGAGAGGTGTCGATGTAGCAAATCAACTTGGCGCTTCGTATACATGCTTGACTCGGTCCCACAAGTGGTGGCACCGAGTATTTTTTTTCCTTATTGACACTAGCATTGTTAATATGCACATCATCTACCTTGACAAGTGCAAGAATATGGACCCTCCCCGTCGACCAATGACACATCTGCAATTCCAAACGCAATTATGTGAAGCTCTTACATATAATTGGATTCCTAAAACCCATTTACCAGATCCAGTTCGACGTCGAAAAGTATGTTATCTGGCAAGTAGTACCATGAAGGGGCCTTGTATGGTATGTAATGATGGATCGCGACCAGTGAAGCGTCCTAAAACGTATTGTCCATCATGTGGGAATAAATTCATGTGTTTGCGTTCAAGTTGCTTTCAGAGGTACCATGAAAATCTTCACTGACGTGGCATATTTCAAGGTGAGTGGAAACTATGACATACATCTCATTACATTTCTATGTTTTATTTTCAAAACATAATTGTTTTGTAATGACTTTGAATTTCCTAATGAAAAGTCCAAAATTACACATGCAATATACATAGCAATGACAGGCAAAAAAATTTGGACACTTGATACTTCTATTTCAGTAGTGCTCAAATTTTTCCATAGTTTTATTTACTATATTCAATATATTTTTGGTGTCCTATGGATCCAGAACTAGAATGACTAATTGCCTTCATTATATTCAAAGCAAGCCAACACGCTGGTCGCTGGTCACAGGCTTCAGAATGGCCAAGGCAATCTTACGAGGCAACACCCCTCAGGCAAGGGCGCGCCACTGCCTCTGCGTTGTAGCGATTGGGAGGCTCAGCCCCGCCTGCTAGGCCACCCCGCTCAGCAGGGCCCTCACCCGCTGTACATATTACTTATTTTGTATACATATTATTTATTATATTAGGCACCCACTTGCAAATTTGTGGAAGCATTGAAAACAATTTTGAATTTTGAATTTATTTTGATTATTTTACCTTCTAATCCCAAAAAAATTGGTATATGCATTGCATTATTTGATTTTTTAGGTTAGGATGCTTTTTTAGGATTACTTGCAACTATCGGAAAGTTTGTAGACAATTTGAAAATAGAAAAGGCACGTATTTTGGAAGATTGGCCCAACTGTGACTAATGTGACTAATACCCCTTGGGGGCATTAGTCACATTAGTCACAGTTGAGTAAATTACCCACAACTTTTGCGTGGGTGGGTAAAATTCTATAAAAAATTGTGTACATATTATTTATTATATTAGTCACCTGCTTGCAAATTTGTAGGAGCATTGGACACTTTTATAAATTTTCACCATTTTTTGATTGTTTTTACAACCAAGCCCAGAAAAAATAGGTATAGGCATTCAATTTGTCTAAGTTTTTAGGTTAGGATGCTTGTTTAGGATTACTTGCAACTATTGGGAAGTTTGTGGACAATTTCAAAATAGAAAAGGCACGTACTTTGGAAGATTGGCCCAATTGTGACTAATGTGACTAATACCCGTCCGGGGCATTAGTCACATTAGTCACAGTTGAGTAAATTACCCACAACTTTTGCGTGGGTGGATAAGACTCTATAAAAATTTGTGTACATAATATTTATTATATTAGTCACCTGCTTGCAAATTTGTAGGAGCATAGGACACTTTTATAAATTTTCACCATTTTTTTATTGTTTTTACAACCAAGCCCCCGAAAAATAGGTATAGACGTTGAATTGTCTCATTTTTTAGGTTAGGATGCTTGTTTAGGATTACTTGCAACTATTGGAAAGTTTGTGGACAATTTCAAAATAGAAAAGGCACGTATTTTGGAAGATTGGCCCAACTGTGACTAATGTGACTAATACCCCTCGGAGGCATTAGTCACATTAGTCACATTTGAGTAAATTTGCCACAACTTTTGCGTGGGTGGGCACTTTCCCTCAGGGGAGGGACTTGTGGCAGTTGTTACTACCATGGTGGAGAGCATTTTTTCTTTTGGAGGCAGTATTCACAGTTCTATTTGGTTTCCACTACGGCATTTTTTGGCTCTATATTACTACTTCAATACTGCATTAATTTGTAAATGACATATTTATGGCTCTATATTTCAAATCTTGGCACCATATTCCAATACTTTGGATGAATGTACATTTATGTGAATTAAACAACTAAATTGCCATCCATAATTGTAGGTTTTGTCTATTTCTATAATTGTAGTTTTTTTGTCAAAAACTCCCTGGCTGCTATGGAAATCGCTTTGGGGAGTGCCTGGAACAGAGGTCCCAAAATTTCACCTGCTGTAGGTTGTATGTTTCAAAATTAAAAAAAATTAAAAAAAAATTCACCTACTGTCCTTGGGGAGGGGGCAGCTTCCATTGGAAGAGGAAGAGGTGGGTCCTGTTGGAGAAGGGCCACCTGCATCTCCCATCAGGGGCGGGCCCCCCCCTGTTGCTCCCTTGGGAGCCCTACCCCGCCAGGCAGCACAGCCCCTCGGCCAGAGGATGGCAGGGCCGTAGCCAGGTCAACACTACGCTATGGCCCCCAACCAGAGCCAACAGACTCCTGGTCCAAGCCTGCCATCCCTCTCCAAACTTCATTGTCAGAAACGGAATGGAAGGGGCCTGGCATCCACGTCAACGACCCCTGCAATTTCACAGCCCAAGTGAAATATTAGGTGTTCTACTGTTTTTTGTTTGGAGAGGTGGTAGTTTGTTTTTTTTAATTTTTTTTTTGCACGAAGCTATAGAAGAAGAACATGTTCTCAATTTGACCATTTGGATTTGGAAAATAAAATAAAATAAAATTTGGAGAATGTTTACAAATTTCTCTAATGTAAATGTCATTTTGAAGACTTCCTGGCCTTCCCACATTTTTTTTCCATATGATCCACTGCTCCAAACCATCTGAAAATTCTATAGCACATAGCTAACATAATGTACTAAAGAAAGAAAAAAAAGCTCAAGTTTGTGTAGACCAAAATTTATCTTGTACAACCGGTCAAAGCCAGCTGAAATTGCAGGGCAGCATCTAAAAAAACTTCTGCCCTAACTTTGAAAGCTCATAACTTTCAATCCGTACGGTCAAACTTGCTCAAATTTTTACCACATGATCACTAACAAGTGAAATTCAACAACCTACGGTTTGATTTTCAAAAATCTATTTTTTTGGGCTTACTTTGGTGAATGCAGCTGAAATCACAGTTTTCACTGCATTCTCACAGAGAATGAGCTTGGTCCTTTAGGGGTTAAGAGAGCTGAAGGAGGTCGCTCTGGCACCCACCACTTGAGAATCTCCATTCCTGTTATTCGACTGCAGAAAAGCTACTTAGCCAGAAAAGCCAGCAGACAAGTATCCTAAGAAAACTTGGCCTAGGTGAGGACCTAGAACCAATAGTACATTAAAAATGATATTTAGTGTAGTATGACATTTAGTGTTTTACCCCCCTACCAGCCACAACACTAAATCTGAATTGTAGCAGATTTAGTGTTGTGTTGGACTTCAATGCACCGCCTCCGCTTCCTTTGCAAGTTCATTTTTTTAACGTGTTCTAACACTAAATGTAAACCTTTTCAAATTTCAGATTTACCATAAAGCATATTTAATGTTAGAAATTAGATTTAGTGTTACTTACTTATGATATTTAGTGTCAAGGTTCGTAATTAGTGTTGCCAACACTAAATATCATTTTTAGTGTAGTGGATGTGACACCATCAGCACGCCAGTAGGTGATGGATTCATTGGCTTAGAGCATCCCCACTCCAACTGAGCAAATGGCTCAAACTAGGCAAATGGCCGTGCCCGGCCATAATGAGTGCCCCACGGCACGCACGGCAAGGGCCAAAAAATGGCCGGGCATGGCCAAATTTGAAGAGCACCCGGCCAAATGAAGAGTCGTGCTTGCGGCTCGGTATGAGTTATTTTATCTTTATTTTCAAGTTTCGAGAGACTTTTTCATTTATTCCCCAAGTTTCGAGAGACCTTTTCATTATTGAATTTCTTTCCCCGAGTAGGCAATCATGAGGTAGCACTTGGGGGCCGTGTAAACCCGGTTTCCCGTGTTCGTAACCCGTGTTGCTGTGGGGCACATGGGCCGGGCTTGGTCAAATTACACTCCAAATTCTCCCTCGCCGTGCCATTTGGCCGTCTCTGGAGTGGGGATGCTCTTAGCGAATTTCCAGGGTACAACTGCTGCCATTGTAATCAATCCAGCAGTTAAATCTGCAAGAGTCAAAAAAACAGGTAGAATTTTCTGTTGAATTTCTGAAGGACTTGTTGACCAAATTGGATCCGTATCTACCAAATGCATAAATTGATGCCATCCTCCCATAAATGGCCCTCTGGGTGACTGGTTGTCTGTGCCTACAGTTCTGAGGATTATGACGTCCTGTACTGCCTGTAGAGCTTAGCGTCCGCGCTCGAGGAGAATTCTTTGACTGTTGTGATCATCAAAGTTCTCGAAGGTAAACTTGGCATTCTGATTCGCAGCAGACAGGGACACGAGAAGAGGGATGAGCAGCCATCTCAATGCAAGGGAAATGAGCACACAATTAAGCGAAACTATTCTGTCCATAGATCGATAGAAGCACAATTGGATCAAAACACAGAGTCACATAATGCAATGATAACGGCAGATGCCTAAAACCAGTGTTCATGTGGCTTTGGTCCACTGCCATACTTAATCGACAAGGATCCAAAAAGGGCTAAGTGGGCTACAAGATGTATCATGTTCCAGGAGAAAGGCAACGCTAGCGCTCTGCGTCCAGACGAGACGAGTTGCCCATATTTCAACACCTAGAGAGCATAGTAAAGCCAACACTACCAGAAAACCTTGCAGTTTCATTTTCTTCATGTTAACTAAAATGCAATTGTGGTATCTAGTACTCCCTCTGTCCCACTAAAAACCTCCAAATCAGGCACAATTCTTGTCCCTCTAAAAAGCTCCCTTTTATGATTTCGACCATTGAATAAGTGTTGAACAACCTCATGGGGGGAAGTCAAGAGATTAGGGAGCATCCCTCCACTAGAAAGCGTGCCCTTGCCCATGTGAGGCACCTTGTACTTATTGTGCTTCCTTAGTTAGTAGTGTTGATAATAGATTTGGTGACCACTTCAGCGCTATGAAGATTTATTTATGAAGTGGATCTGGTTTCTTTCTTTTTGGGTATTTAGGTTGGGAAAGATGTTCTTAGAATCCCATTGTTGCTACCGACCTTTAAATCGTCAAAAATGATGGAGCTAGTAAATTTACAAACTATGCTCAAATATTATATTTTCTGCATGGATTTTGGGTGCCTAAATAACAGTGTTCTAAGTGAAGATTTTGCATAGATCTAAGGGATGGGTTGATGGTTTTTGAATGCATGTATCGTTGGGATAAAGACTAAAAACATAGATAATCCCTCGCGGGGAAGCTTTTTGGAGGTTTTTAGTGGGAGAGAAGGAGTATTCCATTCAACATGCTTTAATATCTATCAATTTTGGATACTTTAAGAATTTCACTGCTTTCTATGTGATTCTTCTTTCTAGTCTTGGCGATTCCATTCTTCTTTTCTACAAGACCAAGATTGCCTCCAAGAAGAGGGATTCGTGCACTTGTTGACTTCTATTCCTAATCTTGTAGAAAGAGAGAAACAATTGACAAATTTCAGATACTCAAACACTCTACAATCCGTTATATCTTATAAATAATGTTCTATCAAATCATTGGCAAAAAGTGCCATCATGCATTGACAACTTAAGAGCTAGGGTCCTCTCAATGTACCATGGTTATAGGCCCAAAGTTTAAATAGCTTAATATAGTTTAATTTTCAAAATTTGAGAAGTTAATAATATCTCAATGAGGAAATTTTGACCAACATTGGGTGCAAATACATCCTACAAACCCTCACAAAAATTTGATGGATAAACGCAACTCTTCATCCTATTTTGTTCATTTGAAATCATCCAAGTACTACTTTGTGGCTCACTGGTTCTGTAAGGATTAACATGTACAATTGGATTTGAATATATATTTTTTATTGGCATTGCAAAAATTAATAACTTAGAGCAAGAAATTATATATTTGTCATTCTTGGTGGCAACAAGTCGAGTCGGCCCTGCCCACACCTTGGGGAGGATAGGTGCACAAGCATGTACCCCCTTGGAGTTTACATGCTTGTGAATTGTAGGGAGGGAGGCAACCCATTCCTGATCGACGCCCCATTGTGGCTATGTATGTTGTTCTCTCTTTGTAAAGTAGGTGATGACCAGTAATTAATTATGGCATGGTTCCCCAAGGCAGTTGTGGCACATTAGGATTGCCTCCAAGAATCTCAATATTGCAACCAACCCTTGGTGGATTTTGCAACCAGCCTTTGGTTGGAAATAAAAAAGTCTCTATGACCAGAATGGATAGAAACATAATCTTCAACTAAAAAATTCATAGTAAGTACAGTTTGAGAAATAAAAATCTAAAAAATTATGGAAACCTTCTAAACTCTATTTTTACACCCAAAAAAATTTCCTCACTGAAGAAATCCGCCCTATAGATATGCGTAATTCCTTAAGTGATTGGAAATGGGTTGCCTCCCCTATGTATGGAGTAAACGTATTTTGAGTGTGTTGGGCACTTGTCATTTCTTCATTCAGTCGGACTTGCTTTGAATCTGATGGCGAACACTTGAATGCTTAAGTTATACCGGAAGCAACTTCAATACATCGCTTATTGAAAGAATGGGATGTCGAAGCAACTTCTAGCAAGTGTGAAATAGTTTTAACCCCTAAAGGATCATTGTCCCTTCGGGGGACAAATGGGATTTCGGGCAGGTACCTACAGGCTGAATTTTTGCCATGATTTTTTGAAATTTCTTTTGAAGATAGGAAAACTGCTAAGCTTCATGGGAATACAATTTTTTTTTCAATCGGTGCCCGGGAAAAAAAGTTCTGCCCAAATAAGCTCAAAATAGGGGACGTCGGGCAGCCAAAAAAATTTTGCAATTTATTTTTTAAAATTAAACTTTTTTTTTTCTTATAGATTATATTTTTGTCTATCTGGAAAGCTTTGATTCATTTCATTTGGATTTGTTATGAGAAAGTTATGGACAATCTTGTTTTTTGGGCACTTAGAGCATCTTCCTGAAAAAAATAACTTGTAGGATTCATTTCTGAATGCAACTTTTACAATTATTAAAAAAAAAGGTTCCACAAGGTCTAGTTTTTTTGCTAGAACAATCTCACCATTGGGATTAGTGTTTTTTAATTCCATATAAAAGATATTAGTATTTTATATTTTCCTTCTATCTCGTACCTACTTCTACTCAACACTTTTTTTAATAATGAAAATTAATTTTTTTTGGATTTCTTTTTTTTTTCCTAGACTCTCAACTGAATTCTCCACTATAAAGATTCAAAGCTCAAAACTCTAAAGAGCAAAAAATTAAAGCTAAAAATGTTCAAAGTCATAAAATTTAGTCCCGCAATGTGCTGAAAAACTTGTTTTTTTCACTTTAAACGTAGATATCTTGCAATTTGTGCGGTCAAAAATTCTGAAATTTTTTCCACACATGTTCATACTAGTTGGGTATGAGATCCTACGATTAGATGTGAAAAAAAAATTCAATTTTTTTTACTCTTTGCTGTAGAAATGGCAGTTTTGAGTGTTTTTTGGCAGAAAATGGCCTTGGTCCTTTAGGGGTTTAGGTAACAGGCTCTGAAATTGCACAAGCTCTTAAATCGCCCACTTTACTCAAATGTACACTGCTTGTACATGTTGATTTTTCATAGCCTTCAGCAACGTGCAAACAGTATATATTTTAGGGGGTGGGCGATTTTAGAGCCCTATGTCACTTCAACTTCGAAATTTCATAACTAATTCCAAAAAGCTCCAAAAAATATGAAAAGACTTGCGTTAGATGCCAATTCCTCTTGTCTTTTCAAGGAAAATTTACTGAAAATTATTTCAAGAAGCTTTGCCTCCTCAAAAATTCACTTTCAGCTCTTAAATGGGCGATTTCTGGACCTGTTACCTTAATAACAATCAGTGGAGTCTAGATGCGGAATTGCAAATTGAATTGACGAAATATCTTTTTCTTTTTAAGAGATACTTGGAGCACTTGCAGTCAAAATTTCCTCATTGAAATTATCAGCGTGCGTTCCATGATGTACACCTTCTTTTCTATGTAAGCACACCTCAATTGCACTGCAACTTCAAGTAGAGTCCTGCTGTCAAATGCAGATGCACTACGTGTAACTTACATCAGTACGCATAAACTTAATTATAGTCACGAGTGAGAAGTTCTCACTCGTGCCAAGTAGACCGAGAGCTGAGAAACTATCAACAGAGGTTCTGATGCGTCACTAGCCACTTGCCTATAGATACCTATAACTTAAAGAATTTGTGCGTGAGGAACAATCTATCGTTTTTCATTTTTTCGGATTACCAACAACATTCAGAAACATACCGCTGGAATTTGTCGTGCACATCGGCTACGAAGATTGTTACTGAAAGCAGATATCACTCATCGACAATTGTGAAGAGAGTCGGAGTGAATGTATGCGCACAATTGCACGTAAGGTGAAGGTGCAACATCAATTGAAGCAACTTTGAGAAATGACAAGGACAATGAAGCAGAAGAGATTCGAAATGCACTTGAATCAGGAATGAGTGCTAACTTTTTTGGTCCAGTGTAAACTTTTTGAGCTCATTCTTTACCCATATACGTCAATTCTTTATGTTACTGTCTGAACAGTAGGAAAGTTGCACACCTAACCATCTCTCTGGCAGTTAGTGGCCTCCTTTAACCCTTGGATGGCCCGGACGGGATGGCCAGAATTGGCCTACGGTTTAGGCCAATGCCTGCATTTGAGTAATAAAGATGGGGTCAACGAGGAATGCATGGAACTCTAAAGCTGTGGGCAAGAGTTAAGTTGAGAATTTCGGATTTTCTTTAAAAAGAACTAAGCATAATTAAAGATTCTGTGCCTATTATCCAAAGCCCGTATTCAACCAGGAAGCTACAATACAAGGGTAATACTGTTGCGACGGGAAATACTTGTAGGGGCCGTAGAGGCTGCACGGAGGGTGACCGACGCAGCCGGCACGTGTCCGTTAGAACAACTCCAGTGCAGTCGCGGAGAATGGCGCGCCAAGTTTTCAAGAGCACAATTGTTGGGTTCCTGTTCGGTGATTGTTTCCTTGGTGTGACACTGTTGGAGATTGAAGCTCGAAAGGATGAGAAAACGATTGCCCAGCACGAATGGACCGAAGCATGAGTCATGAAGCTGTGCTTCACCTCTTTCTCAACTGCTGTGGGTTCCCTTGGCTGAAATCGATTCGTGTCCACGGCTTTGTTCTGTGCCGCGCAAGCATATTGCCAATCTGCTGTAATGCACCGAAATCCAAGCCTCTCAGCATTCCCATAATTCTCCCCCACTTTCACTTTACAAAGCAAATGCGTGACCTTGGAATTGAAAGTCTCCGTGAACTTGATTCTCAGCACACGGTAGAGCTATGGTAGTAGTTTTCGGTCGCGCTCAGTGTACTGTGAGACGCACAATTTCACGCCCTGTAAGTCAGCCAGGGGGATGTCCCAAGGAAAAAATCGAAGAGCATGTGGCTATTGATGTCCAGCAGCTTCAATCCCCTCCATACACTGCGATGTCCAATGCTTGGAAACATACACTGCTCTTGTATCGACAGGAACAGACGGTGAGGAGCCAACACGTTACCCCGCAGACGAAGCGTTTCCTTCCCAGAACGCGCCGTACGACGTACCTCCGCTCTCTGCTCTCTGATCTCGAAACTAAGTTAGCTCGCTGGCGAAACCAAAAACACGCCCCGCAAATCACTTTGGGGTACGTCCTGTACTCCTGTGAGCAAATGACGTCCCGGCGCGGGTTGGGGGCCGTCACATCCGTCAGAGCGGTCGTTGTTCCGGTACATGCACCTGACTTTGTTCTCCTTATTAGCGACTGGCTCACCACCCACGAATACGGATTTGCTCCGCGCCATACTGACGACCAAGGGTCATTAATTCAGACCCATCGGACACTTCCAAATTTGTCATGTTCGGCACTTTTGGACACTTGGTGATTTGACATTTGGGTAATGAGCTCACTTTATTACAATTGGCAGAAAAAATCTCACTCGAGTAAGGTCTGTCTTCGTGGGGTGACAGCCTACTGTTTTCTCCCCTCACTGGAAATACGGTGAAGAAGACGGTGACCCTACTACCCAGACCCGCAGGCATAAAGGGGTTAACAGAGAGGAACTAACTTGAGTCACAAACTACTGTACCGAGGCCGAGCTATCCAATCATAAAATGATAAAACAAAGTCTACCAATTGGGCCCAACGCATGTATCAAAAATAGCTGCGTCCTTTGCACATGATCGAAAACCATCCTATCAAACTTGCCTCCAATCTCGGCATAACTTACGTGATGAAATTCTGCCAATCTCCTCTGAAACTTAATGCTTCCTACTAGCATAAGCACTGTTTGTTTGTATGTATGTATCTACAGCTGGTCCACCAACGTTCTGAAACCCTGTCGTCATCGATGATCATTTGCTACTCTCGGTATCTTTGAGAATGGTGTGGATTTCTCCATTTTTGATGTACTGTACAGCATCAAAAGTCAAGTAAACTGTGAAAGAGAAATTGAACAGGACGCCATTGCACAAACCTGTCTTCACAACGGTTTCATCAGTACTTGATGTTAAAATTTGGACTGATATCTTTTAGTGAAAGGCGTGCATGTCAGAAGCTCTACTGCTTATACATTCGCAGTGAACATGAAATGTGGAGCGCTTCTTCCACTCATAACTTAAGCCTTTGGGTTTCGATCGTGGTTAACCCTAAAGGACCAAGGTGGATTTCCAATCCACTCAAAACTGTCATTTCTATTGCAAAGAGAAAAGAACTTTAAAAATTGTTTTTTTCTGCATATCCAAGATCTCATATGTTATATGAAAGATTTTATGTGTTATATGTAAGCTTATACTTGATTAGTATATGAATAAATGGAAGAAATTTCAAAAACCTTGGCCATGTAGATTGCAAGATATATGCATTTAAAGTGAAGAAAACAAATTTTTTTGCACCTTGCTTGACTATATTTTTTGGCTTTGAATCTTTTTAGTTCAAAATTTTTGCACAGCTGATTTTGATTTTCTACTTATTTAGGTTAAGTAGTTGAGTTGAGAATCTACCAAAATATTTAGGGAAAAAAAGCACTTAAGTTTCACTCATTAATAAATTGTTAAGTAGAAGTCAACTCAAGATTGAAAAAACAAACTAAATTGATAATAGCTTTTAGATGGAATTGAATCACAATAAGTTCAATGGTGAGATTGTTCTAGCAAGAAAATCTAACCTTGTCTAACAAGTTTTTCTAAAAAATTCTAAAAAAATGCATTAAAAAATGAATCCTACAAGTTATTTTTTCAAGAAGATTCGTAGATTGCCCGAAAAACTAAGCTTGTCCATAACTTTCTCCTTATTAGTCCAAATTGAATGAAACAAAGTTTCACATGTAGACAAAAATATAATCTTTGAGAAAAAAATTTGAAAAAAAATATTTTGATTTTCTGTAATTTTCTTTTGTTCTGCTTGCTAAACTCCATTTTTGCTTATTGTGCCATAACTTTTGCTTCCGGGCATCAATTAAAATAAATATTATATATTCACAAAGCTCTTGCAAAAATACACAATCTCAAAAAGTTCCAAGAAATATTACTAAAAATTGAGACGGTAGGAACCTACCCGGACCCAAATCGTCCCCAAGGGGACAAATGATTTTTTAGTTATTAAGCTAGATGTTGTATGGTCAGTGAGTATGCTCTGCTCCAAAAATATTTCAACTCACTGATCAACACATAATATCAAGAAGCTTGTTATCCTAGATACTCATAAACTATCCCTTTTCAAAACAAGCACAGTAGGACAGTAAAAGATTTCTTTTGAAAAATGCCAATGTCAAATTTTCGTTAGTCAAAAACAAACATTCCATCACCCTTTGCAATTCATATGAAGAAAATAAATACTAAGAGAACCTAGAATCCCTTCATTTTTTCATTAATCCCTAAAGGTCGGAGACTATGTTTTCACCAAAAGCACTTCAAAACTGCCATTTCTAGTACAAGTATCAAATTTCAGAAAAAAAAACATTTTGGACACATGTAATAGTAGGATTTTGTAGTAAACTTGTTTGAGAATATGTAGAAAAAATTTCAGAAATTTTCCGCCTTGTAGATTGCAAGATATTAGCATTTGAATTGACAAAAACCCCTTTTTTTGGCCTTGCCAAAACTCGGGCAGCTGCACTTCACAAGGTCACATTTAAATGAAAAAATGTCCAAAATGGTGGTTACTCCTTGGATTCACTCTTCAAAGCAAGTTGGCTACATGCTAGAAAAATTTCAAATCATTTGGAATTGTACAACATATAGGAAAAAAATAGGTTGTAGAAAGAAGTAGAGAATGATTCAAAACACGAAATTGTTAAGAATTTAATTATAGAATTGGAAAATGTCAATCCCAACGGTGGTAATGTTGCAATAAACAATTTACATCCTATGCTTTTGTTTTTTCCAAAAAACATTAAAAATTGAATTAAACAAAGGACTTCTAAGTTTATTTTAGAGTAGAGAATTTATTACTGCCCGCAAACTAGAACACCTCATAATTTTTATCTCATAAATCAAAATGGAACAATTCAAAGCTTTAAGTATATATATAAATCTAAAGAACCAATTTGAAATTTTTAAAAAGTAATTTTTCAAAAAAAAATTGAGCTGCCCGCTGACCGTTGAAAATGACATATCATCCAATAAGTTTTTAATTATGTAGTCAAAAGTTTTGAAAATTGTTGGGTCTTGAAGCTACTCCTTGGGCACACGTTATGTGAAAATTTCAAAGAAAAAAAATAAAATTTCCATTTGTAGTGAGCTACCCAAAATCGCTATGTTGCCAAAAAACGCCGTTTGGTCCTTCAGGGGTTAAACTTATTGATGGTCTTGCCAAGAAACAAAAGGAAAAATGATGGAAATGGACACATGTATGCATGTAGGTAGCTTCTAGTTAATGAAGGTTGTGCATCTTTGGTGAATGGTATAATTATATGAATTGTACCTCATTCGTCACTTGTTATTTAGATTAAAAGGTTAACAACCCTAAATATCTAAAGTTGACCATAGGGATAATTTCTATTGTTGGTATAATTTACATTGTTTCTTTTTATTCAAGCTTCATAAAATTATGAGATTTAAAAAAAAAATTGAATGGTGATTCTATGCTTGTTCTATATTAGAGTAGAGAAGGCCAAAGGTCTATTTATTGAAAATGGCTTAAACTGAATTATACTCATGCAAAAATGCCACCTCCTTATTTTCACCAATATATTTGAACCTTGAATGGTCACCTTCATTCATCCAAAACCACTACAAGCTCTTAAGAGCAACCAATGAGAATTGAAGAGTTCTTTGAGGTAACCAATGGTAGGTGAAGAATTTATTGTGTCAGAGGTGGTTGTTTAACTCCTAAAGAACCATCATGCGTTTTTTAGCAACATAAAAATTTTGGACAAGTACGTGTCACTAGAGATCTGTATGTTTTAGGCTCAAACTTTAATAGAAATTGTGGACAAGGAACATCTTTCATGTGAACAAAATTTTATTAAATTTGGAAATATGAGTCAAAAGTTATGGTCTAATATGTTACGGAGTATTTTTTTTCCATGACCGGGCAGTCCGGGCAAATTAGAAAAAATCACTTTTTTCAAAAACAAAAATTTTGAAATTGGTTTTCTAGATTTATATATACATGGAAAGCTTTGAATCATTCCATTTTGATTAATGAGATGAAAGTTATGAAGAGTTTTAGTTTGCGGGCTCCTATGGATTTTTTATTCTAAAATAAACTTTGAAATTGCTTATTTAACTCCATTTTCAATATTTTTGGGAAAGAATAATATCATAGGATGTAGATTGTTTATTACAACATTACAACTATTGGAATTGGCATTTTTCAATTCCTTAACTAAATTCTTACCAATTTAGTATTTTGAATCATTTTCTACTTCTTTCTACTTACTATTTTTTTCCTAGATGTTGTACAATTCTAAATGATGTGAAAATTTTCAAGCATGTAGACAACTTGCCTAGAAAAATGAATTTAAAGAAGCACCACCATTTTGGACATTTTTTCATAAAAAAGCAAGTTTGTGAAGTGCAATTGCCCATTTTTTTGTAGGGCCAGAAAGAGCATTTATGTGGTTTCACACTCATATTTTTCAATTATCACGGTTGAAATGTCTGAAATTTCTTCCACATGTTCTCAAGTTAGTGTACAATAAGATCCTACAGTTACATGCGACCCAAATATTTTTCTTCAAAATTTAACAATTCTACAACAAATGGCAGTTGTAGAGCGTTTTTTGCTAAAAATGTAGTCATGGAACTTTAGGAGTTAAGGGAATTTCAGTAGTATAAGTAAGTATCCTAGTCTTTCAATTTTATATATTCATTAAATATTGCGTGAATGTCAAAAAGATCATCATTTGAACCATCCATCTAGTAGAGGAAGAAAAAATGTTGTTTTTGAGCGCTTCTACATTAGCAAGTATTACAAAAAATTTCAGGCCTCAACAAGACTGAGAGTGCATGATTCATGGCACTTGCAGGATGCAATTACGGAAAAATTAAATTAAATTAAGTTAAAATTAAATTAAAATTAAAAAAAGATGTATATACATATATATTTTTTAAATATTAAAAAAAAATCAATATGACGTGGCGCTGATGTGACGATAGCAGTGCTAACAGTACTGACGTGGTTGAAATGCAACCACGTCACATTTCAAAATTTCAAAATTTTTTTTTCCATAATATCACCGTGTGGGGGGGGGGGGGGGGGGGGCAGGATTAGCGGCCTTATTGAGGCCTCAAATTTTTTGTAATGGTTGTTAGGAATGAATTTAACCCCTAAAGGACAAACAAGAGCCCACTTTGGGCTTTTTGAGAACTTGGGTAGCCTCAATTAACTTCATAATTTGGAATTTTTGCATAATTTGTTTAAGATGGATGCTACTCATCATAATCTATGTATGAAGCTTTGTTTCATGTCATTTCAATAAATTTTGCAAAAGTTATAAGGATTTTTTTTATTTCAATGTCAAATCGGCAGCAGAAATAATACTCCAAAAAAATTCATTATTTTTTTGGAATTTTATAGATTAATACCTATTCAAAAAAATTGAACCACTCAGTTTCAAATAATGAAGTAATCATTATGAGGAGTTTTATTTTATGGGCAATGAAGGTAGAAAAAATATATAAAGTCATCTTTGGCTCTCCATTTTAAAAACTTTCAAATAAAATGAAAACTATTATCATTATTATTATTTACTATAATATTTTTACCATTGGAATTAAGAATTTTCATTTTCTTGTAAAAGTTATTAGCAAATTCGTTTTTTCTTTCATTCAGTACTACCTTCTAGTTTACAATTCTCTTAAAAATGAATATGAAAGTATTTTTTGTTTAAATTTTTGTCATATGTTTTCAACCCATTTTCCAACATATGCACTAAAGTGCACAAGTTATAGGACATACATGTTTGTGTTTTTAAATGTTGAAAGACAAAACTTCACCTTTTGGAAAGGCTAGAAAAGCCTACCTTTGAAGTTTAGGCATTTTGAATTTGCAATTGGTTTGGATATTCATTCTAAAATTTAAGACAATGTACTTGAATAAGTTAACCAAAGGATCTACGGTTGAATTTGTTAGAATGTAAGTGTTGATGAAGATTTTGCCTTTGCTTTGGGAACAAATATTTTGAAGCAGTTTTGGGCTCGTAAACACGTTGGTCTTTTAGTAGTTAAACACCATATTGGATTAGATTTATTTTTTCCTGAAATCGCCACTAATTCTAAGTGGGAATGAACCCTTATCCCAGAAACACAAGTTGGCCGCCGTGGAAATCATCCTTTTTGATACTATATGCATCATTTGTTTTTAAAAAAAGAAAAAGAGCATTCATTGAAAGTCAAACTATTGTGCAAAAACCTCCCCTTTTCAATTCATACAAAATTCCAAGGATGAACATTGCCTTTATGTTCTACTATAGAGAAGGGTTTTTTTGTCTTCCATCAGACACTATTGTCTGTGACATTTTTCTAGAGTTAAGAGTAGCTAAGCTACATTGGAATGTTTTTGTGAAAAGGATCCAAAGTAGCTCTTGCTAAGCTTACTCCACGGTTTATCATTTGCATTAAAAAGTAGAGAGTACTAGTCTCCCTGTGCTAAATAAAACTTTACAGTCAATGCAAAAAATGTGCCCTCTCCAATCTCCACTGAGGTAGTTGACCTTAAATCACACAGTTAAGCAATTCAGCCTGATTCAGCATGGTTTTCACTATTACATTGAATTTATTTTTTGTGGGGTCCTATTGGTAGTCAAAAGGGGATTCTAGGTTCTCTTAGAATGCATTTTTTGGACATCGTGTGAATAAACTACGAATTTCCAAAGTGCGGAGAATAGGTATATCCAAAAGCAATCACAGAGTCATATGAATAAGGTAGGAGACTGTAAAATAGAGCGAATTCTTTGGACGGGAATATTTTTATCTCATTTTTAAGAATGAAACCCTGTAAATGGCTGTGAAATGGACATGAGTTTGGTTCTGATTTTTTATTTTTATTTATTTATTTATTTTGAACAAATGGAAAGTACCATTTTATTAAAAAAAACAAAAAAAAACATCCAAGCTGAGGCTGGCAAATGAAGAGATAAGAGCAAAACAAAAAACAAAAAAAAGGGAAAAAGCAAAGGAAGGAACAAGAGGCAAGAGAACTAAGTGAAAGAACAAATAGTAGGTCCCTTCCTACTCCAAACAATGGTCGATCCACTCCGAAAAGCTAACACAAGAGATTGGAACCAAATACTATCAAATTTGGACCAAATGATATCATGTTGTTGGAGGTGTTGCCAGGAATTAATCTGGGCCTTGAATTGAGCTGCCCTGCCAAAGTCTAAAAGGGCATTCCAAAATTTATCTTGTAGTAGACTAGGGGGCCAGGTGCTCCTTGAGAAAATAGTATTGTTGCGAGCGATCCAAATGAGCCACAAGGAGGAGCCTCTAAGTAAAGCCCAAATGGTACGGAAGCTAGTGAATTGGCATGGGATAGTAGAACCAAAGATACATTGAATGGCATCAAACCCAATGTGAAGCCCCAAGGTAGGTTGAGATCTTGATATGTGGTGGATAATCGACTGGGCATAGTTCCATACCTCTTGGGCTTGTGGGCAAACAAAGAACCGGTGCATAGGTGTTTCTTCAAGACCTAGTGTACAACAGTTGCAATTGGTGTCGATGTCGGGGGCAATATGGGCTCTCCATGAGTGAACGGCAACATCTTTGTGCCAAACAGACCACATCATAGCTGCGTCCTTAAGAGATCGAGCCTTGTGCCACACATATTTCCAGTTGGAAGTGAAGGTGGGTGGAAGATGTCCAGCCCATTTTGACATGATGGTGGTCTTTGGCTGGGCATTCTGGATGATAAGAGAGCGACCTACAGATGTTGAGTATTCCATTAATGATAGACCATTGCTCCATTACCAACGCCTTGAATCAAAGACCAGACCTTGTGTGATGCCATGAAATACAAAATAGGAGGCTTGATTTTGATTCTTGTGGATCTGCACCACCTAATCTTTTGTGAGTATCCACAATATTCAACTTCATCATCATTAGGCAAGGCAAATGAAAGTTTCATGGAGTTGTGACCCACGGTTGCTCTTTTGGTTCCTTGAGGTAAAGAGAATGTATGGACTTCAGAATGATGGAAATTGAAGTTCAGACCACTAATCTGCCAAGTCATAATTGGGATTGGATCGTCAAATTGAGAAAATATCCCTATCCATTCTCCTTCTTGGGCCTGATCAAAGAAAAAAGTGAGGAGTACAATCCATTGGGGTGGGATTCTCGATCGTAAATAAAACCAATGATGACATTCAAGGTCGGTAAGTGAAAGTGTAGAGGATATGTCTTCCCATGATCTAAAGTCGTGTAAGTCAGAGTCCCACAAGTCACCTATGGTCCTTAGCCCTTGTTGGGCAAGTTCCCTCGCCCTAGCAACCGAGAAGTTAAAATTAGCTCCAATAAAGCTTGTGGACCACCACAAGCTAGTTGTGAGAACCTCGTCAGATGTGGAGGGTGGTATGAGCTCAATCTTCTTCACAAGGCGTCGCCAAGCGAAGGTGATGCGGTTCCACACCCTTGAGCCTCTTGAAACTGATGGTCTATGTACCATGAGCCATGCTTGAGAAGGATACCAGTAGCCACTTTTAGGATGTGGTTTCATCTTATGGATGCGATAGCGAAGTAAAACATTGAGATTGGATGTGTCTAATTCGATTGCATAGAGAAGCCACTTGGCAAGTAGGGTAGTAAGAGAAACCTCGGGATCTAATAGTTTCAGGCTGCCAGCCATCTTTAGAAGACAACAGTCATCCTATGATACTCTTGCTCTGGTAGCTTTGGTAGCTCTGGTTGGTTTCAAAATTGACCAGTATGATCATTGACTGAATCAAGGAAAAAAGCATTATTGATTGCAAGAGCCAATAATTCTCATTGCTTTCCCTATTTTATGTAGAATTGCAAGTGAACCGTTTATGAAAGACCTAGGCTCACAAATAGGAACCTACATCCCAATTTGTTTGAAAATTCATAAGTAATTCAAAAATGCTTGGAAAAATACAAAAGCACTTGGGTTAGATACCCCATCAATTTCTCTTTCTCTGAAAAAATGAAATAAAAATATTCCCATCGAAGGCTATACATGAAAATGGCAGACCAGCCCTTAGATGCTCCATTTTTGGAGCCTCCTACCTTAGTGGGAGTACATTTTAGGCAAGAATATCCAATGTGTGATTTTAAGAAGCGTGCAATTTTAGGTGTAGTTACCTTACTAAAATAGAATCTAAAGATATATATACTCTTGGTGTTAACAAGTGTTGTTACTAAAGGTCTTGGGAACAAATTTAGACCTACTTCTGGACCAGATACATCACCCTGACACCAAGTACAAACATCATTGCAGGTACTTATTGTGCGAAGACAGCGACTGTTGCATTGTTTGGTCGGAGAGTTTTGATTCTCTCGCTTGACATTTGTACCTCCGAGTCAGTCTCTTGCAGTGCTTATTAACTTATAAAGCTTTTAGGGTTGTGATGGGAAAAATCATTAAAAAATAAAAATAAAATGATGGGAATGAGACGAATAAAATAGAAAATAAAATCGACACAAGACTCTCGACTGACCAAGTTCATCTGTTAGCAATTATTGCCAATCTAGTCAGTTTTTGCCTTTTTCTTTTTTTTTGGTATGAATGGCCTTCTCACTCATGATGGTGGTTTTGACTCCAACGCACCAGCAAAAGAATATTATCTGCACATTAAATCTGTCTGTATTTGCTGCTACAGATAGGCTACACACAAAATGTTGTGACTAGGTTGAGATGCGAATTGGTCCTTCCGTCTTTATTCATGAATTGGACACTCAAAAAAAGTTTTGAGAGGCTGATTGGTTGTTTAATTCTTTTTTCAGACTTGATTGAAAGCAGACGAGTAGCGTGTGTGACAGATTTAAAACGAGTTAAAAGTTGCATAGATAGTTTCAATCACATCTCATGGCCTCCAGAGAAACTACAGTACACTAAATAGTGAAATTAGGTTGCCTGACACTAATTTCTCAACATTCAACACTATATAAACATATACAGTCATTGCAAAACGATGTAGTAATGGAGGAACTATGTGTGTTGTATGGATTGGTGCACTGTGCATGGTTTGGGTTTAGAGAATTGCATGCGCCTCCATGTGGACAAGCATGCATGAGCTAACATCTCTCAGTGAAGGCAACCTAATTGTTGAAGCAATCCAATTTCACTATTTTGTGTACATTGAATAGGGAAATTAGGTTGCTCCACACTAATTTCTCGACATTCTACACTATATCAATATCACAGTTACTGTAGAAGGATGTAGTGCTGTGGGAAACTTGTGTGCTACATTGGTTGGTGTACTAATTTATGGCTCGGGATTAAATAATGGCTTGTGCCTCCATTTGGACAAGCAATGAGTCATGAGATAACATTAGATAACTTCTCTAGGGTAAGGCAACTTAATTGTCAAGGTAACCCAATTTCACTATTTAGTGTAGAATAAATGCTCTGGGATGCAATCACTAACCACATGATAGTGGCTTGGCTTAAGACTACAAAGCTATGTGCTTTGTATCCTGTGCTATGGGGATCTCTTTAAGCACTTCGACAACACTTGTTGGTTGGAGATGAATTTTTTTGGCACTAGATCTCATCTCCAAATGAGGTGGGATTTCGGCATAGATCTCCTAACAGGAACTTCTCCTTATGTTATGGGCCTTCCTTCTCGGTGTACCAGCATTCAGCTGCTGGAGGGCTTTGCTCGTCAACAACTCTTGGCGGCCCTGGAGCTCACTTGGTTCTGTTGTTGTTTATTTTGAATTGGAAAAGTTAAAAATAAAAAGATAGATATGTGTTGTTTTTGAAAAGCTAAAAATTTCTCCACCAGGGACCCATTCCCTTGGTTCGATGTACTAGTTCCCCTTTCAATGGAATTGGTCCATTTGTCTAAAAAAAAGGTTCAATCGATAAGCTAGAGCCATGGAACTAAGTACACGCTGTGTAGCTAGGACATAGTCTATCAAGCACCTTAAGGTTTCTTCAAGTCTTTACTTTGAAAATTCACAAAAAATACAAAAAAGTCTCTAAAAAATATAATTTCTTATTTGAAAATTATGATTTTCATTTATATATAAGTAAAAATAACTCTTAATTGTAATTTTGGACTCTATCTTTGCCAATAAGTTTAGTTGAACGGTTTTAGGTCTTCCAACCTCAGATTGGTAGCATGATAATTGAAATAAAAATCTCTCAAATGTTTCATTGATGCAAGAGCAATAAAACAGAAGAGACATCCAACTAATAGATGAGTTTGTGTTGAGAGATCCTTGATACCACGAGTTGCATGTGCATAGCTAAATTATGCCAAAATATTCTTTGCCCCTATGCAATCCTTTTCACACAACCTCTACCCACTTCCATTGTCCCAAATCACACATACAATTTATTAAATTCACTTACTGTAACAATAAATTCTTACAAAATTTCATACAACAAAAACTAACCAAATACCCCACCCCCATCTCCCCTCATCAACAACGCAAAGGCAATTGGATGGAATACTCAACCAATAATGACATTCATTGTAAAACAAGAGACTCACAACACAACACATCATGTCAACACAATACTTCATGTACGATTCCAAATCCTGCAAATGACAATCAATACTATTCTCCTGCACACATTAAATGACATTGCTATCAAATATTCCACAAGCTGCTTCTTATACAAATGCAAAATTGAAAATAATGAACCACTTTCATAAATCCTTGACACCAAATAACCCTATTCATTCATTTCCAATAACCTCATCACTAATGTGTTTTTGGATGATTTATTGTTCAAAAGCAATATAAAGTTTTTTGAAGGAGTATTGAATGATAGCATTAGAAAAAATTTCAGCCCTCCAAAAGGCCACAAGTTCTCTACCCTCTCTCCCCCCCCCCGTTGCAATTATGGGAAAAAAATTAATTTTAAACTTTTTAAATATTGTTATTATTTTTTAAATGGGTGCCATGTCAGATTTTTATTTCTTAAATATTTTTTTCCCCAAAAAAACTTCTTTTTTTAAGAAAGAATATTTTTTTATTCATTCTGAAATTGCACAGTAGAGGTCCCAAAAATCAATTATTTAGCGGCCTTTCGGAGGGCTGAGATTTTCTCTTTTCCCTAATGGATGACATTTCTCAATTGCTACGTGATCTAGGGACAATATTGCTTTATTATGGATGATTTTACACACTTTTGGATTAATATATGCATTTTTCATCTACACATTAGAAGAGATATGAGCCTTTGGAAGACCATTTCAGGGTTGTTCCTAATGCTGGGAACAACACATTGCTGTTAGAATTTTTTTTATTAAAAAAAATAATAATAATAATAATAAAATGTTAAAAGAATACTAAATTAAAATTAAAAAATTAAAAAAAAATCTAACGCGGTAATTGCTCGGCCACGCCAGACAGGCCATTTGACAGTGTCCCAATGTTCTGCAAAGTTCCCACAATCCGGGAACTCGCAGTTTCTTAGAGGCCCGAGTTTCCTCATATTTTGTATGTTTTGTTTGTATTCGTTGATGTAAATTTTAGCTTCACCACTCCACTCTGCATTATGCTTTGTATGCTACCAAAATATAATGGAAAAAAAATCACTACTCACCACCATGCTCATCCACTATATCCCTGAAATCACTCTTTCCCCCTCTTTCTCTCCCTATTTTCATTAACCCTTCAATAACATTCACTTGCTTAGAAGGTAGTCCAAGTGGAAATAAAAAAATCTCCTTGAAAGAAGGTAAGGATCTTAGTTGTTGCTTGTCCAAAGTTTGTGCAATCGGAACAGTATTCTGCTCTAAAAGCGAGCGGGCTTTAAAAATGATCATG